>JBBDGP010000965.1:0-1200000 GCA_037952835.1 Lithobates septentrionalis
CAGACGCAACGCATAAGTACTTTATAGTTCGCCTCTAAGGCTACTACATTTTGAGAAAATATTTTGGTATTGGCCCAGACTTTATCCCATTTGGATGAGTCCATGTGAAAACCAAGATCATTCTCACATTTTTCCACATAGGAGGGTGTTTTTGTATCAGGCAAAGTATTCAGGTTACAACATTGACAAGAGCCCCTTTGAGTGGGTGTCATTTTTACAAATACGTTCGAAATGCGTTATGTCACATAGATTATCTCTACCTTGTATAAATGACATAAAATTTTTTTTGATCTGTAGAGAACGAAAGAGTTCTGAATCCGTTAATTGATGGCTTTCACATATTTCAGGAAATGTTTTAAGTGAAGTGGTCGTTATCAGGTCACAGAGTTATGTTAAGTCAGCAGAAATCCATTTTTTAAAAGTTTTAGGAGATGTATGAGCTAGGTAGAAATATGGATTTCTAATAAATGATACAAGAGGTATATGCGGAGATTGCAGTCCTTTGATTACTTTGAATCTATCCCATATCGCAATTGTATGTTTAGTAATCCTGTTTTTTTATTATTTTATGGCCAGAAGAGGTAGACCATATTTGGTATGGAGATCGGATCACAGTTGACTGATTCAATCGCTACCCAGAGGGAGACCTCATGTTTCGCGTGATATTTAGGAATGAATATGTGCTATTAGCTGCATGGAAATAATTAGTAAAATTAGGGAAACCTAATCCTCTAAGTTTAGAAAGATAAAGAGTGTGGGTAGGTAAGCAAGATTTTAAGGAGCTCCATATGGGCGTGTCCGGATGTGAACAGGGGCAGACGTGTGGGAGAGGAGCTCCAGGAATCCTGATTACAATCCTGAGCCATCCGTGCAAATAAGCGGCCGGGCATCACAAATCTACCTGCCTGCTTGTACCTCTGCATGACCTGGTGCAGCCAGTGTCCATATTGGGCAAGATTCAGCCAAGAATAAGAAAAAGACCGGCCCGGCTTGCTCGCGGCCGCCGCCATTATCCCGGCCTTCATCCTGCTGGAGGGAGCTGATCGCTGACCAGGGGGTGAGGTAAGAAGCTCCCCTCATCATCCAGCCTGCCCTCTTGTGTGTCTGGCAGGGTCTGCTGGGCCTCCGGAATCGCCCGTGGTGCCTAGTGAAGCCTGCCGCTCACCGGACTTTCCTGCGCCGCTGGCCCGCCGAGGGGGGGGGGGCGCCGCGGCCGGCCCGGCTGGTAATCCAGGGCGCGGGTGCTGCGGTCCTCAGCTGCCTCCCTATTTTGCTCAGATTCTTCCGGGGCCCAGAGACTGCATGTGTGGGCTGGCAAGTGGAGCCCCCAGGGTAGCATCCTTTATATCCTCCTACCTTTATCCTGGCTCCCTGTCCATATCTCCTGTGTTGTGTGACGTCCTGGCCGGCAGTTAGCTACATGGTGCTCAGGGGCACCTCCTGCACCCCTAGATGCCATCCAGAAGGAGATCAGTGAAGAAACAGCCACCACCCAGGACGCAGAGCTCACAGGCTGTGACGCGTGCTGAAGCCACTTTACTCCCTGGAGCGGAGCGAGCCGCGGCCATACAGACAGCCCTGCAGTTTTTAAGGGACATGGAGCAAAACGTGGGAGAACCGCAGCAGCCCTCAGGTATGGAGCAATCAGCGGTTACTGACTCAACTGCGGCCATCCTGGCGGCCATTGAGGAGAGTAAAACCATGGTAATGGGGAGGATAGATACGCTGGCCATAGAATGTGGTCTCATCCGACAAGACAAGGACAAGTTTAGAGGCAGTGTCACTGCGGTCTAGAATCGTGTCTCGGATATAGAGGATGATACGGCCACCACCTCACAGAATGTCGCTGACCTGCAATGCACAGTTAAAACCCTGATGGCGCGTTCTGAAGATGCTGAAAATAGACTGCTCCGCAATAATGTGCGTGTGGTGGGCCTCCCCGAGGGCGCGGAGGGCTCACACCCAGCCAGTTTTGCCGAAAATTTCTTTAAAGAAATCCTCAATTTACAAGAAGTCTCCTCAGCATACATCGTTGAGCGCGCTCATAGGGTCCCCACAGGCCCGAGACCGCAAGGAGCCTTGCCCAGACCATTCCTTGTGCGGTTTCTAAATTACCAAGATAGAGATCTCATCCTCCCGAAGCCCAGAAGAAACCACAGCTCCGGTTTGAGAACACCACTCTGAATTTCTTTCCAGATTTTTCCCCAGAGTTGCAGAGACGCCGTCGCACGTTCATGGAGGTTCGGAAGAGGCTCTGGGAAAAGGGTTTCACGTATAGTATGCTGTACCCAAGTAAGCTCCGTGTTGAACATCGGGGCTCTGTGAAATTTTTTGAGGTCCCCTCGGATGTCTGACTGGCTGGACACATTGGGCTAAAGGTAATCCATCGTGTAAATTATATATATTTATTCCCGCGCTATCAGGTATAGGCAATGGGCCTAATTAGAAAAGCTGCCTGCACCGAATCAGGTACACACCAACACTGTGGGCAGAAATAATATAGCTATGTGGTGCCGCGCTATTCCTGAGTGAATATCTGAATAACTCAGATAATTAAAGTACAAATGTGCAAAATAAGCATGTGGTGTAAGTAGAAGGTAGTAATCTCAGCTGTGAAAACACTCTCAATAAATAAGGTGACAGCTCTAAATGATAATAAACGTCTGTGCTAATAATAATAAATACCTATATCTCATTAATGTGCATAAATAAATAATAATAGGGAAGTGTAAAAAATATGTCAAGAGTGTGTCGCAAATTGGACAATCAGTGGATCAATCTCATCATATCCTTAAAAAATACATCATAGTATTAAACAGTGACAATTAATAATAATAAAGTGCATAGTGTAATAGACGATGACTCATAGTACAACTCAGATATGCAATAAATAAAGTGACATAGGTGCAATGGTGTCCATAAAAGCAAAAAATAGTGTCCCAAATATGGCAGGTGTTATAGCATACAAGCTATTCAAAGCTAACGTGATTAGATTATCCAAACCATGCACAATAAATTAATGTGAATAGTAATAATGTGAAGGGTATCCGCAAAACAAGTCCTTCTTATTAAACGTGATAGCAGCGTCCGGACATGCAGAAATAAAAGTGCAGTGCTTGAGGTAGATAACAGGGTGCACATCTTCGTGTCTAGACACCTATATGTGAAATGGCCCCTTACCTTAAGGTAATAGGGCAAGCGCTTTGACCCAAACTTATTTTGGGGAAGATCCTCCTAAATCTGTAAAGCGTTAAGCTCGTAATCCTAGTTCCATGGGGTAGGTACCTCGATGGTAATGGGGATAAAAAAAGAGGATCCCAATAGTATAGTATCGTTTTAACCAAGCAGCTATTTATTCAGTAAAACAGGTACTCACATTACAAACATTAACAGCCGATCCTATCTCCAACGAGCGGCGAGCTCGTAGACCTATTGCAGCATGTACAGCCTGTCCCGTCCCTACGTGTGACGTCACACCACACGTGACTTCATCAGGGGATGAATACAGGCTAAAAACGTGTCCTTAAATATACTTATAATGGGCGGCCATTTTCCCGAAGCCCTATGGTTCTAATAGCGGCCATTTTCCAAGGGATAATCTGGCGCGGCCATATTGCGGATGTTAGATGCACATATCAGGCATAACTGTCAGCTGATCCTTGCAACCAATCCCACAGGGCAAACACTACCACATCTCTTGCACTGTCAGCAAGGAAGGGCAAGCGTCACAAAGCTCGATCTAGCAATCCCCATAGCGGGCAGCCTACTTGGGCGAATGGGATGTAAATAAAGTCAACGGAATTAACCCTCAGCATCCCGGGTAGAGAGGGGGGGGGGGATGAAATAGCAGTAAAGAACCACATGCACGAATGGGCCAGAGAAAAAAATCTCCGATCTACATGATCTGATACAAAGCGGGATATAACCAAAATTAGCAGTGGATAGAGAACAAACTTAGATAAAGACCGCAGAAGGGAAAGGCGGTCATGCTGCCTTAGATACTCATTCTGCATTAGCCATACATTATATCTATTAGACCAAACATGCAAATACATATCATGACCCACATAGCTAGTATATAATAAAGTACATACAGAGAAAAGATCATAAAATCAAAAAACATCATAAAAAACTTTAGTTAGCATAAAGTGAGATTAATACAGTGGCAAGAAATTTTTTTTAAAAGATATATATATATTGAAAAATAGAAAATATTAAAAATTAAATTAATGCATATTTTTATTTCTAATCTAAAATCTACCGGGTTTGTTAATAAAATCAAGAATAATTAAAAGCTCTAAAATCGAGCGAAATGAGATAAGTTACTTAGAATCTGCCGTGAGAGGGAGGCTGATATTAATTCAGAGAAAGCGGCATTGATCCAGGATATGATGCGATTGATCCACTGATTGTCCAATTTGCGACACACTCTTGACATATTTTTTACACTTCCCTATTATTATTTATTTATGCACATTAATGAGATATAGGTATTTATTATTATTAGCACAGACGTTTATTATCATTTAGAGCTGTCACCTTATTTATTGAGTGTTTTCACAGCTGAGATTACTACCTTCTACTTACACCACATGCTTATTTTGCACATTTGTACTTTAATTATCTGAGTTATTCAGATATTCACTCAGGAATAGCACGGCACCACATAGCTATATTAATCCATCGTGTATTTCGTGTGACATTCGGTTGGAGCAGTTTTGTCACACTCTCCCTCCTCTCTTATTGCTGGAGACACTTATTTTTTGGGTTGCTGTACCATAATTCGATGCAGTAATGACTGAGTGCACACGTGCAGATACATATGCTTGGTCTACAATCCTCTACCAAGTTTCCCTTCCCAACAGATTTACTAGTAGTGTGTTTTATTAAGGAAAGCATATGTACAGAACTGGCTTTCAGTATGCAAACATTTTCTTCAAGGTGTTGCAGTGCATGTGCGGTGGCTTGTTGCCTCATGGCTACAACATGCATGGAGCAGGAAGCTCTCTTTACAAAAAGAGTACTCACAGAAGGCGCGTGGCGATAGTACTCACCCTATTGCCTTTTTTGTTGTTAACTCTACAAGACAAATTTCCATTTTTCACTGTTTTCTGGTTTTGGGGATCAAATCTGCTGGCTAGTGTGGGGTCTGTGTTTTTTGTTCTGTTCCCCCCCCCCTTTTTCAAGCTGGCAAGACAGGGCATTGTTGAGAAGGGACCGTTTAGGAGTGTGTGTTTTTTTATTTTTTTCATGCTCTTTTTTTATGTTCTGTATGGATTTATATGCTCCACCTTTTTTGTGGTCGCCTGTTTGTGGTGTCACTCATGGTACTACAAGGTTGGTGGTCTGGTGGACACTCAGAAACAGGCCACATCACAAAGTGATGTGTGTAGGTGGGTAAATGTTAATGTAAATCTTCAGCATGCTGTATGGCTCTGTGTGACTCTGGACCTCACTGGTGCTCCTAGGCCCCCATCTTGTGGTAAATTTCTGAATTGCAGACATGTCCTTGAATATTAGAATCATCTCCTGGAATGTCAGGGGCTTGAATTCAAAATAAGAGAGCGTTGGTGTTGAAATTCTTACAGGCCCAGCACCCCCACATAATGTTATTACAGGAAACTCATTTATTAGGTAATAAAATCCTGGCCATGAAACGTCCCTGGATGCACAGAGCCATACATGCCACTTTTTCGTCTTATGTGAGGGGTGTGTCTATTTTGTTGCACAAGTCCTTACCTTGCTCTATAGAAACGGTAATTACGGATCCCGGGGGAAGGTACTTAGTGGTGATAATGGAAGTATACTTGCGCAAGTTGGCCCTGGTAAAAATATATATATATATATATATATATATATATATATATATATATATATATATATATATATATATATATATATATATATATATATATATATATATATATATATATAACCCCCCCCTTTTACAGGGACCATCCTGTACGAGGTGTTGGAGAAATTGGCGCCTCACGCTCCCTTCCAGCTATTGGTGGCTGGAGATTTCAATAATGTTCTTGACTATACATTAGACACGTCCAACCCACGCAGGGCTCCAAAGCATGATTTGTCACATTGGGCGGAAGCTGCGGGTCTCACGGAGATCTGGCGGTGGAAGCATCCCACAGACAGATGCTATTCATATCTGTCCTCGGTACATGCTTCGTCCATCAGAATAGACCTGGTGTTCGCTAATGGGACATTATTGCCTCTCGTAGCTGGGGCATCCTATCTTTCGGGGGGCGGGGGATGTCGGACCACACCCCACTCTAGATTTCCTTGCAACTAGGTTATCAGTGTTCAAGGAGAGTCTGGCGTCTGTCTCCTGGATGGGTGGGGGAACCCACAGTAGAGGAGTTGCTGAAACCACATATAGATACATTTTGGCAGATTAATGAAGGATCAGCAACGGTGCGCACCGAGTGGGAGGCCTTCATGGCCACCACTAGGGGGGTGTACATATCGGCCATAAAAGCCCAGAGGACGGAGCAGAATAGTGTAGAAAAACAACTTCAGGATAAAGAATAAGAATGCGCTAAGGCACATGCAGACTCCCCTTCTCCTGACACGTTGGCTTAATTGCAGTTCGCAAGAAGAAATGTATCCCTCCATTATCAGGATGTGACTACTTGCCAGCTGCAAAGGAGTGCGGCGCGGGTGTTTGAAAAGGGAGATAAAAATGGCAAACTCTTGGCTCTCCTGACGGCAGGGGATACATCCCCGACAGTAGTTCCCTGCATACTGTCCCCGTCCGGACAGCTTCTAAAAGACAGGGAGGATGTAGTACAGGAGTTTGTATCCTTCTATAGGTCTTTGTACTCTCCTATAGATCCTTATGACAATGGTGATCCCAGGGACACATTGGGGTCCCTGCGGCTGATCGAACTGCCTGAGGAGGCTAGTAGTTTTCTGGATGCTGCTTTCAGGGAAGAGGAGGTGGTTTCAGCAATAGGATCATTCCCTAGTGGCAAGGCTCCAGTATCCGACGGTCTACCAATTGAGTGGTACCAATAATACTCAGAGACCCTGGGACCCAGACTACTGCAATTACACGCTGACTGTTTACAAACAGGAAGCCTCCCCCTCTCCTTCTACGAGGCTCATGTTGTATTATTGGCTAAGCCAGATAAAGACCCACTGCAGTGTTCATCTTGTAGGCCCATCTTATTATTAAATATGGGCTTCAAAATACTAACCAAACTGTTAGCTACTAGACTTATGTTGGTCCTACAACATGTAGTTTCACCCGACCAGACAGGGTTTATGCCCAAAAAGGCCACGGATATTAATTTGCGCAGGGTTTTCACCCACACTGTTAGGCCCGGATACTTCTAGCGGTGGGATACTGGTCTTTCTCGATTTGGAGAAGGCCTTTGATTCCGTAGACTGGAATTACATGAGGGTGGTACTTGAGGTTTTCGGGTTTGGTCCTCAGTTCCAGAAGTGGATCGACATTTTATATCCTTGCCCCACAGCAGCCATAAAGCGAAACAATATGTTATCGGAATTTTTTTCCAGTGCGTAGGGGCACTCGCCAGGGATGCCCTTTATCGCTAGGTCTTTTCTCCATTGTGATTGAACCCTTGGCGGCGGCCTTGCGAGCCTCGGACGAGGTACAGGGGATAACGGTGGGTAGCTTGACCGAAAAAACGGCACTATATGCGGACGATATGGTTCTTTTTTTGCGAGACTCCAAGAATTCCCTGTCGGCAGCTTTAGACATTCTTAATTAATTTGCTAGTTTTTCGGGTCTGAAAGTCAACTGGGGAAAATCCCAGATTCTATCACTCAGGACGCCATCCCCCAGATGTGAGATTCCCGTAAATTGTCCCTTGCAGAAGGTAGAGTTGATCAAATATCTGGGGTTACATATCTCCAACTCTGTATCAGATTTTATTGCTTTGAATGTCGATCCACTTTTGACTAAACTAAAATCCAGATTGCAGGCGTGGCAGAATCTACCTCTGACACTCATAGGTAGGGTCAATTTAGTAAAAATGAAATTTATACCTCTATTTTTATATATATTTTGGAATTCTCCTGTATGGATACAGAGATATATCTTCAAAAGAATTGATCAACTTATAACAAATCTCCTGTGGCAGGGGCGACACCCCCGAATTTAACTCCGGGTGTTACAACTGCCGTGGAAACAAGGGGGTCTGGCGGTCCTGGACTTTCACAGATATTTCTTAGCGGGTCAGCTAGTATTCGCACACAGGTGGTTTACGCTACCTGAGGATGACACTGCCAATACTCTAGAGGCGGCTGTTGTTGGTTCGTATGAGGCGCTGACACACCTCCCGCTTCGAGGTGTCAGGGCTCCATATAGGCTCACAATATCCATGCGTGCAATCAGTAGGGCATGGGTAGCAGCGACCAAGATGGGTAGCGCTTCTGAGATTTCTCTTCACACACCACTTTGGAAGAATCCTAAATTAATACATTTCTGTGAGTACCCTGATGCGATCATATGGACTAAATTTGGTATTAAGACGCTGAGGGACATAGTGTGTGGTGGGAAACTTTTGCAATTTGACGCCCTGAAAACTAAGTTTAATCTTCCTAACACTCACTTGTTTCGTTATCTTCAGCTCAGGCATGCATACAATGCCCAGTTTGGAGATATTGCTGTTACCCTGAAAATTAGTGATTTGGAGTCTCTGCTGAGAGAGGACACTTTAGACAAGGCCCTGTCTACAATTTACAAACAAATGTTCAGTGGGGGAGGAGATATCCTTGCAAAGTGTAGGGCAGCGTGGGGTAAGGTGGTCCCCCAGATGGACAGGGATGACTGGGACGATATATGGGACATTAATTTTGCTAGCTTGGTCTCTGCCAGGGACCAACTCATCCAATTTAAATTCCTACTTCTTATTTATCTTACTCCAGCTAGATTGGCTAAGATGTTCCCTACCCAATTCCCCAGTTGCTGGTGGTGCAGTTCCCTCACTGCTGATTTCATGCATATCTTTTGGAATTGCTCGAGCATCCAAGCTTTTTGGAAGGGGGTCACAGAATATATAGCTGAAGTAACCGCCATTAATATACAGCCTACAATAGAGGTGTGTCTTTTGGGTTTGGTAGACAATCTAGCCCCAAAGAGAGTAACGCGTACCTTACTGACAATACTAATCTATTACGCTAGGAAAACAATAGTGTTATCATGGAAAAAGCCCAATCCTCCATCTGTATCAGCCTGGAAGGGTGTGGTAAATAGAGCTGCACCTTTTTACAAGGCTACATATATTAGCAGGGGCATACCACAGAAATTTGACAAAGTGTGGGGCAGTTGGATGAATAGCGAAACTACGGTGGCAGATTAAGTGGCACATAATGAAATGCACCTGATGTGAGATTCAACATGTATATAACCATTTGACATATTGAAATGTATTGTTAATTGCTATTAGGGCAAGGGGGCCTTACTATCATTGTTCTGATCCGGTCATTGAGTGAAGGTCTTGAAGGAGAAGGAGAGAGTCAATGCTGAAGGGTGTTAATAGTTTTTTTTTTTTTTTTTGTGTGTGGGGCCCATTGGGTCTTGTGTTTAGTTGTAATTGTTATGTTATAAAAGCAATAAACAAAACCTTTAAAAAAAAAAAAAGGAGCTCCATATGAATGCTTGTGTTATACATTGTAGGTTCCTAAGGAAGTATGCCGGGATAGGACTGGGTAATAGACGAAAGAGGTATAACATTTTAGGTAGTACAGTCATTTTTATTACATTTACATAGTTGCATAGTAGGTGAGGTTGAAAAAAGACTCAAGTCCAACCTATGTGTGTGATTATGTGTCAGTATTACATTATATATCCCTGTATGTTGCGGTCATTCAGGTGCTTATCTAATAGTTTCTTGAAGCTATCAATGCTCCCCGCTGAGACCACCGCCTGTAGAAGGGAATTCCACATCCTTGCCGCTCTTACAGTAAAGAACCCTCTACGTAGTTTAAGGATAAACCTCTTTTCTTCTAATTTTAATGAGTGGCCATGAGTCTTGTTAAACTCTCTTCTGCAAAAAAGTTTTTATCCCTAATTGTGGGGTCACCAGTACGGTATTTGTATATTGAAATCATATCCCCTCTCAAGTGTCTCTTCTCCAGAGAATAAGTTCAGTGCTCGCAACCTTTCCTCATAACTAAGATCCTTCAGAGCCTTTATTAGCTTTGTTGCCCTTCTTTGTACTCGCTCCATTTCCAGTACATCCTTCCTGAGGACTGGTGCCCAGAACTGGACAGCCGGACCAGTGTCTTGTAGAGTGGGAGAATTATCGTTTTATCTCTGGAGTAACTGTTTATCCCATCCTCCAGATCGTTTATGAACAAATTAAATAGGATTGGTCCCAGCACAGAACCCTGGGGAACCCCACTACCCACCCCTGACCATTCTGAGTACTCCCCATTTATCACCACCCTCTGAACTCGCCCTTATAGCCAGTTTTCAATCCGTGTACTCACCCTATGGTCCATGCCAACGGACCTTATTTTGTACAGTAAATGTTTATGGGGAACTGTGTCAAATGCTTTTGTAAAATCCAGATACACCACGTCTACGGGCCTTCCTTTATCTAGATGGCAACTCACCTCCTCAAAGAAGGTTAATAGATTGGTTTGGCAAGAACGATTCTTCATGAATCCACGCTGATTACTGCTAATGATACCGTTCTTATTACTAAAATCTTGTATATAGTCCCTTATCATCCCCTCCAAGAGTTTACATCCTATTGATGTTAGGCTAACTGGTCTGTAATTCCCAGGGATGTATTTTGGGCCCTTTTTATATATTGGTGCTACATTGGCTTTTCTCCAATCAGCTGGTACCATTCCAGTCAGTAGACTATCTGTAAAAATTAGGAACAACGGTCTGGCAATCACTTGACTGAGTTCCCTAAGTATCCTCGGATGCAAGCCATCTGGTCCTGGTGATTTATTAATGCTAAGTTTCTCAAGTCTAATTTTAATTCTGTCCTCTGTTAACCATGGAGGTGCTTCCTGCGTTGTGTCATGCGGATAAACACTGCAGTTTTGGTTACTGTAGCCCCCCGATTCACTCGTGAAGACTGAGGAGAAGAATAAATTCAATACCTTCGCCATCTCCCCATGCTTTGTAACCAGATGTCCTTCCTCATTCTTTATGGGGCCAATATGGTCTGTCCTCCCTTTTTTACGGTTTACATACTTAAAGAATTTCTTGGGATTTTTTTTGCTCTCCTCCGCTATGTGTCTTTCATGTTCTATCTTAGCTGTCCTAATTGCACCCTTACATTTCTTGTTGCATTCTTTATAAAGTCTGAATGTTTCCATCCAAGGAAACAATGTGCTTACATTTTGCGCAGCAGTATTCGCCCTCGATCGGATGATCAAGGAACGCATACATGCAGCAAGATCTACAAAGAGTCGCATCTCCACACCCGCCGGGCATCGTACCTATTAAATTTAGTGAGGATTGGGGATTTTACCCTGTCCAAATTACCTAACAGCTAGCTTCCTGGCACTAATACTCAAGACATTTATTTTACCAATCCATGATATTGGCAAAGAGGACCATTGTTTAAGAGAATTAGTAATTTTTCATAGTAGTGGAGGATAGTTAGCAGAGAAGATATCAGATAGATTGGGGGTAAGAGTAATACCTAGATACGTGAGGTGAGATGTTGACCATGGGGAGGGATAGGGAGCAATGTTTGAGCTTGTTGTAGTGTTTGCAGGGGTAAAGAGATGTTTAAAGCGGTTGATTTTTGTGAGTTTATAATTAGTATAATTAGTTTGCTTATAAGATTGGAAGCAGGAATATGAGGGGAAGACATAAAAATGAATATATCAACAGCAAATAGACATAATTTATGTTGATGGCCTGCTAAATCTATGCCCTTGATTGAGGGGTCTGTACGGATAGCCTGGGCATGAGGTTCAATGATTAAGGCAAAAAGGAGTGGGGAGAGAGGACAACCCTGACGTGTTCCTCTATTTATGTCAAACGTGTCTGATTTGTATCCTGCATATATAACATATGCCTTGTTATTATAATAAAGTGAAGTGACCCAGCTTAGAAAATGAAGGCCAAAGCCCCATTTTTGTAGGGCAAAATTTAAGTAGGGCCACGTCACTGTATCAAATGCTTTTTTGATATCTAATGACAGGAGACAGAGGTATTTGCCTTGTTTTAGCTGCCTGAATCAATAATGCTGTTCTACGAACATTATCTGCTGCTTGTCGTAAAGGGATGAAACCTACTTGATCTTTGCTTTATTAATGAACCAATTATTATTGAGACGAGATGCCATTCCTTTCGCTAGTAGTTTTATATCTAGGTTTAATAAAGATATAGGTCTAAAGTTAGTACAAGATGAGTCATCAGACTAAGGGTTAGGGATCATTGAAATTATTGCTGTTAAAGTTTCCGGTCGGAAAGATTGTTTAACCACTTCAGCCCCGGAAGGTTTTACCCCCTTCCTAAACAGAACACTTTTTACAATTTGGCACTGCGTCGCTTTAACTGCTAATTGTGCGGTCATGCACTCTTGTACCCAAACAAAATTTGCCTCCTTTGCTTCCCACAAATAGAGCTTTCGTTTGATGGTATTTGATCACCTCTGCGGTTTTTATTTTTTGCGCTATAAACGGAAAAAGACCGAAAAATTTGAAAAATAATATTTTAAACTTTTTGTTATAAAAAAAATCCAATAAACTAAATTTTAGTCATACATTTAGGCCAAAATGTATTCAGCCACATGTCTTTGGTAAAAAAAAGTCATTAAGCGTATATTTATTGGTTTGCGCAAAAGTTATAGCGTCTACAAACTAGGGTACATTTTCTGGAATTTACACAGATTTTAGT
Source organism: Lithobates septentrionalis (assembly GCA_037952835.1). Classification (NCBI taxonomy): domain Eukaryota; kingdom Metazoa; phylum Chordata; class Amphibia; order Anura; family Ranidae; genus Lithobates; species Lithobates septentrionalis. The sequence goes on from JBBDGP010000965.1 coordinate 12,857, forward strand.
TTGACTGCCTATCTCATTTCTTCAGGTGCAAAAATGGCAGGGCAGTACAACCCCCCCCCCCCCCCCCAAATGACCCCATTTTGTAAAGTAGACACCCCCAAGGAAATTGCTGAGTCATGTTGAGCCCATTGAATATTTTATTTTTTTGTCCCAAGTAATGGAAATAATGACAAAAAAAAATATATATATATTTTACAAAAAGTTGTCACTAAATGATATATTGCTCACACATGCCATGATTATATGCGGCATTGCACCCCAAAATAAATTTTGCTGCTTCTCCTGAGTACGGGGATACCACATGTGTGGGACTTTTTGCGAGCCTAGCCGCGTACGGGACCCCCAAAAACCAAACCAATCACCGCTTTCAGGATTTCTAAGGGCTTAAATTTTTGATTTCACTCCTCACTACCTATCACAGTTTTGAAGGCCATAAAATGCTAAGATGGCACAAATATTGTGTCAAAAAAAAAAATTGTCACAATATAAAATATTCCATGGACTCGACTTGCCTCTCCGCAAATAACTTGGGGTGTCTACTTTCCAAAATGGGGTCATTTGGGGGGGGGGGGGGGGTTTGAACTGTCCTGGCATTTTATGCACAACATTTACAAGCTTATGTCACACATCACCCACTAACCACTAGCCTGTGGGCTGAACGAAAAAAAGAGATTGATCGGTGGGTATGCCCACCATTAGAATACCTCTTTTCATCCACCCACTTCTAATGATGGGCATACATGCACCATTTATATATGCCGAAGCATGGGGGCATCCGCCCCAAAAGTTAAGAGCAAATTGCTCCTCCGCCCTTGCTGCCCCCATGCTTCGGCATATATGCTCTTTTTTTTTAACTGTGGTGGTGAAATCACCTCCGACAGCGCTGGAGTCACGGATTTATGCATCGTGGGAGCAAACGCTGTTGCTGTCAAGATAAATAAATCTGTGCTGCAGCTGAATTGCATACCTGAAAACAAAAAAATGGTTAACAATAAAACACAGTAAACGGTAAAGTATAAAAAATTGCATATCTGAAAAGCAAACATGATAAAACATAATAACAATAAAACATTGCAGAATAGAATACAGTAAAAAAGAGCAGAACAATAGAGAGAGGGAGAACAATAAAACAACAACAATTTTTGTTTTTTTTATTTTATATATATATTTTTTTTTTACACTTTTTTTTTTTGTAACTAACTTTTGTAACTGGTACCAGGTTCGGGTCTCTCAAAATGCGAAGGCATCTTGGGAGACCCTGTGAAAGTGTGCCTAGTCTGTGCTGTGCTGTACCCTACGGTAATACTCAACTAGTGTATGGTAGCGTTCAAAACATTCACCAATGCAAAGACCAGGATTGTCAGGACAGGAGGGACAATAATAGCGGGTGTCACGCCTATATCTGCGCCCTGCAGACACGACATTTTCTTTGGGGGGCTCGTTGGGTAGGAGGGGTACGCGGGAGGACGCCTCTCATGCAGTCGGCTTACTGCATTTGGATTGGGAAGGTGAGGTGGAGCACCGTCTGGAAACAGAAGGGCTCTGACGATCTCTTCCTGGAATTTAAGGAAGGCTCCAGTCTGTCCTGAAGCTCTGTATAGCACATGAGCATTCAGCAAAGCCAATTGAAATAAGTATTCAGACGCTTTTTTTATACCAGCGTCTGGCCTTACGGCAACTAGGTACGGCGCCAACAACTGGTCGTTGAGGTCCACCCCTCCCATATTGAGGTTATATTCGTGGACACAGAGGGGTTTCTCCACAACATCATTCAACCGTAATAATTTGGACCATCGTGTCTGCATGAAGGGAGGTAAGAACGAAAACATTCTTATTATCCCTCCACTTCATAGCGACCAAATTATTACACTGCAAGCAGGCTCTCTCCCCCAGCCTAAGACCGGAATCTACAAGTCGCTGGGGAAAGCCCCGGCTATTAGGTCGCACGGTGCCACATGCTCCAATCTGATGATCAAAAAGGTGACTAAAAAGTGGCATGCTCGTGTAAAAATTGTCCACATATAAGTGGTACCCCTTTCCGAATAAGGGTGACACCAAGTCCCACACAATCTTGCCAGCGCTTCCTATGTAGTCAGGGCAGTTTGTCGGCTCTATGTGACTATCTTTTCCCTCGTAAACCATAAAACTACACGTATAGCCTGTGGCCCTGTCACAGACCTTATACATCTTGACACCGTATCTGATACGATTGCTAGGAAGGTACTGTTTGAATGACAAGCGGCCAGAAAACTTAATCAGGGACTCGTGAACGCAGACAACTTGATGGGGAGTAAACAAGTCTGCAAAACATTGGTTGAATTGGTTTCCAATCTCTGGCAAGGGAGGACTGGGGAATAGAGGCGATGTGTTGACCAGCATACTAATTGCTTTGGTCCACAATAGATCTATAGAGATCTTTGGTGAAAAACGGCAAATAAAAATTAAGTGGCGTAAAATCAACTGTTTCCACATGAATGCCGGGTTGGCCAGTGAATGGGGGAAGTACGGGTGCTGCAGAAGTGGTGGGTTCCCAATTAGGATTGGCGAATGCAGCAAGGGCACTATGGGCACGACAGGCCTGTGTTCGTCTTCTTGGTGGCAGCGGGACACTACTTGTGCTTGCCACCTCGCCAGCTTTTTATTTATTTATTTATTTTTTTTTCTTTCTTTTTTTTTTTTTTTTTTCTTTTGCCATGTCCGTGTCCATTTTCGGGGGCAAAAGTTTCACCTTTGCGGTTCAATACTTTCCCGACTCGTTACTCACACCATAGTGGCGTTTGTTACACTTTTTTTTTTTTTTATTACAAATCTCTTTTGTTTAATCTACTTGCATACAGCATCAAACTGTCCCACATGAGCTTTTTCGATTAACTCGTACCTTGAGCCCCCACTAACTTGAACCCCCCTCCCCCCAAACCACCCCATTTCTCCCTTTTATGCAAATTGTCCCATATTTTTAAAGTGTGTCTAGTGATAATATGTGCCTCAGAACTAAGTTTCCTAAAAAGTGAAGGTATCCAGATTACTTTACTCAACTCTACTTTACTAGTCGTGTTCCATTTTCACCCACCGCTTCTCTTTGTTTCCTTTTGCCCAGTCAATAATTCTTGATAAAGTGATTGCTTCGTGATAACATCTTATGTATGGTGCACCCCAACCCCCATTCTCTTTGTCCCTTGCCAATGTAGCATAACTTATACGTGATTTCCCTCCAAATAAATTTTATAAAAAGTGAGTGCAATTTTTGGAGATATGCTTGTGGGAGTGGAATGGGGAGCATTTGCATTTTAAATAGAATCTTTGGCAGAATTGCCATCTTAATGATGTTAATTCTACCCCCCCATGACAGCTTTCCTCTTGTAATTCTATTCAACTCTCCCTTGACCTCATTAAGGAGAGGGACGAAATTAACCTGAAACAATAACTCTCTATTCCCGGTTATCTTTATCCCAAGATAGTTTATCTCCTTTTTTCCCCATGCAAATGGGAATTCTTTGTGGACCGTATGATCTTTTTTATCCATCTTGTTAATTTCTAGTATTTCAGATTTGGTTGGATTGATCTTAAAATTGTAATATTTCCCCGTATTCTTTCAAGGTTTTAAGCAGGTTAGGTAGAGTTATTCTAAGTCTGGTGATATAAAGAAGAATATCGTCTGCAAAGGCAGCCAATTTATGTTCTTCCTCTCCATCAAATACCCCTGAGATATCCGGATTCTGCATTATCCTTTCGAGCAAGGGCTCAAGCGTTAACACGAACAGAAGGGGGGACAATGGGCATCCTTGTCTTGTTCCGTTAGTCATTGCAAACGGCTCAGATAGCGTTCCGTTAAGCTTGACCCTTGCTGAAGGGCATGTATACAGCGCCTTTATCCATCCTGTCATAATTGGCCCAAATCCTATTTCCTTCAACGTACAAAACATAAAGCCCCAGTCTACCCTGTCAAAAGCTTTCTCAGCGTCTATTGACGCTCCACTGTCCCTCATTTTTTGAATTACCATAAGGGTTCTGATCCCATTGTCCCGTCCCTCCCTACCCGGAGTGAATCCCACCTGATCTGGATGTACCATGTTATTCAGAATGTTATTCACTCTCCCTGCAAGTATTTTCGCGAACAGTTTCGTGTCTGCATTGAGGAGCGCTATTGGTCTGTAGCTAGAACAGAGTGAGCTGTCCTTGCCCTCCTTCAATATGATGGCAATAATCGCTTCTGACGCTTCTTTTCTCATCTCCCACTTTATGCCAATCCCATTCATGTATGTACATAATTTAGGGATTAGGAGATCTTGGAACCTTTTATAATATAATACGGAGAAACCGTCCGGCCCAGGGCTTTTCCCCGCTGACGTCTCCCTCAATGTTTTTTTAATTTCCTCTTCTGTAATGGGGCCCTCTAGTAAATTATATTTATCTTCTATTTTCTTTAATCCTAGCTCCTGAAAAAAAACTTTGGTTCTCTCCCTTTTTTTTTTTTTTGCCTCCCTTTTTGGGGTCATGTTGTTGATAGAGTATAGTCCCTCATAGTAATTTTGGAAGGTTTTGGCAGTTTCACTTGTTCTGTACTTTACCTCCCCATCTAAAGTCTTGATTTTCTCAATGTAGTTATTGGTCTTCTTCTTTTTTTTTTTTAGGGTCTTTGCTAGGTACTTCCCCGGTTTGTTTCCTCCCACATATCTCTTTCTTTAGTAGGTTGTACGTTTCTCGTGTTTCTTGTTCAGTTAAAGTTCTCATGGCCTCTCTTTTACTGTGGAGTCTTAGAAGCACCTCCTTCTCCCCTTCTTTTTTGTGCATCTGCTCAAGTTCCAATATCTCGTTCCTGATTTCAAGTTTTTCTTCCCTTCTCTTTCTCTTCTTTTCCGCACCTGCCTTAATCAAGATCCCCCTAATATAGGCTTTGTGTGCCTCCCATACTATTGACTCCGAGACTTCAACTGTTTCATTAGTTTTAAAGTAGAACTCTAGTTACCTCGACACCAGGTCCCTTATCTCTTTATTGTTTATTAGTTCTTCATTTAACGTCCAGCTGAGGCTCTTATTATGAGTCTGTCTCGTGTTTACTGTTAAGCTTATAGGCGCGTGGTCAGAGAAGGTCATTACCCCGATATTTGAACTAACCAGCAGTGTTCGATCAAAAAGAAATCCAGTCTGGAATAAGTCCCATGTACGGGGGAGTAGAATGTATAGTCCCTGCTGTCAACATGCTGCGCCCTCCATACGTCCACCACTTGGCACTGGTGCGTTTTCTTTCTCACTCTGTTGTTCCATGCCAAGCTCGTCCCCCGCACATGGGACGATTTATCCTTCCCTGGCTCTAAACACAAATTGAAGTCCCTAGCCATTCTAGCTAGACCTTCCTTGAATTCCGAAAATTCGGCCATCCTCTCGATCATATATCTATATGGATTTTTGTTTGGGCCATATATGTTTGCCAGTGAGCATTCGATACCATTGAGTTTCCCTTTCAGGAACAAAAACCGTCCCTCCGGGTCAGTCCTTCTCTTGCGTAGATCGAACCTTACTTCACTGGCAAACCCTATGGCTACGCCTTTTGCGCGCAGTGTGGGTGAGTCACCGTACAACCAGACTGGAAAGTACCTGGAGAACATTTTTGGTTTTTCTCCAGGAGAAAATGAGTCTCCTGAAGGAATACCACGTCAGCCCCTAGGAATTTTAGTTCCTGCAGTATATTAGCACACTTAATGCGTGCATTCAAGCCGCGCACATTATATGATATTATTTTTATATTACTCATCTGTACTACAGGAAATCTGTCCATGGGGTTCATAATTCTAAATTGTTCGTTGAAAATTCTTAACGGACTTCAACCCCTGCCTATTCCTTCCGCCCATACCCTCCCCCTCCCTCCAACCCCTCCCTTTTCCCTCCCCTTTCCCCCTTCCCTCCCTTTCCCCTGTGGGGGTGTTAGGCCATCCCATGACCTGAAAAACCGTGGCTCCTCCAACTCCTCCCGGCCCTTCGGTTATCCCCCTTGAGGTTGAGATCGGACTGGGCCGCCCCATACCCAATGCTGCCCCTGATATTGAGGGGTACCCGTGCCTGGTTATTCCCCCCCCCACCTCTAATCGGTTACAAAATTTTGCTGTTTCTTCTGGGAATCTTAAAGTGGCCGATCGGCCATCTTTATGTCCAGTAAGGCAGGCTCGGAAGCCCCATGAATATTGGACATCGTGTACTTTTAACTGTTCTAGGAGTGGTTTCAGTATTCTTCTCCTGGCCAGCGTCTCTGCTGCCAGAACTGGAAATATCTGCAGATTTGTCTCACCATACTTCACTGGGTAGTTCTTTTTCAAATTTTCCTTGATTTTCTCTTTTGTTATTGTAGTTGTGAAATTTTGCGATGACATCTCTTGGGACCTCACCTTATTTCTGCCGGTTTTCTAATCCTGTGTATTCTCTCAAACTTTATCTTCTTTGTATTCTCCAAAGTATTTACCATCCCTCCAAATATTTCGTCCATTACTCCCTGTAGATCTTCTGTTCCCCCTTGTGACTCTGGTAAACCCCTGATCCGTAAGTTTTTCCTTCTGCTCCGATTTTCCTGGTCGTCCACTCTGTATCGTAAATTCCTCTGCTCTCTTTGTAACTCTTCCAACTGGGATTTAACTTCTTTTATCTCTTCTTCTTGTTTATCCATCTTTGTTTCTGCTTCTTCCACTCTTTGCAGCATATGATTCATATCTTCTCGGAGAGAGCCTATTTCCCCCTTTATGGTTACTTCCAATTTAGCAAACATTTCTGCCATTTCGCTTTTGGTGGGAAGTAGTTTTTTTTGTTGGGGTTCCATTGTTGCCTCTTCTGCTACTTCGCTGCTTCCCATATGGATGTCGGCCTCGACTATCTGTCGTCTTGTCCCTATCCTTGGGATGCACTCTGGGGTTTTGTTTTTAGTCTTTTTGTTTGCCTGGGCTGTTTTTGCCATTATCCTGCACCATGTACTTTCTGATGGTTCCCGGACTTGCGCTTGTCCTGGGTGGGTTAGCAGTGTTGGCAGTCGCCCCCTTCGTAACTTTGCCATTCATTTCTTCTTGGTTACTGCTCTTGGATCGGGCGTTTTACTCCCAGACTCCTTCTGTTTTCCAAGGCCCCACTTCTGGATCCCAGGAAGCACCTGCTGCGTTTGTCTCACCTGACCCAGGCTTAGGATATCTACCGAAAAGGGCTAGTGAAACTTATGCAAAATCGTCTGAATGTCTCCACCAGGCCCTGTTCTTAATAGGATTAAAAAGTCCAGCTTCAGGGTGCCTTATTGATGGAGGACCTAAGTCAAACTGGTCACTGAATGTCAGTTCTGCCTACCCCTGGCTATATTGGCCTCGGTGGTTTGTTTGCTTAATCCGATTGCTATTGCTTAGCAACTAGACAACTGACTGCCTTCCCTTCATTAGTTGGATCCACTTTGTCTAAGGAATTCGGCACCCTGGTGAATAGTTTTTTGTGTCCAAAATTGTTACCACCCCCCTTTTCTATGTAGCACTACCTAGAGCCGTGCTGATTAATGTGGCCTGTCCCCCCACCAAGGGTGCCGCCTCTTTATTATATCGGTCCTTCAGTCTCACAGATATCAATGCCCTCTTCCCCTGGCCTTATATTCGCAGTGAGATATGAGTTTAAATATATTTATTACAAAAAGCGTCCTTCTTAATTAAAGTGAATGTTGAACAATTGAGTCCACAATGATACCTAGTACACTTGTTTTTGGAAATGACACTTAATTTACTGGGCCAAAACGGACAGATATCACAAGTATTCCTTGATAAGTGGAACAAACGATTTTTCCCTTTAAACAGCTTAAATTTCAAGATTCCAGAATCCTACCTTTACTCAGGTCAGGGAGCCTACTCCACTCAGTATGTATCCAAGGCAGTCAGGACTTGCATTTCAGAGTGTTATATTTTGCTAGCCAATCTCCCCTCTTTGTTTTCCGGTTGGATCACTGACCAGTAATCACTGCCTAGAACTTGTTGCGCTCCTGAGGGTTTTAGCACTGAGAACAGCCAAAAAGAAAAGCAAAGGCAGCTGATCCCAGCCACCCCGCGAGCGCTGCAAGCCCCAGGAGGCTACAGCAACCACTCATAGACAAAACTTTTAGACAAGATTCGCCTACCTCTATACATTCATCATCCTCTTCGGGCAATAGGCAGATCTATGATATAAGAAAGAATAGCCAAACAGAAATAAAGTATAAACTTGTGTTACTTGCCAGTCTTCATCTTTCTCCCTTCCGTTGTGAAAATTTTTTTCCTCTTCTGTCGCCAGTTTTTCCCCCTGGCTGGATTTAACAGCACTTACCCCTTCCTACGGTTACCAGGCTCTCTCCGTTAGTTTTTTATCTTTTCCACACTATCTTGATCCGTTTTGCTGAGAGCCCGGTCATATGTTGCTGCAGCCTAGAACACCCCCGTACAGGGAGTGGCGGACATGACAGGCGGGCTTGGGAAAGGTGCATGGGGAACGGGTGTATTGCACCTGATGCCGCTTCGATCCCTCCAATGGGCCGCGCGGCGTCTCCACGGCAACCGCTTTCACGCCGGAGGAAGAGAGAGAGCGGAGAGGCGGTGGGGAGTTGGAGCGGTAACGCAGTGAGTCTGCGAGTCGAAAGCCGTGCAGGTACAGGCAGATGGCCGGGAAGGCATCAGCGGGCCAGCCTCGCCAGAGGGAGGGGGGGGCGAGTGAGCAGCTGACCGGACGAGGAAAGGGACACAGCGGTCCTAGCTATGCATGAGCCGGCATCTCAGGGAGGGGATCCCGGGCCTCCCGGGCTTAGCATCGCATCTGGCCAACCGCCCACATCCGGCTCCTCCCTCACCTCGCCAACTTGACTCGCCACGTCAACAAGTGTTACTGCAGTGCTGGATTTACAACCAGGGTGTACTAGGCCGCTGGTGCTTGCCAGTTCACCAGAAGGAATAGTGGTGCTAGTACTGCTCTGCTCCATATGAGAGCCCTGCGGTTCTTGCACCTCAACAGCAGAAGAAGAAGTTCGGGGTCTGGTACGCCTGACCTTGGCAGGGACCACAACTCCGTCGTCAGAGCTATCTGTCATGGACCCGCTCCTGCTTACAGGTTTGTATTCTGAGCCTGAATCTGAAAGATGAGTGACTTCCTCTTCACTATCTGTCATGCTCAGAAACGTGTAGGCCTCTTCACTAGTGTACCTTCGATTTGCCATTTTGGGCTCTAAATTTAGTGGTACACTAGTGAGACTCAAAGGGAAAAAAGCTCCTGACTGTTGGCGACTGTATCAAAACGCTACAAAAAAAACTGTTAGCGATCGCAGGAATCAGGCCTGACTCTGCGAACGCTGCAAGTAATGCGTTTAGTGTTTTGTAAGTGACAGTGATCGATCGATACTGCACTTGGGTGGGCTGGGCAGGGCTGGGCCGAGGGGCAAAACGCAGGGGCTAGCAGGTATCTGGGCTGATCACGCTAACACTGCATTTTTGGGGACCCTAAACTGCTGGGGACGCTAGTATAGATCTGATCAGATATTGATCCGTTTAGATACTATACCACTAAGGGAGGTGTATGCTGCGTGCATGGGTGTTACCATGCACGCAGCATACACCTGGCACTAATCTGACGCTGCCTGGGGCGACGCAGACCCTAAAACTTAACTTGTATTACCACTGGGCGATTAGGGGGTTAAACCTTTATTGGGTAATAAACGGCGGGTCCCCTGAAACTATAATTAATAAACTAACCAGCATCACCCGTAACACTTATACGGTGATCACTGGTGAAAGGGTTAACTAGGGGGCAATCATAACTGTCACAAACTGACACCAATGCAATAATCAGAAAAAAAAAACCTGCTATTGGTGTCACTGTGACAGGGGGTACTGGGGGGTGATGGGGGGTGAAAAGTGTGCCTGTGTGTTCTACTGTAAGTGTTGTGTTTGTGCAACTCACATTGTTGTCTTCTCTCCTCGGCGCCGGAACGAAAAGACCGGCTCGAGGAGAGATGACATCACTTCCTCCGCTTCTGTTTACATTACAGAAGCCGAGGAAGGATTTAATATGCCAGGAGCGATCACGAGGGGGTGGCCACGAATGAGTGGCCTCCCCCTCACCTCGGATCGCTCCTGACGAGAATTCGACTGCCGCAGGCATGGGGGGGGGCCCCCATAGGACCCCCGGCCCACGGGCAGGCAGGAACATACAGGTAAGCCCTTATGCCTGCCCGTGCCATGGTGCCGACATATATCGGCGTGTGGCGGTCGGCAACTGGTTAAGTAGGGAGTTAAATGCTTTTGTCAGTATGGGAGCAAGAATATGGGAAAACATTTTTTTATAGTAGAGGGCTGAGAATCCATCAGGGCCTGGTCGTTTATTTAACTTAAGGGATTTAATTGCTGTTTCGATTTCTATAGGTTTAATAGGACTTTCAAGGTTATCATATTGAACTTGAGAAATGGTCAGAAAGTTTAACTTGTGAAAACAATGATTCTGCTGAGGAATGGTCGAAGGATCCTTCTTTTTTGTATAAAGAAGTAAGATGTTTATGAAAGATGTGTAAGATCTTTACTGGGTTACTAGTGTATTTATCATGGGGTATTTTTAGGAGAATTGGCTTAAAGGGGTTATTTAATTTTTTAAGCGCACATGGAAGAAGGGTGCCAGGTTTATTAGCTTTAAAGTAGAATTTATGTTTAGATTTACGTAATGTTTTGTCCACCGATTCTGATAGGAGTAGGTAAAGATTCAAACTGTGTTTTTGACACTGGTGTAGGGTTAGATTGGAAATTTGTGTGGCAGTCATTGAATTCTTTTTCTAGTTTTTGTTGTAGTAGTAGTTGTTCTTTTTTAAAGTATGATGCTTTTCGTAAACAGACCCCCTCTAGGAACAGGTTTATGGGCTTCCCACAATGTCAGGGTGGATATATCGGGAGTATCATTGTTTCCCAGATTTTCTTTGATTGCTGATTCTAAGTCAGATGAATGTGATAGGTGTGTGAGAATTGAGTTGTTTATGTGCTATGTGGGGTCTTGAGTTTTTGGGATTAAAGAAGTAAAGGTTGAAATTATCGCACAATGATCACAATGTAACGTAAGGTTTAATATAAGAATTGAGCAATTCTGGTGACATACTTATAGATATTAGGATATGGTCAATACGGGAAAAAGATTTGTGGGTGGGAATAAAAAGAGAATTGATGTTTTGCAGAATTAATTTATCTAGCAGTGAATGTTGTTGGAGTCTTTGAAACATTCCAGTTTGAGAGCTGGATACGGTTGGAGTTGGGGATTTATCTAGATAAGGATATAAAACTTGATTTGAATCACCACATATCAAAAGTGTGCCCATTTTATGCAAATCTATTACTTGTAGCAAGTGAGAGAGGAATGATGTTGGTCTTAGGTGCATAAAAGGAAACAATTGTGAGTGGGATATCACATAGGTGTCCCAAAAGTATGAGATAATGGCCTTCTGGATCTTTGATTTCTGTTATGAGGGAAAAAGGTGTAGTTCGGTGAAATGCTATTAGTACTCCTCTGCGTTTTTGATTTAGCTGAAGCAGTAAAAACTTGGGGGTAGCATGTCCCAAAATATTTTGGGGGTTGAAGTTTCAGTAAAATGTGTCTCTTGGAGGCACACAGTATGGGCTTTTGCGGAGGATAAAGATCTGAATACTTTAGTTCGTTTATGAGGAATGTTTAGACCTTGGACATTTAAGGTTAGAACATATAAAGGAGCCATATATAATTCTTACCTAAGATATATCGATATAGTTCTGTTATCAGGTGCGAAATCAGAAAAGCCCCAGGGAAAGATTGGATAAAAGAAGAAAGTAGATTATGAAAGAAGAAAAAGAATAAGAGTCATATATTTAAAATAAGTTATAATTACTAATATATACATAAAAATAAAACTATGGCGTACTGAGCACTCAAATCTGCTAGCTCAGAGGCACAAAGTCTATCCGAGGAGGCTCCTCACACTTTAACCCAAGTGGAGGAGAGTCCTAGGACAGAAAAAATTGGGGCAGCAGTGACCAATTCTCAGGTCCCCCGCGGCCAAATTTTATGAAAAAAATCAAAAAAAATTTAATTTGGGCATCCGATACTCAAAAATAAGCAAACCTAAGAGTAGGATTAAATAGTATTCCTTTTAACAAATCCTAAATTATACATAAATATTTGTATGTAAGGTTATACAATTTAATTTATAACATATATTAAGAACTTGAAATATTTAAAATTAAATATAGGATAGGTGAACTGTAAAGTTGAATGAGCTTCAGAGACAAATGCAAAATGCATTCAGTCCATTGTGTCCGGTGGGTCCAGGTCTGGAGAATTGAATCGACCTATTTTTGATGAACTTCATCTGCTTCTGTCAGTTCCAGGCTTATGCCGTGTACACACGGGTGGACTTTTCGTCAGAAAAGGTCCGACTGTCTTTCCGACAGACCTTCGACTGACTTTCTAAAGAACGGACTTGCCTACACACGATCACACCAAAGTCCGACGGATTCGTACGTGATGATGCACGACCGGACTAAAATAAGGAAGCTGATAGCCAGTAGCCAATAGCTGCCCTAGCGTCAGTTTTCGTCCGTCGGACTAGCATACAAATGAGCGGATTTTTTGACCTGACTAGAGTCCGTCGGAAAGATTTGAAACATGTTCCAAATCTGAAGTCCGTCAGATTTTTGACAGAAAAAGTCAGCTGAAGGTCCGATGAAGCCCACACACGGTCGGATTGTCCGCCGGACTCGGTCCGTTGGACCAGTCTGGTCAAAAAGTCCGCTCGTGTGTACGTGGCATTAGAGGCACTTTGTGGAGAACTGGATGATTTACGTTGACGAGTGCTGGTAGAGGGCCCATTGTATAGATGAAGATTTTGCAGTGTGTTCTGTAATTCTTCGGAGGATCTGCTTGAATATTTGGTGCCTTGAAATGTAAAACTAATAGAAAATGGGAATCCCCATTGATAAGGGATATGGTGGTGTTGGCGATTTTGGAGCAAAGGTCTCATCGCGTGCTGTTTAGCAACTGTTATTGGGGATAGGTCAGCAAAAATCTGGTATAAATGTCCTTGAAAAGTAAGAGATTCTTTGTTCCTGGCAGCTGTCATAAGTTCTTTTGTGCAAAAAAAGTGGAACTTTACAATTATGTCACGAGGGGGACCTTCAGCTTTGAGTGGCGCCAAAGCTCTATGGATTCTGTCCATTTCCAATCTTTCAATTCCGATTGACGGTGTTAATTCCTGAAAAGGAGCAGTCAATCGATTGAAGGTCAATGATTGACTCAGGTATACCTGTTATGCGGAGGTTTGATCGACGTGCCCTATTCTCAAAGTCTTCTAAACGCGCTTGCAGCATAAATTTTAATCTTTAACCATTTCAGCCCCGGAAGGATTTACCCCCTTCCTGACCAGAGCACTTTTTACAATTTGGCACTGCGTCCCTTCAACTGCTAATTGCGCTGTCATGCAATGCTGTACCCAGACGAAATTTGCGTCCTTTTGTTCCCAAAAATAGAGCCTTCTTTAGATGCTATTTGATCACCTCTGCGGTTTTTATTTTTTGCACTATAAACGGAAAGAGACTGAAAATTTTGAAAAAAAAACGATATTTTCTACTTTTTGTTATAAAAAAAAATGCAATAAACTCAATTTTAGTCATACATTTAGTCCAAAATGTATTCAGCCACATGTCTTGGGTAAAAAACATGTCAATAAGCGTATATTTATAGGTTTGCGCAAAAATTATAGCGTCTACAAACTAGGGTACATTTTCTGGAATTTACACAGCTTTTAGTTTGACTGCCCATTTCATTTCTTCAGGTGCTAAAATGGCAGGGCAGTACAACCCCCCCCCCCCCCCCCCCAAATGACCCCATTTTGGAAAGTAGACACCCCAAGGAAATTGCTGAGAGGCATGTTGAGCCCATTGAATATTATTATTTTTTTTGTCCCAAGTGATTGAATAATTAAAAAAAAAAAAATTTACAAAAAGTTGTCACTAAATGATATATTGCTCACACAGGCCATGGGCATATGTGGAATTGCACCCCAAAATACATTTAGCTGCTTCTCCTGAGTACGGGGATACCACATGTGTGGAACTTTTTGGGAGCCTAGCCGCGTACGGGGCCCCCCGAAAACCAAGCACCGCCTTCAGGATAAGGGCGTAAATTTTTTATTTCACTCCTCACTACCTATCAGTTTTGAAGGCCATAAAATGCCAGGACAGTTCAACCCCCCCCCCCCCAAATGACCCCATTTTTAAAAGTAGACACCCTAAGCTATTTGCTTAGAGGCATGTCGAGTCCATGGAATATTTTATATTTTGCCACAAGTTGTGGGAAAATGACGAACTTTTTTTTTTTTTTTTTGCACAAAGTTGTCACTAAATGATATATTGCTCAAACATGCCATGGGCATATGTGGAATTACATCCCAAAATGCATTCTGCTGCTTCTGAGTATGGGGATACCACATGTGGGACAGTTTGGGAGCCTAGCTGCGTACGGGGCCCCGAAAACCAAGCACCGCCTACTTTGTCATTTTGGGTGTCTACTTTCCAAAATGGGGTCATTTGGGGGGGGGGGGGGTTGTGCCAACTTGGCATTCCATGGCCTCCGAAACTGTGATAGGCAGTGAGGAGTGAAATCAAAAATTTACACCCTTAGAAACCCTGAAGGCGGTGCTTGGTTTTTGGGGTCCCGTATGGGGCTAGGCTCCCAAAAAGTCTCACACATGTGGTATCCCCGTACTCAGGAGAAGCAACAGACTGTATTTTGGGGTGTAATTTCACATATTCCCATGGCATGTTTGAGCAATATATCATTTAGTGACAACTTTGTGCAAAAAAAAAAAAAAAAAAAATTGTATTTTTCCTGCAACTTGTCACAATATAAAATATTCCATGGACTCGACATGCCGCTCAGCAAATAGCTTGGGGTGTCTACTTTCCAAAATGGGGTCATTTGCACAACATTTAGAAGCTTATGTCACACATCACCCACTCTTCTAACCACTTGAAGACAAAGCCCTTTCTGACACTATTTGTTTACATGAAAAATTTTTTTTTTTTTTGCAAGAAAATTACTTTGAATCCCCAAACATTATATATATATTTTTTAAAGCAAAGGCCCTACAGATTAAAATGGTGCGTGTTTAATTTTTTTTTTTTCACACAGTATTTGCGCAGCGATTTTTAAAACGCATTTTTTGGGGAAAAACACACTTTTTAATTTTGATGCACTAAAACACACTATATTGGCCAAATGCTTGATGAATTAAAAAAGATCATCTTAGGCCAAGTACATGGATACCAAACATGACATACTTTAAAATTGCCCACAAACGTGCAGTGGCGACAAACTACATACATTTTTAAAAGCCTTTACAGGTTACCACTTTAGATTTACAGAGGAGGTCTACTGCTAAAATTACTGCCCTCGATCTGACCTTCGCAGTGATACCTCACATTCATGGTGCAATTGCTGTTAACATTTGACGCCAGACCAACGGACCAATGCTTGCGCTCGCCTTTGCGCGAGAGCAGGGGGGGGACATGGGTGCTTTTTTTTTTTCTAATTTTTTTTTTTGCTTTATCTTATTTTTAAACTGTTCTTTTCATTTTTTTTTTTTTTATTATGTCAGGGAATGTTAATATCCCCTATTAATAGGGGATAGGTAGTAACAGGTACTTTTTTTTTGAAAAATAAGGGGTCTATTAGACCCTAGATCTCTCCTCTGCCCTCAAAGCATCTGACCACACCAAGATCGGTGTGATAAAATGCTTTCCCAATTTCCCAATGGCGCTATTTACATCCGGCAAAATCTAAGTCATGAAATGCTCGTAGCTTCCGGTTTCTTAGGCCATAGAGATGATTGGAGCCATTCTGGTCTCTGATCAGCTCTATGGTCAGCTGGCGGAATCACCAGCTGCATTCTCAGGTTCCCTGTTGGGACAGGAGAGGCAGAGAAAAACATGGAAGACGGTGGGAGGGGGGGACGACATTCCGTCCCACTGCTTCTAAAAGCAGTCTAGAGGCTAATTAGCCACTAGGATTGCTTTTGCATGAAAACCGACTGCTGGCTGAAAAAAAGGATACCAAGATGATACCTAAACCTGCAGGCATCATTCTGGTATAACCACTCAAAGTCCAGCAACATACCAGTACGTTGCTGGTCCTTGTTGGGCATATATTGTAATCCTTTTTTTTTTTTTTTCATGCAGCCTGTGGGCTGACGAAAAAGAGATTGGTGGGTATGCCCACCATTAGAATACCTCCCTTCATCCACCCACTTCTAATGATGGGCATACATGCACCATTTATATATGCCAAAGCATGGGGGCATCCGCCCCAAAAGTTAGGAGCAAATCCCTCCTCCGCCCCTGCTGCCCCCATGCTTCGGCATATATCACCTCCACTGGAGTCACGGCTTTATATATCGTGGGAGCAAACGCTGTTGCTGTCAAGGTAAATAAATCCGCACTGCAGCTGAATGGCGTACCTGAAAACAAAAAATGGTTAACAATAAAACACAGTAAACAGTAAAGTATAAAAAATTGCATACCTGAAAAGCAAACATGATAAAACATAATAACAATAAAACATTGCAGAATAGAATACAGTAAAAAAAGAGCAGATCAATAGAGAGAGAGTGAACAATAAAACAACAACTATTTTTGTTTTTTTTATTTTATATATATTTTTTTTACACTTTTTTTTGTAACTAACTTTTATAACTGTAACCGGTTCCAGGTTCGGGTCTCTCAAAGTGCGATGGTATATTGGGAGACCCTGTGAAAGTGTGCCTAGTCTGTGCAATGCTGTACCATACGCTAATACTCAACTAGTGTATGGTAGCGTTCAAAACATTCACCAATGCAAAGACCAGGATTGTCAGGACAGGAGGGACAATAATAGCGGGTGTCACGCCTATATCTGCGTTTGCTGCAGACATGACACCTTTTTAGGGTTACTCGGGAGGACATAAAGAAAATGCCTCTCATGCAGCCGACTGCATTTGGTTGGGGATGTGAATGGGGGAAGTACGGGTGCTGCAGAAGTGGTGGGTTCCCAATTAGGATTGGCGAATGCAGCAGGAAGGGCATAATGGGCACGACGGGCCTGTGTTTGTCTTGGTGGCAGCGGGACACTACTTGTGTTTGCCACCTCACCAGCTTGAACTGCACTTATGGGACTCGCCACGTCACCAAGTGTTACTGCAGTGCTGGTTTGACTATGACCGGGGTGTACTAGGCCACTGGTGCTTGCCAGTTCACCAAAACGCTACAAAAAAAACTGTTAGCGATCGCAGGGATCAGGCCTGACTCTGCGAACGCTGCAGTTATGTGTTTAGTGTTTTGTAAGTGACAGTGATCGATCGATACTGCACTTGGGTGGGCTGGGCTGGGCCGGGCGGAGGGGCAAAACGCAGGTGCTAGCAGGTATCTGGGCTGATCCCGCTAACACTGTGTTTTTAGGAACCCTAAACTGCTGGGGACGCTAGTATAGATCTGATCGGATCAGATATTGATGCGATCAGATACTATACCACTAAGGGAGGTGTATGGTGCGTACGTGGGTGTTAGCGGTACTGGCGCTAACCTGACGCTGCCTGGGGCAACACAGACCCTATCTGACCCTAAAACTTAACTTATATCACTGCCGGGCGATCAGGGGGCTAAACCTTTATTAGGTAATAAATGGCGGGTGCCCTGACACTATAAAAAAACTAACCAGCGTCACCCGTAACTATGTTACTATGTAACTATTAGCAGTAATTACTATGACTATTAGCAGTAATACTGACACATAATCACACACATAGGTTGGACTTGATGGACTTGAATTTTTTCAACCTCACCTACTATGTAATTATGTAACACTTATACGGTAATCACTGGTGAAAGGGTTAACTAGGGGGCAATCAAGGGGTTAAAACCTGTATTAGGTATTATATAGGGGTCCCTGACGCTATAAAACGCTGACGGCGAACCTATATATTTAACTCCCTAACTAGCATCACCAGTGACACTAATACAGTGATCAGAAAAACGATCGCTTAGTGACACTGGCGACGGGGGGTGATCAAGGGGTTAAACCTTGGTAGGGGGGGGTTAGGGGGGTACCCTAGACCTAAAGGGGGCTAACCCTAACTGCCCTACCACACTAACTGTCACAAACTGACACCAATGCAGTAATCAGAAAAAAAACAAAACTGCTTGGTGTCACTGTGACGGGTGGGGGGGGGGGAGTAATTGGGGGGTTATCATGGGGTGATCGGGGGGTGAAAAGTGTGCCTGGTGTGTTTTACTGTGTGTGTAGTGTGCACTCACATCGATGTCTTCTCTCCTCTGCGCCAGAACGGATAATACCGAGCCGAGGAGCGATGACATCACTTCCTCTGCCGCTGTTTACTATACAGCAGCAGAGGAAGAATATCATTCGTGGGGAGCGATCACGAGGGGGTGGCCACGAATGAGTGATGAGTGGTCTCCCCCTCAGCCTAGATTGCTCCCCTAAGGAAGCAAACCGCCTCGGGGGGGGGGGGTGTGTGCGATGCGCCCCCCGCCCGCGGGAGGCAGATCACGTACCAGGTACGTGATTTCGCCTGCCCGTGCTATTCTGCCGCAGTATATCTGTGCTATAGGCGGTCGGCAAGTGGTTAAGAGTCTCAAATTCATTGTCATGCGATAGTACATTAGTTTCAATGTCATCCATTCTGTTTTACAATTCAGCTGTGCTTTGGCCTAAATCGCGCATTTCTTTTGTCAGTTTCACTGTAATTTGGTCAGAGGTCTGCTTTAAAGCTTTCTGTTGCATTTTCTCTATTTGCTTTAATATATTTGGGTGTAATGTATCTGCTTGCTGTGCCTGGGAGCTGGCGCTGTATTCCACTGTTTGTGTCATACGGTTCCTGAGGTAAATGCAGCTGTTTCTTGTCAGCGCATGCTTTAGCTGCGTGAGGAGAATTTGACTGAGCTATATTACAGGAGCCTCTGAGTGTTTTTTCCTGGTGGCTTTTCACTTTTGTTTTGCCTCGGGCAGCTCCCAAAACCATTCTATTTGGTTCACAGGGTACTAAGGAGGATATCGGTATGCTTTTTGTTTAGTTACCCTGCCATTGGGACATCTGTGGTGGCCGCAAAGTCCTGGGTAGAACGGAGCCGAAGTGGGACATGTCCGTCGCTGTCTGCTCCGCGCATGTGCCTCAACAACCTATTCTGTAGGGTCTCTGCTAAAAAAATATATACAATGTTTGCGCCAAGTAATGTTCTAGCAAAAAATACTGTTTTTTTAACTTTAAGAAACAAGTGTCAGAAAAAGATGGTCTTTAAATGGTTAAACTTCCCTCATATACAGACTGGAGTAAATCCCTTTGATCTAAGAAGGGATAGTTACAATGTTATAGTTATCTACCAGCTCCATCAATGTCCACGCTGCCTGTTTTTTTTTTTTTTTTTTTTTTTTTACGATTATTCATGCAGCTCTATTGTAAATGTTGCTTTTTTTTCCCTTTTTTTCTTTTTTTTTTTTTTTTAAACAACGAACATGTTATACCTACCTGCTCCTTGCAATAGTTTTGCGCAGAGTAGCCCTGATTCTCTTCTGGCTCCTCCCTCCTTTCACTGTGCCCCTATAGCGAGCTGAAAAGTATAGTATAGAGTACCCCTATAGCAAGGTAAATAAATTTCTGCCTTTTAGAATCACTCGCTTCCTTCTCCTGCCCAGGAATACATGTCTCCACAAGGCATTGCTCCTCTCACAATCACAAGTTCTCAGGCACTTACTAACATGTATGGATGATGTACTGAGCTGTATGTGTATAATGACATGTATGAAATAAGTACGGAGCTGTATGTGTGCTGCACTGTATTTTCTGATATGTAAACAAATAATGCATTCTGTATGCAGGCTAACCAACTAATCGATTAAGAAAATAGTTGACGACAATTTAATCTTAGTATAAATACAGCTGTTCTGTGAAGCCCTCAGAAGTTTGTTAGATAACCATAGTGAACAAGCAGCCTCATGAAGGCCAAGAACCTCACCAGACAGGTCAGGAATGAAGTTGTGGATGTTTAACCCCTTCCCGCCGAGCATATGCAGATGTGCGTACTCGGCTTTCCCTGGTTATACCGGGGTGATACCCACAGCTGCAGGCATCATCCTGGTACCGTTGTTTAGAGCGGGCGATCGTCTATCTGAATATAACAACCGATGCGGCTAAAAGCTTATACCGTGGGCAGCTTCGTTCCAGCCTCCTAATCGTAAACACGGAAGTGATGTGCTCACTCCCGTGTCCTGCTTCTGCATCTATTGAGACAGAAAGCGGGACCCGTCATTGGATTTGATTGACAGCAGAGGGAGACAATGGCTGTGCTGCTATCAATCTAATCGGGACACAAGACACCAGCCATAGCTGGTGTGCTTATCCACATGGCGGGAAAGACGGGGCTCAGGTAAATAAAATGGGGGGTCTGGGGGGCTGCAACATGAGAAAGTTTTTCACCTTAATGCATAGAATGCATTAAGGTGAAAAACCACGAGGGTTTACAATCCCTTTGAGCATTTTTGATGCGTTCCAGTGCATTTTTGGTGCAGTCCAGTGCATTTCCCCCCCTCCTTTTTCTTAAAGCGGTATTCCACTCAATTTTTTTACTTAATCTTACCCCCTTCAGTTGCATAGATGTTCAAATGCCGCACGAAAATTTTTTTTATCGCTGTAATTACCTTTATATTGTACTTTATTGTGGCACTTCCTGTCTCTCTCCTCCCATGGGAGTAGGCGTGTTTATTGCCTTTCCCCGGCGCCGCACTGTCTCCTGGGAGCTTAGTGTCAGGCTTCCCAAGATTCAGTGCTGGAACAATGATCATGCTTGTGAACAAGCTGTGAATGAACAGCATTCACCGCATCCAGGAAATCAATGCTTGTGGGCTTCACATGCCCACAAGCAAGATGGAAACAGCCAGCATCACATTTTTAAAGTTATTCTTCAGTACGAAAACAGACAGAGGCAGAACTATTACACCCAAACTGTGATTATTATTTTGGGGTTAGCAAAGTGTCTCAGTGACCTAAAAAAAAAAAAAAAGATTGGTCGCCGGACTCGCACTTTAAGCTTAAATAAGGACATGTGCGTTCCAGTGCATTTTTGGTGCGTTCCATTGCGTTTTTAATCCTTTTTACAGCGGTCCAGTGCAGGAAAAATGCAGCATGTTCTACTTTTTTTTTTTTTCTGGAACTACAAGCACTAGTGTTAACTATGCCATTGAAAACCATATAACCTACTTTCCATGTGTTTTTGATGCAGAAAAAAAAATGCACTGGACTGCATGTGGTGTTAACTGGCCCAGGTGTATCCTGTAAAATGTAATTTTCATGCTCCTGGGCCAAGGGTTGCATAGACAAACCTGTGTTTAATTAATTGCTCATTAATGCCTGCAGGTGTTGGCCTTCTGAGTGCTCTGCTGTGGTTGCCACCTCTTCCAAAGGTGTCAACAGTTTTCATTTATCACTAGATTTGGACACCTAGGTGTGAACAGGGCCTAAGAGATAAACTTCATGCAATGTCTTTTAGTACTTGTGTGCATTCATATATACATACATGTTCCACCACCTATTACATTATGTGTATGTGGAGAGATATAGCTATAGATATTTTGATTATTACATTAGTCATCTTTGTGAGATGCTCATTCTTGCAGAAGGTTCTGCAAGATTTGTTGTTGTTTCTATTATAAATACACCTCAATACTGGTCTTGTGTATTCTACAGGGTCCTTTTTAACCACTTAAGCCCCAGACCATTAGGCTGCCTAAAGACCAGAGGACTAAGGCACTGCGCTGTTTTAACTGGTAATTGCACGGTCATGCAATGCTGTACCCAAACAAAATTTGCGTCCTTTTTTCCCAAAAATAGAGCTTTCTTTTGATGGTATTTGAATGCCTCTGCTATTATTTTTATTTTTTAAGATATAAACGGAAAAAGACCGAAAATTTTGGAAAAAAAATGATATTTTCTACTTTTTGTTACAAGAAAAATCCAATACACTCAATTTTGGCCATACATTTATTTAGGCAAAAATGTATTCTGCCACATGTCTTTGGTAAAAAAAAATGTCAATAAGCCTATATTTATTGGTTTGCGCAAAAGTTATAGCGTCTACAAACTAGGGTACATTTTCTGGAATTTACACAGCTTTTAATTTGACTGCCTATCATTTCTTGAGGTGCTAAAATGGCAGGGCAGTAAAACCCCCCCAAATTACCCCATTTTGGAAATTAGACACCCCAAGAAAATTGCTGAGGCATGTTAAGCTCATTGAATATTTATTTTTTTTTGTCCCAAGTGAGTGAATAATGACCAAAAAAAAAAATTTTTTACAAAAAGTTGCCACTAAATGATAAATTGCTCACACATGCCATGGTTATATGTGGAATTGCACCCCAAAATACATTTTGCTACTTCTCCTGAGTACCGGGATACCACATGTGTGGGACTTTTTGGGAGCCTATCCGCGTACGGGGCCCCGAAAACCAATCACCGCCTTCAGGATTTCTAAGGACGTAAATTTTTGATTTAACTCCTCACTACCTATCACAGTTTTGAAGGCCATAAAATGCCCAGATAGCACAAAACCCCCCAAATGACCCCATTTTGGAAAGTGGACACCCCAAGCTATTTGCTGAGAGGCATGTTGAGTCCATGGAATATTTTATATTTTGCCACAAGTTGCGGGAAAATGACAAACTTTTTTTTTTTGCACAAAGTTGTCACTAAATGATATGTTGTTCACACAGGCCATGGTTATATGTGGAATTGAACCCCAAAATACATTCTGCTGCTTCTCCTGAGTACGGGGATATCACGTGTGGTATCCTAGCCACGAACGGGGCCCTGAAAGCCAAGTACCGCCTTCAGGATTTCTAAGGGCGTACATTTTTGATTTCACTCCTCACTACCTATCAGTTTTGGAGGCCATAAAATGCCAAGACACATGGCACAACCCCCCCCCCAAGCCATTTGCTGAGAGGCAAAGAGTACTTTTGCGCCTCTCATTTGTTTTTGAAAATGAAGAAAGAAAAGGAAATTTTTTGTTTTGTTTTCAATTTTCAAAAATTTGTGACAAAAAGCGAGATCTGCAAAATACTCACCATACCTCTCAGCAAATAGCTTGGGGTGTCTACTTTCCAAAATGAAGTCATTTGGGGGGGGGGGGTGCCATCTGGGCATTCCATGGCCACCGAAACTGTGCTAGGCAGTGAGGAGTGAAATCAAAAATTTTACACCCTTAGAAAGCCTGAAGGCAGTGCTTGGTTTTTGGGGTCCCGTACGCGGCTACTCCCGCACATGTGGTATCCCCATAATCAGGAGAAGCAACAGTATGTATTTTGGGGTGTAATTTCACATATGCCTATGGCATGTTTGAGCACTATATCACTTAGTGACAACATTGTGCAAAAAAAATAAAAATTTGTCTTTTTCCCGCAACTTGTGTCAAAATATAAAATATTCCATGTACTCGACATGCCTCTCAGTAAATAGCTTGGGGTGTCTACTTTCCAAAATAGGGGTCATTTGGGGGCTTTTGAACTGTCCTGGCATTTTATGCACAACATTTAGAAGCTTATGTCACGCATCACCCACTCTTCTAACCACTTGAAAACAAAGCCCTTTCTGACACTTTTTGTTTACATGAAAAATAATTTTTTTTTGCAAGAAAATTACTTTGAACCCCCAAACATTATATATTTTTTTTAAAGCAAAGGCCCTACAGATTAAAATGGTGGGTGATTCTTTTTTTTTTTTTCACACAGTATTTGCGCAGCGATTTTTCAAACACATTTGAAAAATGTGTTTGAAAAATGCTCAGTGTGAGGCTGTGGAACTTAGTCCAAGTGGAACTGGTCTAAGTGGCTATCAATTAAGGGGAGTGGTTAATTGCTCACAGGTGCCTATATAACTGTGTGTAGGACTCATCCTGAGCCTGCTCAGTGTGAGGCTGTGGAACTTAGTCCAAGTGGAACTGGTCTAAGTGGTGAGTTAAAAACCAGAGTTTAAAACAGGAGGTTATAACAGGGGTCATAGTACCTGTGTAGTGTGTGTACCTGAGTGTTTTCTGAGTAGTGTGTGTGGATCGTTAGTTCTTGTGTACTGTATACTTGAGTATTGCGAGTGCACGTAGGTCTGCGACTGTTCTGCGATTGCACGTAGGTCTGTGAGTACCTGTGTATTGTCTTGAGTATTAGTGCCAGGAAGTTAAGTGTTAGGTAATTTGGACAGGGTAAAATCCCCAAATCCTCACTAAATTGAATAGGTACGATGCCCGGCGGGTGTGGAGAGGCGACTCTTTGTACATCTTGCTGCATGTATGCGTTCCTTGATCATCCGATCGAGGGCGAATACTGCTGTGCAAAATGTAAGCACATTGTTTCTCTGGAAGCCCAGGTTCTGAATCTGGGGAAGCAACTGTCAGCACTGAGAAGTCCCTCCATACTAAAGGAGAGCTGGCAACGTACACGGCAGGTGTCGGCAGGGGCCAGCACAGAGGCATGTGGAGACAAAGAGGTGAAGGCACTAGCAAAGAGTAGATGGGTGACAGTCAAGAGGGGTAGAGGGGGAAGTGCCAGGGAGGCCGATCCAGGACTGGAGCATCCCAATCCGTATGCTCCATTGAGTGACATTGGTGAAACCAGTCAGGGACCAGCACTGCTGGAGCTGAGGGACTCTCCTAGCTGCCGGGGGAAGAACTCCTCCAGTGAGAGTGGGGGGGCAGCAAAGGGAAAGGAAAGACAGATTCTGGTGGTAGTGGACTCAATTCTTAGAAGGACAGAGAGGGCAATCTGTAACCAAGACCTGAAGCGCCTAACAGTATGTTGTCTACTGGGCGCTCGGGTTCGGCACATCACGGATCTTGTGGACAGATTACTGGGAGGGGCTGGGGAAGACCCGGCTGTCATGGTGCACGTTGGCACCAATGACAAAGTCAGAGGCAGATGGAGTGTCCTAAAGAACGATTTTAGGGACTTAGAAGCTAAATTGAGGAAAAGGACCTCCAAGGTAGAGTCTCAGGAATACTACCTGTACATCGAGCCACACCAGAAAGGCAGAGGGAGATTAGGGAAGTAAACAAGTGGCTGAAGAGCTGGTGTAGTAAGGAGGGGTTCGGGTTCCTGGAGGACTGGGCCGACTTCTCAGTCGGTAACCGGTACTATAAAAGGGACGGACTGCACCTAAATGAGGAGGGTGCAGATCTGCTGGGAATGAAGATGGCCAAAGAGGGGTTTTTAAACTAGGCGATAGGGGGGGGGGTCCAGAGATAGCCAGCGCAGAAGATATTCCAGAGGGTAGTATTGGGGGCATTAGTGGTAGGTTAACCAAAGCACAAAAACACAAGGTGAGTAAAGTAGCAAGTCCTAGTTGCAATCTCGAAACGCCCAATACGAGGACAATATGCGACCGGTCTAAACTATGTGGCATGTTCACCAATGCCAGGAGCATGGCGGACAAGATGGGTGAACTAAGAGATACTGTTGTACAAGGAGGATTTGGATTTTGTGGGAATTTCAGAGACCTGGTTCAACAGCTCTCATGATTGGCTGGCAAACATTCAAGGGTATAACCTATACCGCAAGGAAAGAGAGGGTAAAAAAGGGGGAGGGGTATGCTTATATATCAAGAATAGTGTACAAGTGAATGTGAGAGATGACCGCTGAGGGAGCTAGAGAGGAGGTGGAATCCTTATGGGTAGAGCTCCAAAGGGATGAAGCTAAGGGGAAAATAATACTGGGAGTATGCTATAGGCCCCCTAACCTGAGGGAGGAACTGGAGACAGATCTCCTATCACAAATTGGATTAGCAGCAAGGATGGGAAGTGTTATCATAATGAGGGATTTTAATTATTCAGACATAGACCGGGCGGAGGGAACCGCGCATTCATTTAAGGCTCGCCAGTTCCTTAATGTCTTTTAGGACAATTTTATGGGTCAGATGGTAGACGCACCAACTAGAAATAAAACATTACTGGATCTACTGATTACCAACAATACAGACCTGATCACGGATGTGGAAATACGGGCCAATTTAGGTAACCGCGATCACAGGTCAATTAGTTTCAGTATAAATCACACAAATAGGAAGCATAAAGGGAATACAAAAACACTGAATTTCAAGAGAGCCAACTTCCCTAAACTACAAACCTTGCTAATAGGCATAAATTGGGATAAAATTTTAGGAACAAAGAATACGGAGGAGAGATGGGTTTGCTTTAAGAGCATATTAAAGTGGAGTTCCATCCACTTTTACAACTCTTCAGCATCCCTCACTAAACTGTGCACTGTAAACGAATTGGATATTTTTAAAACTTTTTTTCTCAGCACCTACTGTATATCTGCTGTATTCATTTTTCACTTCCTCCTCCCTGGCCGTGGCCCATCGCATCATTTCCTGTTTGCAATGCCTTCTGTGAAGGGGCGGCAACTTCCTCTGACGCTGCCGTTGCTATGGAAACCTGACCTGAAACTTATTACACTGCTTGTGCTGCACTGAGCATGTGCGAGATCTGCAAGGATGAGATCCAGGAAGAAATACAGTCTGGCTTCAGATGCCCACACTTAAGATGGCCACGGCCTGCTGTAAGTTTATAAAATAACAGACTACTGCTATAAACTAACAAAACAGACCTTCGTTTACAGACTAACTTCACTAGAATACATTAAGTTTGTGTATTATAGGGGTATTTTTATTTAAAAAGTATAATTTCGGCCGGAACACCACTTTAAATAAGGGCATTAGCCAATGTTTCCCATCGGGTAATAAATTTAAAAGAGCGAACAAAAATCCTGGATGGCTTAACTCCAATGTAAAAATGCATATAAAAGCAAAGGAGAAGGCCTTCAAAAAATACAAGGTTGAGGGATCATCCTCAGCATTCAGACTTTATAAAGAATGGAACAAGAAATGTAAGGGTGCAATTAGGATGGCTAAGATAGAACATGAAAGACACATAGCGGAGGAGAGCAAAAAAAAAAACCCAAGAAATTCTTTAAGTATGTAAACAGTAAAAAAGGGAGGACAGACCATATTGGCCCCTTAAAGAATGAGGAAGGACATCTGGTTACAAAGGATGGGGAGATGGCTAAGGTATTGAATTTATTCTTCTCCTCAGTCTTCAGTTTTCAGTCTTCACGAGTGAATCGGGGGGGCTTCAGTAACTAAAACTGCAGTGTTTATCCTCATGACACAACACAGGAAGCACCTCCATGGTTAACAGAGGACAAAATTAAAATTAGACTTGAGAAACTTAACATTAATAAATCACTGGGATCAGATGGCTTGCATCCGAGGGTACTTGGGGAACTCAGTCAAGTGATTGTCAGACCGTTGTTCCTAATTTTTACAGAAAGTCTACTGACTGGAATGGTACCAGCTGATTGGAGAAAAGCCAATGTAACACCAATATTTAAAAAGGGCCCAAAATACATCCCTGGGAATTACAGACCAGTTAGCCTAACATCAATAGTATGTAAACTCTTGGAGGGGATGATAAGGGACTATATACAAGATTTTAGTAATAAGAATGGTATCATTAGCAGTAATCAGCATGGATACATGAAGAATCGTTCTTGCCAAACCAATCTATTAACCTTCTATGAGGAGGTGAGTTGCCATCTAGATAAAGGAAGGCCCGTAGACGTGGTGTATCTGGATTTTGCAAAAGCATTTGACACAGTTCCCCATAAACATTTACTGTACAAAATAAGGTCTGTTGGCATGGACCATAGGGTGAGTACATGGATTGAAAACTGGCTACAAGGGCGAGTTCAGAGGGTGGTGATAAATGGGGAGTACTCAGAATGGTCAGGGGTGGATAGTGTGGTTCCCCAGGGTTCTGTGCTGGGACCAATCCTATTTAATTTGTTCATAAACGACCTGGAGGATGGGATAAACAGTTCAATCTCTGTATTTGCAGACGATACTAAGCTAAGCAGGGCAATAACTTCTCCGCAGGATGTGGAAACCTTTGAAAAGACTTGAACAAATTAATAGGGTGGGCGACTACATGGCAAATGAGGTTCAATGTAGAAAAATGTAAAATAATGCATTTGGGTGGCAAAAATATGAATGCAATCTATACACTGGGGGGAGAACCTCTGGGGAAATCTAGGATGGAAAAGGACCTGGGGGTCCTAGTAGATGATAGGCTCAGCAATGGCATGCAATGCCAAGCTGCTGCTAACAAAGCAAACAGAATATTG
The DNA here is from genome assembly GCA_037952835.1 of Lithobates septentrionalis. NCBI lineage: Eukaryota > Metazoa > Chordata > Amphibia > Anura > Ranidae > Lithobates > Lithobates septentrionalis. The sequence goes on from JBBDGP010000965.1 coordinate 41,105, forward strand.
GCATGCATTAAAAGGGGGATCAACTCCAGAGATAAAACGATAATTCTCCCACTCTACAAGGCTCTGGTCCGGCCGCACCTCCAGTTCTGGGCACCAGTCCTCAGGAAGGATGTACTGGAAATGGAGTGAGTACAAAGAAGGGCAACAAAGCTAATAAAGGCTCTGGAGGATCTTAGTTATGAGGAAAGGTTGCGAGCACTGAACTTATTCTCTCTGGAGAAGAGACGCTTGAGAGGGGATATGATTTTAATTTACAAATACTGTACTGGTGACCCCACAATAGGGATGAAACTTTTTCGCAGAAGAGAGTTTAATAAGATTCGTGGGCACTCATTACAATTAGAAGTAAAGAGGTTTAACCTTAAACTACGTAGAGGGTTCTTTACTGTACTGTAAGAGCGGCAAGGATGTGGAATTCCCTTCCACAGGCGGTGGTCTCAGCGGGGAGCATTGATGGCTTCAAGAAACTATTAGATAATCACCTGAATGACCGCAACATACAGGGATATACAATGTAATACTGACACATAATCACACACATAGGTTGGACTTGATGGACTTGTGTCTTTTTTCAACCTCACCTACTATGTAACTATGTATTTTTTTGGGAAAAAACACTTTTTTTAAATTTGAATGCACTAAAACACACTATATTGCCCAAATGTTTGATGAAATAAAAAAGATGATCTTTTGTCGAGTACATGGATACCAAACACGACATGCTTTAAAATTGCGCACAAACGTTCAGTGGCGACAAACTACATACATTTTTAAAAGCCTTTACAGGTTACCACTTTAGATTTACAGAGGTCGTCTACTGCGAAAATTACTGCCCTTGATCTGACCTTCGCGGCAATACCTAACATGCATGGTGTAATTGCTGTTTACATTTGACGCCAGACCGATGCTTGCGTTCGCCTTTGCGCGAGAGCAGTGGGGAACAGGGGTGCTTTTTTTTTCTTTTTTTTTTTTATGATTTTTATTATCTCAAGGAATGTAAATATCCCCTGTGATAGCAATAGGTAGTGACAGGTACTCTTTTCTTTGAAAAAATTAGGGTCTATTAGACCCTAGATCGCTCCTCTGCCCTCAAAGCATCTGACCACACCAAGATCGGTGTGATAAAATGCGCTGTTTACATCCGGCGAAATCTAAGTCATGAAATGCAAGTAGCTTTCAGGTTCTTAGGCCATAGAGATGATTGGAGCCGTTCTGATTTCTGATCAGCTCTATGGTCAGCTGGCGGAACCACCGGCTGCATTCTCAGGTTTCCTGTTGGGACAGGAGAACCAGAGAAAACCATGGAAGACAGTGGGAGGGGGGACATCCCCTCCCAACTGCTTGTAAAAGCAGTCTAGAGGCTAATTAGCCGCTAGGATTGCTTTTACATGAAAGTCGACCGCTGGCTGAAAAGAATGATACCAAGATGATACCTTAACCCACAGGCATCATTCTGGTATAACCAGTCAAAGTCCAGCAACATGCCAGTGCTTGTTGGGCATATATTGTAATCTTTTTTTTCATGCAGCCTGTGGGCTGAACAGAAAAAATTGATCGGTGGGTATGCCCACCATTAGATTACCTCCCTTCATCCACCCACTTCTAATGATGGGCATACATGCACCATTTTGTTTTTAACTGTGGTGGTGAAATCGCCTCCGACAGCGCTGGAGTCAAGGCTTTATGTATTGTGGGAGCAAACGCTGTTGCTGTCAAAATTAATAAATCTGCGCTGCAACTGAGTGGCGTACCTGCTAAGCAAATGATGATTAACAATAAAACAAAGTAACACTACAGTATAACAGTCAGACATTCCATACCTGCAAAGCAAATACAAAAAAAAAATAGTAAAAAATAAAACCTTTTTTAACGCAATCTGTGCCTAAAATATATAAAATATACTCTGGAGGACATTAGTTACCCAGTTCCTTTCCAAACACTGACATAGCTGCTGTACCAGTATTCAGAGCGGAGAAAGGTCATAGGTATGGGCATATGCATTTTGGGTATGTATGGCATTGGGACAGAAATCTCCTAGAAAATTCAAGAGGAAATTCAAGAGCCTATTGTCTAGGTGTCCTTCGGTGTCTCTTGTATGATGATTATTTTGTATGGTGTGAGTTATTGTATCTGAATGTCCTTGCAAATTACTCATATTCAGTTTAATGTTATTTACTATGCATGGTATAGCAGAGTTGTAGGTTTCGTAGTTGCTGTCTAATGCTAACCTGACTGCATGTAATTACATGGGAAAGTCTCAAAACTCCTTTTCCTAGAGGAAAAGATGGTGGCCAGGGCTTAGGCACATACCTAGTTTTGTGATGTAGGTTTTTCCTAGCTTACCCATTACTGCCTGTAGTGATCCAGGAATCCCCAAGGTGGGGAAAAGGCAAGGTTTTTCTTTACACCCCTAATAGCCAAAACCCTCTTGGTGGTGCCATGCTACACAGACAGCGCAAGTCTCCTCATAGGATACTCCTAGTCAACAATGATCTAATGCTCTAGGACTCAATCCTATTCTCCGAGGCCACTGCATGGCTTGGAGACTATTCAGCATTTTAGCATGTTTTTCTTTTATACACTTTTGGACAAGCACAATTATTTTTAGGATATTTAGCCTTCACGAAATCCCACTATACGTTTATCCCAGACTGGTTACTTGTTATAATAGATTTGAGGTTCAGAATGCCTAGGCTTCGGGCTTATTTTCAAACCCTTCCTAAGAGAGGAAACAAAGCCATAGTAATTACTTTTTCCCCATCATTTATATTGCTTAAAATAAAAGTAGCCTTTTGCTATTATTCACAGGACCCAAGTCAGTCTGTAGGCAGGTGGATCGCGTTCATATTTTAAGGCACACTGTACATAATTTTAAAAGTCAAACTGCCCAGTTGATTTTGGTCATTTCTTATGTCTTTGTCTCAGCGTGGAGAGAATTCGTAGTTTTGTCCCAACACATCTACAAAGTCACCACCTGGTCTAATTTTCATACGGTGTTTTGACACATCCGGATTGCTCTGCAGTCCTTTCAGGACATAGCCTTGTAATATAGTTCCTGGAAGCAGTAGCCCACCCTAATTGTTGTTTCTATAATGTCCCCTCATGTGCTGTCCTGGAAGATGAAATGGGAAAACTAGAGTTACCTGGTAACTCCATTAATCTTCCAGGACAGCATGGACCTCCACCCTATATTCTGTGTTGTATTTGGTTATTATGGTATTATGTTATTCCATTAGTTGTGTTTGGTTCTTCCTACTACTGAGGACAGTGGGTGACTGTGCTCTTTGATTGTGGATTACGTGTTTTCTGTTTTAGGTGGGTGAAGCCACTCTCACGTGCTGTCCTGGAAGATTAATAGAAATGGAGTTTACCAGGTAACTAACTCTAGTTGTCCAGGCACTGTATAACAGCTGTTTCCCTGAATTAGTATCCTTCGCAGGAAAGAGTCAACAGTGCAGTTTTGTGCCAGTCTTTAAGCTGGGGAGAGGGGGAGGAGCAGGGGAGTGCATTGCAGTCCTAGTCTATGGGGCTCTATGTGTCTAATAATGCACACACATTGTAAGGGGACACAACTCTAGTCCCTAAATGCAAGGGGGTCTTCAAAGGATGCTGCAAGAGAAAGGAACCACCCTGAAACTGGAAACCTGGAGCGGTGGGCATGGAACCAGCTTACACAGGAACATGAACATGGATTAAAATATGAAGAAGCTGCCTACTCAGTAATTGTTAAAATCAGCTGCTTAAAGTGCTGAGGGTGGCATATCACTTTAACAGCGTAATACTGACAATTGGGGATTTAGGGTTTTAAAACCAAAAACTGACAACATTCCTGATGACCGCTTTCAGAAAGTACCAGTCCTACAAGCTTTGTGGCTCTGCAGTATACAAAGACAAAAACATATTTTTTCCAAATCCCCTTTAGGGACAGATTCCTGAGATAATCAGCACCCTCCTTTACAAGAAATGCACAGCCAAAAGCAATTAAAAGGCCTCTCCCACCTCTTTGTTCTCATTTTCATTGTGTTTCTGACCCTCCAGTTGAGGGTAATTTTTCTTGTTTTTCCTGGGTGGTTGATTGTGGTCATTGCCCAACCTCTGGTGACGCATGTCTACCTGTGGGTGGGCACAAGAAATCCGAAGGTGTACCAGGGTGGCGTCCGATGGCTTTTCTGGAGGTGGTTGATGATGTGCTTCCCAAGTGCCAGATGACCTAATTCCAGCGCTAAGGTGCTTATATAGAGGTGGGCCCAATTCGCTGGCTGCTGTTCAGGGCATCACTGTGGGGGCAGATAATGCCCTTATTTTTGACCCTGCCTGGTAGTTTACAGCGTCATTGGAATCCTCCTGCATTGGCACCTTGTAATGGAGTAGGGGGAGAATACAGACCCCAAAAGGACCTTCATGTGGATGAAGTTTGGCTTTGCATCTGGGGCTAGAACTTAGTTATCAAAAGTAAGACTGTGGTAGGCACCTTCTTAAAAGATCATTGCTTAGTAGGGTGTACCATCTTGGTTTTCTCTCAGTTTTCCCTAGACTAATCCTGTGGAGAAGCACCATAAACATAATAAAAAGTGCATAAACTGTAACTGTGGCACCAGGCTCTCCGACTCCTATTGTAAGGCTTTATGTGAAGAAATGTATTATGGTATTCACAGGGTCAGAGACTGCACTTATTATGAAATATTTTATTACCGGTAAATCCACGCAGAATGATATGGTCTCCTTGTTTTGTGCCTTTAGATCTGCCATCCCATGGAGGCTGTGCAACCAGGTTCGTTATGTCCATGTCTTTGAGACCTAGATAGTTGGATACAGCTTTTTCACAGGTATCTAAGGACATGGATCTAACTTTTGAGGATTCTGTGTTAGAGATCAGATGGATGGGAAAGCAGAATCCTTCCTTAAGAGCTCTTGGGATGCGTCTGCGTTTTTCCTTTGGCCTAGTGTTGGTATCCAGCTGTTTGGATAGGAATCTGAACATATGGGTAGAGCGCAATATGGCTAGGTGACCTCCTGTCAGATACTCCTACAGAGCAGATTAAAGAATCCATGCTGTTCGGTGCTAAATCATTGGCTATTTTGGGCTGATGCTGCTGTGGAATCTGTGAAGGCCACAGCTAGAGCGATTTTCTCTGATTAAAGTAGGCAAAACTACTTTTTTTTTTTTTCCCCATTTTGGATCGAATAAGGGAGGGTTATAACCCCTATGTTATCTGTCATCATTTTTTTTTCATTGCTAATGGTACAAAGGACAAATAGAGAGGCTAAATCTCCCTAATGGGGACACATGGCAATAAAAGCTGACAGGTATTTGAATCCCTCTCCACTCTTTCCAAAACAAAATGAAGTTTTGCCTTTTTGTTACTTTAATTCCTCTACCAGGGCTATTTAGCTCAAAGTTTGGGAAGGTGATCTTACATCGAAGACTAAATGCTGTGGTTTTACTGTTTTTTTTAAAAGGAGATTTGATTTTCTCGTTTTAAGTTTAGGGGGAAATTCCTCCCCCCTCTCTAAAGGATTTCACAGCTAGATACCATCTTGCAACCAGCGGTACAGGTCTCAGATGAGTTTCAGCAAAGTTCAGGCCACCAAAAAGAGATGGTTGTTTGACAGAGGGAAGGGGGAGGAGTGGTAATCCTCTTCATTTCTAGTGAACACCCTAAAGAAAACAAGGGATGCTACCTCAGGTGCAGGGGAAAGACTTTCCCTTTTTTACAAATAGTTGGAAGAGATCTGTGTGAGGCCCCCCCCCCCATTTTCACATCTGTCAAGAGAGCAGGGGAAGGGCAGGCAGAAGGACTGTTTTTTTGTGTTGCGCCTATTGGACCAGCAAGTTATAGCACAGGTCCTAGTGGACCAGCATGGTCCTGGCATTTTAGTCCCATGTGTTTCTGGTATAGAAGAGTTCAGCAAGATAGAGGGATAATCAGCTTGAAGAGACAAGTTTCTCCTTTTTACAAGAAGTTTACATGGAGAGCATATAATCCGTAAAAAAATGTGCTGTTGTAGGTGGTCTTCCTTACTCTGGCTCTCCAGGATAGATCAGACCAAAATGAGCGATAAATGAGGAGGAAAGTGGGACAGAGGGACTTTGTTCCAAATCAGGAACAGTTCCATAAAATCAGGGATACAGTAGTTGGGAGCTATGGTAAAAGGTAGGAGCAACCTTCTGTAGAGCTTTGCTAGACCGCTCTAGTTTAATAGATTTGGGGAAACCACATGATTATCCGACAGCATGGTGTACAGGCAGAGTATATCCACATCATGCTAATTTCCAGTAAATTGAAAAATTAAGTTGGCTAAGAAGTTGTTGAACTTTGCAAACATTAGCACATGCTTCCTCCCTGTATTTTAACCACTTGCCGACCGCCTCACGCCTATATACGTGAGCAGAATGGCACGGGCAGGCAAAATCACGTACCTGGTACGTGATTGCCTTCCCGCGGGCGGGGGGTCCGATCGGACCCCCCCCCGGTGCCAGCGGCGGTCGGCTTTTGTCTGGCAGCGATCAAAGATGAGGGGGAGGCCATCCGATTGTGGCCCCCCCTCGCGATCGCTCCCAGCCAATGAGAAACATCCCCTGCCTCTGTATAGTACACAGAGGCAGAGGATGTGATGTCATCTCTCCTCGGCTCTGGAGTTTCCGTTCCAGCGCCGAGGGGAGAAGACATGTGAGTGAGTGCACCAACACTACACAACACAGTAGAACATGCCAGGCACACTAAACACCCCGATCCCCCCCCCCGATCGCCCCCCGATCCCCCCCAATCACCCCCCCCCCCCTGTCACAAACTGACACCAAGCAGGTTTTTTTTTTTTTTCCTGATTACTGCATAGTGTCAGTTTGTGACAGTTAGAAGTGGTAGGACAGTGAGTATTACCCCCCTGTAGGTCTAGGGTACCCCCCTAACCCCCCCTAATAAAGTTTTAACCCCTTGATCACCCCCCGTCACCAGTGTCACTAAGCGATCATTTTTCTGATCGCTGTATTAGTGTCACTGGTGACGCTAGTTAGGGACGTAAATATTTAGGTTCGCCGTCAGCGTTTTATAGCGACAGGGACCTAATCAATGTTTTAACCCCTTGATTGCCCTCTAGTTAACCCTTTCACCACTGATCACCGTATAAGTGTTACGGGTGACGCTGGTTAGTTCGTTTATTTTTTATAGTGTCAGGGCACCCGCCGTTTATTACCGAATAAAGGTTTAGCCCCCTGATCGCCCGGCGGTGATATGCGTTGCCCCAGGCAGCGTCAGATTAGCGCCAGTACCGCTAACACCCACGCACGCAGCATACGCCTCCCTTAGTGGTATAGTATCTGAACGGATCAATATCTGATCCGATCAGATCTATACTAGCGTCCCCAGCAGTTTAGGGTTCCCAAAAACGCGGTGTTAGCGGGATCAGCCCAGATACCTGCTAGCACCTGCGTTTTGCCCCTCCGCCCGGCCCAGCCCAGCCCACCCAAGTGCAGTATCGATCGATCACTGTCACTTACAAAACACTAAACGCATAACTGCAGCGTTCGCAGAGTCAGGCTTGATCCCTGCGTTCGCTAACAGTTTTTTTGGTAGCGTTTTGGTGAACTGGCAAGCACCAGCCCCAGGCAGCGTCAGGTTAGCGCCAGTACCGCTAACACCCACGCACGCACGCACCGTACACCTCCCTTAGTGGTATAGTATCTGAACGGATCAATATCTGATCCGATCAGATCTATACTGGCGTCCCCAGCAGTTTAGGGTTCCCAAAAACGCAGTGTTAGCGGGATCAGCCCAGATACCTGCTAGCACCTGCGTTTTGCCCCTCCGCCCGGCCCGGCCCAGCCCACCCAAGTGCAGTATCGATCGATCACTGTCACTTACAAAACACTAAACGCATAACTGCAGCGTTCGCAGAGTCAGGCCTGATCCCTGCGATCGCTAACAGTTTTTTTGGTAGCGTTTTGGTGAACTGGCAAGCGCCAGCGGCCTAGTACACCCCGGTCGTAGTCAAACCAGCACTGCAGTAACACTTGGTGACGTGGCGAGTCCCATAAGTGCAGTTCAAGCTGGTGAGGTGGCAAACACAAGTAGTGTCCCGCTGCCACCAAAAAGACAAACACAGGCCCGTCGTGCCCATAGTGCCCTTCCTGCTGCATTCGCCAATCCTAATTGGGAACCCACCGCTTCTGCAGCGCCCGTACTTCCCCCATTCACATCCCCAACCAAATGCAGTCGGCTGCATGAGAGGCATTTTTATGTCCTCCCGAGTACCCCTACCCGACGAACCCCCCCAAAAAAGATGTCGTGTCTGCAGCAAGCGCGGATATAGGCGTGACACCCGCTATTATTGTCCCTCCTGTCCTGACAATCCTGGTCTTTGCATTGGTGAATGTTTTGAACGCTACCATTCACTAGTTGAGTATTAGCGTAGGGTACAGCATTGCACAGACTAGGACACACTTTCACAGGATCTCCCAAGATGCCATCGCATTTTGAGAGACCCGAACCTGGAACCGGTTACCGTTATAAAAGTTACAAGTTTGCAAAAAAAACACAAAAAAAAAAATAGTTGTCGTTTTATTGTTCTCTCTCTCTCTATTCTCTCTCTATTGTTCTGCTCTTTTTTACTGTGTTCTATTCTGCAATGTTTTATTGTTATGTTTTATCATGTTTGCTTTTCAGGTATGCAATTTTTTATACTTTACTGTTTACTGTGCTTTATTGTTAACCATTTTTTGTCTTCAGGTACGCCATTCACGACTTTGAGTGGTTATACCAGAATGATGCCTGCAGGTTTAGGTATCATCTTGGTATCATTCTTTTCAGCCAGCGGTCGGCTTTCATGTAAAAGCAATCCTAGCGGCTAATTAGCCTCTAGACTGCTTTTACAAGCAGTGGGAGGGAATGCCCCCCCCCCCCCCCACCGTCTTCCGTGTTTTTCTCTGGCTCTCCTGTCTCAACAGGGAAGCTGAGAAAGCAGCCGGGGATTCAGCCAGCTGACCATAGAGCTGATCAGAGACCAGAGTGGCTCCAAACATCTCTATGGCCTAAGAAACCGGAAGCTACGAGCATTTTATGACTTAGATTTCGCCGGATGTAAACAGCGCCATTGGGAAATTGGGGAAGCATTTTATCACACCGATCTTGGTGTGGTCAGATGCTTTGAGGGCAGAGGAGAGATCTAGGGTCTAATAGACCCCAATTTTTTCAAAAAAGAGTACCTGTCACTACCTATTGCTATCATAGGGGATATTTACATTCCCTGAGATAACAATAAAAATGATTTAAAAAAAAAAAATGAAAGGAACAGTTTAAAAATAAGATAAAAAAGCAAAAAAATAAGAAAGAAAAAAAAAAAAAAAAAAAAGCACCCCTGTCTCCCCTGCTCTCGCGCTAAGTCGAACGCAAGCGTCGGTCTGGCATCAAATGTAAACAGCAATTGCACCATGCATGTGAGGTATCACCGCGAAGGTCAGATCGAGGGCAGTATTTTTAGCAGTAGACCTCCTCTGTAAATCTAAAGTGGTAACCTGTAAAGGCTTTTAAAGGCTTTTAAAAATGTATTAATTTTGTTGCCACTGCACGTTTGTGCGCAATTTTAAAGCATGTCATGTTTGGTATCCATGTACTCGGCTTAAGATCATCTTTTTTATTCCATCAAACATTTGGGCAATATAGTGTGTTTTAGTGCATTAAAATGTAAAAAAGTGTGTTTTTTCCACAAAAAATGCGTTTGAAAAATCGCTGCGCAAATACCGTGTGAAAAAAAAAAATGAAACACCCACCATTTTAATCTGTAGGGCATTTGCTTTAAAAAAATATATAATGTTTGGTGGTTCAAAGTAATTTTCTTGCAAAAAAAAAAAACTTTTTCATGTAAACAATAAGTGTCAGAAAGGGCTTTGTCTTCAAGTGGTTAGAAGAGTGGGTGATGTGTGACATAAGCTTCTAAATGTTGTGCATAAAATGCCAGGATAGTTCAAAACCCCCCAAATGACCCCATTTTGGAAAGTAGACACCCCAAGCTATTTGCTGAGAGGCATGTCGAGTCCATGGAATATTTTATATTGTGACACAAGTTGCGGGAAAGAGACAAATTTTTTTTTTTTTTTGCTTTGCACAAAGTTGTCACTAAATGATATATTGCTCAAACATGCCATGGGGATATGTGAAATTACACCCCAAAATACATTCTGCTGCTTCTCCTGAGTACGGGGATACCACATGTGTGAGACTTTTTGAGAGCCTAGCCACGCACGGGACCCCGAAAACCAAGCACCGCCTTCAGGCTTTCTAAGGGCGTATATTTTTGATTTCACTCTTTACTGCCTATCACAGTTTCGGAGGCCATGGAATGCCCAGGTGGCACAACCCCCCCCCCCCCAAATGACCCCATTTTGGAAAGTAGACACCCCAAGCTATTTTCTGAGAGGTATAGTGAATATTTTGCAGACCTCACTTTTTGTCACAAAGTTTTGAAAATTGAAAAAAGAAAAAAAAAAAATTTCTGGTCTTTCTTCATTTTCAAAAACAAATGAGAGCTGCAAAATACTCACCATGCCTCTCAGCAAATAGCTTGGGGTGTCTACTTTCCAAAATGGGGTCATTTGGGGGGGTTTTGTGCCATCTTGGCATTTTATGGCCTTCAAAACTGTGATAGGTAGTGAGGAGTGAAATCAAAAATTTATGCCCTTAGAAATCCTGAAGGCGGTGCTTGGTTTTCGGGGCCCCATACGCGACTAGGCTCCCAAAAAGTCCCACACATGTGGTATCCCCGTACTCAGGAGAAGCAGCTGAATGTATTTTGGGGTGCAATTCCACATATGCCCATGGCCTGTGTGAGCAATATATCATTTAGTGACAACTTTTTGTAAAAATTTTTTTATTCAATCACTTGGGACAAAAAAATAAATATTCAATGGGTTCAACATGCCTCTCAGCAATTTCCTTGGGGTGTCTACTTTCCAAAATTGGGTCATTTGGGGGGGGGTTTGTACTGCCCTGCCATTTTAGCACCTCAAGAAATGACATAGGCAGTCATAAATTAAAAGCTGTGTAAATTCCAGAAAATGTACCCTAGTTTGTAGACGCTATAACTTTTGCGCAAACCAATAAATATACGCTTATTGACATTTTTTTTACCAAAGACATGTGGCCGAATACATTTTGGCCTAAATGTATGACTAAAATTTAGTTTATTGGATTTTTTTTATAACAAAAAGTAGAAAATATCATTTTTTTTCAAAATTTTCGGTCTTTTTCCGTTTTTAGCGCAAAAAATAAAAATGGCAGAGGTGACCAAATACCATCAAAAGAAAGCTCTATTTGTGGGAAGAAAAGGACGCAAATTTCGTTTGGGTACAGCATTGCATGACCGCGCAATTAGCAGTTAAAGCGACGCAGTGCTAGAATTGTAAAAAGTGCTCTGGTCAGGAAGGGGGTAAAATCCTCCGGGGCTGAAGTGGTTAAGCAATGCTCTGTAAAGTAATTTTGGCGCCATATTTTTCCCAACTGTTTAACTGTTTAACGTTTTAACGGTTTATCTATTGAGTTTAACAAATTTCTTTATATTTCAGTAAAGGATTTGAAGACTGGGGAAGCTGTGCGGGGACCAAGGCTGTTTTTTGGCCCAAATATTCTGAATGGTAATGTTGATAGACTTTTAATTATATGTATTATTGACCCGGAGGAAATCAGATGAAGAACTTAATCATTTTTTTTATGCTAAATTACAGAATTTCTCAGGAGGGAAGGGGGTCCATAATGGTTAATTGTATCCTGAAGTCTTCATTCACCCGGATGGGGGGGGGGGGGGGGGGCAAGTGCGACTATGCCTGCTGTGTTCTGAAACAAAGGCAGGTCTGGTGTAAAAATCCCATCATTTTCCCAACGCTGGGAAGTTGCATGTGGCATGTACAGCCATCTGCGAGATGACTGGTTGTACATACAATAGGGGAGGTTGAAGGGTTTGTTTGAAATGCAAAAAAACAAAAATGAGCACCAAGGCTCAAAGAGCCCATAAAAACAGAACACGTTACATAGTAGGTGAGGTTGAAAACACAAGTCAATCAAGTCCAACCTATGTGTGTGATTATATGTCAGTATTACATTGTATATCCCTGTATGTTGCATTCGTTCAGGTGTTTATCTAATAGTTTTTTGAAACTATCAATGCCCCCTGCTGTGACCACCACTTGTGGAAGGGAATTCCACATCCTTGCCGCTTTTACAGTAAAGAACCCTCTACGTAGTTTAAGGTTAAACCTCTTTTCTTCTAATTTTATTGAGTGGCCCCGTGTCTTGTTAAACTCCCTTCAGCCTAGTGTCCCTTACAATCAGTCAAGGATACATATGCCAATATCAACAATAAAGTACAGTTTGTGCAATTGGTAACTTCCATCAATACACAGGAGTCATTTAACAAAGTAATTGTGCAATTTACCTTCCTGGCTCTACCGAGGCAGTAGTGTGAGGATTACCAGCGGTGCCACATTTTCGTAAAGATTTGTGGTTCCCTCCTAAGCTCGAGGGTCAACTTAGAGTGAGATGTTACCATTGATCATAGCCTTTCAAGTCTCTATTGATAAATGTGTGGTGCCCTTCCATGATATAAGGATAACCTTTTTTGGCATTGGAATAGAAGATGCGCAATAATAACAGGTGAGCGTCTGAAAAATGATAGTCATCCTTGAGTTATGAAATTTATTTAAATTCCTGACCCTCATATAATTGATGTAGGTATTTAATTGCCCAAGTAGACCAACACTGTGGATCTGGGAGGGGAAAAATTTTCAATAAGGTAGGGTTAAGCCAGAGCGGGGCGTTGGGTGAAGTTTGCCAAGAGGACTCCTGCATGTGTTTTTGAGCTTGGGAAAATAATTTAAGCGCAGTATGTGAGACCGAAGTGCCCACATCAGTAGGCACCACACGCCTGTACACCATATTGTGCAGGGTCTCAAAGGAGGACACTATAGCTGCCTCCACTACCATGCAGGCATTCCCCGGGGATGGAATAATAAGCCAGTCATGCACATATACTAGATGGGTCGCTAAATAGTATAAATCAGGAAAGGACAGGACCCGCCATATGGGTAGGTAGCTTAAGGGGGGTCAATGCCACTCGAGGGGACTGTCCCCCATGGTGAATTAGCCGCTGCATATATGAATTGGGGAAGAAAAATAATTTTGAGTAGGTTTACTCTACCCATCAAGTCTAGGGGAAGATCCATCCATTATTTAGTCTTGGTCTGCAAGAGGGACACCAGAGGAAGTACATTGTTGACAATGTAAGACTGCAGAGGCAACTGGACAATCACGCCAAGATATTTAAAGGACTATTTAAAGGACTAAACTATCTGTAAAAATGAGAACAAGTGCACGCAAGCTACTGCGTCCTGGTCTATGGGAAACCAGCTAGATTTGTCTCAGTTGACTCAAAATCCAGAGTAATTGCCAAATTCCTCTACAATTTAATAAGCAGTAAAGCATTAAGATCTGCTTGGTATACTAAAGTGTCATTCGCATATAAAGATCGTGTTTAGCATAAATGAGTACACCCCAACAGATTTGTCAGAAAACCTTTCCCTTCAGAATCAACATTCTCTATGGAACACTATACTGTATGGGGTGATCTGCACTATAGTTTTTTTTCTCTTGCATGTATAACACCACATTGAGAGCTGTGGACTGGAATTTGATCTGTCAGTGGAAGCAGTGCCACTTTTACACTGCAAAGGTGCATACTAGCCGCCTTTAGCTAGTGGGGTCCACCCAAGTAGGTGAGAAGACACCCTTAGGTGGGGTGAAGACAAAGTTTGATACACTTAGGCTTGTTTTTGGTGTATGGGATTACACGCTTCACAGATTTTATACATTATTATTATTATTATACAGGCTTTATATAGCACCAACAGTTTACGCAGCGCTTTACAATAAAAAGGGGGACAGTACAATTACAATTCAGTTAAATACAGAAGGAATAGGAGGGCCCTGCTCGTGGAGCTTACAATCTAACATCTATATCTTTATGGACTGGCAATGAAAGATGGACTCACTTTGATCTATCTAATTATTGTATTTTATTATTATTTTTATGATCACTGATGAACTTTATATAATAATTATTCTATACATTTAACATATTGAAGGAGAACGCTGCACTCTTGAAGGTAGTAAGAAAGGTGAAGCCTACAAGAAGATCAGCAAAGCTTTACTTATCAGTCAGAATACTGTAGCAAAAGTGATACAAAAATTTAACAAAGATAGAACTGCAACCATATAACAGACTTCCAGGCCGTCCACGGAAGTTAGCACCTCGACAGGAGCTGCTTCTGATAAGGGTTGAAGAAAATGACCAAGCAAGTTCACTGCAGTTGGCTAAAGAAGTAGAAAGCCAAACTGGGACCCCACCTAGAATTTGCCAGGGCCTATGCTGAAAAAGAGGAAGACTACTGGGACTCTGGAGTGATGACCAAGATAAATGTTTTTGGAACTGATGGCTTCAAAACTGTATGGCGTCGCAGAGGTGAGGAGTACAAACAAAAATGCATGATACCCACAGTGAGACATGGTGGTGGCAATGTCCTTCTGTGTTGCTGCATGAGTGCTGCTGGTGTCGGGCAGCTGCATTTCATTGATGGTATCATAAATTCATAGATGTACTGCTCTATATTGAAAGAGGAGATGCTACCATCACTCCGTGCCCTTGATCGTCGTGCACTTTTCCAAAATGACTATGATCCAATACACACCTCTAAGGCCACTGTTGCATTTCTGAAAAACGGGGTGAAAGTCATTCAGTGACCAAGTATGCCTCCTGATCTGAACCAAATCGAACACCTATTGGGAATTCTAAAGAGACAAGTTGAGCATCACTCTCCATTCAGCATTCAGGCTCTAAAAGAGGTTGTTGAAGAGTGGAAAAAGATAGCTGTTGCAATATGTCACCAACTTGGTCATTCCATACTGTCAGGGCTGGGCTCAGCCCTTCCTTCTCTGAGCTGGCCGCTCAGCTGTCGGCTAATTGCCAGCTTCCATCTCTCTCCACAGTTACCCAGCTGTGCATCCGAGGTTTCTGCGATTTCCAGTAGGGGAAGACCACTACCAGTTTGTGGCTCTCTCTTTTGGTCTGGCTTCAGCACCTCGAGTCTTTACCAAGGTATTGGCTCCAATTTTGTCGTTGTTGCGACAACGTGGGATCGCAATCATGGGTTACCTAGACGATCTCCTGAGAGCAGCTTCTGCCTCAGAATTAAGGGAGGATGTGGCAATCACCATGCACACTCTACAAGAGTTTGGGTGGGTGTTGAACCTCAAGAAGTCGGTGCTAGTGCCGACTCAACGTCTGGAATACCTAGGCTTACTGCTGGACTCTGTGGAAGCGAGAATGTTTCTCCCTTCAGACAAGCTGCAGACTCTCAGGACCGCGGTTTCTGCATGCGAGTTCTGGGCCTTATGGTGGCTTCCTTCGAGGCGGTATAGTACACCCAATTTCACACCAGAGTTTTGCAGAGGGAGATATTGTCAAAATGGGACAAATCTCCATTATCCCTGGATCGACAGATTCGGGTGAGCCAGTTAGTCAGGGACTCTCTCTTCTCTGGTGGCTGAAATCTCTGGCCCTTCGGTCTGGGAATTCGTTCCTACCCCTTCATTGGACGGTAATCACAACGGACGCCAGCCTGACCGGCTGGGGTGGAGTATTGGGAGTACAATCGACACAGGGCCTCTGGTCGAGGGAGGAATCCCAGTTACCGATTAATGTGCTTGAGCTTCGAGCGATCAGGCTATGCCTCTCCACATGGTCGATGAGACTAAAAGGACGTCCGATCACGATCCAGTCAGACAACCCCACGGCGGTGGCATATGTCAACCATCAAGGAGGAACAAGAAGCTCGGCCGCAGCACGGGAGGTCGCTCACATCCTTCGATTGGCAGAGCGACATGTACCGGCCCTGTCTGCTATATACATCTCAGGAGTAGAAAACTGGCAGGCGGACTATCTAAGTTGTCAGATGCTGGACCCAGGAGAATGGGATCTCCATCCGGAGGTGTTCAGGCTTCTTTGCCTGCGGTGGGGCACACCAAATGTGAACCTTCTGGCCTCTTGGCTTAATCAAAAGGTGCGGAGGTTCGTGTCCAGGACAAAAGATCCTTGAGCGGACGCGTCAGATGCGTTGGTGGCTCCATGGGAGCAGTACTGGCTGATTTATGTCAAACTGTTACCACGTTTGCTCTGCAGAGTGGAGGCCGAGGGGATCCCAGTCATACTGATTGCCCCGGATTGGCCTTGGCATCCTTGGTACGCCGACCTGATACGCCTGGTGGCGGATGCTCCTTGGCAGTTGTTCGCGTGGGAGGACCTCCTATCGCAAGGTCCGATACTTCATCCTGCTTTACCGTCGCTGGCTTTAACGGTGTGGCTGTTGAAAGCCAAGTGCTAAGGAACCGAGGTCTGTCGTACTCGGTCATTTCCGCTATGCTGAGGGCAAGGAAATCTTCTTCCCGGAAGATATATCATCGTACATGGAAGGCTTATATCTCCATGTGTGAGGAGATGGAGTGGTGCCCACGTACTTATTCAGTGGCTAGAGTCCTGCTGTCACAGCGAGGAGTGGACCAGAAGTTGGCCTTGAGCACCGTTAAGGGACAGATTTCAGCAACGACCCCTGCCGTCTCACTCGTTGTTACGCACTTTTGTGCAAGGGGTTCGGCATGTAGTTCTTCCGGTGCGTCCACCTCTATCTCCGTGGGATCTGAACCTGGTGCTGTTGGCGCTTCAGAAACCGCCATTTGAGAACATCAGGGAAATTCCCTTGTTGACCCTGTCTCAGAAAGTGGTATTTTTAGTGGCTATTACATCTGCCAGGAGGGTTTCAGAGCTGGCGGCCTTGTCTTGCAAGTCGTCCTATCTGATTATCCACAGGGATAAGCTGGTGTTGCGTCCGCAACCTTCTTTTTTGCCGAAGGTGGTTTCGGCCTTCCACCTCAATGAAGACAATGTGTTTTCATCTCTGTGTCCTAAGCCGACACATCCTAAAGAGGTAGCCCTTCATTCCCTGGACGTGGTCCGGGCTCTACGAGCATATCTGTCTGCCCCAGCTCCCTGCATGCATAGGTGTTTAGAAGCAGAAAAAAACCACACTGCCAGCGTGTCCAGGAGCAGTGGCGTTTTGGCAGAAAAAGCGTGTAAACACAATTAAATGCATGTTTAGCACTTGAATATTAGATAATTTCAGTGACAAGAATAACTCATTCTGGCCAATGAAATGAATTAACTCCTCTAAATGTGTTACACGCGTTTACAAGCACCAGGAGCTATTTATGCCAAAATGCCACTGCTAGGAGTAAAAGTGGCTAGGAGAGCTGGGCAAATGCCATGTGTGCGTGAGGCCCAAGTCCACCATGCCTACCCAGAAACCCTCCTCACAGTGAACCCCCCCCCCCACTTATCTGAGTTGGGAGAAGTCTTTTGCCATTTGTGCCAGTCTGGAGCCAAGAAGTCCCAGACCTCTGGGTCCAATATGGCATTTCAAAGGGATATAAAATGGAACTTCTATTTCTGCGCATCAGCTAAAAACTGATTTACTGGCTGCCTTTCAAAGACTTCAGTCACAGGGTAGTTCCAGTTCCTTTTTAGAGGAAAAGTTCTAACTTTTTTTTTTTTTTTTTTTTAAACCTATGCACAGTCCCAAAGCCAAATGTGGGCTACCAATAATCATCAAATACAGTGAAGCGCAACACTCCAGATATGGAAAACAAATTTAAAGTCCATGCATAAATACTAAAAATCAAATAAGATAAAATTAAAATAGTAAACTGTCAAGCACCCAGTGCTCTGTGTACAAAAAATTCCAATTCTTCTTGTGACAAGTTCTCATCCACAACTAGGTGAAGTGCCTGCTCATGTCGAACACAAACACTCATCTGTGTCTTCCAACTGGTATTGCTCTCTTGAGGCAGCAACCTCCTCCCTCCCCTCTTAAGCTCTGGATACCGGGTTCTTCTCTTTCCACTCTTGTAGTTTCCACCATATGTCAAATGGGACAAAAGGACAGCAACAGAGTGCTCTTCATTTAATAAAGATGTATTGTAAGAAGCTTAAATTCCCCCCCCCCCCCCCGAGCCTGAGGGACCGGTGCCGGCCTGTGCAGACCGCGTGGAGGCTAGGGCACTCTCCTCTGCAAGTATGGCGTCCCAGACAGAGCAGGCAGCATAGCTCACCCCTCCTCAGTCAGGTCTAGCTGATGTGCTGGCAGTTATTGTGAACTGCCAAACATCCATCACCACTCCAACCACTAAGGTGGACGCGGTGCAACTAGATGTGGGGCTTATTAGACAAGACATGGACAAAATTAGATCCAGACTGAT
Organism: Lithobates septentrionalis; assembly: GCA_037952835.1. Classification (NCBI taxonomy): domain Eukaryota; kingdom Metazoa; phylum Chordata; class Amphibia; order Anura; family Ranidae; genus Lithobates; species Lithobates septentrionalis. The sequence continues at coordinate 59,455 of JBBDGP010000965.1, forward strand.
TACTGCTGAGCAGCGGTTGGGCCATGTGGAGGATACTGTGGAAAATCTTGGAATCTTGGCGCTGACCTCCGCGCCCTCCATACAAAAATCAGAGCCCTTAAGTACAAATCTGAAGACGCTGAAAATCGGAACAGGAGGCACAACCTCCGCATTGTTGATATGGCGGAGGGGGTTGAGGGTCAGCGTCCCACGGAATTCGTAGAGAAATTACTCTGCACCCTCCTGCCAGTGGCCCAATTTTCGCCCTTCTATGCTGTTGAAAGGGCCCTCCGCATCCCACCCAAGCCAGGACACCCAGGTTGCCCCCCCCCCACGTACCTTTATCCTAAAATTCCTGAACTTTAGGGATAGAGATGGGGTGCTCAGGGCGGCCAGAGTGAAGGGGGAATGGCTGTACCAAAATAATAAACTCCTCATTTTTCCTGACTACTCAGTGGAAACTCAAAAATTGAGGTGGTCCTTTGAGCATTTAAAAACAGCCATGCGGCTTAAGGGCATCCGCTAGAGCAGGGGTCTCAAACTGGCGGCCCTCCAGCTGTTGCGAAACTACAAGTCCCATCATGCCTCTGCCTGTGGGAGTCATGCTTGTAACTGTCAGCCTTGCACTGCCTCATGGGACTTGTAGTTGCGCAACAGCTGGAGGGCCGCCAGTTTGAAACCCCTGCGCTAGAGCATCTTATTCCCTGCACGCCTGAAGGTTCAGGATGGTGAGACAACCAAATTCTTCACCTCCCCCCCGTGATGCATCCGCTTGGCTGGAGTCGCTTCCCCCGCACCGCTGAGCGATGAAGTTCCCTGCCTGTTGCTTATCATTCATACATGACGCAGGTTAGTCCTAGTTTTGCACCTGTTGTGCCTTTGACTGACTAATTGAAATGCTCTAGTACTGTGCCCCTGGCGAGACCAGGTGTTCTGTGGCTGCAAGCCTGCCTGCTATACACAACATGATTAACTGTAATCTACCTAATACCAGCAAACCCTTTTTATGGATTAATTGAGATGTGCTCTGCTAGCGTTGCTGCCATTTCTACACACAGCTACCTGACCGCTGTTCTGCAGTATGCAATGCTCCAAACCACTGTTGTTCCCAGGATTCTATTGACAGTCAAGTGGCGGTCTCTAGTGGCAGTTTTCTATACTGCAGGTTTACATTTCATTTTCGCTGCGACTCCATTGGCTTTACCTGCCACTTGATTCCCCAACTGCTCCATTGTGAACTGTGCCTTGGTGGAGATGGAACTTCTGGTCACTTCCCTGAAGGTCAGGTGACTCCTGTACCCACCAAATTTTTTTTCCCCTGGCTGGAATATGTTCTTGCATTTACTGGTACCAAGTTTTGACATTGGAGGAAACTTTTAATGTTTTTTTTTCTCTCCTTATCTTGGTAGCAATATTTTAAAAAGCTCTGACACCTTTCCTTGTTTTTTCTCCTTTTTTCTTTTGGCGGTGGAGCCTCTCGCTGCTATTGTGGACAGGCCACATCCACTAAAGGACTTCACCCCCTGGTCCACGCTCCCTGATTTTGGATGTTTGGAAAATTAAGCATTCCTAGGTGTGTGTGTGTGTGTGTGTGTGTGTGTGTGTGTATGTGTGTGTGTGTGTGTGTGTGTGTGTGTGTGTGTGTGTGTGTGTGATCACTGGTTTGTTCAGTAACGTTTTTTTTCACAGGTGCTTTATTTGTTCATTTTTCACTGTAATTCATTACCTTTTGGCATGGAACTGCATGTGATGAGGGACCGTCTGCGATCTGGGGTTGAGATGCTGCCCCAGGACACTCCTGCACTGATTTTGCCCCTGATGTCTGAGGTCACAGTAATTTTATGGAATGTCAGGGGACTTAACTCAGCGGTAAAGCACTCCCTGATGTTCCGCTTCCTGCAGAAACACAATCCACAGATCTGTATCCTTCAGGAGACCCATCTGCAGAGTACAAAAACAGTCTTCCTCAAAAAAGCTTGGGTGGACCTAAATTACCATTCCACTTACTCTACTTATGCTCGTGAGGTCAGTATCCTGGTTTGGAAAACTTTACCATTTCGGCTTATGGAGGTCAAAACTGATAGGGAGGGGAGATCTGTTGTGATACATGCTAATAAACAGTGGCTTGCGAAAGTATTCGGCCCCCTTGAACTTTTCAACCTTTTGCCACATTTCAGGCTTCAAACATAAAGATATAAAATTTTTATTTTTTGTGAAGAATCACCAACAAGTGGGACACAATTGTGAAGTGCAACGAAATCTTTTGGATTTTTGAAACTTTTTTAACTAATAAAAAAATGAAAGTGGGGCGTGCAAAATTATTCGGCCCCCTTGCGTTAATACTTTGTAGAGCCACCTTTTGCTGCGATTACAGCTGCAAGTCGCTTGGGGTATGTCTCTATCAGTTGTGCACATCGAGAGACTGAAATTCTTGCCCATTCTTCCTTGCAAAACAGCTCGAGCTCAGTGAGGTTGGATGGAGAGCGTTTGTGAACAGCAGTTTTCAGCTCTTTCCACAGATTCTCGATTGGATTCAGGTCTGGACTTTGACTTGGCCATTCTAACACCTGGATACGTTTATTTGTGAACCATTCCTTTGTAGATTTTGCTGTGTGTTTGGGATCATTGTCTTGTTGGAAGATAAATCTCCGTCCCAGTTTCAGGTCTTTTGCAGACTCCAACAGGTTTTCATCCAGAATGGTCCTGTATTTGGCTGCATCCATCTTCCCCTCAATTTTAACCATCTTCCCTGTCCCTGCTGAAGAAAAGCAGGCCCAAACCATGATGCTGCCACCACCATGTTTGACAGTGGGGATGGTGTGTTGAGTGTGATGAGCTGTGTTGCTTTTACGCCAAACATATCGTTTTGCATTGTGGCCAAAAAGTTTGATTTTGGTTTCATCGGACCAGAGCACCTTCTTCCACATGTTTGGTGTGTCTCCCAGGTGGCTTGTGGCAAACTTTAGACAAGACTTTTTATGGATATCTTTGAGAAATGGCTTTCTTCTTGCCACTCTTCCATAAAGGCCAGATTTGTGCAGTGTACGACTGATTGTTGTCCTATGGACAGACTCTCCCACCTCAGCTGTAGTTCTCTGCAGTTCATCCAGAGTGATCATGGACCTCTTGGCTGCATCTCTGATCAGTCTTCTCCTTGTCTGAGCTGAAAGTTTAGAGCGACAGCAAGGTCTTGGTAGATTTGCAGTGGTCTGATACTCCTTCCATTTCAAAATAATCGCTTGCACAGTGCTCCTTGGGATGTTTAAAGCTTGGGAAATCTTTTTGTATCCAAATCCGGCTTTAAACTTCTCCAACAGTATTACGGACCTGCCTGGTGTGTTCCTTGGTCTTCATGATGCTCTCTGCGCTTTCAGCAGAACCCTGAGACTATCACAGAGCAGGTGCATTTATACAGAGACTTGATTACACACAGGTGGATTCTATTTATCACCATCAGTCATTTAGGACAACATTGGATCATTCAGAGATCCTCGCTGAACTTCTGGAGTGAGTTTTCTGCACTGAAAGTAAAGGGGCCGAATAATTTTGCACGCACCACTTTTCAGTTTTTTATTTGCTAAAAAAGTTTAAAATATCCAATAGATTTCGTTCCACTTCACAATTGTGTCCCACTTGTTGGTGATTCTTCACAAAAAATTAAAATTTTATATCTTTATGTTTGAAGCCTGAAATGTGGCAAAAGGTTGAAAAGTTCAAGGGGGCCGAATACTTTCGCAAGCCACTGTATATGATGAAGATGTGGTATTAGTGGGGATCTATATTCCACCGCCGGCCTCGAGCCAGATCCTCCATGAGATCATGCAATTTGTGGTACAGTTTGACACTACACTAGTCTTCCTATTGGGTGACTTCAACATGGTGCCCTCTGTGGATCTGGACAGGCTGCACTCGTCGGCTTGTGACTCTTCGGACCTCAGGCAGTGGGCTGACATTTAGAGCCCTTGCACACTGGGGCGGGGGGCGGCGTCGGCGGTAAAACGCCGCTATTATTACCCCCCGCTAGCGGCCGAGAAGGGGTTAAATACCACCGCAAAGCGCCTCTGCAGAGGCGCATTGCCGGCGGTATAGCCGCGCCGTCCCATTGATTTCAATGGGCAGGAGCGGTGAAGGAGCGGTATACACACCGCTCCTTCACCGCTCCGAAGATGCTGCTGGCAGGACTTTTTTTACCGTCCTGCCAGCGCATCGCTCCAGCGTGCAAGCCCTCGGGGCTTTCACACTGGAGTGACAGTAGCGGCACTTTCGGGGCGGTTTGCAGGCGCTATTATTAGCGCAATAGCGCCTGCAAACCGCCCCAGTGTGCAAGGGCTCTTATGCCCTCACTGACATGTGGAGACACATGCACCCGACGCTGAGGGAATACACCTGTCATTCCTCCTCATATAAAACTCTGTCTAGGATTTATCTTGTATATGCTTCTGGTCTTGCTTTACAATATGTCCGAGACCTGACTGTGTTTCCCAGGGGTGTATCCAATCATGCCCCCTTATGTCTTTTTCTGACTCTGACTAGTCCCCCTGCGTCTTGTCTATGGCGGCTGTCCAGTTCCTGGGCAAATGATGAGCGGTTACAGGAGCCCCTTACTGCCTCTATCTATAATTTCTGGATTGACAACTCTGACGCTACCCCCCCCACCTATTCTTTGGGACTCCTTTAAGGCCTGGGCTAGAGGGGAATTTATGACTAGTATCTCTCGCCTTAAATGAGAGTCTGCCAGATCATTAGAGGAGCTTGAAACAAAGGCTACTGCACTCGAGGCTGAGTTTGCCTCCGCCCCAGGGATCGAGAGATACAAGGCATGGCAACAGGCACTGCGAAATCTCTCCACAGAAATGGTGACCCAGACTGATAAAGTTCTCCTACACTCTGCTCAATGAGTCTTTGAACATTGGGGTAAGAATGGGGAACTGTTGGCCTGTTTGGCTAAGGGCAATATACCATCCACACCCATAGGTTTCATCAGGGCTAGGTCTGGCCAGCTACTCACTGCACCAAATGATATTAATGGCCAATTTAGAGAATATTTTAAGGAGGTCTATGCCTCTTGGGCCAATTTCTATGATTCTGCTCTCTCCTCCTTCCTTGATCCACTGACTTTTCCAGCCCTGTCCGAGGAAGCTAGGGAAGGGCCAGAGGCAGATAACACCCTTGAGGAGAACCAGTAGGCTATGGGGCACCTCCGGGGGGGAAAGGGACCTTGGGCAGACGGACTGCCATCTGAATTCTACTCAAATTTCACTGAACTTTTGGCCCCTAGGCTGACTAAACTCCTTGCCAAGTTCACAGCCCTGGAGGCCCTGCCTGATTCGATGACCGAGGCAATAGTTGTGTTGGTTCCCAAGCCTGGCAAGGATCCACTTGACACTGCATCCTACAGGCCTATATCCTTGCTGAATGTGGATGCCAAGATCTTTGCTAAGGTTTTGGATATCCGCCTGTCCCATATTATCGAAGACTTGGCTGGAATAGACCAAACCAGGTTTATGCCGGGTAAGGGAACTGACATAAATATCAGATGCCTCTTCCTGAACCTCGCTATCCCACATAACCCGGGTACCAGAGTAATTGCCTCCCTAGATGCCGAGAAGGCATTTTATTCTGTTGACTGGACCTACTTGTGGGAGGTTCTACATCGCTTTGGGTTTGGCCCAAAGTTCATTCATGCCATTCAACTATATATAATGCACCTAGAGCTCGGGTCCATACAAACTTTGATTCGTTTATCTATTTCGCGGCACAAGACAGGGATGTCCGCTCTCCCCCAGCCTGTTTGCCATGGCACTGGAGCCCCTGGCAACTTTCTATCAGGAGTGCTCCGGATGTCCTGGGCCTGCGGGTTGGTAAGATGGAGGAGTGGCTGTCTCTGTACGCTGACGACGCGCTCCTCTACTTGAACGATGCTGGTCCCTCACTATTAGCGGCCTTGCGGATATTCGATGAATTTGGGGGACTCTCCATGATTAAAATTAATTGGACCAAATCGATGCTATTGCCCATAGACGTTGGCGCTACATTGGGGGGCCCCCCTCTACAATACCTTGGGGTCTTAATCACAAAAAACCCCTCTATGTAAAGAAGAACCCAATGCCTGTCATGACTACCCTACGTACAAAATGCACTGATTGGGCAAACTAGCCGCTCAACCTTCTGGGGCGGATCAACCTCCAAGATGATGATGTTACCTATGTTCAACTACCTGTTTAGAAATTGTCCTGTCTGGGTCCCTGTCTCGCTCTTTAGGGAGATTGATCGCTGTATAGGTTCCTTCATCTGGAGTGGCTCGCCTCCCAGATCGGCGCGCTGCACTTTGTGGCTGCCTGCCCATATGGGAGGGTTGGGCCTCCCAAATTTTCAGGTTTACTTTTGGACTGCGATGCTGGTCTCGGTCCACTGGTGGTTCCAGAGCTCCAGGTCCAATGCCGCAGTATGTCTAGAAGCGAACTACTTGGGCTCGTTGGCTGACCTCCATAACCTTCCCTGTAGAGGTCAGGGGGCATACACTGAGATGCTGGGACCTATGCATGCGACGCTGAGGGTGTGGGTTGCTGCCAGGCGACGGTACTTGAAACCGGGTCAATGGTCCCCTGCACGTTCACTCTGGAGAAATCAAACATTGTCACACTTCCGTACCATCGAGGATCCTCAGGTGTGGGCCCGCTATGGTATCACGACACTGAGCCAGATTATGCCCCAAGGTGACTTAATGCCCCTCTCTGACATGACTAAGTGCTAGCTTCCCCAGTGGCTGCGATTTCGATATTTAAAACTCAAACATGCAGCTAGGGCCCAGTTCCCTCAAAAACCCCTCTTCCAGGCCGATCCCATCGAACTATCGACCCTGGAAGACCTTACTAAACCTCTCTCTACCCTATATAGCGCACTCCTGGGCAAAGACTCTCCTAAAATAGAGGGACTATGGGAAATATGGCAGAGATATACCATCATTAGACAAAGGGGGATGGGAAGACTGCCTTGACTGCGGCCCTAAGCTGGTAGTAGCAGCTAAAAATAAACTAATCTAGGTCAAATTCCTTCACAGGATCTACTATGCCCCCCAAAGACTCCATCACGTATTCCCAGACAGAGATCCCACATGCCCCAAATGTAAAACTCAAATTGGTACTTTCTTTCACATGTTTTGGGAATGCCCCATCATAGCGACCTACTGGTCAAGGGTCTTTGGCAAAATTAATTCTAGGTAGCAAATGTCTATCCCGGCTCTACCTGAACTTGCCCTACTGGGGGTTCATGATGATGCACAACGCTCTCACCACCTAAAACTGCTCATTCTCCTAAAGTGGATTGGCTCTTCCCCCTCCATCCCTCTCCGCCTGGGAAGCACAGATCGAGGCGGCCCTGCCCATGTATAGAATCACATATATGAACCGAGGCTGTCCATGGAAATTCGAGAAGGTATGGGCTCCATGGACATCCTCCTAACCCCCCCAGAATTGTAAATATATGACTTTTGGGGTGGGTGGACTGGGAATGTGTATGTTGGAGGATTCACCCTTCTTACTATATTAGCACGTGCTGCACTATGGTTTGTTTGTTGCCTACATCACTTTGATTCCTGTAAACAAATGTCTACCTCACATGTAGTGTTCTGTGACAATTGGTATACTGTAATTTACCCTATTTGTGACAATAAAGCACCTTTGTTTGTTAAAAAAAAAAATAAAAATAAAGATTTATTATCCTCCACTATTAAACGCTTAGAGGAATAACCGTAACAATGCACTTGGAAAACAACTCACCAGCCAGCTCACCACTACACTCGTAACTGGCGGTGGCGTAACGTCACGGCCTCGGCTCCTCTCTTCTAGGCGCCTTGCGCCCTCCTATTGGGCTGCCTCAGTACTATTGGGCCGCTTCTTACTGAGGGTGCAATGCGTCTAGGAATGAGGAGCCAAGCCCATGTCGCCGCACCACCGCCACAGTTACGAGCTTAGTGGTGAGCTGGCTGGCAAGTTTTGTTTTTTTTAAAGCGCATTTTTACGGTTATTTCTGTAAGCTTGTTTAAATTGAGAGCGCCATGTTGCCTTTTTGTCATATTTAACATATGGTGGAAACTACGAGAGTGGAAAGAGAAGGGCCCGATATTCGGAGCTTAAGATTGTGTGATGATTGTGTTGGAGGTGAGCAGGCACTTTAATTGGTGGTGGATGAGAACTTCACAAGAAGAGATGGAGGATTTTTTTGTATACACAGAACACTGGGTGCTGGACTGTTTACCATTTTGATTTAATTTTTATTTATGCATGGACTTTAAATTGGTTTTCCTTATGAGGAGTGTTGTGCTTCACTGGGTTTGATGATTATTAGTAATAGCAGGTGAGGTGAAAATACCTTCAGAGTGTAGCTGGCAACACAGTAGAACTGATCACAATAGTACATCACGGGACACAGAGCCATAGTAGTTACTAGGTGGGATATAGGCCACCTGCAGGTGATGGACATTGGCACACCCTAAAACAGGAAGTCCACTCCCTATATAACCCCTCCCACTACTGGGAGTACCTCAGTTTTTTTGCCAGTGTCGAAGGTGTTGGTCACGAGTGAAGATGTGCTGTGCTGAGCTCCACTGGAGCAATCCTTGCTGGGGCTAGCTATGCAGCCGGATCCATTCAAAGTGTCTTTTAGGCCAAATTGAATGGTACCCGGGCCTCGTGTCCAAAGAAACAAGGTTTTACCTGTAACGCCTCTCTTTTTAGAGGGCTGGGATCCGGGATCCTGTACTTTGGTATTTTAAAGCCATAAAGTTTTACTGGCGGGATGCTATTACAGGTCCAGGAGTGTGGGTTCCCCGAGGGTCCCCGGTTCCTAAAGGTTTGTTAACGGAACCCACCGCGAAGGGTGAAGATTGGGTCTGTTGGTTTTACCACAAAAAGCCCTGAGGCGGGAAAGGTAAGTGAAATGTCTCCTTTAAAAAGTAAAATGTTGTCATGCATAAGTGTCACCACTGGGGGCTTTATGGGGCACGTACCTTCTCGTGATTTGCTGAGAGATCACGCTGTGTCAGAAGTAGCAGGCTTTTTTTCCTCCGGCTAGCAGGCAGACCTCTGGTAAGTTTGGGGGGGGGGGGGATTTTGCTTCACCAGACACCCCCCACCTGGGCTGAACTCTCCCCCTTTTCATGAGACTGAGCATTAGGAGAGAGCTAAAGAACGATCGGCTATGGCGTTTTTTTTTCACCTCCCCTAGCATGGCGGTGGCTTTCAGGTCTCCTCCTCGCCATCTCTCCCTCCCACACAAGCCGATCCCGTCGGATCGGAGACCTGTGCTCGCGCGGGAAAACTCTTTTGAAAAAATAAAGGGGGGTCACAATGTGATGGAGGGGGCGGGGCTTAGCACGGCGTTGGCGTGCTCCAACAGCCGGTGCGGGGGTGTGCTTTAAAACCTTCATTGTGCTGGCTGTGAGTTGTCGGAGGGACACGAGCAAAGAGGGGCATGAAAGAAGTTTGGTGACACAGGCATTCCTTTTGACACATTTACTATTTGCATCAGGCTAAGCAATAATAGCAGCGGCAGGGCTGGACTATTGCTCAAGCAGTGGATGCGATACTTCTGGTAGTACCTCTGCCTTGTGCATCGGGCTATGGTCGGAGGGGGGGTAAAAACACCTCAAAAAAGGGCTCAAGAAGGACTTTAGCCACAAAAAAGCCTAGAACCATCTCAAAAAAGATGGCATCCTCCCCTGAAAGTTCAGAGGTGGCTGGTCAGAGTGAGTCATCAGGGCCGTTAGGTGTTGCAGCTGCTTTCAACACGGCAGCCCCTGTCTATATTACTGAAGAGGTTTTTTTTTCTCAACCATTTTGAGGTTTGATGCTTTAATCGCATCCCAGAGTGGGACTAAGCGCGATAGGTCCCCTTCCATATCCCAGGAACTGAAACTCAGACTGAACAGGGGGCGAGAGATGATTAATTTCTCTCAGGGGACCAGGAAGAGGCTGATGACTCCTCTTCTGAATAGTTAAATATGAATGGATCAGGTTCACAATCTGAAAGATTGATGGTACAATCTCTTACTGAATTGGTCCGCTCCACATTCATGCTGCCATCAGCTGCATCAGTCGATGAGCCCACATCTTGTTTGGGTTCGCTAAAGCCTCTCCAAGCTATTCATACTTTTCCTATCCATTCATTGCTAAAAAACCTTTTGTATTCTGAGTGGGAGCACCCAGATAAAGTTTTACCCTCCAAAAAGGTTTTCAACACTTTATCCTATGGAGGAAGAATGTAATAAGAAATGGGGGATGCCAGCAATTAACGCTGCCATATCCTCTGTGAATAAAAATTTTACTTGTCTCCGGTAGACAATGCTCAAATGCTGAAGGATCCAAGGCATAAGAAGTTGGAATTCCTATTTAAAAACAAAATGGCAGGTTCAGCGTGCGCTGGCAGCAATTGGTGTATGTCAGTCCTTAAGGCTGGGTTCACACTATACTACGCGACAGTAGTATGACTTTCATCCTACTTTGTTCTGCAACATCAGTCCTACATTGGTCCTACATCCATCCGACTTTCATGAACAGGATACTACTTTGATCCAACTTTTCAGCTAGTACACTTGTCCTTTGACCAATCAAAACTAACACACAATGGGAGGGGCTACAACAGGGGGCAGGAAATAACACAATGTCGGATGCCAAAGTCGGATGGTTAGGACAAGGATCCGACTTTGATCCTACTTCAATGATGGTCAATGGGCTGAAGTAGGATCAAAGTCTGACTGACTTGTGTCGGACCAGTTAAGACGGCTCCCATAGGGAAACATTGATTTTCACACGTCATGCGACATGAGCTCCCAATGACGGAGCGTTTGTCGCACCAGTGTGAACACAGCCTAAGGGTTCACACTGGTGTGACGCGACAGCCGTCCTACTTTGGATCCGACTTTGCCCTGCGACATGAAGCCGGCATGTGTCCGACTTTCAATGAACGGGGCGAACGGCATGTGTCCGACTTTCAATGAACGGGGATCCGACTTGGATCCCCGCCAATGCCCGGCACTGTGTTTGGTATGAATCTTTAGGGGGAACTCCGCGCCAAATTTTAAATAAAAAACCGGCGTGGGTTCCCCCTCCAAGGGCATACAAGGCCCTTGGGTCTGGTATGGACCTTAAGGGGAACCCCCTACGCCGAAACGGGGGTGGGGAGGAGCGAGCACCCCCCCTCCTGAACCGTACCAGGCCGCATGCCCTCAACATGGGGGGTGGGTGCTTTGGGGCAGGGGGGCACCCTGCGGGCCCCCCACCCCAAAGCACCTTGTCCCCATGTTGATAAGGAAAAGGGCCTCTTCCCGACAACCCTGGCCATTGGTTGTCGGGTTCTGCGGGCGGGGGGGCTTATCGGAATCCGGGAGCCCCCTTTAATAAGGGGGCCCCCAGATCCCCCATCCTTTGTGAATGAGTATGGAGTACATCGTACCCCTACCCATTCACCTAGGGAAAAAGTGTCAATAAAAAAACACAGTACAAAGGTTTTTAAAGTAATTTATTAGACAGCTCCGGGGTCTCTCCGGCGTCTCCTTCCGGTGTCCTGATCTTCTGCCGGCTCCTCCCCTATCTTCTACAGCTCTATTGCCAGCGGTGGCCCGGACTTCTGACTTCTGCCTTCTGCCTTCTTCTTTTCTTCCAATGTTGACACGACGCTCTCTCCGGCTGGAATGCTCTCTGTGCGCTCTGCTATGGCTTATATAGGCGGTGACCCCGCCCCCTTATGAGGTCACTGTCCTGGGGCATGCTGGGACTGTGCCGTCATAAGGGGGCGTGGTCAACATCATGACATCAACATGCCCCGGGACAGTGACCTCATAAGGGGGAGGGGTCACCGCCTATATAAGCCATAGCAGAGCGCATAGAGAACATTCCAACCGGAGAGAGCGTCGTGTCAACATTGGAAGAAAAGAAGGCAGAAGGCAGAATTCCGGGCCACCGCTAGCAATAGAGCTGTAGAAGATAGCGGAGGAGCCGGCAGAAGATCAGGACACACCGGGAGGAGACGCCGGAGAGACCCCCGAAGTCAGAAGAAGACCCTGGAGCTGTCTAATAAATTACTTTTAAAACCTGTGTACTGTGTTTTTTTATTGACACTTTTTTCCCTAGGTGAATGGGTAAGGGTACGATGTACCCCATACTCATTCACAAAGGATGGGGGGCTGGGATCTGGGGGCCCCCTTATTAAAGGGGCTCCCGGATTCCGATAAGCCCCCCGCCCGCAGCCCCAGACAACCAACGGCCAGGGTTGTCGGGAAGAGGCCCTTGTCCTCATCAACATGGGGACAAGGTGCTTTGGGTAGGGGGGCCCACAGGCTGCCCCAAAGCACCCACCCCCTATGTTGAGGGCATGCGGTCTGGTACGGTTCAGGAGGGGGGGGGGGCGCTCGCTCGTCCCCATCCCCGTTCCTGACCGGCCGGGCTGCGTGCTCGGAAAAGGGCCTGGTATGGATTTGGCGGGGACCCCCACGCCGTTTTTTCGGCGTAGGGGGTTCCCCTTAAGGTCCATACCAGACCCAAGGGCCTGGTATGCTCTTGGAGGGGGAACCCACACCGTTTTTTTATTTAAAATTTGGCGTGGAGTTCCCCCTCAAGATCATCTGAGCACAAGTCGCATGCCGAAGTCGGATCATGCGAGACGGCGATCCAACTTTGATCCGACTTCAATGATAGTCAATGGGCTGAAGTAGGATCAAAGTCGGACCAAAGTAGCACAGGGAGCATTTCTAAAGTCGGACCAGTTAGGACGGCTCCCTTAGGGAAACATTAAATTTCACACGTAATGCGACATGAGCTCCCAATGTCGGAGCGTTTGCCGGACCAGTGTGAACCCAGCCTAAGAGACCAGTTTAAACAGGTGCTCAAGATTATTTCTGATCAGCAGGTCCAAGATTTGGCCGGGATACCAGGGGCGTTCTGTTTTGCAATAGATGCTGTGAGAGATTCTATTCTCCAGGCCTCACGACTTATGCTCGGGCTGGTGCATGTGCGTAGAATTATATGGTTGAAAAATTGGTTAGCCGAAGCGCCATGCAAAATACTCCTGGATAGTTTTCGTTTAGTTTCGTGGTGAACGGCTGTTTGGGGACGATCTGGATAAATACATTCAAATAATTTCTAATGGGAAAAGTTCCCTTTTGCCAGTTAAGAGGATGAAGCGTTTTTCTTTTAAACGAGCTTCTTCAGTGCCAGAAGCATCGGCCTCCAGGCAGTCACGACGACCTCCACCGTCAAGTTCAGGAGGTAAACTTCAGTGTCAACCCCAGGAACAAAAGAGGCCCTGGGGGAGGAAACAAAATACTAAAACCTCCTTATGAAGGGGGCCCCCCTCTCGCTTGAGTGGGGGGAAGACTTCTGCAGTTCTCAAGGGTCTGGCAGGAAGAGTGTCAAGACAAATGGGTGGCTTCCTCAATATCTCTAGGATACAAACTAGAGTTCCCGTCTCCTGGTTTTCTCAGATCAAACCTTCCCAGGGATCCAGAGAAAAAGAAGTCTCTCTTTCAAGCTTAGGACCATCTTTTGTCTCAAAAAGTGATATCGGTGGTCCCCATGGAAGAGCAGGGGTTAGGGTTTTATTCAAACCTTTTCACGGTACCAAAACCAAACGGGAATGTCAGGCCCATTCTAGATCTCAAAGATCTAAACCGGTTTTTGAATATCTGCTCTTTTCGCATGGAGTCAATCCGATCAGTTGTCTCATTTCTACAAGGTGGAGAACTGCTGTCAATCGACCTCGAGGATGCTTAACTCCATGTACCTGTTTTTCCCGCTCACCAGAAATATCTGCAATTCGAGATAGAAAAGTTTCATTTTCAGTTTGTAGCTCTACCTTTCGGTCTAGCTACTGCACCTCAAGTGTTTTACAAAGGTCTTGGCTCCCCCTTTAGCGAGATTAAGTGCTCAAGGAGTAACGATTCTAGCTTACTTAGACAATCTACTCTTGTTAGACCAGTCGGTAGCCCACTTAGACCACTTAGCCCACTTGGTCACCGCAGTCAGCTACCTGGAATACCTAGGTTGGATTCCCAATCTAGATAAATCTTCCTTAAAACCATCAGAGATTGGAATACTTGGGTCTGATCATAGATACAGCTCAGAAGAGGGTGTTCTTGCCCCAGGCAAAGATCAGTTTCATAAGGGAACTGATTCAGGTGGTCAAAGCAAAGAAGAATCTTTCTTTTTGACTTTGCATGAGATTGTTGGGAAAGATGGTGGCTTCGTTCAAGGCCATTCCTTATGCTCAATTTCATTCAAGACTACTGCAAAACAGTGTCCTATTGACTTGGAACAAGAAGGTCCAAGCTCTAGACTTCCCAATACGTTTATCCCCAAAGGAGCGCCAAAGCCTCAGTTGGTGGTTGATAGCCAAGAATCTCCAAAAAGGGAAATCCTTTCTACCAGTTACCTGGAAAGTTATAACAGATGCCAGATTTATGGGCTGGGGAGCAGTCCTGGAAGAAGCGCCTGTCCAAGGAAAATGGTCCAAATCAGAAATGACCTTGCCCATCAATATTCTAGAGATTTGGGCAGCCCTGAAGGCAAGGATGCTCAGACTACGAAATTGTCCTGTCAGGATCCAATCTGACAATGCCACAGCAGTGGCCTATATCAATCACCAAGGGGTCATGAGAAGTCGTGCGGCCCAGACAGAGGTGAATCATATACTAACTTGGGCAGTAAACAACATACCTTGTCTATCGGCAGTCTTCATTCCAGGAATAGAGAATTGGCAGGCGGACTACTTGAGTCGCCAGCAGTTGCTCCCGGGAGAATTGTCTCTTCACCTCGACATCTTTCTGTCAATATGTCAAAGATGGGGAATTCCGGACGTGGATCTGTTTGCATCCAGGTTCAACAAAAAGATCAACTGCTTTGTGTCGAGGACAAAGGATCCGCTGGCATGCGGAACAGATGCCTTGGTTTTCCCGTGGAATCAGTTTCCACTGATTTATGCATTCCCTCCTGTCCTGTTGCTTCCGCGGCTTCTACGTAGGATCAAGCAGGAAGGGAAGGCGCTGATTCTTGTGGCCCAGGAGATCTTGGTATGCAGAGATCGTAAAGATGGCGGTAGGAGACCCATGGACTCTGCCGCCACGATCAGACCTTCTCTCGCAAGGTCCGGTATTCCATCCTACCTTACAAACGCAAAATTTAATGGTTTGGCTATCGAGACCCACATTTTGAAAAAGCGTGGACTATCAAGTTCAGTAGTGTCTACTGATATAGTCATATATTTAGAGTCTGGAAGGCATATGTCTCCTGGTGAGAATCCAGGGGTTGACACCCCAGGAAATATGTCATAGGTAGGATCCTTGACTTTCTACAGATGGGATTAGAAATGAATCTGGCCTTGAGTACTATCAAAGGCCAGGTTTCGGCCTTATCAGTATTTCAACGACCACTTGCTTCGCACTCTCTGGTTCGTAGCTTTATTAAGGGGGTAATGAGGCTTAATCCTCCGGTTAGGTCGCCCCTGAACCCTTGGGACTTGAATTTAGTCCTGTCGGCATTACAGAAACAGCCTTTTGAGCCGATACCACATATTCCCTTGGTCCTTTTAACAAGGAAATTAGCTTTTCTGGTACCCATATCTTCTGCAAGAAGGGTATCAGAGTTGGCTGCTCTTTCTTGTAAAGAGCCATAGATTATTCACAAGGATAAGTTTGTATTGCGTCCTCATCCTAAATTTCTAGCGAAGGTAGTGTCAGGTTTTCATTTGAACCAGGATATTATTCTACCTTCATTTTTCCCAGAACCCTGTTCTGTGGAACAAAGGTCACTACATTCTCTTGATGTGGTGAGAGCAGTCAAGGTCTACTTGAATGTGACTGCTCAGGTTCTTAAAACAGATGCTCTACTTCTACCTCCTGGGCAGTGCACCACCAAGCCTCCATGGCTCAAATCTGCAAGACCGCAACTTGGTCTTCACGTCATACTTTTACCAGATTCTATCCAGTAGATGTAAAAGGTCATGAAGATATCGACATTGGGCGCAGTGTACTGCAGGCAGCCTCTAGTGACCTCTAGTCTCTTGGTGCCCTACTTTTGTTGTCTCCCTCCCTTCAGTTGGCATTGCTATGGGACATCCCTCATAGTAACTACTATTGCTCTGTGTCCTGTGATGTACGATAAGAAAATAGGATTTTTATAACAGCTTACCTGTAAAATCCTTTTCTTTGAAGTACATCATGGGACACAGAGGTCCCTCCCTTGTTTCTAGTATATACGTGTATTGCTTTTCTACAAAAACTGAGGTACTCCCAGTAGTGGGAGGGGTTATATAAGTAGTGGACTTCCTGTCTTGGGGTGTGCCAGTGTCCATCACCTGAAGGTGGCCTATAACCCACATAGTAACTACTATGGCTCTGTGTCCCGTGATGTACTTCAAAGAAAAGCATTTTACAGGTAAGCTGTTATAAAAACTTTTCATATAGATTTTTTTGAGTTGTATTGTACTACAGTATTTGGCAGCGTGAACTGAATAAGTGCACTAAATGAGGGCTACTGCCAAATTCTGGACTTCTAGTCTCTGAACAGATTTCTGTAATATAAGCAAGATTTGTCATCGCTTCTCTCAGACAAGGGGAATTTCTGGCATCAGTAAACGTACAAAATGCCTATCTACATATCCCCATCTTCATCTGCACCAATGCTTTACACACTTTGTTGCAGGAGACCAACACTTCCAATTTGTAGCCCTACCATTTGAGCTCTGCTCTGTTCACAGAAGTGCTTGTTCCACTTGCCTAGATCCAGAGCCTATGTCACTGGATACTAGAAGATTTTCTACTAAGACTCCTCCACCATGATATCGTCAGCCAACGTGCAAACGGCAATTCAGTTTCTTCAAATCTATGGTTAATCAACTTTCCAAAGTCTGCCCTCCAGCCCTCACACTGTCTGAAATACCTTGGATACAGACCAAGCTAGAATCTTCTTTTCTTCGGAAAAGATTGAGGTTCCACATGCTGACTCCCATCCACAGGCACCCCTCAATTTACACAGTTTCACTCCAGGACTCTTAAATTCAATAGTCTTACCTTGTGGAACAAATATCCACTTTCTGGACCATCCAACGTGTCTTTAAAAGATGACTCTGCATTTAATGTCCCTTTTTAATTTATTTGGGCAAGGTGGCCCAAACAAATGATTTACTGTAAAAGATGTGCATGCTTTGACCTTTTTATGTAGGCTCAGCCACATACATTTATACAGTGTTTTTTAGGCAGTGGGATCAGAACTTCCTGTCACACTCCCAGAATAAAATACTCGCGCTGAGCGCCACTCAGCCATTTGTGGGAAGTGTTGTATTCTTTGAATACAAAGCTTCCTGTGACTCGCTGAGGTAGGCAGATGATTTCACAATGTCCTCCTTAACGGACTGTAAGCTTAGTTTTACTGCTGCCTGAAGCTGGTATTTAACAGTGCAAGTGAGTTTCTGAGCTGTGCAATAATGGCTCTTTTAAAAGTGTAGTTTAACAATCCAGATTCAAGTTTAATAGGAATAGCATTGCAAAATAAAGGTTTGAACCTAATCTATAATAATCCTGCAAGCGGGCTGTGTTTTGGTTTTAATTGATAGAGATGGCTTTGAGAGGACTGTGTGAGGTGCTCTGTAAAGTATAGTACTACAATAAGAGCATAGTTAAAATAAAGATATGGCAATACCCCAGGAATGATGGAAAAGGGTTAACTATCATTGTAAATTGTAGTTGGGTTTACAGAAATTTGGTCCCGATTAATGGTGAAACACCCAAAATGGTTGGCACCACATCCCTGAGGAAAATTTAAGTAACAGTAGGGAAGAGCAAGGGATTTTAACGGTGCAGAATGATCCACAGAAAGTAATAGATAAAAATATAATTTTTAATATACATTCAAGGTTAAAAAACATATAGAAAACACATTTCACAAGTATCGCAGTGTTTTTAAAGTTACGGTGGTCACACAGAGCGCAAATATATTTTTCAGATGATATGACCGCATACTAGCCCGACATGTTTCGCTGAATTGCTTTCTCAAGGGATATGCAGGCTGAGAATTAATATCATCCAACACTCTACAATTCTGAAGATAGGGACACAAAGGTATAAACCACAAAATAAGAAATACATAATCATGCTTTTCAAAAATACAAAAAAGATACAAGAAAAAAATGAAAGAGTACAGTGTCCCCACAGTAATCCTCTCAGGTCGATCACTGCACAACCATCAACTAGCACTGAAACCCTGACACGGCCATATCGGTGCAGTCAGAGGACAGAAAGGTAAAACTGAAAATAAAATAAAATACATATATATGTAAAAAATACATATATACGTGATGGTGTATATGTGTATATATATATATATATATATATATATATATATATATATATATATATATATATATATATATATATATATATATACGTAACTAGTTGGGTTTACATTTTAAACTATCCCCATAAAGCTAGAGGTAACATGTCTTCCCACACTGGTAATGTGATTTGGTGTACATTTTGCTCTATTTATGCATTCCCTGAACAACTGTTAGAGGGCAAATACTGCTGTGCATGATGTGAGCACCTTGGTTGTTTGGAAGCCCAGATCTTGGATCTAAATAATCAGCAGGCAATATAGCAGAGAATTAACAACTTGGAGAGGCGTTTGGACCTTACCCATCAGGTGCTGACTTATGCTGGCCATACACTATATGAAAAATCATTTAAACCAAGCCATCATGAAATGAGCAATAAATCGTTCAGTGGACATAAATAAATTTAATCTTTTATTCGTTTTTTCACATATACCTAGTTTGGACGGTAAACACATTAACCTTTCAATTTATTGAAAATAATGAAAAATAAAAAAGTAGCGGGACTTTATATAAACACACGGGAGCAAGAATAAAATTGATAGCTTTTAATGGATTCAAATTGTCATAGAGTTTTTGTATTCAAATAATTCAATGCATGATGCTATATAAAACTATTCGTACAACTACTACAATTCATTGGAGCCAGAAAAAATATACATACATACATATTCCAACAAGGAATCAATACATGATATATAATATAAAAACATTTAAAGCATGAATGCATGATTGAATGGAGAAAATAATCATAAATGAAAAACAAAAAAAGGGGGGTTATTTAGGAAGGAGAAAACCAATTAATATGGAACGGCCTGACCAGATGCATCATTGTATACACTAGGTTGATGTTGGCTCTACGCGTTTCAAGGTTTTTAACCTATCATCAGGAGCAAGGAACCATAGTGATAATCTAAAAAATTACAATAAATAAATAAAGGGAAAATATTTTTTTATTAAAAGAAAAAAAAGGTAAAGGAGAAAAAGGAGAAAAAAAGGGGGAAAAAGAAAAAACACAAACAGGCAAGAAGGGTCCTCCCTGATGGACCCGAACTGCCCGTACACTTACATGTGTGGTCCACACAGTGGTGGTGCGGCCATGAAATCCCCAGACCAAACCAAATATGCCCTGCAGGGGAGCTGAGGGGACATGCCGCGGCGGGCCAAACACAAAAATGAACGACGCCCCGCAGGAATAACAGTGTAGAAAGGTGGTGGAACAATGGAACCGAATCTAGAAGGGTAAAAGGGAGGAAAAAAGAAAGTGTTGCTGTGGGGTGGATGAAGACAAAAAGTGAAAAAACAAAATTTAAAATAGAGATGAAAGATGTTAAAACAAGGGAGGGAAATAAGAAGGGTGAAAAAAATTAGTGTGAATAGAAAAAAGGAGTGAAAATATAGAAAGAGGTGAAGGGAAAAAGGGAGACTGAAAAGAAAAGCGAGAGGAAAATATGTAGCTGGGTAATTCGAGAGAAACAGGTAGTGGGGAACAAGAGAGGGGAGAAAAGGAGAAAGAGGAAAGCAGGTGTGAGAAAAGGAAGAGGGAAGAAATAAAACCAAGAAAGTGGTGAAGGGGAAATGAAACTAAATTTGAAAAACACAAATGTGGTGGGAGGGAGATGTGTACCTGATATCGAATAAGTCCAAACAGGAGTGCCTGGATGCATAGGTGGTGGGTGAATGCAGGTGTGTACCTAGCGGGGTGTGAAATCCATGCGGGGATGAGGTCCATAGCTGCCAGGCCCCCGCAACCATATCCCCAACGTCAGACGCTAGCCCACAAATAGGGAGAGAAGGGGAGAGCGTCGACAGCCCAGGAACCAGCCCATTCATGGTCCCACAGGCGGCGTCAACCCTCCACTGGGCCAGCAGATAGTGATCACTCGGTCGGCAAGCGTCGCGCTAATAAGGCGCCAGCGTGTCCGGCCGGGATGTGTGACGTCGACGCGCAGTGAGGACAAGCCCCGCCCACCCTCCGTCACAACAGGGCGGAAGGGGGGTCCGCAGTGAGCGTCGCAGCTCCCGAACGGGACAGAAAGGCAGGCCCGGCCAAACCACAGACGCACACACCACTGCGTGCATGTAAGGAAGAAACCAAAAATTGAAAAGTAAATGGCTAAAAAATGAAACCAAAAAATAAAAATCGAGAAAAAAAAGGAAAAAAACTGAAGATGTCACAACAGACAAAAGTTAAGTATTGGGTAAAGAAATAATATATTAAATGAAAAAGCATTTAAACCTCTGACAAGCAAAAATGGGAATCAAGAAAAAATGTTTTCATATGGTTAATGCAGCCGTGTGCTTATCATCCCTAATTGGTTGATAATATATGAGGAAGGAATTAGTGGGACTTTATATGAGGTGTAGGGGTGCCGCTCAGGTCCCCCCCTCCATCCCGATTAGATGAAAATAATGAAAAATAAAAAATAAAGTAGCGGGACTTTATATAAACACACGGGAGCAAGAATAAAATTGATAGCTTTTAATGGATTCAAATTGTCATAGAGTTTTTGTATTCAAATAATTCAATGCATGATGCTATATACAACTATTCGTACAACTACTACAATTCATTGGAGCCAGAAAAAATATACATACATACATATTCCAACAAGGAATCAATACATGATATATAATATAAAAATATTTAAAGCATGAATGCATGATTGAATGGAGGATGGGGATTTCATGGCCGCACCACCACTGTGTGGACCACACATGTAAGTGTACGGGCAGTTCGGGTCCATCAGGGAGGACCTTTCTTGCCTGTTTGTGTTTTTTTTTTTTTCCCCCCTTTTTTTCTCCTTTTTCTCCTTTCCCTTTTTTTTCTTTTAATAAAAAAATATTTTCCCTTTATTTATTTATTTATTTTTATTTTTTAGATTATCACTATGGTTCCTTGCTCCTGATGATAGGTTAAAAACCTTGAAACGCGTAGAGCCAACATCAACCTAGTGTATACAATGATGCATCTGGTCAGGCCGTTCCATATTAATTGGTTTTCTCCTTCCTAAATAACCCCCCCCTTTTTTTGTTTTTCATATATGATTATTTTCTCCATTCAATCATGCATTCATGCTTTAAATGTTTTTATATTATATATCATGTATTGATTCCTTGTTGGAATATGTATGTATGTATATTTTTTCTGGCTCCAATGAATTGTAGTAGTTGTACGAATAGTTTTATATAGCATCATGCATTGAATTATTTGAATACAAAAACTCTGACAATTTTTGAATCCATTAAAAGCTATCAATTTTATTCTTGCTCCCGTGTGTTTATATAAAGTCCCGCTACTTTTTTATTTTTTATTTTTCATTATTTTCATCTAATCGGGATGGAGGGGGGGACCTGAGCGGCACCCCTACACCTCATATAAAGTCCCACTAATTCCTTCCTCATATATCTTTCAATTTATTGTTCGTTCGGCAGAAAATTTCCTAACTTGTCCTTCGTTTTGTGGCTTAAAAACATCCCAACCGAATACCGATTTGTGCCCATTAACTGGCTGGAAAAGAACCAATTGTCTGACCGAATTTCGGCCGATTTTTCGTATCGTGTATGACCAGTATAGAGGGTGGCGTATTGGAGTAGATGGGGTCAGTAGTAGGTTAATGGGTTACAGTTAGAAGGCAGGGTAGAGGCACAACTGCTAGTCCTGAGTTAATACATCACAGTAAATATGCCCAATTACATATGTTTGGCAAAATTGCGGTATCAGCTATATTTATCTATTCTGTCTCCATACCACTTGTCATTATATACAATAAGTAACATTTTATTTACATTTTTCTTATTTATGTATATCTGTTTTCTGCTGTCTCAGTTGAACCAGTGGAAGAATCTAAAAGTGTTGGCCAAGAGGTTGAAGGAGAAACATCAGAAGAAAGGTAAGGTGCTTCTACGTGTATACCAATGCATCTGACCATGTTACTAAATGCTACGATTTTACCGGGTTGTTCATTTTTTAGTACTTTATTCAATGCTTTTACCTGGTGGTTGAATACCTATTGCATGTTCTGCCCACCATTTGCATATAAACTTTCTCCCGCCCAATGCCTTTTCTCAGATTTTCCACTAGATATCATGAGTGGTTTACAATCGTGTGAATGTCATAACAAATCATGGTGATCACACGCAGGTGTAAGGTTTGCTTTGCATTAAAGCATTCCAGGTTGCTAGTGCCACTGCATCCTGAAGATGGCAGTGTGCGTCTGTTTAACTGTAATTTAACAGGTACACTTACAGTATAGAAAAAAAAAATACTGAGCAGAATATTTAATTAAATCAGTGTACCAAGTAAGAGCCCATTCACACAGGGGCAACAGGACTTCCAGCGCGACTTTGGGAGGCAACTTGGACACGACTTGAGTATGAATCACAGCGCGACTTGAAGGCACCTCCAGGACAGGGAGCTGAGCATACCAGGCCTGGTATGGATGTTAAGGGGAACCCTCTACGCCGAAAAAACGGCGTGGGGGTCCCCTCCAAAATCTATACCAGACCCTTATCCGAGCGCCCGGCCGGTCAGGAAAGGGGGTGGGGACGAGCGAGCGCCCCCCCCCCAAACTGTACCAGGCTGCATGCCCTTAACATGGGGGGTGGGTGCTTTGGGGAAGTGGGGCGCCCTGCCCCCCCAACCCCAAAGCACCTTGTCCCCATATTGATGAGGACAAGGGCCCCTTCCCGACAACCCTGGCCGTTTGGTTGTCGGGGTCTGCGGGCGGGGGGCTTATCTGAATCCGGGAGCCCCCTTTAATAAGGGGGCCCCCAGATCCCAGCCCCCCACCCTATGTGACATCGTACCCCTACCCATTCACCTGGGGAAAAAAAAAGTGTCAATAAAAAAACACATTACGCAGGTTTTTAAAGTAATTTATTAGGCAGCTCTGGGGGTCTTCTTCTGACTTCGGGGGTCTCTTGCGACTTCTCCATTCTCTCCGGCCTCTTCTCCCGGTGTCCGGTTCTACTCCCGCTCTCCGGTACTTCTGCCGAGCTCCTCCGCTATCTTCTGCTCTTTTGCCGCTCTTTTGCTAGCAGTGGCCCGGTCTTCTCCGTCTTCTTCCCTCTTCTCTAATTCCAATGTTGACATGACGCTCTCTCCCACTGTAATGCCGTGTACGTGGTGCGCAACGACTTATATAGGCATGGGGCGTGGTGACCCCGCCCTTTTTGACATCGCAGTCCCATCATGCTCCGGGACTGTGACGTCATAAGGGGCGGGGCCACCGGGTGACATCACCCGGTGACCACGCCCCATACCTATATAAGTCGGCGTGCACCGCATACACGGCATTACAACGGGAGAGAGCGTCGTGTCAACATCGGAAGAAGAGAAGAGGGAAGAAGACGACGAAGAAGACTGGCCCACCGCTAGCAAAAGAGCGGCAGAAGATGGCTGAGGAGCCTGGCAGAAGAACCGGAGAGAGCGGAGAAGAGGCCGGAGAGAGCGGAGATGTCGGAAGAGCCCCCTGCAGTCAGAAGAAGACCCCCGGAGCTGCCTAATAAATTTCTTTAAAAACCTGTGTAGTGTTTTTTTTTTTTTTATTGACACTTTTTCCCCCCAGGCGAATGGGTAGGGGTACGATGTACCCCATACTCATTCACATAGGGTGGGGGGCCGGGGTCTGGGGGCCCCTTATTAAAGGGGGCTCCCGGATTCCGATAAGTCCCCCGCCCGCAGACCCCGACAACTAATGGCCAGGGTTGTTGGGAAGAGGCCCTTGTCATCAACATGGGGACAAGGTGCTTTGGGGTGAGTGGGCCGCAGGGCGCCCCCCTTCGCCAAAGCACCCACCCCCCCCATGTTGAGAGCATGCGGCCTGGTACGGTTCAGGGGGGGGGGCGCTCGCTCGTCCCCCACCCCTTTTCCTGACCTGCCAGGCTGCGTGCTCGGGTAAGGGTCTGGCATGGATTTTGGGGGGTAACCCCACGTCGTTTTTTCAGCATAGGGGTTTCCCCTTAAAATCCATACCAGACCTAAGGGCCTGGTATGCTCTTGGAGGGGAACCTATGCCGGTTTTTTTATTTAAAATTTGATGTGGAATTCCCCTTCATGATTCATACCAAACACGTGTCAGTATTGCTTGTCGCTCATTGGGAAAGGAAAAAACACATTTTTCCTTTCCCGATGAGCGAGCCAGCTGGCATATCGCGGTCGCTCTTCCTGGGTAAATTCTTTTCTTTTTCCTGTAAAGTTGCCTCACTATGAACGGGCATCCGACTTGGAGGCGACTTCCATTGAAATCAATGGGTACAAGTCGGATTGAAGTAGTACAGGTACCTTTTCTGAAGTCGGAGCGACTGCAGTAGTGTGCATTAGGACGGATCCATTCACTTACGTTTATTTTTTCATGTAGCGCGACTTGAGGCGACTAGGGGCGACTTGAAGTCGGATCCAAAGTTGCCCCTGTGTGAATGGGCTCTAAGAGCACTATACAGTATTTCTTTAAGTTTGTTAAAACATGCCATGTATTTTGATCACCCAGAGGTGATATATTTTTTTCTCAATAAAGTGAAGTTACTATTTAACCCCTTCCCAACCAGCCGCCGCAGTTACACTGCGGCAGATTGGCACTGGTACGTGAGCCGTTGTAGCTGTACTTTGGCTCTTTAAGATGATGTAGCAGGTGCGCATCCGCAGCGTGTCCCCAGAGCCGATGTGCGTGCCCAGAACTGGTAAACACACAAATCCCGGTTCTGCAAGAGGAAAGGAGGCAGATCGTGTGTTCCTACCAAGTAGGAACAACGATCTCTCTCCTCCGATAGTCTGTCACATTCCCCCACTGTTAAAAACACACATGAGGGAACACATTTAACCCCTTGATCGCCCCCTAGTGTTAACCCCTTTCCTTCCAGTGACCTTTACACAGAAATCGGTGCATTTTTATAGCACTGTTTGCTGTATAAATGTCACTGGTCCCAAAAAAGTGTCAAAAGTGTCCGATTTATCCACCGCAATGTCTGTCCTGATAAAAAAAAAAAAAATCAGATGACCGCCATTACTAGTAAAAAAAAAAATTTAATAAAAATGCCATAAATCTATCCCCTATTCTGTAGATGCTATAACTTTTGCGCAAACCAATATATGCTGTTTTTTTTTTTTTCCCCAAAAATATGTTGAATACATATTGACCTAAACTGATGATGAAATTTTGTTTTTTTTTCAATTTTTTTTTTGGGGGGGGGGGGATATTTATTATAGCAAAAAGTACAAAACGTGTTTTTTTTAAAAATGCTGTCTTTTTTTTTTGTTTATTGCGCAATAAATAAAAACCGCAGAGGTGATCAAATACCGTATATACTCGAGTATAAGTCGAATTTTTCAGCCCTTTTTTTTTGGGCTGAAAGTTTCCCTTCGACTTATACTCGAGTCCCCGCCGTCTGCATGATCAGCGTGTCATGCAGGCAGACGGCGGCCGGCGTGTGATGATAATGCTCGGAGGCTATTCCAGCTTTCAAAAGCCGTGCCTCCTGCTCTTCTGTGATAGGCTGAACAGCTGTCAGTGTACAGCCTATCACGGACATTCTCTCATCCTCGTCCGTGGTATGAGAATGAGAGAATGTCCGTGATAGGCTGTCAGCGGTCAGCCTATCACAGACGAGGAGGAGGCGCGGCTTTTGAACTGTGGAATGGCCACCGAACAGTATCATCACACGCCGGCCGCCGTCTGAGGATGGAGATCGCCACAGGGAGGAAGGAGATCGCCACAGGGAGGCTACACAGGACACAGGTAGGCTGCACATGCACACAGGACACAGGACACACATGTACAGGACACACATGTACAGGACACAGGACACATGCACAGGGTACAGGTAGGCTGCACAGGACACAGGGAGGCATGCAGCGGCAGATGGGCATTATTGACCCTCTGCATTTCTCACCCTCGTCTTATACTCGGGTCAATAAGTTTTTCCCAGTTTTTTGTGGTAAATTAGGGGCCTTGACTTATACTCGGGACGACTTATACTCGAGTATATATGGTACCACCAAAAGAAAGCTCTATTTGTGGGGAAAAAAGGACAGAGCGATACAGTGCTGTATCGCAAAAAATGGCCTGGTCAGGAAGGGGGGAAAATCCTAGTTACAGTACTTATATCCAGCGAGTAGTGTCCCTGCAGTTGAAATTTGAAGTCCTCTGAGCTATGTTTGTTCTCCATGGTTTATGTTTAGTAATAAAAAAAAAAATAACCCAAGCACTTTATTATGTTTGGGGTTTTAACAAATCTTCCTACCTAAAATGGTTTTGTTACTTGTGTGCAAAAAAAAAATAATAAAAAAAAAAATAATAAAATTATATTAATTATGAGAATAAAAAATGTTAAAAAATGTTAGCAGCCGGGAGCGTGTATACTCTGAATTATACTACAAAGAACCCTGTATAACATCTCTTCTGGTTCCTGGTGTCACCTTCCCTGGCTGCTGTGGACAGGGAAAAAAGCTGTAGCGTGTTCTGGGACCCATTAGCTTCAACAATGTGCAGGTAAGACAGCAGGGGTCCCCTAATGTCTCATTAAAGGAAACCGGTCTCAAAGCGTTTATATCACATAAACTTTTTTTCAAAAACTGATCTTTATTTTATGCTAAATCTGAGGGATCCAGCTTTAGCAGTTAACGCTCTTTTGAATCCTTGGCAGTTTAAATTCTGTCATACTTTTCTCCCAATACAGCTGATCCCTCGGGTCCTGTACAAGTTCCTGCAGGAGCAAACCAATCTAATCTTAACCACTTGCCGAGCGCGGCACGACGATGTACGTCAACACAATGGCATGGGCAGGCATACTTGAAATATTTTGCTGCTTAAAAGCCCCCTGGGGAAATTTTTCCACTAATTTTACCTGTACGTCCCTGCCTCCCAGCGGGCGGGGGGCCCGATCGTCCCCCCCCCCCCCCCCCCCCGTTGCCTGCGGCGGTCAGCTTTGTTGCAGGCGCGATCCGTGCTAAGGGGAGACCACCGATTTCATGGCTACCCCCTCACGATCGCTCCTGACGAATGAGAAGCTTCCTCTGCTTCTGAACTGTAAACAGAAGCAAAGGAAGTAATGTCATCCCTCCTCGTGGAGCCTTTTCGTTTTGGCGCCCGAGGAGAGAAGACATCAATGTGAGTTACACCAACACTACACTAACACCAGTACACATAGGTACATAAAACCCCCTGCACCTCCAGTCACAGTGTCACCAATTGCAGTGTTTATTTTTTTACTGATCACTGCATTTGGTGTCATTTGTGACTGTAATAAGTGTTAGGGCAGTTAGTGGTAGGCCTCTTTTAGGTCTAGGGTACCCCCTAACCCCCCTAACGAAAGGTTTAACCCCTTGACCACCCCCCAGTTAACCCTTTCATCCCCTGTCACCAGTGTCAGCCAGGTAGGCATTTAGGTTCACCGTCAGCTTTTTATAGCGTAAAGTACCCCCATATACCTAATAAAGGTTTTAACCCCCTGATTGCTCCCTAGTTAACCCTTTCACCAGTGATCACCGTATAAGTGTTACGGGTGACGCTGGTTAGTTTGTTTTTTATACCCGCCGTTTATTACCCAATAAAGGTTTAACCCCCTGATCGCCCGGCAGGTGATATCAGTTAATTTTTAGGGTCAGTTGGGGTCTGTGTCACCCCAGGCAGCATCAGATTAGTGGCAGTAGTGCTAACACCCTTGCACGCAGCATACACCTCCCTTAGTGCTATAGTATCTGAACGGATAAATATGTGATCCGCCCAACCCACCCAAGTGCAGTATAGATCGATCACTGTCACTTAAAAAATACAACACATAACTGCAGCGTTCGCAGAGTCGGGCCTGATCCCTGCGATCGCTAAGTTTTTTTGGTAGCATTTGATACAGTTGCTGACAGCCTAGGAGCTTTTTTACCTGTGAGTCTCACTAGTGTACCAGTAAATTGAGAGCCCAAAATGGCAAATCGAAGGTACACTAGTGAAGAGGCCTACACATTTCTGAGCATGACAAGATAGTGAAGAGGAAGTCGCTCATCTGTCAGATTTAGGCTCAGAACACGATCCTGTAGACGACAGCGGCTCCATGACAGATAGCTCTGACAACGGAGTTGTGGTCCCTGCCAAGGTCAGGCGTGCCAAACCCCGATCTTCTGCTGTTGTTGAAGTGCAAGAGCCGCAGAGCTCTCGTATGGAGCAGAGAAATACTAGTGCCGCTCATCCTTCTGGTGAGCTGGCAACCACCACCAGCAGCCTAGTACACCCTGGAAGTACATCCAGCAGTGCAGCATCACGTGGCGAGTCCCATAAGTGCAGTTCAAGCTGGCCAGGTGGCAAGCACAAGTGTCCCACTGCCACCAAGAAGACAAAGACAGGCCTGTTGTGCCCATAGTGTCCTTCCTGCAGAATTAGCCAATCCTAATTGGGAACCCACCACTTCTGCAGCACCCGTACTTCCCCCATTCACTGGCCAACCCGGAATTCAGGTGGAAACAGTTGATTTTACGTCACTTGATTTTTATTTGCTGTTTTTCACCGAAGATCTCTATAGATCTATTGTGGAGAAAAGCAATTTGTATGCTGGTCAATACATGGCCGCTAATCCCCAGTCTTCCCTTGCCAGAGATTGGAAACCAATTATGGTTTCCGAATTTAAGACCTTTCTGGGCCTATCCCTCGACATGGGCATAACCAAAAAGACCCAAAAGACACTGACCCAATTCACCATATGCCCATGTTCTCTGCCTCCATGGCCAGGGCACGATATGAGGAGATCTTGCGGTTCGTGCATTTCAACAACAATGAACTCTGTCGTCCTCGTTGAGACCCTGGGTACGATTGGCTCTACAAAATTTGGCCCCTTGTAAACCGCTTCAGCGAACATTTTGCCGCCTTGTTTACTCCCCATCAAGTTGTCTGTGTTGATGAGTCCCTAATTAACTTTTCTGGCTGCTTGTCATTCAAACAGTATCTTCCCAGCAAGCGTGTCAGATACGGGGTCAAGATGTATAAGCTCTGTGACAGGGCCACAGGCTATACATGTAGCTTTATGGTTTTCGAGGGAAGAGATAGTCACGTAGAGCCGGAGAACTGCCCAGACTACATAAGGAGCACTGGCAAGATTGTGTGGGACTTGGTGTCACCCTTATTCGGAAAGGGGTACCATTTGTATGTAGACAATTATTACACGAGCGTGCCACTTTTTAGTCACTTGTTTGATCATCAGATTGGCGCATGTGACACCGTGTGACCTAATCACCGGGGCTTACCCCAGAGGCTTGTAAATTCCCATCTTAGGCTGGGGGAGAGAGCCTGCTTCAAGTGTAATAAATTGCTCGCTGTGAAGTGGAGGGATAATAAGAATGTTTTCATTCTGTCCTCCCTACTTGCAAGCACGATGGTCCAAATTCCTACGGCGACTGGTGTTGTGGAGAAACCCCTCTGTGTCCACGAATACAACCTTAACATGGGAGGGGTGGACCTCAACGACCAGTTGTTGGCGCCGTACCTAATTGCCCGCAAGGCCAGACGCTGGTACAAGAAAGTGTCTGTATACTTATTTGAATTGGCTTTGCTGAACGCTCATGTGCTATACAGAGCTTCAGGATGGACTGGATCCTTAAATTCCAGGAAGAGATCGCCAGAGCCCTTCTGTTTCCAGACGGTGCCCCACCTCACCTTCCCAATCCAAATGCAGTAAGCCGGCTGCATGAGAGGCATTTTCCGTATGTTCTCCCGGGTACCCCTACCCAACGAGCCCCCCAAAGAAAATGTGTCTGCAGCGCGGATTTATTTATCTTGACAGCAACAGCGTTTGCTCCCACAATACGTAAAGCCGTGACTCCAGCGCTGTTGGAGGTAAATTCACCACCACAGTTATAAAAAAGAGCATATATGCCAAAGCATGGGGGCAGCAGGGGTGGAGGAGCGATTTGCTCCTAACTTTTGGGGCGGATGCCCCCATGCTTCGGCATATATATATTTTAGGCACAGGTTGTGTTAAAAAATGTTTTATTTTTTACTATGTTTTTTTTGTATTTGCTTTGCATGTATTGTAAGTCTTAATGCCCCGTACACGCGGTCGGACATTGATCGGACATTCCGACAACAAAATCCATGGATTTTTTACGACGGATGTTGGCTCAAACTTGTCTTGCATACACACGATCGCACAAAGTTGTCGGAAAATCCGATCGTTCTGAGCGCGGTGACGTAAAACACGTACGTCGGGGCTATAAACGGGGCAGTAGACAATAGCTTTCGTCTCTTAATTTAGCTCTCTTAATGAGCATGCGTGGCACTTTGTGCGTCAAATTTGTGTACACACGATCGGAATTTCCAACAATGGATTTTGTTGTCGGAAAATTTTATAGCAAACTCTCAAACTGTGTGTCGGAAATTCCGATGGAAAATGTGTGATGGAGCCCACACACGGTCGGAATTTCCGACAACAAGGTTCTGTCACACATTTTCCGTCGGAAAATCCGACCGTGTACGTGGCATTACTGTTATACTGTAATGTTTTATTGTTAACCATCATTTGCTTAGCAGATATGCCATTCAGCTGCAGCGCGGATTTATTTATCTTGACAGCAACAGTGTTTGCTCCCACGATACATAAACCGTGACTCCAGCGCTGTAGGAGGTGATTTTACCACAACAGTTAAAAACAAAATGGTGCATGTATGCCCATCATTAGAAGTGGGTGGATGAAGGGAGGTATTCTAATGGTGGGTATACCCACCAATCTCTTTTTTTCGTTCAGCCCACAGGCTGCATGAAAAAAAGAATACAGTATATGCCGAACAAGGACCAGCAACGTACTGGTATAGTTACATAGTTAGGTTGAAAAAAGACACAAGTCCATCCAGTTCAACCTTAAAAACAAATAAATAAAATAAAAAATATCGTACAATCCCAATTTTATACCCTCAGTTGATCCAGAGGAAGGCAAAAAACCCCAGCAAAGCATGCTCCAATTTGCTACAGCAGGGGTAAAATGTCCTTCCTGATCCCCCAAGAGGCAATCGGATTTTCCCTGGATCAACTTTACCTATAAATGTTAGTACCCAGTTATATTATGTACATTTAGGAAAGTATCCAGGCCTTAAAGCAATCTACTGAGCTGGCCAGAACCACCTCTGGCGGGAGTCTATTCCACATTTTCATAACTCTTACTGTGAAGAAACCTCTGCGTATTTGGAGATGAAATCTCTTTTCCTCTAGACGTAAAGAGTGCCCCCGTGTCCTCTGGGTTGACAGTAAAGAGAATAACTCAACACCAAGTTCACTATATGGACCCCTTATATATTTGAACATGTTGATCATATCCCCCTTATTCTCCTCTTCTCAAGAGTGAATAAATTCAGTTCCTCTAATCTTTCCTCATAGCTGAGCTCCTCCATGCCTCTTATCAGTTTGGTTGCCCTTCTCTGCACTTTCTCCAGTTCCCCGATATCCTTTTTTGAGAACTGGTGCCCAAAACTGAACTGCATATTCCAGATGAGGTGTTACTAATGATTTGAACAGGGGCAAAATTATCTCTCTCTCTCTAGAGACCATACCTCTCTTAATACAAGAAAGGACTTTGCTCGCTTTGGAAACCGCAGCTTGGCATTGCATGCTATTATTGAGCTTATGATCTACCAAAACCCCCAGATCCTTCTCCACCATGGATTCCCCCAGTTGTACTCCCCCTAGCATGTATGATGCATGCATACTCTTAGCCCCCAAGTGCATAACTTTACATTTCTCAACATTAAACCTCATCTGCCACATAGTCGCCCAATAAGACAGTGCATTGACGTCGGCTTGTAAATTGGAGACATCCTGTAAGGACGTTATTCCACTGCATAGCTTGGTGTCATCTGCAAAAACAGAAATGTTACTTTCGATCCCAGACCCAATATCATATAAAAAGATATTAAAGATAGATATATATATGAAAAAGTAAGGGTCCCAGCACTGAACCTTGGGGTACACCACTGATAACCTTAGACCATTCAAAGTAAGAATCATTAACCACTACTCTCTGAATTCTGTCTTTTAGCCAGTTTTCTATCCATTTACAAACTGATATTTCCAAGCCTGTAGACTTTACCTTACACATGAGCCGCGTGTGGGGAACTGTGTCCAACACTTTTGCAAAATCCAAGTATACCACGTCCACAGCCACCCCTCTATCCAGGATTTTATTTGCCTCTTCATAAAAAGAAATCAGGTTTGTCTGACAACTTCTGTCTTTCATAAAACCATGCTGTCTGTTGCTTAACCACTTGCCGCCCACGGGCGTCATATGACGTCCTGGGCTTTGAGCGGGTATATCTGAATGATGCCTGTAGTTACAGACATCATTCTGATATTGCCGGTTTCAGCCGGCGAATCTCTACACCATAGGAACGATCATGGCGGCCGTTCCGCCGCTTGATCGTTCCTATGGGAGGCGAGAGGGGACGTCCCCCCCCCTCCCGCCGCCCTCCGGTGCTTGTTCCGACTCACCGTTACGATCGGTGAGGCGGAGAGTGGATCCGCCGGCGCCGGATGTAGATCATAGAGATTTCCGGCGGACCAGATGGTCGCCGGAGTCTCTATGATCATCGGAGGCCGGGCGCGATGTTATGACGTCACGCCCGGCCTCTCCATTCAAAAAAACGGCGCCGCTTCGGCTGGGAAGCGGCGATCGTTTTATTTATTTTTTTTATTTCAGGCTTCCCAGCCTAGTGGTGAGATGTGGGGTCTTATTGACCCCATATCTCACTATTAAGAGGACCTGTCATGTTATATTCCTATTACAAGGGATGTTTACATTCCTTGTAATAGGAATAAAAGTGATCAAAAAATTTTTTTTTTCAAAAAAGTGTAAAAAAAAAATAAATATATATATATATAATTATCAATAAAAAAAAAAAAATTTTTTAAAGCGCCGCTGTCCCCGTGTGCTCGCACGCAGAAGCGAACGCATACGTAAGTCCCACCCACATATGAAAACGGTGTTCAAACCATACATGTGAGGTATTGCCGCGAACGTTGGAGCGAGAGCAATAATTTTGTCACTAGACCTCCTCTGTAACTCAAAACATGTAACCAGTAAAAAAATTTCAAGCGTCGCCTATGGGGATTTTTAAGTACCGAACATTGGCGCCATTCTACGAGCGTGTGCAATTTTGAAGCGGGACATGTTAGGTATCTATTTACTCGGCGTAACTTCATCTTTCACAATATGCAAAAACATTGGGCTAACTTTACTGTTTTGTTTTTTTTTTTAAACACAAAACTGTTTTTTTCCCCAAAAAAACGCGTTCGAAAAATTCCTGCGCAAATACCGTGTGAGATAAAAAGTTGTAACAACCGCCATTGTATTTTCTAGGGTTTTTGCTAAAAAAACATATATAATGTTTGGGGGTTCTATGTAATTTTCTAGCAAAAAAATTATGATTTTTACAGGAAGAGAGACATGTCAAAATTGGCCCGGTATTGAGGTGGTTAAAATGTTTTTTTCCAGCAAGAACTCGTCTGTGGTCTTTTATTAAAACGCTCCAGTATCTTCCCGACTATAGAAGTTAAACTAACAGGTCTATAGTTACTTGGTAAAGACTTTGATCCCTTTTTAAATATAGGCACCAAGTTTGCCCTGCGCCAGTCCAGTGGTACTATTCCTGTCATTAACCACTTCAGCCCCGGACCATTTGGCTGCCTAAAGACCAGAGGACTTTTTCCAATTCGGCACTGCGTTGCTTTAACTGCTAATTGTGCGGTCATGCAATGCTGTACCCAAACAAAATTTGCGTCCTTTTCTTCCCACAAATAGAGCTTTCTTTTGATGGTATTTGATCACCTCTGCTTTTTTTATTTTTTGCGCTATAAACGGAAAAAGACCGAAAATTTTGAAAAAAAAAATGATATTTTCTACTTTTTGTTATAAAAAAAATCCAATAAACTCAATTTTAGTCATATATTTAGGCCAAAATGTATTCGGCCACATCTTTGGTAAAAAAAAATGTCAATAAGCGTATATTTATTGGTTTGCGCAAAAGTTATAGCGTCTACAAGCTAGGGTACATTTTCTGGAATTTACACAACTTTTAGTTTGACTGCCTATGTCATTTCTTGAGGTGCTAAAATGGCAGGGCAGTACAAAACCCCCCCAAATGACCCCATTTTGGAAATTAGACACCCCAAGGAAATTGCTGAGAGGCATGTTGAGCCCATTGAATATTATTTTTTTTTGTCCCAAGTGATTGAATAATGACAAAAAAAAAAAAATTACAAACAGTTGTCACTAAATGATATATTGCTCACACAGGCCATGGGCATATGTGGAATTGCACCCCAAAATACATTCAGCTGCTTCTCCCGAGTACAGGGATACCACATATGTGGGACTTTTTGGGAGCCTAGCCGCGTACGGGGCCCCGAAAACCAATCACCGCCTTCAGGATTTCTAAGGGCGTAAATTTTTGATTTCACTCCTCACTACCTATCACAGTTTTAAAAATGCCCAGATGGCACAAAACCCCCCCAAATAACCCCATTTTGGAACGTAGACACCCCAAGCTATTTGCTGAGAGGCATGGTGACTATTTTGCAGCTCTCATTTGTTTTTGAAAATGAAGAAAGACAAGAAAAACTTTTTTTTTTTTTCTTTTTTCAATTTTCAAAACTTTGACAAAAAGTGAGGTCTGCAAAATGCTCACTATACCTCTCAGCAAATAGCTTGGGGTGTCTACTTTCCAAAATGGGGTCATTTGGGGGGGGTTTTGTGCCACCTGGGCATTCCATGGCCTCCGAAACTGTGATAGGCAGTGAAGAGTGAAATCAAAAATATACGCCCTTAGAAAGCCTGAAGGCAGTGCTTGGTTTTCGGGGTCCCGTACGCGGCTAGGCTCCCAAAAAGTCTCACACATGTGGTATCCCCGTACTCAGGAGAAGCAACACAATGTATTTTGGGGTGTCATTTCACATATTCCCATGGCATGTTTGAGCAATATATCATTTAGTGACAACTTTGTGCAAAAAAAAAAAATAAAATTGTCTCTTTCCCGCAACTGGGTGTCACAATATAAAATATTCCATGGACTCGACATGACTCTCATCAAATAGCTTGGGGTGTCTACTTTCCAAAATGGGGTCATTTGGGGGGGTTTTGAACTGTCCTGGCATTTTATGCACAACATTTAGAAGCTTATGTCACACATCACCCACTCTTCTAACCACTTGAAGACAAAGCCCTTTCTGACACTTTGTTTACATGAAAAAATTATTTTTTTTTGCAAGAAAATTACTTTGAACCCCCCAAACATTATATATTTATTTTTTTAAGCAAATGCCCTACAGATTAAAATGGTGGGTGTTTCATTTTTTTTTTTTCACACAGTATTTGCGCAGCGATTTTTCAAACGCATTTTTTGGGGGAAAAAACACACTTTTTTAAATTTTAATGCACTAAAACACACTATATTGCCCAAATGTTTGATGAAATAAAAAAGATGATCTTAGGCTGAGTACATGGATACCAAACATGACATGCTTTAGAATTGCGCACAAACCTGCAGTGGCAACCAAATAAATAAATTTTTAAAAGCCTTTAATAGTTTTTACAGGTTACCACTTTAGATTTACAGAGGAGGTCTACTGCTAAAATTACTGCCCTCGATCTGACCTTCGCGGTGATACCTCACATGCATGGTGCATTTGCTGTTTACATTTGACGACGGACCACCGCTTGCGTTCGCCTTAGCGCGAGAGCAGGGGGCGACAGGGGTGCTTTTTTTTTTTTTTTCTTATTTTTTTGCTTTTTTATCTTATTTTTAAACTGTTCCTTTTCGTTTTTTTTTTTTTTTAATCATTTTTATTGTTATCTCAGGGAATGTAAATATCCCCTATGATAGCAATAGGTAGTGACAGGTACTCTTTTTTTTTTTTTTTGAAAAAATTGGGGTCTATTAGACCCTAGACCGTAGATCTCTCCTCTGCCCTCAAAGCATCTGACCACACCAAGATCGGTGTGATAAAATGCTTTCCCAATTTCCCAATGGCGCTGTTTACATCCGCCGAAATCTATATCATGAAATGCTCGTAGCTTCCGGTTTCTTAGGCCATAGAGATGTTTGGAGCCACTCTGGTCTCTGATCAGCTCTATGGTCAGCTGGCTGAATCACTGGCTGCATTCTCAGGTTCCCTGTTGAGACAGGAGAGCCAGAGAAAAACACGGAAGACGGTGGGGGGCATTAATTAGCCGCTAGGATTGCTTTTACATGAAAGCCGACCGCTGGCTGAAAAGAATGATACCAAGATGATACCTAAACCTGCAGGCATCATTCTGGTATAACCATTCAAAGTCGTGAATGGCGTACCTGAAGACAAAAAAATGGTTAACAATAAAACACAGTAAACGGTAAAGTATAAAAAATTGCATACCTGAAAAGCAAACATGATAAAACATAATAACAATAAAACATTGCGGAATAGAATACAGTAAAAAAGAGCAGAACAATAGAGAGAATAGAGAGAGAGAGAGAACAATAAAACAACTATTTTTTTTTATATATATATATTTTTAACACTTTTTTTTGTAACTAACTTTTATAACTGTAACTGGTTCCATGTTCGGGTCTCTCAAAATGCGATGAGACCCTGTGAAAGTGTGCCTAGTCTGTGCAATGCTGTACCCTACGCTAATACTCAACTAGTGAATGGTAGCGTTCAAAACATTCACCAATGCAAAGACCAGGATTGTCAGGACAGGAGGGACAATAATAGCGGGTGTCACGCCTATATCCGCGTTTGCTGCAAACACAACATCTTTTTTGGGGGGTTCCTTGGGTAAGGGTACTCGGGAGGACATAAAGAAAATGCCTCTCATGCAGCCGACTGCATTTGGTTGGGGATGTGAATGGGGGAAGTATGGGTGCTGCAGAAGTGGTGGGTTCCCAATTAGGATTGGCGAATGCAGCAGGAATGGCATTATGGGCACGACAGGCCTGATTGTCTTCTTCTTGGTGGCAGCGGGACACTACTTGTGCTTGCCACCTCACCAGTTTTAACTGCACTTATGGGACTCGCCACGTTACTAAATGTTACTGCAGTGCTGGTTTGACTACGACCGGGGTGTACTAGGCCGCTGGTGCTTGCCAGTTCACCAAGACGCTACCAAAAAAACTGTTAGTGATCGCAGGGATCAGGCCTGACTCTGCTAACGCTGCTGTTATGCCTTTAGTGTTTTGTAGGTGACAGTGATCGATCGATATTGCACTTGGGTGGGCTGGGCTGGGCCGGGCGGAGGGGCAAAACGCAGGTACTAGCAGGTATCTGGGCTGATCCCGCTAACACTGCGTTTTTGGGAACCCTAAACTGCTGGGGACGCTAGTATGAATCTGATCAGATATTGATCCGTTCAGATACTATACCACTAAGTGAGACGTATGCTGCGTGTGTGGGTGTTGGCGGTACTGGCGCTAATCTGGCGCTGCCTGGGGCGACGCATATCACCGCCGGGCGATCAGGGGGCTAAATCCTTTATTAGGTAATAAACGGCGGGTGCCCTGACACTATAAAAAATAAACAAACTAACCAGCATCATCCGTAACAGTTATATGGTGATCACTGGTGAAAGGGTTAACTAGGGGGCCATCAAGGGGTTTAAACCTTTATTCGGTAGTATATGGGGGTCCCTGTCGCTATAAAACGCTGACGGCGAACCTATATATTTACCTCCCTAACTAGCGTCACCAGTGACACTAATACAGCGATCAGAAAAATGATCGCTTAGCGACACTGGCGACGGGGGGTGATCAAGGGGTTAAAACTTAGGGGGTGTTAGGGGGTTACCCTAGACCTAAAGGGGCTAATACTAACTGCCCTACCACACTGTCACAAACTGACACCATGCAGTAATCAGAAAAAAAAAAAAAACTGCTTGGTGTCAGTGTGACGGGGGGAGGGGTGATCGGGGGGTAAAGGGGGATGTAATGTGTGCCTGGCATGTTCTACTGTGATGTGTTGTGTTGGTGCACTCACATTGCAGTCTTCTCTCCTTGGCGCCGGAACGGAAAATGAGCCGAGGAGAGATGACATCACATCCCCTGCCTCTGTGTACTACACAGAAGCAGGGGAAAATCCTCATTGGCTGGGAGCAATCGCGAGGGGGGGGGCCACGAATGGATGGCCTCCCCCTCCTCTCTGTACGCTCCCAGAGCAAAGCCGACCGCCTCAGGCTCCGGGGGGGGGGGGGACCTGATCGGACCCCCCGCCAGCGGGAAGGCAATCACGTACCAGGTACGTGATTTTGCCTGCCCGTGGCATTCTGCTGACGTATATCAGCGTGTGGCGGTCGTCAAGTGGTTAATGAGTCCCTAAAAATGAGATACAATGGCTTTGAAACTACAGAGCTCAATTCTTTTAGGATCCGTGGGTGGATGCCATCGGGTCCAGGTGCTTTATCCACCTTTATTCTGTCTAAATAATTCTGGACCATATCACTTTTGAGCCATTGTAGATCATTCAGGGCTGTGTCACTACCACCCCCATTATAGACATAAGCTCCCCCATGCTCCTTTGTATACACAGAGCTGAAGAAAGTATTTAATAAATTTGCCTTCTCTTTGTCCCCAGTCACGCACTCTAGATTATTTTGTAAAGGGCCTACATGCTCAGACCTGGCCTTTTTACTATTAATATATTTGAAGAATTTTTTGGGGTTTGTACTACTATCTTTTGCAATCTGTCGTTCGTTTAGAATTTTTGCATCCTTGATTTCCTTTTTACATGTTCTGTTAAATTCTTTGTAACATTTAAACGACACTAGTGTTCCTTCATTTTTATATTTTTTAAAAGCTCTTTTCTTATTGTTTATAGCTTCTTTAACTTTGGCTGTGAGCCACATAGGTTTTGTTTTTAGCCTTTTAAACTTATTGGCCATGGGAATATACTTTGCAGTGGGGTCCCAAACAGTCTTTTTGAAGAATTCCCATTTCTGTTCTGTGTTTATCAATGCAAGGAAAATTTGCTCTCTTGAAGTTAAGTGTTATTTTATTTTATATGTATTTCTTGTTTACAGCTAACATCAAATGAAATCATGTTATGATCACTGCTACCCAGGTGTTCCTTTATCTGGACATTAGTAATAAGCTCTGCATGGTTTGAGATTACCAGGTCCAACAGAGCTTCATTCCTAGTTGGGGCCTCAATAAACTGGACCATAAAATTGTCCTGTAATAGGTTTATAAATTTTTGCCTTTTAACTATTCCAGCAGTGCCATTACTCCAGTCAATTTCTGGGTAGTTAAAATCCCTAATTATTATCACTGTCCCAGCCCTTTCCATCTGTGCAAGGAGCTGAGTCTCCACCTCCTCGTTAACATTGGGTGGTCTGTAACAAACTCCAATGATTAACTTTGAACTACGCCCACCTATATGCAGTTCCACCCATAATGCTTCAGACTCATCACACTCTCCATCAACCAGGTCCTCTTTCACACTTGCTTTGAGATCACTTCTCACATAGAGACAGACACCACCACCTTTCCTTTTTACCCTGTCTCTCCGAAAGAGTGCATATCCAGGAATATTAATAGCCCAGTCATGTGAGGATTGAAGCCAAGTTTCAGCAATACCAATTACATCATAGCTCTCCTTATGCACCAGAGCTTCCAACTCACCTATTTTGCTTGGCAGACTTCTGGCATTGGTGTACAAACACTTTAATGCATTATTACATTTTGCTCTGGTGTTTTTCATATCATTTTTAGTAGTACAAATGGCGCTATAGTTTCCAATGGCTGTTTGCAACATGGGAAATTTCTTGTCACCTGCCATAACCCTCCCCCCATCTATCCCCATTCCACCCTCCATTAATGTCTGACCCCTAACTGACCTGTATGTTACTGGACTTAGAGTGGTTATACCAGAATGATGCCTGCGGGTTTAGGTATCATCTTGGTATCATTCTTTTCAGCCAGCGGTTGGCTTTCATGTAAAAGCAATCCTTGCGGCTAATTAGCCTCTAGACTGCTTTTACAAGCAGTTGGGAGGGGTTCCCCCCCCCCCCCGGTCTTCCATGGTTTTCTCTGGCTCTCCTGTCCCAACAGGGAACCTGAGAATGCAGCCGGTGGTTCCGCCAGCTGACCATAGAGCTGGTCAGAGACCAGAATGGCTCCAATCATCCCGATGGCCTAAGAAACCGGAAGCTACGAGCATTTCTTGACTTAGATTTCGCTGGATATAAATAGCGCCATTTGGAAATTGGGAAAGCATTTTATCACACCGATCTTGGTGTGGTCAGATGCTTTGAGGGCAGAGGAGAGATCTAGGGTCTAATAGACCCCAATTTTTTCAAAAAAAGAGTACCTGTCACTACCTATTGCTATCATAGGGGATATTTACATTCCCTGAGATAATAAAAATGATAAAAAAAAATGAAAGGAACAGTTTAAAAATAAAATAAAAAAGCAAAATAAATAAATAAAAAAAAAGCACCCCTGTCCCCCCCTGCTCTTGCGCAAAGGCGAACGCAAGCGTCGGTCTGGCGTCATATGTAAACAGCAATTGCACCATGCATGTGAGGGATCACCGCGAAGGTCAGATCGAAGGCAGTAATTTTAGCAGTAGACCTCCTCTGTAAATCTAAAGTGGTAACCTGTAAAGGCTTTTAAAGGCTTTTAAAAATGTATGTAGTTTGAAGCCGCTGCACGTTTGTGCGCAATATAGTGTGTTTTAGTGCATTAAAATAAAAAAAATGTGTTTTATCCCCAAAAAAAAATGCGTTTGAAAAATCGCTGCGCTAATACTGTGTGAGAAAAAATGAAACACCCACCATTTTAATCTGTAGGGCCTTTGCTTTAAAAAAATGTGTTTGGGGGTTAAAAGTAATTTTCTTGCAAAAAAAAAAATGTTTTTTTCATGTAAACAAAAATTGTCAAAGGGCTTTGTCTTCAAGTGGTTAGAAGAGTGGGTGTTCTGTGACAAAAGTTTCTAAATGCTGTGCATAAAATGCCAGAACAGTTCAACCCCCCCCCCCCAATGACCCCATTTTA
Source organism: Lithobates septentrionalis (assembly GCA_037952835.1). Lineage (NCBI taxonomy): Eukaryota > Metazoa > Chordata > Amphibia > Anura > Ranidae > Lithobates > Lithobates septentrionalis. The sequence goes on from JBBDGP010000965.1 coordinate 100,796, forward strand.
GAAAGTAGACACCCCAAGCTATTTGCTGAGAGGCATGTTGAGTCCATGTAATATTTTATATTTTGACACAAGTTGCGGGGAAAAAGACTCGTATTTTTTTTTTTTTGCACAAAGTTGTCTCTAAATGATATATTGCTCAAACATGCTATGGGCATATGTGAAATTACACCCCAAAATGCATGCTGTTGCTTCTCCTGAGTATGGGGATACCACATGTGAGACTTTTTGGCAGCCTAGCTGCATACGGGAACCTGAAAACCAAGCACCGCCTTCAGGCTTTCTAAGGGTGTAAATTTTTGATTTCACTCCTCACTGCCTATAAGAGTTTCGGAGGCCATGGAATGCCCAGATGGCACCACCCCCCCACCCCACCCCAAATTACCCCACTTTGGAAAGTAGACACCCCAAGCTATTTGCTGAGAGGTATGGTGAGTATTTTGCAGGCCTTGCTTTTTGTCAAAGTTTTGAAAATTTAAAAAAGAAAAAAAAAATACATTTTTCTTTTCTTCATTTTCAAAAACAAAAGCGATCTGAAAAATACTCGCCATGCCTCTCGGCAAATGGCTTGGGGTGTCTATTTTCCAAAATGGGGTCATTTGGGGGGGTTTTGTGCCATCTTAGCATTTTATGGCCTTCAAAACTGTGATAGGTAGTGAGGAGTGAAATCAAAAATTTACACCCTTAGAAATCCTGAAGGTGGTGCTTGGTTTTCAGGGCCCCGTACGCGGCTAGGCTCCCAAAAAGTGCCACACATGTGGTATTCCTGTACTCAGGAGAAGCAGCAGAATGTATTTTGGGGTGTAATTCCACATATGCCCATGGCATGTTTGAGCAATATATCATTTAGTGACAACTTTGTGTAAAAAAAAAAAAAAAGGTTGTCATATTCCCGCAACTTGTGTCAAAATATAAAATATTCCATGGACTCAACATGCCTCTCAGCAAATAGCTTGGGATATCTACTTTCCAAAATGGGGTCATTTGGGTGGGTTTTGTGCCATATTGGTATTTTCTGCCCTTCAAAACTGTCATAGGTAGTGAGGAGTGAAATCAAAAATTTACGCCCTTCATGAAGGCGGTGCTTTTGTATTTCAGGGCCCCGTACGCGGCTAGGCTCCCAAAAAGTCCAAGCACCGCCTTCAGGGTTTCTAAGGGTGTAATTTTTTTATTTCACTCCTCACTGCCTATCACAGTTTCGGAGGCCATGGAATGCCCAGTTGGCACAACCCCCCCCCCCCCAAATGACCCCATTTTGGAAAGTAGACACCCAAAATGACAAAGTAGGCGGTGCTTGGTTTTCGGGGCCCCGTACGCAGCTAGGCTCCCAAACTGTCCCACATGTGGAATCCCCATACTCAGGAGAAGTAGCAAAATGTATTTTGGGGTGCAATATTACATATGCCCATGGCATGTGTGAGCAATATATCACAATATATCATTTAGTGACAACTTTTTGTAAAAAAAAATTTTTTTTTTGTTCTTATTCAATCACATGGGACAAAAAAATTAAAATTAAATATTCAATCGGCTCAACATGCCTCTCAGCAATTTCCTTGGGGGATCTACTTTCTAAAATGGGGTCATGGTTGGGGGTGGGTTGTACTGTCCTTCCATATTAGCACCTCAGGAAGTGAGATATGCAGTCATAAACTAAAAGCTGTTTAAATTCCAGAAAATGTACCCTAGTTTGTAGACGCTATAACTTTTGCGCAAACCAATAAATATACGCTTATTGACATGACATGTGGCTGAATACATTTTTGCCTAAATGTATGGCTAAAATTGAGTTTATTGAATTTTTCTTATAACAAAAAGTAGAAAATATAATTTTTTAAAAAAAAAAAAACTGTCTTTTTTTTCGTTTATATCGCAAAAAATAAAAATCACAGAGGCAATCAAATACCATCAAAAAAATATTCTTTGTGGTAAAAAAGGACGCAAATTTCGTTTGGGTACAACATTGCATGACTGCGCAATTACCCGTTAAAGCAGCACAGTGCCAAATTTTTAAAATTCCTTTGGTCTTTAGGTAGCCATAAGGTCCGTGGCTTAAGTGTTTATTGGGTACCACCATGAATAGAGAAGAGGAGCTCAGGGCGATGAGAGCAACAAACGGAAGGATCCCCACAGTCCATGTAATTCAGATGGCAAGGCAGGTAAACCCGCTCCCCCAATGAAAACTGCACAGGGTGCAGGGTCATCCCCCATATCATCTGTGCAGATGCATCCCCCCCCGGGAACCGAAAGGGAGGAGGGGCCAGCAGAACCCATCCCGAGGCATCCGTCACGACCGTGCAAAGGAGGGGTTTCTGGCGTGCACACAACCTCGTTAGCCCCCAGTGTACTACATGGAAAAATGGAACAGTAATATAAGCAAAGCGTCAGTAAACACATCAACTAACATGGAACAGAGCTGTAGCAAGGCAGATCAACCTGAGCAGCGAAAACATTGAGGCACCAAGTCCTCCCAGTGTTTTGTTGAGTAAGGAAAGGAGTGGTGGCCCAGTGGCAACTAGATGGTGTCCCGGGCATGTCATTACCAATGGGTTCTCCTCTGAAAGACAGGAAGAGCTGTCTCTCATTCTCTCAAGGAAGGAAAAAATATTTGGGAATCAAGCCCTGGCATTATAAAGGTATGGGGAGGTAGAGCCACCACATAATCTTTTGAGCATATACATGGGGAGGTCATTGATACAGTCAGTAACGCATAGCCCCAGGAAACTGTTAGGCGACAAGTGAGCCACTAGGCACAGAGAATACATTAAATGTAAACTGAAGAGAGAACCAGTGTAATGAGCGGCATCACCGCTTAGGACTCACGCGGACCCTCCGGGGAAGGCATCCGGGATCTCCTCCTGGTTCTCTGCGGTCTAGGTTGTGAGTTCCTCCATCGTACTGCCGATCTGGCTTGGCCAGCCAGCTTCGGTAGGAACAACAGTCATTTCGGGACAGGAATGGTGTCCGATTCCATTAACAGGAAGAAAGCCAGCAGGTCTCCAGGTGCATGGACGGTGAATGATCGCTGATGCTTCGGAAAGGTAACAGAGGGGACAACCCCACCTGTAGGTAACGCCGAACTGACGGGCTAAATCCAGGACGGGGTGGAGCAGGGCACTCCTTTGCAGGGTAGCCCTAGAGAGGTCAGGCAAATCTATATCACCAGCCTCCCATGCCTTGCTTATGATAGCTTCCTTAGGGGTGTAGTGATGAAGCCAGCAGATCACATCCCGTGGCCGATAAGGATCTGTTGGGTGAGTGCCCAATGCCCTGTGGACCCGGTCATTTCCAGATTTGCAGGGAGGGTTTCACCCGAGATCTTGCGGAAGATGGCAGCAGGTGTCTCTGCAAGATCCTCGGGTCCTGTCGCTTCTGGCAGTTCCCGGAGACGGAGCTTATTGCGCCTGCACCTGTCCTCCATGTGGCGTTGCAGAGTCACTGCGTCGTCAACGTGGAAGGGACTCCAATGAAGACACCTGCTGTTCCAAGGTCGCCAGTGATGATTTCCCTGCTGTCAACCTGGATGATAGAGATTGCACTTCCCGCTTGACTTCCTGCAGGTCTTTGCAGTGCTGTTCTTCCAGATGGCCTATAAGGGACTCTTTCTGCTTTGGTCGGGAGGGCCTGAAGAAGCTCTTGTAGTTCCGCGCTCACTCTTAAGGTAAGAGGATGGGAAGAGGGGCTCTGTGTGCTCGAGCGGAGAGCTGCAGGAGAGTCTTAGTAGGTGTCTGACTCAGTGGAGGCGGCAGGCTGAGCATAACAGTCCGAGGCCTCATGCGATGGACCAACTGGATCCGCCATCTTGAAACCCGGAGAGGTCGCTTGAGAACTTAGGAAGAAATGTGTTATTTCCCCTCTGGATTTAACGTTCTTAGCTACCTTATTGCCTCCTTTAGCTTTCCTTTTCTTTGCTGAGAGCATGCTGTAGGTTACATACATATATACATAGTTACATAGTAGGTGAGGTTGAAAAAAGACACAAGTCCATCAAGTCCAACCTATGTGTGTGATTATGTCAGTATTACATTACATATCCCTGTATGTTGCGGTCATTCAGGTGATTATCTAATAGTTTCTTGAAGCTATCAATGCTCCCTGCTGAGACCACCGCCTGTGGAAGGGAATTCCACATCCTTGCCGCTCTTACAGTAAAGAACCCTCTACGTAGTTTAAGGTTAAACCTCTTTTCTTCTAATTGTAATGAGTGGCCACGAGTCTTATTAAACTCTCTTCTGCGAAAAAGTTTTATCCCTATTGTGGGGTCACCAGTACAGTATTTGTAAATTGAAATCATATCCCCTCTCAAGCGTCTCTTCTCCAGAGAGAATAAGTTTAGCGCTCGCAACCTTTCCTCATAACCAAGATCCTCCAGACCCTTTATTAGCTTTGTTGCCCTTCTTTGTACTCGCTCCATTTCCAGTACATCCTTCCTGAGGTGATGGCGTAAGATAGGATGGGGAGATCGCGAGAAAGCTGGGAGCTCAAGAGACACACATCCTCACTCAGCCATGTCCAGGCCATGCCCAATAGAATAGGTTTTACCTTTGACGCAGAATTTTTTTCTGCCTATGCTGGTCAAATCGACAGGTCTTACAGAGGGGCTTGTGGCATTGGTAGATGCCTGTAATGACCAAAAAGGTGGGAAGGGAATGCCCAGGTGGTGGGGGCTTATTTTTAGGTTTGCTTGGTGCCAGCTTACTTTTAACATTAGGGGCTTTTCTGTAAACAAATTTAGGTTTATCAGATAAAACAGGGAGGAGATGCTGATCTTGTTTAAGTAGGGACCAATGCTTTTGCATGATTTGTTCCCTCTGTCTATGGCAGGAGTGTTACTGGGTAATGAAACGCATCTCGTTATTATTCACTTTGGTCATATGGCGTGATCTGGATGATGTGTCTTTATATAGGAAGCAGGCTGTTTCTAAAATGTCAGTAGGAGAACCTTTTCAAAGAATTTTTCCTTTTTAGATACTCACTCTGGATGTCATTAGATGCTCTAGTACAATTATTTTTAAGAGTGCAGAATTGGCTTTTTGGAATATGTAAGTTGGTTTTGTGTAGTTTCTGGCTGAAATTTTCGTTACCAACATGATACAATTTCAGATCCAGGAAGGCTAGATTATTCCTGTCCATGACAATGGTAAAGGATAAGCCCATACTGTTACAATGTGTAACAAATTCTTGTACCATAGATTCACTGCCGTCCCAAATAATAATAACGTCGTCAATATACCTGCCTTAGAACACGATGTTGGTAGAAAAAGGGTTATTTTGCCAGTTATAGGAGGATTTCCATAGACCCATGGTGAGATTGGAATATGAGGGAACAAAATTTGGTTCGCTCCTATAGCTGTTCAAGTCACCTGTAGAAAAACTCATTGTTGAATTTATAATAGTTATGGGTAAGGCAAAAAGACGTGGCCTGTATAATGAGAGGCCTGGATATAATTCAGAATGGGGTCCTCACATAAAAAGAATTGTACAGCACGTAGTCCAACATCATGAGATATAGAGATATATAAAGACTGCACGTCAAGGGAGACCCAAAGATATGATGACTCCCAGGTGTATGGCAAGAGAAGTTCCAGCAGGTGTGTACCGTCTCTGATATGACTGCAGGGATTGGGCAAATGACTGTAGGAACTGGTCCACATATTGTGAGAAGCCACTGGTTATATTTGCCATGGCCGTCGCGATCAGTCGGCCTGGCGGGTTTACAAGGTTTTTGTGCACCTTGGGTAGGTGATAAAAGTATGGGGTGTAATGAAAATCTTTAACCAAAAACGAAGTTGCATGCTGGGTAATGATATGGTCTTGAAGGGCATCAGTGATGACAGTAGTTGCCTGTGAAGTGAACTGGGGTGGTGGGTCAGTACTTAATTTAATGTTAGTATTCGTATCTGATGGCTTCGGAGACATAATCAGTTCTTTTTTGTACCGCTATTCCCCCACCCTTATCTGCTGACTTGATGACCAGAACATAATTATTAGTGAGGACCTCAAGCACTCTCTTTTCAGCCAAGGTAAGATTGTATACATTTTTTATTTTTTAGCTGAGGCACACATATCTAAGACGTTCAGAATAAACGATGAGATGGCAGGCATCAATACACGACCCTTGTGGATTGGGTTGGGTAAAAAGTGGATTTTGGTCTCAATTTGGTGTTATGGACGGGTGGTGAACTTATGAGGTGTTGAGTAAACAGGATGTTACACTCGGTATCAAGAAAGGAGGTATTATTGTTACTGCTACTATAGTCCGCAATGTCATGATAGAGTTCGTCCAATAGGGCCAAACAAATGGAGCACTCATGTGCGATATGGTATGTGTCATCCGATGGAGGATCGATAGGGGTTTGGGGTGCCTTTTATATTTAGTGGACTGTATTTTATAAAACCTTTTCAAGGTTAGGAGCCGTATAAATCTATTTGGGTCTTTAAATAAAAGGAAGGGGTTGGGTGGAACAGAGGGTGCAAAATTTAAGCCACGACTAAGCAGCGAAATCTCATCAGCTGTAAGGATATGGGTGGATAAATATGTTTTTACTGTGCTTTCTTCTTTATGGGGGCTGGGATCGGCCACCTCTTTCCCGGCATCCTCTGCCACGTGTTTTCTTTTTTGTGACTTGGTCCAGGGGAGGTGTAGAACTAAAAAAAGAGACCGCCGATGGGTCAATCTGGTGGGCCGTAGCGGTAGATGTTACCAGGGGGGAGTTAGTTCCTAAAGAGATGGATAATTCGTTCTGTGGGGTGGTAGTGGACATAGATATGGTATCAGTAGCAGCAACATCAATGCAATAAGAAGATAGATTGCGTACACACAATCGGTAATGCCGCCAACAAAACTCAGATGAGAGCTTTTTGTTGTTAAATGTGACCGTGTGTATGCTCCATCGGTCTTTTGCTGGCGGAATTCGAGCCAGCCAGCAAAAGACTGAGAGCATGTTCTATATTTTTCGGTCGGGAAAAGTTCCTATCCGAAAATGCGATAGTCTGTATGCAATTCGGACGCCCAAAAAATCATGCATGCTCAGAATGAAGTATGAGACGGAAGCGCTCCTTCTGGTAAAACAAGCGTTTGTAATGGAGATAGCACATTCGTCACGCTGTAAATTTTTGGATCTTTTAATGCAGCGCATTCTTTTGTTCTTTATAATGCTAGAAGAATGAATTTGTTTTGCTGCTGATATTCACACAGAGTTCTCATAAACTTATTTCTTTATTATTTTTCGTGATCTCATGAATAATCTTTTGTTTTTAAAGCCAGATCTCCATAATAATGTTTCGATTATTTTTTATAGTTGTATATTTTTTTTATTTTAATCAAGATCTCCTGTTTTTTTTTATTTATTTTAAAATTATTTTCTAGTGATCTCCATAATTTTTTTTCTTTTGTGTGTCAAGTTTCCACAGCATTATTATGTTGTATTTTTAAAGCTCAAGGAGGTTGGTTGTTGTCCCTTGTTAATTTGACATTGTATTTTTGAAATGAACCTGCCTACTCACAAACTGTCTTTTTTGAAGAAAAACACATAGGCAAGTTTTTTCATATAAAAAATCCTACGTTTATTCTGGCTTATAACAAAATAAAGAGGAAGAGAAACTGCTTAAATTTGCAAAGCCTTTGTACCCAAGGGCACATATCAACTCTTTGTAACTAAAAATTGGTAGCCTGAGAAGTTCATATTTAAGGGAGCACAATCTGGTCCATGACTCCCACACATCATGGATAGCAACAGATGACACATATGTCCCCAGGCTGTGGTACAACAGCCTGCGTCTTCTGTCAGACCAGACTGAACCCAGGGCCATCACTTTTTTGTCTTCCCTGCAGCCTTCCTTGGAGGCTGTGGCTCTGGAGGTGGACTTGTGGGAGGAGGAGAAGGATGGGCGAGTACACATAAATGCATGTTCTCACTAATTTTGCCCCTCAACCCCTTCTGAAGGGCCTGAAAAATAACATTCTCTCACATTTAGCATTGACCCTCCTCCATTTCCTGCAATTTTGCAGCTACATAGCAGCCATAGGCCTCTTCAGCGTCGGGGGGTGTTTTCAGCGCCGCTTTAGCATTCTTAATGAAGCCCAGTGCTGCCTCCTCCACGTTATTCCCCTTCCTAGCCCTTTTTGTTGTAAGGTGGAGGGGAGTCACCTGGGATTGGGTGAGGCTACTGGGCCTGGCCACCTCCTGGCTGACCCTTACCCCCGTCTCCTCCTGGCTGACACATTCCAGAGCCTAGTCCTGGCTGAGGTCTTCCTGTGTATGAAAAAGGGACATAGTTTTAGTTTTTGGTTCATGAATCACGCGCAATTTTCAGCTCATTCTGAGGCCAGCATTTTTCATTCTTGTCCCAATAATTTTTGGCCCCTACTGTCTATTGATATGTAAAACACTTTTTGTTCAATCATTCATTTGTTATCAATAATAACATCTAGTTGACAACAATAATTTTCTTACAATAAATATGTTCAAAAATACTATACCTGGCTCCAGCTGGGCTCCTCAACTTCTTCCCGGATGGAAGGTCCAGGTTGGTCTTCGGAAGCCTCAGCTGGGGTTGAGGGAAGGGTGGATGTAAGTGTAGGAAGTGATTCCCTGGCTTCAATCTGGTCTTCCAGAAACCGCATCCTGTTTAGTACCACAGACTGGGTACATACACATCCTTTGCTGCTGCTCCTGATTTCATGGAAGCCTGGACCTTATTAAGCTCCTTCCTATACGTGCTTCACAAGCTACCAATTTTCTTATCCACAAACTCGATGTCTGCGTCGGGGACCTGCTTCTTCACAAATTGCAGCAGTTTCTCCAGCGATGCCTTCCTAGCTGGTCTATTTCGATATAAGGGGTTTTTAACCTCCCACAAATTTCTCATATCCCTGTATCTGTCTATGAACTGGCCCATGAATTCAGGGCCTTTGAATTGTTTCATATTTACTGCAAGACAAAACACAAGACAAAAAACATTAATCAGGCTAAACTCTCCTAATCTTATCCCAATATAGGCCTCAGTCTCGATATAGGCCACTGATGTCCCACGTTAAAATGTTACCTTCGGTATAACGCGCTTCCTCCACTCACAGATTGTACGACACACGCGTGTCAGCTTTATATACACTGCGCATGCGTGAAACTCTGCCTGCCCCTGACGTTCTTTCTCGAATATTCCTCGCCCCTTCTCTTTCGTCGCAGTGGAAGAGGAACATGGCGGAGACGCAGCAGGTGCGTAATAGCAGTAACGAGGGGGAGGAAAGCCTGGAGCCCGAAACATCCCGATCCCGCAGGAGATTTAAGGCCTTAAATATGGCCTTTATAGAGATGGTGGACATCTTGAAGAGGGCCAACTATGGACCGTACCTAAAACCAACTGTGAGAGAGGCCAAGATCATGACTAAAGTTGTGAAGAGTCTGCAGAGGAATTTTGGGGTACAACGATCCAAGGAGTAATTGAGGAAACGCTTGTCCGACCTGAAATTGAGGGAGCCGGATCAGTATAGAAGGATCAAGAAAGTGCTTCTTAAAAGTAAGTACTTGTCATGTGTTCCTATTAGCATTACTTGCATGCTGCTCCATGTGCTTTTCTTTACTGTTGTGCAGTTTTTAAAATGGCTACTTTCATGTTCATGGGCACACTAATTGGTCATAGGAAACATTGTTTGCCAACTAAATACGATGTTTTGGGCAGATACAGGTTTAACTACATTTGGTCATGCTAATTTGTATTAAAAGAAGTTTAGGACATTCTTGTTTAACCACTTAAGCCCCGCTCACTGTATATATACGTCATTTTTTTGAAGATGGATATCTCGGTAACGGCAGCAGCTGCTGCCACAACCGAGATATCCATCTTTACAGTGAGCGATTCTGTACACGATAATGGTGGTCTCTGCGGCGGGTTCGCCGCGAGATCACCGTTATCGGCGGCGGGAGAGGTGCCACCCCCCCTCCCGCCGCTCTCCCGCGCCTTCCGCCGCTTACCGGAGCCGTCGGTAACGGCGGAGGCGATCGGGTCCTTTCCCTGCTGAGGTATGGAGACAAGTGAGGCCAAGATGGCCCCCACCCGTCTCCATACCATGTGACGGCCGGAGCGACGTCATTCGACGGCTCCGCCCACTCTCTTAAAGGCACAAATTTTTTTAGTGTCATTTTTTTAAACGACTTTTTTTTTTTTTTTTTTTTTTTTTTTGCATTTTAGTCTAAATATGAGATCTGAGGACTTTTTGACCCCAGATCTCATATTTAAGAGGACCTGTCATGCTTTTTTCTATTACAAGGGATGTTTACATTCCTTGTAATAGGAATAAAAGTGATCCAAATTTTTTTTTTTTTAAAAACAGTGAAAAAATAAATAAAATAAAATAAAATAAATAATAAAAAAAAAAAAAAATTTTTTAAAGCGCCCTGTCCCGACGAGCTCGCACGCAGAAGCGAACGCATACGTGAGTAGCGCCCGCATATGAAAACGGTGGTCAAACCACACATGTGAGGTATCGCCGCGACCGGTAGAGTGAGAGCAATAATTCTAGCCCTAGACCTCCTCTGTAACGCAAAACATGCAATCTGTAGAATTTTTTAAACGTCGCCTATGGAGATTTTTAAGGGTAAAAGTTTGACGCTATTCCACGAGCGGGCGCAATTTTGAAGCGTGACATGTTGGGTATCAATTTACTTGGCGTAACATTATATTTCACAATATAAAAAAAAATTGGGCTAACTTTACTGTTGTCTTATTTTTTTTTTCAAAAAAGTGAATTTTTTCCAAAAAAAGTGCGCTTAGAAGACCGCTGCGCAAATACGGTGCAAAAAAAAGTATTGCAATGACCGCTATTGTATTCTCTAGGATGTTAGAAAAAAAACAATATATAATGTTTGAGGGTTCTAAGTAATTTTCTAGCAAAAAAACCTGTTTTAAACTTGTAAACACCTAAAATCCAAAACGAGGCTGGTCTTTAAGTGGCTAGATGTGTTTTGAAACTAGAAAGAATTGCAAACTTGATTCAGTGTAATGTAAGGAGAGGACACTCAGCAGCTGCTTACACATCTGGACTCAGGAGCACTAGTTTGGGACACAAGAACATACTTTTTAGGGTGTCCCACACAGGTACTTCAGTGGATACTTGGGGTGTCTCCATGTGTTAAACTTGTCCAAAAAAGGTAAGTATTCCAGCTTTGGTAAGTGAAAAAAAATCATGTCTTCAGCTTCGAACTCTGCCAAAACGACAATTGTACCCCACTTCCAAGCAATGTTTCATATTCCTATTTCTGGCCTCAAATATCTGCTAAGTGCTGTGCTAAGTATACCTTTTGTTTTATTCTCAGAGAAAAGACTACAGATGTCAGAGGACACCAGGAAACCCCCACCTCCTGAAGAAGGGGAACGGAGGACACCACAACCTGTGGATGTGGAGGAAGGAGAGGTGGTTGAGATTGTCACCACAACAGGTGAGTGTCTGACACCACAGATTCAGGTAATAGATGTATGCCTGCATTTTTATAATACATGGTGTGTATCTTTTCTTTTAGGTGATGTGCATGTTGTGGAAGAACAATCTCCTTGTTTCACAAGTGACAGTGCACAAAGGCTAATCCAGGACATAATGTTTTGTAGTCAGGGTTTAGACCTCATAGCAAAAAACAAATGACATAGAACAAAAACTGAAGAACATGATGTACTAGGAAGAATCTAAAGAACAACAAAATGACACCATTTTCTATTTATGGGGACCATTTTTTCAAATTTTTGACACATTTTAAAAGCCAAATTTTGAAGATGCACACAATGTGTCAACATGTGCTATCTGCCATCAGGGGATATCAATGTACGCATTTTGTGGGTGCAACCCCTTCCTCGTAACTCAAGTAGGTGAGAGGAAGTGGTTGCACCCCCAAAACACGTCCATTGATCCCCCATGATGGAAGATAGCACATGTTGACAGTAGGCATGGGATCAGGAGGGAAATCTCCAGTTTGACTCCCAATTTGTGTGCATCTTCAAAATTTGGCTTTTACGGGGGTACATCACACCATCTGATGAAGGCAATATCAACACATTTTTTGACACTATAATGTCTGATATTGCCTTCAGTTTTTCAATGTTGAACTTTGTAAATACCTGAGTTGTGTATGTTATGTTTTGAAACATGCCTGTTTTATGTACTTAAAAAAAATATTTTCGAGGTAAAACTTTAAAAAAGATGTTTTAAAAAACAAACAAAAAACTTTTACAACACACATGTGAATGTGCACGGAGTAAAAGGTTTTATACTTAACGATGTGTGGCTTCTTTTTTCAATGCTCAATAGCATTTTTTTGTATTAAGTTGGTGTTTATAGTGACAATGGGTGTTATTTAATAATGGGAAAACCACTTGGCACTAGAAGTGCACTAGGAGAACCTAGGAGACGGCAAAGAAACACAAGCAGTAAATCAAAATCAAGATTTGATCAGATCAAATTTTTTTTTAATATCTAAAATAAATTACAAATTTGCTGGCATAGCAATGGTCCCCCTACCCGTAAAATAATCGACATATTTTTGACACACTTCACAGGCGCTTTGGGGGGGGCAAGCCAGTTTCCAGGGCCGTCATTGTATTTTCTGGAAGTCCGGCCTCAGGCCCAACTGAGGCAACATAATTCGGAGCATTTCTCTTCAAAATGTGAAGTATGCAGCATACTAGAACTATGTGGTTAAGTTTTTACTCCACCATATTTATTGCCGTAAGAAATAGGCGGAACCGTCTGGCCATTATCCCAAAGGCATTCTCCACGACTCTTCTGGCTCTGGCCAGCCGGTAATTAAAAGCCCTCTTCTCCGGGCTGAGGGTCCTCTGGGGAATGGCCTCATCAGATGATCACCCAGACCAAATGTTTCATCAGCGATAAAAACAAATGGGAGTCCTTCCACGTTCTCTTCCGCAGGTGGCAATCCCAAGCCACCACTCTGGAGACGTCTGTAGAACTCGGTCTGGGCAAAGACTCCGACATCCGACCATTCTTCCCCACCACCACATAGAGAAACTCGTATGTCGCCGACACCACTGCCATCAACACAATACTATGAAACCCCTTATAGGTAAAATAGTATGACCGCGAGTGGGGTGGTGGGATCCATGTGGATGTGCTTCCCAACGATTGCCCCTCCGCAGTTGAGAAAGTCACAACGATGAGCAAATTGGGAAGCCACAGTCTGCCATTCCTGTGTTGAAGGAAACTGGAGTCAAAAAAGAAAAAAAAATTATTAGTACTTTTGCACATACCATTGCAAGCAGATTAGAGTATATTGTAATCATTTTTTATTTGTAATAGTAAAAAAGTATTTTCATATGTGTATACATGCACAATGGCATAAACGTAATGGATACATATACATTAGCTTGGCAGCACATATAAGATAGTAAATGTTGATGATCAATATCCACTTGTCCAAGATGTTGGCCTGATACATTTTGTTAAAGTGTTCCTAAACCCACAATAGTAAATTCAGTCTGTCTGTAACCCTAAATAAAAAAAAAATATCCTGTTTCTTTAAAGCATTAACAGCACAGTGCTTGTGCTGTGTAATTTGGCCCCCCTGTATCATCTAAAATACCTGGCTGATCCTGACTGGTTCTGCCCTCCCCCCTGTAAATTGACTATGGTTTATCATGGGTGCTGAGCCCTGACGCCTTGATCAGTTTATGTGCCTCCCTCAACAATGCCGTCCAACCAGCAGGAAGACGATCCAGTAAACCAGACCTAACGGACATTCCCCTGGCCGGATATCCTATCCACAGCAGTGTTAAAACTGCCATAATTATACGAAAAAGTGGAAAATATTTGTGGAAAATATTAACACTCAGTGCGCATGCGTGGACCTCTGAAGATGGCCGCTTGAGCCGAAAGCTCCGCTCCAAACCCATAACTCAAATTGACAAAGCCAAATTAGATCTCAATCTCGCACTCACGGCTAAGGCTGAAAAATCCATCTGCTGGAGCAGACATAAATTCTATTGACAAATTGCGTAGAGATCTTGCGAGCCACAAGTGGACCAATGCCTCTGGAATGTATACTAATTATAAATAAGCCGCAAACACTAACCACGTTTCATTTCGTGTGCATAAAAAATTATATAAATATAAATAATTGTGTCTGCGCTAAAATAAAGCATATATATATAAAGGCTGTGCTGTAACAATATTAATATGGTAAAACCAAAAATTGTGCCAATAAAAAACAAATACAATATAGTAAGTGCGATCCTTCTGTAGGAATATACTTAAATGTGCATCATGCGAAAAGGAAAACTGATTAGTATCAAAACGTAAAGTGCAAATGTATAGTGTCCATAAAATTAGTGTCCATCATGCTTCTCCTTAACAGTGTCCACAATAAAACCTGCTACTGTGCTCTCCTGTGACCACCCACTCGTGCTTGCGCTCACCTCAAGGCGTGTGACACGGTAATTAAACAGTGTCTAAACACGCATTGGAGCCACTCCTGGGCTCATTCAGGGTGTGTTGTTGTGAACTCCAATCCTCTCAGGTAACATCCATGGTGTAATATAGCTAAGGATTTATTACAAGTAAAAAAATTTCCTCCAGGAGGGTACTCACAATATACAGGTGCGTTTTACACTTTTTACAATTCGGCACTGCGTCGCTTTAACTGCTAATTGCACGGTCATGCAATGCTGTACCCAAACGAAATTTGCGTCCTTTTCTTCCCACAAATAGAGCTTTCTTTTGATGGTATTTGATCACCTCTGCCGTTTTTATTTTTTTGCGCTATAAACGGAAAAAGACCGAAAATTTTGAAAAAAAAATGATATTTTCTACTTTTAGTTATAAAACAAATCCAATAAACTCAATTTTAGTCATACATTTAGGCCAAAATGTATTCGGCCACATGTCTTTGGTAAAAAAAATGTCAATAAGCATATATTTATTGGTTTGCGCAAAAGTTATAGCGTCTACAAACTAGGGTACATTTTCTGGAATTTACACAGCTTTTATTTTATGACTGCCTATGTCATTTCATGAGGTGCTAAAATGGCAGAGCAGTACAAACCCCCCCCCAAATGACCCCATTTTGGAAAGTAGACACCCCAAGGAAATTGCTGAGAGGCATGTTGAACCCATTGAATATTTATTTTTTTTGTCCCAAGTGATTGAATAATGACAAAAAAAAAAATTACAAAAAGTTGTCACTAAATGATATATTGCTCACACAGGCCATGGGCATATGTGGAATTGCACCCCAAAATACATTTAGCTGCTTCTCCTGAGTACGGGGATACCACATGTGTGGGACTTTTTGGGAGCCTAGCCGCGTACGGGGCCCCGAAAACCAAGCACCGCCTTCAGGATTTCTAAGGGCGTAAAGTTGTGATTTCACTCCTCACTACCTATCACAGTTTTGAAGGCCATAAAATGCCCAGATGGCACAACCCCCCCCCAAATGACCCCATTTTGGAAAGTAGACACCCCAAGCTATTTGCTGAGAGGCATGTTGAGTCCATGGAATATTTTATATTTTGACACAAGTTGCGGGAAAGTGACAATTTTTTTTTTTTTTTTTTGCACAAAGTTGTCACTAAATGATATATTGCTCAAACATGCCATGGGCATATGTGGAATTACACCCCAAAATACATTCTGCTGCTTCTCCTGAGTACGGGGATACCACATGAGTGGCACTTTTTGGGAGCTTAGCTTCATACGGGGGCCCCAAAATCCAATCACTGCCTTCAGGATTTCTAAGAGCGTTAATTTTTGATTTCACTCCTCACTACCCATCACAGTTTTGAAGGCCATAAAATGCCGAGATAGCACAAAACCCCCCAAAATAACCCCATTTTGGAAAGTAGACACCCCAAGCTATTTGCTGAGAGGCATGGTGAGTATTTTGCAGCTCTCATTTGTTTTTGAAAATGAAGAAAGACAAGAAAAACATATATTTTTTTTTCTTTTTTCAATTTTCTAAAGTTTGTGACAAAAAGTGAGGTCTGCAAAATACTCACTATACCTCTCAGCAAATAGCTTTGGGTGTCTATTTTCCAAAATGGGGTCATTTGGGGGGGGTTTGTGCCATCTGGGCATTCCATGGCCTCCGAAACTGTGATAGGCAGTGAAGAGTGAAATCAAAAATTTACGCCCTTAGAAAGCCTGAAGGCGGTGCTTGGTTTTCGGGGTCCCATACACGGCTAGGCTCCCAAAAAGTCTCACATGTGGTATCCCCGTACTCAGGAGAAGCAACAGAATGCATTTTGGGGTGTAATTTCACATATTCCCATGGCATGTTTGAGCAATATATCATTTAGTGACAACTTTGTGCAAAAAAAAAAAAAATATTGTCTTTTTCCCGCAACTTGTGTCACAATATAAAATATTCCATGGGCTCGACATGCCTCTCAGAAAATAGCTTGGGGTGTCTACTTTCCAAAATGGGGTCATTTGGGGGGGGTTTGAACTGTCCTGGCATTTTATGCACAACATTTAGAAGCTTATTTTTTTTTTTTTGCAAGAAAATTACTTTGAACCCCCAAACATTATATATTTTTTTAAAGCAAATGCCCTACAGATTAAAATGGTGGGTGTTTAATTTTTTTTTTTCACACAGTATTTGCGCAGCGATTTTTCAAACGCATTTTTTGGGGAAAAAACACACTTTTTAAAACTTTAATGCACTAAAACACACTATATTGCCCAAATGTTTGATGAAATAAAAAAGATGATCTTAGGCAGAGTACATGGATACCAAACATGACATGCTTTAAAATTGCGCACAAACGTGCAGTGGCGACAAACTAAATACATTTTTAAAAGCCTTTAAAAGCCTTTACAGGTTACCACTTTAGATTTACAGAGGAGGTCTACTGCTAAAATTACTGCCCTCGATCTGACCTTCGCGGTGATACCTCACATGCATGGGGCAATTGCTGTTTACATCTGACGCCAGACCAACGCTTGCGTTCGCCTTTGCGCGAGAGCAGGGGGGGACAGGGGTGCTTTTTTTTTTTTATTAATTTTTCTGATCTTTTATCTTATTTTTAAACTGTTCCTTTCATTTTTATTTTTTTTTAATCATTTTTATTGTTATCTCAGGGAATGTAAATATCCCCTATGATAGCAATAGGTAGTGACAGGTACTCTTTTTTGAAAAAATTGGGGTCTATTAGACCCTAGATCTCTCCTCTGCCCTCAAAGCATCTGACCACACCAAGATCGGTGTGATAAAATGCTTTCCCAATTTCCCAACTGCGCGGTTTACATCCGGCGAAATCTAAGTCATGAAATGCTCGTAGCTTCCGGTTTCTTAGGCCATAGAGATGATTGGAGCCATTCTGGTCTCTGATCAGCTCTATGGTCAGCTGGCCGAATCACCGGCTGCATTCTCAGGTTCCCTGTTGGGACAGGAGAGCCAGAGAAAAACATGGAAGACGGTGGGGGGGAGAGGAATCCCTCCCACTGCTTGTAAAAGCAGTCTAGAGGCTAATTAGCCGCTAGGATTGCTTTTACATGAAAACCTGCAGGCATCATTCTGGTATAACCACTCAAAGTCCAGCAACATACCAGTACTTTGCTGGTCCTTGTATTGTAAACTTTTTTTTCATGCAGCCTGTGGGCTGAACGAAAAAAAGATATTGATCGGTGAGTATGCCCACCATTAGAATACCTCCCTTCATCCGCCCACTTCTAATGATGGGCATACATGCACCATTTATATATGCCGAAGCATGGGGGCATCCTCCCGCAAAAGGCAGGAGCAAATTGCTCCTCCACCCACCCATATATGCTGAAGTATGTAACTGTGGTGGTGAAATCACCTCCGACAGCGCTGGAGTCACGGCTTTATATATCGTGGGAGCAAAGGCTGTTGCTGTCAAGAAAAATAAATCCGCTCTGCAGCTGAATGGCGTACCTGAAAACAAAAAAGTGGTTAACAATAAAAAAACAAAGTATAAAAAAATTGCATACCTATGAAGCAAACATGATAAAAACATAACAATAAAACATTGCAGTATAGAATACAATAACAAAGAGCAGAACAATAGAGAGAGAATAGAGAGAGAGAACAATAAAACAACTATTTTTGGTTTTTTTATTTTATATTTTTTTTGTATTTTTATTTTTTTATTTTTTTTTTATTTTTTATTTTTTTAACACTTTTTTTAGTAACTTTAACTTTTAACTGTAACTGTACCAGGTTTGGGTCTCTCAAAATGCGATGGCATCTTGGGAGACCCTGTGTTAGTGTGCCTAGTCTGTGCAGTGCTGAACCCTACGCCAATACTCCACTAGTGTATGGTAGCGTTCAAAACATTCACCAATGCATAGACCAGGATTGTCAGGACAGGAGGGACAACAATACCGGGTGTCACGCCTAAATCCGCGCTTGCTGCAGACACGACATCTTTTTTGGGGTTCTCGTTGGGTAGGGGTACTCTGGAGGACATAAGGTAAATGCCTCCCATGCAGCCGGCTTACTGCATTTGGATTGGGAAGGTGAGGTGGAGCACCATCTGGAAACAGAAGGGCTCTGACGACCTCTGCCTGGAATTTAAGGAAGGATCCAGTCCGTCCTGAAGCTCTGTATAGCATGAGCATTCAGCAAAGCCAATTGAAATAAATAAACAGACACTTTTTTGTACCAGCGTCTGGCCTTACGGGCAACTAGGTACGGCGCCAACAACTGGTCGTTGAGGTCCACCCCTCCCATATTAAGGTTGTATTCGTGGACACAGAGGGGTTTCTCCACAACACCAGTCGCCGTAGTAATTTGAGTCGTCGTGTCTGCATGAAGGGAGGTAAGAATGATAACATTCCTATTGTCCCTCCACTTCATAGCGTGCAAATTATTATACTTCAAGCAGGCTCTCTCCCCCAGCCTAAGACGGGACTCTACAAGCCGCTGGGGAAAGCCCCGGCGATCAGATCGCACGGTGCCACATGCTCCAATCTGATGATCAAACAAGTGACTAATAAGTGGCACGCTCGTATAAAAATTGTCCACGTACAAGTGGTACCCCTTTCCGAATAAGGGTGACACCAAGTCCCACACTATCTTGCCAGCGCTTCCTATGTAGTCAGGGCAGTTTATCGGCTCTACGTGACTATCTTTACCCTCGTAAACCATAAATCTACATGTATAGCCTGTGGCCCTGTCACAGAGCTTATACATCTTGACCCCGTATCTGGCACGCTTGCTGGGAAGGTACTGTTTGAATGACAAGCGGCCAGAAAATTTAATCAGGGACTCATCAACGCAGACAAGTTGATGGGGAGTAAACAAGTCTGCAAAACACTGTTTGAAGTGGTTTACGAGGGGCCGAATTTTGTAGAGCTGATCGTATCCAGGGTCTCCACGAGGACGACAGAGTTCATTGTCGTTGAAGTGCATGAACCGCAAAATCTGCTCGTATCGTGCCCTGGTCATGGAGGCAGAGAACACGGGCATATGGTGAATTGGGTCAGTGGACCAATATGACCGCAACTCACTCTTTTTAGTTATGCCCATGTTGAGGGAAAGGCCCAGAAAGGTCTTAAATTCGGAGACCGTAATTGGTCTCCAATCTCTGGCAAGGGAGGACTGGGGATTAGTGGCGATGTGTTGACCAGCGTACAAATTGCTTTGGTCCACAATAGATCTATAGAGATCTTCGGTGAAAAACAGTGAATAAAAATCCAGTGGCGTAAAGTCAACTGTTTCCACCTGAATTCCGGGTTGGCCAGTGAAAGGGGGAAGTACGGGTGCTGCAGAAGTGGTGGGTACCCAATTCGGATTGGCGAATGCAGCAGGAAGGGCACTATGGGCACGACGGGCCTGTGTTCCTCTTCTTCTTGGTGGCAGTGGGACACTATTTGTGCTTGCCACCTCGCCAGCTTGAACTGCACTTATGGGACTCGCCACGTCACCAAGTGTTACTGCAGTGCTGGATGTACGACCAGGGTGTACTAGGCCGCTGGTGCTTGCCAGTTCACCAGAAGGAGTAGCGGCACTAGTACTTCTCTGCTCCATACGAGAGCCCTGCGGTTCTTGCACTTCAAGGACAGAAGAAGTTCGGGGTCTGGTACGCCTGACCCTAGCAGGGACCACAACTCCGTCGTCAGAGCTATCTGTCATGGAGCCGCTGTCCTCTACAGGTTCGTATTCTGAGCCTGAACTTGACAGATGAGTCACTTCCTCTTCACTATCTGTCATGCTCAGAAACGTGTAGGCCTCTTCACTAGTGTACCTTCGATTTGCCATTTTGGGCTCTAAATTTAGGGGTACACTAGTGAGACTCACAGGCAAAAAAGCTCCTGACTGTTAGCGACTGATTCAAAACGCTACCAAAAAACTGTTAGCGATCGCAGGGATCAGGCCTGACTCTGCGAACGCTGCAGTTATGTGTGCTTAGTGTTTTGTAAGTGTCAGTTATCGATCGATACTGCACTTGGGTGGGCTGGGCTGGGCCGAGGGGCAAAATGCAGGTGCTAGCAGGTATCTGGGCTGATCCCGCTAACACTGTGTTTATGGGAACCCTAAACTGCTGGGGAGTATAGATCTGATCGGATCAGATATTGATCCGTTCAGATACTATAGCACTAAGGGAGGTGTATGCTGCGTGCGTGGGTTTTAGCGGTACTGGCGCTAACCTGACGCTGCCTGGGGCGGCGCAGACCTTATCAGATCCTAAAAACTTAACTTATATCACCGCCGGGCAATTAGGGGGTTAAACCTTTATAAGGTAATAAACGGCGGGTGCCCTAAAACTATAATAAACTATAATAAACTAATAAACTACAAAAAACAAACTAGCTAACCAGCGTCACCCGTAACACTTATACGGTGATCGCTGGTGAAAGGGTTAACTAGGGGGCAATCAGGGGGTTAAAACCTTTAGCAGGTAGTATATGGGGGTCCCTGTTGCTATAAAACACTGACAGCGAACCTATATACTTACCTCCCTAACTAGCGTCACCTGTGTCACTAATACAGCGATCAGAAAAACGATCGCTTAGCGACACTGGCGACGGGGGGTAATCAAGGGGTTAACTTTTATTAGGGGGGGTTAGGGGGGTACCCTGGACCTAAAGGGGGGTACCCTAGACCTAAAGAGGGCTAACCAAACTGCCCTAACACTTGTAACTGACACCAATGCAAAAAAAAACTGCTATTGGTGTCAGAGTGACAGGGGGTACAGGGGGGTGATCGGGGGGTGATGGGGGGGTGAAAAGTGTGCCTGCGTGTTCTACTGTAAGTGTAGTGTTGGTGCACTTACTTGGATGCCTTCTCTCCTCTGCGCCGGGACGAAAAGACCGGCTCGAGGAGGGATGACATCACTTCCTTTCCCTCTGTTTACATTACAGAGGGAAAGGAAGCGTTTTCATTCGCCGGGAGTGATCGGGAGGGGGTGGCCAACAATGGATGGCCTCCCCCTCACCTCTCATCGCCCGCGAACAAGAGCCGACCGCCTATGGCACCGGGGGGGGGGTCCGATCGGATCCCCCAGCGGTATGGGTACGTGATTCTGCCTGCCCGTGCCATTCTGCCGCAGTATATCTGCGTTAGGCGGTCGGCAAGTGGTTAAGATCCATTTTTATTTATGTTTTTGTTTTCCGCATACCTCACATGTTATGCATTTTCAGTACAATTCCATATATGTGATAGTGCGTCTCGGTAGGGCGTTGCATTGTGGTTTTTAATTTTCGGTTTCTAAAATCCAGTTTGAGATTATGTTCTAGCTGATCTGGTCTGTGGCTAAGTACATTCTTTCCAACCTGACCTGTTAGAGCCATCCTGACAACAGGCAACAGCACTGTGTGCTATCCTTTGTATTGATGGGCTTTGAAAAAATGGCCGCCGGGCACCCATTAACATTAGAGCGGGCTTCGGGAAAATGGCCGCCGTGCGCCCATTACAAGGGGACTATATATAAGGATTATATAAGGATTGGCTTTCTATCCCATATTATCCTCTGAAGAAGTCACGTGACGTGACGATATGCATTAGGATTGGAGCACGGGACGCTGCCACAGACAAACAACAGGAGACGAGCTCGGCGCTCGTAGTTACTACACACTGCAGCATTGTTTTAAATGTAAGTTGATTGGACTTGTTTTATTAAATAAATATACCTTTTATATGGGATCACGCTATGTGCGTCTCTTTCCCCCTCACACTGTACATCACTACTCTACCTGACGAACACTGAGGAGAGAGGCACGGGGACAAATTCCAGTTTCCAGGCACGGGGACAGATTCCAGATTGGTGATACCCCTGGAGGCATACGAGCTCGGCGCTCGTTGATTGATGCCCACACTCACTTCATGTAAGTGAGTGAAACCTTCCCCCGTGTGTGTCTTGCTCTCCCTCCACTGTGGTCGTCGCAGAGTTATTTTACATGCTGTATACTTTTTATTTTTTATATTTCGCTTGGCATGTTCATCATTGTCACTACCTTATACACGGAACGTCTACACCTGCGGGTCATTTGCAACACAGGCTGTACACCTTACAGCTGTAAGGTAAGCGGCTTGCAAACACGGAGGTGTCCTCTCTGAAGATCCCCCTTCCCTTCACGATTGGAATTGTTTTGTGTTTCTCATCACGAGTTTTTGTTTTTTGGACTGGATGATAGAACTAATATTCATGTTTGCCCTAGGGATTTGTCTTGACTTGTAGTTCACCAGGATTTGGCACGTTTTTGCTAATGGGGCACTAGCCCACATATATTTTTCTTGCATTATATATTTTTTTGCATTGTGTCATTATTCATCCTATTTGTGTTAGTATATGCAATTTTGCTTTGCTATATTCAAGCAGTCACTGTTTCACAATTACATATTAGGCTTTGTCTGCCCGCAACATTATAGTCATGTTGATTAGCTACGTTGCACTGCATCCTCGCCATGTTCTTTTAGCATGTAGGATCCATTCATGCATTGGCCCGTTGACCATACAGTGGTTTAACAGGACAGGTTCCACTCAGAACAGACCTCACCATGGTCGAATAAAGAAGTTGAGTGCACTTGCTCAGCATTATATCCAGAGGTTGTCTTTGGGAATCGACATACGACTGCTGCCAGCATTGCTGCAGAGGTTGAAGGGGTGGAGGGTCAGCCTGTCAGTGCTCAGACCATACGCCGCACGCTGCATCAAATTGGTCTGCATGGCTGTCATCCCAGAAGACCAAGATAAACTTAGTTGGTTCAGATGGTGTCAAGCGTGTGTGGCGGCAACCAGGTGAGTACGAAGACAAGTATGTCTTGCCTACAGTCAAGCATGGTGGTGGGAGTGTTATGGTCTTGGGCTGCACGAGTGCTGCCGGCGCTGGGGAGCTACAGTTCATTGAGGGAACCATGAATGCCAACATGTACTGTGACATACTGCAGCAGAGCATGATCCCCTCCCCCTCCCTTAGGAGACTGGGCCGCAGGGCAGTATTCCAACATAACGACCCCAAATACACCTCCAAGATAACCACTGCCTTGCTAAAGAAGCTGAGTGTAAAGGTGATGGACTGGCCAAGCATGTCTCCAGACCTAAACCCTATTGAGCATCTGTGGGGCATCCTCATATGGAAGGTGAAGGAGCACAAGGTCTCTAACATCCACCAGCTGTGATGTCCTCATGGAGGAGTGGAAGAGGACTCCAGTGGCAACCTGTGAAGCTCTGGTGAACAACATGCCGAAGAGGGTTAAGGCAGTGCTTGAAAATGGTGGCCACACAAAATATTGCCACTTTTGGCCCAATTTGGACATTTTCACTTAGGGGTGTACTCACTTTTGCCAGCAGTGTAGACATTAATGGCTGTGTGTTGAATTATTTTGAAGGGACAGCAAATTTACACTGTTATACAAGCTGTACACTCGCTAATTTACATTGTAGCAAAGTGTCATTTCTTCAGTGTTGTCACATGAAAAGATATAATAAAATTTTTACCAAAATGTGAGGGGTGTACTCACTTTTGTGAGATACTCTATTAGACCCCTTTCACACATGCAGACCATTTTCTTTCATCCGTTCAGTTGCTTTTTTTCAAAGAAAAAAACAGATTAAGTTTTCATTTTACATCAGTTTTTTTTTTTACATATACACTGGCATATACACACTGTGTGTGTATGTGTGTGTGTATGTATATGTATATATATATATATATATATATATATATATATATATATATATATATATATATATATATATATTTGGATATATCATAATTTTCTATGATGAACTCTGGTAGCTCGCAAGGCATTTTTTCCATAGATTGTGTGCATTATTATTATACAAGTTTTCCGTTCAATTTATTTGTTCTTTTTCCTATTTTCTTTGTTTCCACTTCCATGAGTAACCTTATGGAAGTACACAAGATTTTGTCACATATCGCTATATAAGCAGGATGCTAGTAGTGTATAGACTGGCGTGTAAAATCTAATATCTGTATAACCTGTATGTGAAAGTTTTTTTTTTTTCTCATAGCTGTCATCCCTTGTGAGAGAAATGCCATGGATGTTTAACTCTCTATTTGAAATCTGAATAAAATTTACCCTTTAAAAAAAAATGCTTCATTCCTGTTAAAGATTGTTCAACCTAAATGATTTTTTTCTAAAATGTTACTGATTTGGATAAGTTAAAATATATATAAATCGTGTTCTGTCTATGTCTGTCTCAACTTTGTGCAATGCATATTCATTTCAGTCTGTATCATTTTTTGTAATGTAATCATTTTTTTTTCTCTTAGAAGTCGCCTACTGTCCCTAAAGATTGCCCATAGTAATCACCCGGAGGAGCCTTCTAATGTTATCTGGGCAATTAAATGTGCAGGTTTGTTATAGTATCAGTGTCATATTGCTTGCCTTAGAATATTGGAAATAACTGTAAAGAAAATAGACTTCAAAACCTTTATGAATTTTGACCCTTTCAACTGATATTTTTCTTTATTCCAGTTAAAAAGTGAAAGTAAATGAAATTTACAATTTACTGTTTTCAACATTGCTATTACAAAAAAAAGTGCATGTACTCATACCAAACCACTGAAAAGCAATAAGGGACAGTGTTGATAGGCTTTAGTTAACTTCAGAACTGGGTCAGCTGGTCAAATGCTGGTAAACTGCAGCATTTGACAGTCCTGAATTGTGTGTGACTGTCTTATGTTAACTGGAGTCCTGAACGCAGAGGCTTTATCCTCTGCAGCAGCTCATTCATTTGCAAAGCTGAGTGAGGCTCCTCCTCAGCTCTGGTCACATTGCAAGGGAGGACATCTGCTGCCACTATATTTTGAGGCCTGCATTGCATGTGGTAGTGAGTTTGAGGGGGAGGGGATTTGTACTGAGGCTTTAGGCTGGGAGGAGGGGTTGGGAATTTTTTTGTTTTTGCTGACTGGTGGGCATGTACAGCTCTTCATATTACCCAGCCATTGCAGAGAGCTTCTACAAAAGCTATGGGTCTACCCTTTATGAGACTGTTCATGAGACTTGTGCTCTGTTGCCTTTTTTTACTTCTGTATGCTCTGTGTGTAATGCTTTTGGATTAAATAGATAAAGTGATGCGCTATTTAATTATTTACGAGTGGGGTGTCACTGAATGATTGCAGCTGCAGTATCTGGATATTTGAAGTTTTTATATAATACCGTATTTATCGGCGTATAACACGCGCCGGCGTATAACACGCACCCCAAGTTTAGGAGGGCATTTTAAGGAAAAAAACTTTTAGGAGGGAAGTTTAAGGAAAAAAAACTTACATTTAAATGCCCATCAATGCAGCCTCATCAGTGTTCATCTGTAGCCTTGTCCATCATTGCAGAATGATCAGTGTCCATTTTCAGCCTTGCCCATTGTCATAAGCAGCCTTGCCCTTAGTCATATGCAGCCTTGCCCAGTGCAGCCTTGCCCAGTGCAGCCTTGCCATGTGCAGCCTTGCCCAGTGCAGCCTTGCCCAGTGCAGCCTTGCCCAGTGCAGCCTTGCCCAGTGCAGCCTTGCCCAGTGCAGCCTTGCCCAGTGCAGCCTTGCGCTGTTCGCGCCATTTAAATCTGCCACCGATTGACAGAGCCTGTGTACTCGGCTCGTCACGCTGCCCCGCCTGCCTGCTGAGGATGAGAAGCGAGCGCTTCCGAAAAAGACAGAGCCGAGTATACTGTGTACTCGGCTCGGCTCCGATCGCAGTCCCGCCCAGTCCTGTCATTGGACGGAGTGTTATGTCCATCAAAGGAGCTGGGCGGGACTGCGAGCCGAGACGAGTACACAGTATGCTCGGTCTTTTTCGGAAGCGCTCGCTTCTCATCCTCAGCAGGGAGGCGTGGTGGCGTGACTGCGAGTGGAGCCGAGCACTCAGCTCGGTCTTTTTAGTCGGCGCTCGTTTTTTTCCGTCGGCGCTCGTTTTTTTTCTGTCGGCGCTCGGTTTTTTCGCGGCGCTCGTGGCTTTTTTGGCACACAGAGAGTGGGGATCGGCGTATAACACGCACCCACGATCTTCCCCTGATTTTAAGGGGAAAAAAGTGCGTGTTATACGCCGATAAATACGGTAGTTTATTTTTACACTACTTTTAACACAATTTTACAGTTTTATATATTCACTTTAGCGCTTGAGTACCTTAATACTTCTAATGCTTTTGGATTCCTTACAGTGAGGAAAAAAGTGTTTGATCCCTTGCTGATTTTGTACGTTTGCCCACTGACAAAGAAATGATCAGTCTATAATTTTAATGGTAGGTTTATTTTAACAGATAGAGAGACAGAATATCAAAAATATCCAGAAAAACTACCGTATTTATCGGCGTATAACACGCACAGGTGTATAACACGCACATTAATTTTAAGATGGAAGTTTCAGAAAAAAAAAAAAAAATTAAATAAGGAACTTTGAAGCAAAATAAGGGTCAGTGCCCATCTGCAGTCTCACCATTGCCATCAATACAGCCTGTCCAATGCCCATTTGCAGCCTCACCATTGCCACCAATGCAGCCTCATCCATGCCCATCTGCAGCCTCACAAGTGCCATCAATGCAACCTCATCAGTCCACATCAATGCAGCAGCCTCACCATTGCCATCAATGCAGCAGCCTCACCATTGCCATCAATGCAGCAGCCTCACCATTGCCATCAACGCAGCAGCCTCACCATTGCCATCTGTGCAGCCTGATCGATGCCCATCTGCAGCCTAGAGGGGACAGGGAGGGGGGCGGCCCAGGAGACGGGACTTCCTTTTAAACAGGAGATTCTCACTGTATGTAATCTGACAGCGCTCGTCCCGCCCCCCTTCCTGTACCCTCCGAGGCATCTAAAATTGAAGTATTGGCGTATAACACGCACGTGCTATTTGCACCCAATTTTTAGGGTGAAAAAGTGAGTGGTATACGCCAATAAATACAGTAATTTCAAAAAGTTATAGATTTATTTTCATTTTAATGAGTGAAATAAGTATTTGATCCCTTATCATTCAGCGAGATTTCTGGCTCCCAGGTGTTTTCTATACAGGTAACTAGCTGAGATTAGGAGCACTCTCTTAAAGGGAGTGCTCCTAATCTCAGCTTGTTACCTGTATAAAAGACACCTGTCCACAGAAGCAAGCAGCCAATCAGATTCCAATCTCTCCACCATGGCCAAGACCAAGAAGCTGTCCAAGGATGTCAGTGACGGGGGTGTTGCTTGGCAACGGATTTAGCTGGAAGCTAGGGCTCTGCTCTTCCGAACATCCGAGCATTTATCCTGTAGACTGCAATCTTCCCCACCTTTTAAATGGATTCCGTTACCTGAGCTGATTGCTGAAACTCCCGGCTACACAGGGGTGCTTTTATTCTGTGCAGGCTCCATGTCTAAATGCGGATCGATGACATGCTCTTCCACGGGCCAAGCTGGACAAGATAGCGGCTTGCCTCCCTGTCCAGCAAAGGAAAAATACAAGGAATGGTGGCGCATGCTGTAGTATATAAAATGTAGCTTGAGTCCATACAAGAGTCCTTTGAGCTGTATAGCTCTGTGTGAGATTACAGTCTGTGTAGTCAGGGCAGCCTTGCAGGGGGAGTTGAAGCACACGCCAAAACCTGTGGAAAGAAAATAGGAAATGGGCGCCGCTTAAGTAAGACTGTATTTGTTTAATAAACTAAGCATATTCAAAACTCCCATTGAAGTATCTTTACAAAGGCACAGTGAAGTCCAGTGAAATCGTCCGATGTCCGCCTCGGCTGTCAGTGATGGTTTCATCCTGTTTTCATACTGTATGAGGCTGGCGTCCTGTCCACCAGGGATCTCACGGCTCTCAGGTGGGATCCAGAACGAGGTCTGGAATGCAGCTGGCAGGTCACAGAAGAGGGCTGGAATGCAGCGTGTGACGGGATGACGTCACGGACGCGATGCGTTTCAGAGCATGCGCACTGGGAAGATGGTTACAATGCGTGCTCCTTTCTCAAGCCCTGAAGGTCATCCTACTAGCAGTCCTCTCCTGTAACACATCCATCGTAGCCTTGACATCTAACATAAAGGGAGTAAAAATTGAGCCCCCTTTTGTCAGACAAGACATGCAGAAACTGCGAGACCGCACGACTGCATTGGAGGGACGACTAAGTATCTTAGAAGATGACTGGGCCCCCATAAAACGAGATGTGCACTATAATACGATCACTGTCGCTAAACAGGCAGCCCAAATTCATGCCATGGAACATGGGATGTGGAGGAACAGCGTTGGGGCCATAGGCATCCGGGAAAAAACTGAAGGGAAGAATCCAGCTACTTTTATCGAGCAATGGCTTCTACAAATTTAAGTGAAAGACTCCTCTCCCATGCTCTCAGTTGAAAGAGCACACAGAGTACCCTCGAGTCCACTACTGCCGTCAACCCCCCCCCGCAATTTTAAGTTCAAATTGCTTAACTACAAAGATTGTGACATTATCCTCTCAAAAGCCAGGAACCTGGGGGATGCTCTTGTAATGGCAAACTCCAAAATATCACTGTTCCCGGACTTCACGGCTGAGGTCCAGAGACAATTAAACTAGGTGAAGAAACGACTGAGGGCTCGCAACATACAATATGCTATGTTATATCCTACTCGTCTATGCGTGGTGGCAAGCGATAAGGTCAATTTCTTTGAAAAACCGCTCCTGGTATTGCAATGGCTAGACAGGGAGGAATGCTCCATTTGGGAGGAAGCGGCGAACCAAAGGCAAGCTGTGTGATGGCTCTAGGTTTACTATGACACTTCTCCACTACCTAAATATGGTCTGTTGGTGTCCATGTTTTTTTTTTTGTCAATGCGGATTACCTAAGAGAAAGGTGATTACCTTTACATATCAGTGTTGACTGCTGTAAAACTTGCACGTAAGATGCGCCCTGGCATGTGGGCCAGATGTACTGTCCACCTTGAATTAGGGTCCCACGCGGATGAAGGTTTGTCCTTTGGTTGATTTATATTTTTAGTTCTGTGCCTTGTTTTGGGCTTCACAGGGCCACAGCCCTAGTCCGATACCGATCCAGTGAAAAGACTTGGACTGCTGTACACCAAATGAGTAATTTTCAGGACACTGAGACCTTTGTATGGTAACTCCTATATGTCTTATGATGGGATGTTTCTCTTCGCTACCAGTTCATTTCGCCCATCAGTTCTTTCCTACAGCTATGGCTAAATACCATGTAGTACTTATCTGGAATGTGAGAGGGTTGGGAAACAGGGTGAAAAGGTTGGCTGTAACGTGTGTAGCTAAACGCCTACGATCTTTGGTACTTTGCTTGCAAGAAACACACATGCATACAGATCAGGCCTTATAGTTCTCTGCCTGTATGTTCAGCCAACAATTCCACTCTACATATTCCTTGTATTCACGAGGAGTGAGTATATTGATCCCTCAGTGGATTTCCTTCTCTTGCACACTTGGCGTTGTGGACAAAAATGGTTGTTCTATTTTTCTACGATGCCATTTGGAGGGGCTAGACTGTATATTGGCTAATGTATATATTCCACCTCCCTTCTTCGCAGAAGTTCTTAAGATCTTGGCTGGCTTTTTGGCCCAGCACCCTAATGTTCCAGCCCCCATTGTGGGCGACTTCAATAATTAAACTCTGAGCTAGATAAATTTACGGTGGCACATCCTTGCTGGACCCCCGTTAGGGGTCTGACATCGTTTGCTAGCCTTCACGCCAAGATGGGACTTCATGTTTGGTGCCTACGAAACCCTCCCTTTCTCCCCCCTGGAAAGTTGCTTGGAGCAGATGTGTTACCTGCAAAGGTGTATAAAAAGTACGCTGAATCGCTTTTGCCACAACTTAAACAGACTCTAGTGGATACTTTGGAGCTAGGTCACTTACCACCTCCAATGACAGAGGCTACCATTATTCTTTTACTCAAACCTGCCAAGAATCCCCTACTCCCAGACTCCTATAAACCCATTTCATTGCTAACTACAGATATAAAACTTTTGGCTAGAGTATTGGCTATCCACCTAGTATCTGTCAATTCTAAACTCATTCATAGGGACCAATTGGGCTTCATTCCCTCCAGATCTACAGCGTGAATATCAGGCGTCCGTTCCTTAATCTACAAATCCCAGTTGATAACCCTGGCAACAGATCGGTGCTGTCCCTCGACACAGCCTTTGACAGCATCAATTGGCCATACTTGTGAGAGGTTCTGAGGAGGTCTGGGCTGGGGGGGGGGGATCATTTTATTAAATGGGTACAATTATTATACACGACCCCAACAGCAAGGTTACATATAAATGGAGACTTGTCGGCACACTACAGGGGTGTAAGTTGTCACCCTTGTTCGCGATTGTTTCCATGGGTGGAAACAATCAGAGCCTTACCATCTATAATAGGTTTCACGAGATGTCCCACCTAGGGGGAAACTGCCTCCTCACTTCAGAATGTGATGTCCCTAATAAAACAATCTCCACTAACAGACTGCGCCCAATCTCTCCAAATAGTCTACTCATTTAAATAATTTTGGGGTCTATATCACACCTGACCCGTCCAAATACTTTTCTCTTAGCCTACTCCCTATTATCACTAAATTACAACACAAATGCATAGCTTAGTGCAAGCTTCGTAGGATAAGTTAATCTTATTAAAATGGTATGAGCCCCCCCCCCCCCCCCAACTATTGTGCATACTCCAACTCCCCGCAATGGATTCCTCGTAGATGATTCACACCTATTGAACACACTCTTTTAGGAGCCTCATTTGGAAAAAGACGACAGCTAGAATCAAACTGTCTACATTACAATACAGTAAGGATCAGGGCGGCCTGGCAATACCCAATAGCAGATTTTATTTTCTGGCATCACAGCTCCAGCATTTAGGTGGCTGGGGAGAGGTGGACCAGACGGATTCGATCTCACAATTGTACAGCCAGACTACTTTGAAGTACTTCTTGGACCTACAGAGGGAGTTTGCTGCCAAGACAGCAATTTTACAGATATCTTCAACTTTGCCATGCCTTGCAGACTCACTGAGCATCCTTTAACCCTTTCATGACTAAGCCTATTTTTGAAATTTGGTGTTTACAAGTTAAAATCTGTATTTTTTGCTAGAAAATTACTTAGAGCCCCCAAACATTATATATATATATATATATATATATATATATATATATATATATATATATATATATATATATATATATATATGTATATATATGTATATGTTTTAGCAGAGAATCTAGAAAATAAAATGGAGATTGTTGCAATAGTTTATATCACACGGTATTTGTGCAGCAGTGTTTTAAACGCAAATTTTTGGAAAAGGGACATTTTCATGAATTTTAAAAAATCCAAACAGTAAGGTTACCCCAATTTTTTTGTATAATGTGAAAGATGATGTTACGCCGAGTAAATAGATACCAAACATGTCACCCTTTATAATTGCACGCACTCGTGGTATGGCGACAAACTACGGTACCTATGAATTTCCATAGGCGACGCTTTAAATTTTTGTTACGGTTACCAGGTTTGAGTTAGAGGAGGTCTAGTGCTAGAATTATTGCTCTCGCTCTGACGATCGCGGCGATACCTCACATGTGTGATTTGAACACAGTTTACATATGCGGGCGCGACTTCCGTATGCGCTTTCTTCGCTGCGCGAGCTCGCGGGGACGGGGGCACTTTCAAAAAATGTTTTATTTATTTTCTTTATAAATTGTTTTTAAAATTTTTTTTTTTAACTTTTATTGCTGTCACAAGGAATGTAAACATCCCTTGTCACAGTAATAGGTGGTGACAGGTACTCTTTATGGAGGGATCGGGGGTCTAAAAGACCCTCGATCCCTCCTTTGCACTTCAAAGTATTCAGATCGCTGAAAACGGCGATTCTGAATACTGTATATTTTTTTAAAACCGGCGCCATTGGCAGCCGAGTAAACGGGAAGTGACGTCATGACGTCGCTTCCGCGTTTACAATGAGAAGGCTGGAACGAAGCCGCCCACAGCTTCGTTCCAGCCCGCCCCCAGCCGCCAAAGCCAGACGATTGGGAGGCCCGGTCCGATATCCCCCAGAGGAAGGCACGTGATTCCTGTGCCAAATACGCGTCGGGGAGGGGTAGGACGGAGCTGTCAGCAGGGAAGGAGGTGAACACACACCACACCGCACGCCGTACAAGCCGTGGTTAACGAATTATACCTGGATAGTTTGGTGCACTGTAGCACCCGCATATTGTGAGTACCCTCCTGGAGGAATATCTTTTACTTTAAATAAATCCCTTACTAAATTACACCATGGAGCTCTCTTTTTCTTTTTTATGAATGATATTTGGCTTTACCTGAGAGGATTGAATATACATCAATGTACCCTGAGTGAGCCCAGGAGTGGCCCCAATGCGTGTTAGACACTGTTTAACTACCGTGTCACACGAATAGAGGTGAGCGCAAGCACAAGTGGGGGATCACGGGAGAGCACATTAAGCTTGTTGTGATTTGGACACCATTCAGGAGAAGCATGATGGACACTTAATTTATGGACACTGAATACTTGCACTTTTTTGTTTTGGTTTTAATTAGCCGATCGTATTCTGATTGGAAACTTGATTGCCACAGGATTTGCACTTAGATTTTATATCCATGCATGATGCACTTTGAGTATTTTATATATAAGGATTGCACTTTTTTGTGTATGCACTTTGAGGTTTTTCATATATAAGGATTGCACATTATATGTATATGTATATATGTCTTTATTAGCATATTAATTACGGTTTTAATTTAACATCAAATGGAAGGAGCAGCTGGTTGGTGGTAGAGATGTAGTGAAGAAATCTCTACATGTTACGCGCCCTTAAGCTCTTCTTCAGGAGCTTGCAGTCTAATATACAGTGGGGATGGATTCAGAGCCCCTTAAATGTTTCCCTTTGTCATATTGTAGCCATTTGCTAAAATCATTTAAGTTCATTTTTTTTTCCTCATTAATGTACACACAGCACCCCATATTGACAGAAAAACACAATTGTTGACATTTTTGCAGATTTATTAAAAAAGAAAAACTGAAATATCACATGGTCCTAAGTAGTCAGACCCTTTGCTGTGACACTCCTATATTATAACTCAGGTGCTGTCCATTTCTTCTGATCACCCTTGAGATGGTTCTACACCTTCATTTGAGTCCAGCTGTGTTTGATTATACTGATTGGACTTGATTAGGAAAGCCACACACCTGTCTATATAAGACCTTACAGCTCACAGTGCATGTCAGAGCAAATGAGAATAATGAGGTCAAAGGAACTGCCTCGAGCTCAGAGAAAGAATTGTGACAAGGCACAGATCTGGCCAAGGTTACAAAAAAAAATTTCTGCTGCACTTATGGTTCTTAAGAGCACAGTGGCCTCCATAATCCTTAAATAGAAGACATTTGGGGCGACCAGAACCCTTCCTAGAGCTGACCGTCTCCGGGGAGAAGAGCCTTGGTGAGAGAGGTAAAGAAGAACCCAAAGATCACTGTGGCTGAGCTCCAGAGATGCAGTCGGGAGATGGGAGAAAGTTGTAGAAAGTCAACCATCACTGCAGCCCTCCACCAGTCGGGTCTTTATGGCAGAGTGGCCCTACGGAAGCCTCTCCTCAGTGTAAGACACATGAAAGCCTGCATGGCGTTTGCTAAAAAAAAAACACCTGAAGGACTCCAAGATGGTGAGAAATAAGATTCTCTGGTCTGATGAGACCAAGATAGAACTTTTTGGCCTCAATTCTAAGCGGTATGTGTGGAGAAAACCAGGCACTGCTTACCACCTGTCCAATACAAAAGGGAGAACGAAGATTCGCAGTCCAAGGACCTTGACTATGGAATGCTCTTCCAACCAACATCCGCATGGAAGAAATCACTCCTTTATCTGAGGCAGAGAGACAGCTGCAGACACACTTGGCTGCAGTAACCTCTCAAAAGTTGTTCACCCCCCTCCATCCTCTACAATACAGGACAGCACTTTCCCAGGAGGACGCAGTCAGGCTGAATAATCTCCCTTTCATCCAGCCAGTGACAGGTCCACACCATCCTACATTTCCTTCTCTACAAATTTAAAGGAGAACACACACACCTTCTACTATCGCATAGAACGCTTATACGTGGACTGGTATGGAACACAGAAAACCATATTCCCCATTTCAGGCCATTTTTTCCAACCAGCCATTATGTTGATGTACAGATTTTGGCCTACTGGCCCATAGAGACTGCGCCCTGGTTCTCAAAGGCTCTGATGAAGAGGTTATCCTCAAAACACGTCAACCAACTCTAAACACCCGCCTCAATATGGGCTCATGATACTTTTAACCCATTTTTATCTTTAAATTTCCATGTTTTTTATATTTTGTTACCTGTTTGTATTGATACGTAGTATTGGAATTATTTAATCGCTTTTATTTGCCTTTATTGGCTTTATCATTTGAATAAATTTTATACTTTTTGATGTGAGCAACTGATCACGCGCCCTTTATCCATCACTCTCCATTGAAGAAAACCACCAGGCCTTCATGAAAAAACTGAAGACCTTCCTTTTCGAAGAAGCTGACAACAGAGAATGCATCTAGTGCCTTGAGGCGATTCAGTTCGCATTTGCAGCGCTTTACAAATCATTCATTCATTCCAACAAGACAATGACCCTAAGCACATAGCTAAAATAACGAAGGAGTGGCTTCACAACAACTTCGTTCTTGAATGGCCCAGCCAGAGCCCTTACTTAAACCCGACTGAGCATCTCTGGAGAGACCTAAAAATGGCTGTCCACCAACGTTTACCATCCAACCTGACAGAACTGGAGAGGATCTGCAAGGAGGAATCGCAGAGGATCTCCAAATCCAGGTGTGAGAAAACTTGTTGCATCTTTCCCAAAAAGACTCATGGCTGTTTTAGATCAAAAGGGTGTTTCTACTAAATACTAAGCAAAGGGTTTGAATACTTGGGACCATATGATATTTCAGTTTTTCTTTTTAATTCTGAAAAAATGTCAACAATTCTATGTTTTTCTTTCAATATGGGGTGCTGTGTGTACTGTGTGTACAAATGAGCTTAAATGATTTTAGCAAATGGCTGCAATATAACAGAGTGAAAAATTTAAGGGGGTCTGAATACTTTCCGTCCCCACTGTATACATGAAAACAATAAAAATAATTAAAGACAGCTAAATAATGTATCAGAACTGAGAATGTAACAATCATTTAAGTGTAGACAAAAACTGACATGTCAAGGAGTCTGCCCCTCACCCCCCCAAAAAAACCCTTAGGAAGCAACCAAGCCAGAAAGTATGTGATCATAGGTGGATACAACCCAATTGCAGGGGTGTATAAAACTGTACAAATGTGATCTCCTAAGGCAGGTAACAGCTAGTATAAAACAGGGAGGAAGCATACTTACGGTGAATGGTATACGAAACAATATACGCAGGCAAACCTGGCAGGATCATCCACCAATCAGCAGTTTCTCATGCCTTAAGCAAAATAGAACTTTAGAAGGAAGCGCACAAATATGTATGCATCTATACGTATAGAAAAACAAGGCACAAGAGAAACACCCTATCTGTAAGAAACAGCCAAGGATGGCGTATAGAGTTCAAAAGGTGCTTACCGAACAGCCAAACTAGGGAACATTGAACCAGGCACTAGTACCATACACTTGGAAAGGGGAAGCCCAATTTGGCTATTCCTATGTAAAGTCCACTTTAAGTGTAGAGCTCCAACAGTGTTAAGGCTAAAAGGAAACAAACGGCAAAAATGTGCCTACTATACGTTTTTAGTGTGGTTTTTGAGTCACATGTCCTTTAACTACTTCAGCCCCGGAAGATTTTACCCCCTTCCTGACCAGAGCACTTTTTGGGATTCGGCACTGCGCCGCTTTAACTGACAATTGTGTGGTCGTGCGACATTGCACCCAAACAAAATTGACTTTCTTTTTTTTCCCCACAAATAGAGCTTTCTTTTGGTATTTGATCACCTCTGCCGTTTTTATTTTTTGCGCTATAAACAAAAAAGAGC
This sequence comes from Lithobates septentrionalis, assembly GCA_037952835.1. Classification (NCBI taxonomy): domain Eukaryota; kingdom Metazoa; phylum Chordata; class Amphibia; order Anura; family Ranidae; genus Lithobates; species Lithobates septentrionalis. Next base: position 137,186 of record JBBDGP010000965.1, read on the forward strand.
GTCAATTTTGAAAAAAACACAATATTTTTTACTTTTTGCTATAATAAATATCCCCCAAATATATATATAAAAAAAATCGCAAGAAGTGCATATTGATTGCTTTGCGCAAAAGTTATAGCGTCTACAAAATAGAGTTTTATGGCATTTTTATAAAAATTTTTTTTATTAGTAATGGTGGTGATATGCGCTTTTTATCGGGACTGCGACATTATGATGGACACATCCGACATGACACAATTTTTGGACCATTGTCATTGATACAGCGATCAGTGCTATAAAAATGCACTGATTACTGTGTAAATGATACTGGCAGGGAAGGGGTTAACCACTAGGGGGAGATGAAGGGGTTAAGTGTGTCCTAGGGAGTGATTCTAACTGGGGGGATGGGCTTCAACTCACATGACTATCATTACACAAGGCAGAACGGGGAAATGCCTTGTTTATATAGGCACTTCCCTGTTCTGTGGCTCTGTGACACGATCGCCAGGAGACTGGCGGACATCGAGTCCACCAGTCCCGCGGGCACGGTCACGCTGTATGCGGCGGGCATGCCTGCTAGCCCCGGCTCTTAAAGGGGATGTACAGGTACGCCTATTTGCCCACCGCTGCCATTTTGCCGACGTATATCGGTGTGCAGCGGTCGGCAAATGGTTAAATATCGCACACCTAAAAGCACAGCAAAAACGCATAGGTGTTTTTGCGCTGGATCGGTGTGAAAGTAGCCTTACAGATTTCTTTGGCTTTCTTGGTAGAAAGGCAAGATGATGGCACTTATCTATGAATTTTACATTCTATTCAGTTATAAAGCATTATCACAATACAGTAGATGAAACTGCTTTACTTGGTTGTTGTCTGTCGATACTTTTGCTTTTACGCAAGGGAGAGCAAGCAAAGCTTTATGAAAGGCACTGCTTGAAAGATTTATTGTATCTTAAAGCTTTAAATAGCAAGAATCTGATTGCTTAGGGTGTAGACAGATTTTCAGCTGTGTGATCTTCTATTGAAATTTCATTTTTAATGCCACAATTTTACTATGTGAGACTGAAACATAAAATAAACATCTTGGACCAAACAAATTGTATTTTGTTGTTACAGTTGATAATGAAGAGGTGGATTATACTGTGATAGACCAGTTCCAGACTATGTTTCAACCAACAGTAAGTTCTTATCAGCGTTGATATTGCGCTACACATGTATTATGTGCTTTTCATAGCTGAAATTATAAACGCAATACAAAATTTGCAGATTATGTAGTTTAACCACTTGACCACTGGGCACTTAAACCCCCTTAAAGTGGTGTTCCGGCCGAAATTATACTTTTTAATTAAAAATACCCCTATAATACACAAGCTTAATGTATTCTAGTAAAGTTAATCTGTAAACTAAGGTCTGTTTTGTTAGTTTATAGCAGTAGTTTGTCATTTTATAAACTTACAGCAGGCCGTGGCCATCTTAAGGCCCCTTTCACACTGGGGCGGTGGGGGCGTCGGCGGTACAACAGCGCTATTTTTAGCGCTGCTGTACCGTCGTTCTTGCAGCGGTATTCGGCCGCTAGCGGTGCGGTTTTACCCCCCGCTGGCGGCCGAAAAAGGGTTAAAATCCCTCGTACAGCGCGGCTATAGCCGCGGTATAGCCGCGCTGTCCCATTGATTTCAATGGGCAGGAGCGGGGAAGGAGCGGTGAATACACCGCTCCTTCCCCGCTCCAAAAAAGCGGTTTGCAGGACTTTTTTCACCGCCCTGCCTGCGCACCGCTTCAGTGTGAAAGCCCTCGGGCTTTCACACTGAACAAACAGTGGAGGCTGTTTAGGGGCAGTTTTCAGGCGGTATTTTTAGCGCAATACCGCCTGAAAACCGCTCCAGTGTGAAAGGGGCCTTAGTGTGGGCATCTGAAGCCAGACTGTATTTCTTCCTGGATCTCATCCTTGCAGATCTCGCACATGCTCAGTGCAGCACAAGCAGTGTAACAGCTTTCAGGTCAGGTTTCCATAGCAATGGCAGTTTCAGAGGAAGTTGCCGCCCCTTCCCAGAAGGCATTGCAAACAGGAAATGATGCGATGGGCCGCGGCCAGGGAGGAGGAAGTGAAAAATGAATACAGCAGATATACAGTAGGTGATGAAGAAAAAAATATATATCCAATTTGTTTACAGTGCACAGTTTAGTGAGGGATGCTGAAGAGATGTAAAAGTGGGTGGAACTCCACTTTAACCACTTCCCTACCCGCCCATAGTCATATGACGTCCACAGATGGGATCTCCCATCCTGGGTGGGCGTCATATGACGTCCTGGGATTCCCGGCCGCCTAGGGGGCGCGCGCGCGCCGCCGGGAGCGCGCGCGCGCCCGCCGCGTTCCTCGGGACCCGGTGCGTGTGCCCGGCGGCCGCGATGTCCGCCGGGCACCCGCGATTGCCCGTTAACCGGGCCGGCATGTGGATCTGTGTGTGTAAACACACAGATCCACAGCCTGTCAGCTCTGAGGAGAGCGTTCTGTGTTCCCAGAACGGAGGAACACTGATCGGTCTCCTCCCCTTGTACGTCCCCTCCCCCTTCAGTTAGTAATCACTCCCTAGGAAACATATTAACCCCTCCCCGCCCCCTAGTGGTTAACCCCTTCACTGCCTGTCACATTTACACAGTAATCAATGCAATTGTATAGCATTGATCGCTGTATAAATGTGAACGGCCCCAAAAATGTGTCAAAAGTGTCCGATGTGTCCGCCATAATGTCGCAGTCACAAAAAAAAATCGCGATCACCGCTAAAAAAATAAATAAAATTTTTTTTTTTTAAATGCCATAAATCTATCCCCTATTTTGTAGACGCTATAACTTTTGCGCAAACCAATCAATATACGCTTATTGCGATTTTTTTTTAACAAAAATATGTAGAAGAATACGTATCGGCCGAAACTGAGGAAAAAATTTGTTTTTTTAAAAAAAATTGGGATATTTATTATAGCAAAAAGTAAAAAATATTGTGTTTTTTTCAAAATTGTCGCTCTTCTTTTGTTTATAGCGCAAAAAATAAAAACCGCAGAGGCGATCAAATACCACCAAAAGAAAGCTCTATTTGTGGTGAAAAAAGGACGTCAATTTTTTTTGGGTACAACGTCGCACGACCGCGCAATTGACGTTTAAAGTGCGACAGCGCTGAAAACTAAAATTTGGCCTGGGAAGGAAGGGGGTGAAATTGCCTTGTATTGAACCGGTTAATAACCAGACCAATTTTCAGCTTTCAGTGCTCTCACAATTTGAATGACAATTACTCAGTCATGCAACACTGTACCCATATGAAGTTTTCATCCTTTTTTTCACACAAATAAAGCTTTCTTTTGGTGGTATTTGATCACCTCTGGGTTTTTTATTTTTTGTGCTATAAATGAAAAAAGACCGAAAATTTTGTAAAAAAAAATGCATTTTTCTTAATTTCTATTAACATTTTTTGCAAATAAGTAATTTTTCTTCATAAATTTGGCCGAAAATGTATACTGCTACATATCTTTGGTAAAAAATAACCCAAATTAGTGGGTATTATTTAGTCTGTGTGAAAGTTATAGGGTCTACAAGCTATGGTGCCACTCACTGAAAATGTATCATTTTGATCACACCTGATGTACTGACAGCCTATCTCATTTCTTGAGACCCTAACAAACCAGTAAAGTACAAATACCCCCCAAATGACCCCTTTTTGGAAAGTAGACATTCCAAGGTAGTTAGTACAAGGCACAGTTAGTTTTTTGAAGTTGTCATTTTTTCCCACAATTCTTTGCAAAATGAAGATTTTTTTTTTATTTTTATTTTTTTTCACTCCAAATTGTCATTATAAAAGGTTATTTCTCTCACATGGCATGTACAGTCCACAAATGACACCCCAAAATGTATTCTGCTACTCCTCCTGAGTATGGCGATACCACATGTGTGAGACTTTTACACAGCCTGGCCACATACAGAGTCCCAACATTGAAGTAGCAACTTCAGGCGTTATAGGAGCATAAATTACACATCTAATCTCTCAACCACCTATTACAGTTTTGAAGGCCCTGGGGCACCAGGACAATGGAAACACCCACAAAGTGACCCCATTTTGGAAAGCTAACACCTCAATGTATAATCTATGAGGCATAATGAGTCTTTGGAACGGTTCATTTTTTTCCAGAAGTTTTTGGAAAATGTGGAAAAAAATGAAAACGCATTTTTTTTTTTTTTACACAAAGTTGTCTATTTATAAGATATTTCCAACACATAGCATGTACATAGCAAAAATGACACCCCAAAATGTATTCTGCTACTCCTCCTGAGTATGGCGATACCACATGTGTGAGACTTTTACACAGCCTGGCCACATAGAGGCCCAACATCCAAGAAGCACCATCAGGTGTTCTAGGGACATAAATTACACATCCAATTTCCTTACAATCTATCACATTTTTGAAGGCCCTTCATATTTCTAACACAGCATGTATATACCAAGAATTACACCCTAAAATGCATTCTGCTGAGTAAAGGGTAAACAAAAGATTACCTGTGATTTTAGTAGTGCAATTGTCCACAGGAGGAGAGCCCTGATCCAGGCAGCAGGCAGGGACGTGGTCAGCGACAGTGAATGGAAATGTCCAGGCAGCAGGCAGGAATATTGTCCATAGTCAGTACAGGCAGGGATACTGTCCATATACAGTCCAGGGTCAGTGCAAGTAGAGACGTTGCCAGCAGTGCCAAAATATTGGTCCTGGTAGTAAGCAGGAACACGGTCCAAGTAGCAGGCCAGGAAAGAATGGGGACAGGGGTAGAGGCTTCTCCCACCCAAATCTCTTTGAAGCCTCCGAGTCTCCAGAACCTAATCCGGGAATGAGAAAACTAAAAAATCAGTTTTCTTCATCCAGAAAAACAATTCTGGAGCCCCTCACATATGTGAGACCCCTGTGTTCCCACTAGCATAGTAGGGTAAAAGATCAATCCAAAAGGCAGGCAAAAAACGTGGTCAAACAGTCCATGGTCAGTTCCAGAGCAGGCATAGGTAGGTACAGTTTAACGTTGGGCAGAAGCGTGGTCGTATAACAGGCCAGGGTCAGTTCCGGAGAAGTCAGAAGTATGTTTAGCGTTAGGCAGAAGCTTGGTCGTATAACAGGCCAGGGTCGGTTCCGGAGAAGGCAGAGGTATGTACATTTCAGTGCAGTGGCATAAGGGGTGTGGAGGAAAATGACAGGAAATTAGAATTACGTTTACCATACTTCCTTAATAATGTAGAGAAGTATGGCAACGGCGGAAATATCCAACTATACAGAGGCCTGGTTGGGAAGGACAATCTGGACAATAATACGTGGTGGCTCCTCTAATTCCTCCACTGGAGCACACCCGGCATTTCTTTTGACGTCTGCGGCCTGTTTCACGGGGGGGGGGGGGATTTTGTCAGGAAAGTGGCGCTCGTGGAGTCTGCTCACGGAATCAGAGCGAATAGTTTCTGGTGGGCTTTCAGGGTACAAAAGGGCAGAAATAACTACTTCTTGGTAGTTGAGATAGGATACGGGGTTCTCTGTAGATTTTTGGTAAATAACATGTGTTATACATGGCCAAACTGAAAAAATAAATGGACACTTTTTTATACCAGTGGCGGGATTTTCTTGTGGGAAGGTAGGGTTCAATCATCTGATCGTTGAAGTCCACTCCCCCATAAATAAATTATAATCGTAAACGCAAGCTGGTTTTTGGACTGGGCTATTCTTCTTGGGACTTCCACGTAGGTGTCATTATGGGTTGTTGCCAGCATGTGGACGTTTCGTCTGTCCCTCCACTTGACAGCCTATAACTCCTGGTTCCGCAAAGATGCCGTCTCCCCTCGCCGTAGCCTTTCATTGGCAAGTTTTTGCGGGAAGCCCTTTCTATTGGCTCTTACTGTACCACATGCTGGGGTGTCTCTCTGGTGAAGATTGCGGAAGAGGGGCAAGCTGGTATAAAAATTATCCACATAAAGATGGTATCCCTTTCCAAGGAGTGGATAGACAAGATCCCAGACCACTCTTCCGCTGGCTCCAATGTACTCTGGGCATTCAGGGGGATGAAGTTGGGAGTCCTTCCCTTCGTACACCCGGAAGGCGTAGATGTACCCAGTGGCTCGGTCGCAAAGTTTGTACATTTTTACCCCATATCCGGGCCCTTTTGCTGGGGATGAATTGTTTGATGCCCAGCCTGCCTGAAAATTTTACAAGGGACTCATCCACGGAAATATTCTGTTCGGGGGTGTATAACTGGGGAAATTTTTCAGAGAGATAATTTAGGAGTGGCCGAATTTTAAATAGTTTGTCAAAAGCTGGGTCATTTCGGGGAGGGCACTGGGTGTTGTCATTGTAGTGAAGGAACCGCATAATCATTAGGTATCTGGATCTTGGCATAAGGGATGAGAAGAGTGGCATGTGGTGGATGGGTTTGGTAGACCAATAGGAGTACAATTGTTTTTTTTTGTGAGTCCCATAGTAAAAGTTAGGCCTAAGAAAATTTTGAATTCCTCTACGGTTAGTTCTCCCCACTCAAAGGGACGGGCGTAACTAGAGCCAGGGTTGCTTACTATGTGCTGCTGTGCGTAGAGGTTGTACTGGGCCACAATGGACGATAGTAAGTCTTCAGTGAAAACCAAATGGAAAAAATCAATCATGGCAAAATCATCGGTGTTCACCTGGACACCTGGCTGGGCGGAGAAAGGGGGGATGTTTGCTGCTCCGGAATTAGGGGGAAGCCACAGGGGGTTTTGAAGGGCATAGGAAAGGCTGGCATGGCCCCTATCCCTTTGGGGCTGAGATGACACCCTACTGGTGCCTGGCCTTTGTTGTAGTGGCTCTGCTCTCGAGGTGGACGGCACTGCTCTCGAGGTGGATGGCCCGGCGCTGCTGGTAGTAGGCTGCTGCTCCACGTCAGAACGCCTTCTTTTCACGGGCACACATTCCTCTTCCGATTCTGTATCAGAACCGCTGCTTATCACAGGTTCATAGGTCGAATCGGAATCGGACTGAGACCCAGAGAGCTCCCCGCTGCTCTCATCGGTCATGCTTGGACGCTGGTAGGCCTCCTCTGTAGTAAAATATTTTTTTTGCCATACTGGTGGCTGATAAGGCTGCACTGCAGAGCACTGTGGAACTGGTGGGCGCAGGCGGCACTGGTGGGCACCGGCGGCACTGGTGGGCACCGGCGGCACTGGTGCTGGTGGGCACAGACGGCACTGATGTGGCACTGCAGTGGAGCAGGTGGCACTGATGGGCACTGGTGTGGCACTGGTGTGGCTCTGGTGGCACTGATTAGCACACAGGCGGCACTGGTGGGCACAGGCGGCACTGGTGGGCACAGGCGGCACTGATGTGGCACTGCAGTGGCGCAGATGAGCACTGATGGGCACAGGTGGCACTGGGCACAGGTGGCACTGATGGGCACAGGTGGCACTGGTGTGCACTGTAGTGGCACTGGTGTGTTACAGAGGTGGCACTGGTGTGGCACTGGTGTGGTACAGAGGTGGCACTGGTGGCACAGGTGGTACAGGTGACAGCACTGTTGAGGCACTGTTATGGCACTATTGGGGCACTGTTGGGCACTGCTGGGATCACAAAACTCAGTTTGGCACACGATCTGCTCTCCTCTCCTCTCACGTTGCATCGGTGTGAGGAGAGGAGAGCAATGAACTTGTGATAAGGATAAAAAAGTGTAGCGCTATATTGTGCATAAAAAAGGTGTGTCATGTATAACACCTATGTGCATATCAAACGTTAGGATCTGTTAAACCCAACATGTGAACTTACTAGTGGTGGCCTCTATAGAAATAGAGTAATATAAATAGTGATATCAACGTATAATGTGGACGTTAGGTTCTGTTAAACCCAACAGGTGAACCCATTAGTAGTGACCTGTATAAAAATAAAATTAAATAGAAAAATATATCTGTTGATATCAACATATAATATAATGAAAAACCTGTGAATCGTGTGTACACAATCAATATAATCATCAACCATCAAATCCAAACCCAAACGTGCATATTACAGCATAACATAAGGTGGGGATAAATGGCGAGTCCCTGGGGTATTAAACAGTTCATTCAATTTTGTAAAGGAATCCTGGGTAGATGCAGGTATCACAATGACATCTATTCCTATCTTCAAATAGGTTTTTCCAACACTTGACCAGGCAAAGAAAATGATATAAAATGCCCTTACCGGACGCGGTGGACTCACAGGCCGTTGGCGGTGAGTCGTATGAGCTTGTACCGTTTAAGTACGGTAGGGTAACAGCTGTCCTTGATCCATGGCAAGAGGGTCCTGGAAGGGTTCCCAATCTAAAGCGATATCCCGGATTCCTCCTCCAGCGAGCGTTTGTATCTCATGCAATCAGGAAAAATGGATAGGGAGAAAAAAGGCTCCGCATAGTGTGAATTCCGGATTACCAGGAAATTTTATTATATCAAAAAGAAATTTCCAGTAAAAGTTTAGGTAAAAACAAAGTTCATAAAAGTAACAGAGGTACATTTAGCGCAGTGTACAGATGATAAAAATGGCGTCATACACCCGACGCGTTTCGTCTTCAAAAGACATCAACTGGGGTTGATGTCTTTTGAAGACGAAACGCGTCGGGTGTATGACGCCATTTTTATCATCTGTACACTGCGCTAAATGTACCTCTGTTACTTTTATGAACTTTGTTTTTACCTAAACTTTTACTGGAAATTTCTTTTTGATATAATAAAATTTCCTGGTAATCCGGAATTCACACTATGCGGAGCCTTTTTTCTCCCTATCCATTTTTCCTGATTGCATGAGATACGAACGCTCGCTGGAGGAGGAATCCGGGATATCGCTTTGGATTGGGAACCCTTCCAGGACCCTCTTGCCATGGATCAAGGACAGCTGTTACCCTACCGTACTTAAACGGTGCAAGCTCATACGACTCACCGCCAACGGCCTGTGAGTCCACCGCGTCCGGTAAGGGAATTTTATATCATTTTCTTTGCCTGGTCAAGTGTTGGAAAAACCTATTTGAAGATAGGAATAGATGTCATTGTGATACCTGCATCTACCCAGGATTCCTTTACAAAATTGAATGAACTGTTTAATACCCCAGGGACTCGCCATTTATCCCCACCTTATGTTATGCTGTAATATGCACGTTTGGGTTTGGATTTGATGGTTGATGATTATATTGATTGTGTACACACGATTCACAGGTTTTTCATTATATTATATGTTGATATCAACAGATATATTTTTCTATTTAATTTTATTTTTATACAGGTCACTACTAATGGGTTCACCTGTTGGGTTTAACAGAACCTAACGTCCACATTATACGTTGATATCACTATTTATATTACTCTATTTCTATAGAGGCCACCACTAGTAAGTTCACATGTTGGGTTTAACAGATCCTAACGTTTGATATGCACATCGGTGTTATACATGACACACCTTTTTTTATGCACAATATAGCGCTACACTTTTTTATCCTTATCATCTAATACAATTAGTCTAATTGTTAGTGTTGGCGGCTTGATTTTGTTTGGTTGGCGCAGCAGATTTTCCTGATTTTACAATGAACTTGTGATGACCCTGTTTAAAATGTTTTGTTGACATTTGTGATCGCTCCGTCATTGGACGGAGCGATCACATGTTAAAGGGCCGCTGTCATTGGCCCTTTACCGCGATCCGTGTAGCGCCGGGTCCCGTGAACCCGACGAGCACGGATGTTCCCGTGTGCGCCCCAGCGGGTGCGCGGGAACGATTTTCCGGGAGGACGTCCCTGGACGCCCTCCCAGAGTTAACAAACTGCCCTGTAGCCTTCATTTGGCTATAGGCCGGTTATTAAGTGGTTAAATTGAAGGTGTTTGATTGCATTTCTCTTTAGATGTAATGCTGGGTACGCAAGGGACAAAAATCTGTTAAACAGTCGGTTCAGCAGTTACCGGACAACTTTCGGGCCATTTGTACAGCTCCTTGTCCGACAGAAGCCGGTCTGTCTTGCATCCAATGGCTGCGAACATTCACCAGTGTGTTCTGGTAGGGGAGCAGTCCCCCTGTCAGAACACCATAGCACAGCAGGGGAGATCACTGTACTAATATCGCATAGTTAATACGGCAACCTCCTCAGTTTTTATTTTTTGCATTCATCCCGCTGGGTTGAACAAAGAAAACGTCCGGTGTGTACCAGGCTTAATAGTACAATAATATTAATGTTTGGCAACATAGGACATTTTAGGTTTGGACTGCAGCAAATCAGCCCATGTAAGGTGTAAAACCTGACCCCTCCCCATATACAGATCCAGCTAAACATAGTTAAGCAAGGTAATAAATGGGGGTCCGTTCACCTGAAAAGTGATATTGGCGTTGAATCAAACCTGTGTTATAAGACATTGATATAGTGCTGCCAACTTACACATGCTTTACATACTGTACACTCACATCAGCGACCCTGCAGTCCATTTAGAACAAAAAGCCATCAGCTGCAAACGCTGATGATACTTGGAGTTCAAGTCATCCACAGGAAACTGTGAATGAATGATGCGGCTGTGTGGGCGGACCCTTGCATATTGTTTTCAAATAGTAACAGTGGGTGCTGGGAGGAGATCCCCCACTCGCTGTCAATAGGAGAGGCTGCAGGTGCTGGAACTTGTTACATGTTTCACCCTTTTTACAGGTGTAACCTGTTCCAAGAGGCGAACTTATCCTTTAAACTTTGCATGCAGAAAGAGCTGTGAAAATGTGGACTATACTCCCTCAAAAACTAGTTATGGCCAGCTCATTAGCTTGTTTTAAAAAAGAGCTGGATGCATTCCTAAATGCACAAAATATACCTGGATACAGATTTTTTGAGCTAATAACACAGGGGGTAGTTGATCCAGGGAATATCGGATTGCCTCCTGGGGGATCAGGAAGGAATTTTTCATCCTCCACGGAAGCGAATTGGACCATGCCTTATTGAGGTTTTTTGCCTTCTTTTGGATCAACTATGTTTATAGTATAGTGTATATGGAGGTTTTCTTTTTGTGTGTGGGTGTGTGTGTGTCTTCTCTTTTTTTTTTTTTTCAAACTGACTAACTGCAACTACCGGTATGTATGTAACTGTGACTTTCACACTTTCTGCAGTATCTCACAAAAGTGAGTACACCCCTCTTATTTTTGTAAATATTTTATATATTTTCATGTGACAACACTGCTTGTACAACAGTGTAAATTTGCTGTCCCCTCAAAATAACTCAACACACAGCCATCAATGTCTAAACCACTGGCAACAAAAGTGAGTACACCCCTATATGAAAATGCCCAAATTGGGCCCAATTAGCCACCCCCCCCCCGGTGTCATGTGACTCGTTAGTTTTACAAGGTTTCCGGTGTGAATATGGAGCAGGTGTGTTAAATTTTGTGTTATCGCTCTCACCATCTCATACTGGTCACTGGAAGTTCAACATGGCACCTCATGGCAAAGAACTCTCTGAGGATCTGAAAAAAACAATTGTCGCTCTACACAAAGATGGCCTAGGCTATGTGAAGATTGCCAAGACCCTGAAACTGAGCTGCAGCACGGTGGCCAAGACCATACCTTGCCACGGTCGACCAAAGAAGTTGAGTGCACGTGCTCAGCGTCATATCCAGAGGTTGTCTTTGGGAAATAGACATATGAAGCATTGCTGCAGAGGTTGAAGGGGTGGGGGGGTCAGCCTGTCAGTGCTCAGACCATACGCCGCACACTGCATCAAATTGGTCTGCATGGCTGTCGTCCCAGAAGGAAGCCTCTTCTAAAGATGATGCACAAGGAAGCCGCAAACAGTTTGTTGAAGACAAGCTGACTAAGGACATGGATTACTGGAACCATGTCCTGCGGTCTGATGAGATCAAGATAAACTTTTTTTGGTTCAGATGGTGTCAAGCGTGTGTGTCGGCAACCAGGTGAGGAGTAAAAAGACAAATGTGTTTTGCCTACAGTCAAGCATGGTGGTGGGAGTGTCATGGTCTGGGGCTGCATGTGTGCTGCCAGCACTGGGGAGCTACAGTTCATTGAGGGAACCAAGAATGCCAACATATACTATGACATATTGAAGCAGAGCATGATCCCCTCCCTTTGGAGACTGGGCCACAGGGCAGTATTCCAATGTAATGACCCCAAACACACCTCCAAGACGACCACTGTCTTGCTAAAGAAGAGAGTAAAGGTGATGTACTGACCAAGCAGGTCTCCAGACCTAAACCCTATTCAACATCTGTGAGGCAAACTCAAACAGAAGGTGGTGGAGCACAAGGTCTCTAACATCCACCAGCTCCATGACGTCGTCAAGGAGGAGTGAAAGAGTACTCCAGTGGCAACCTGTGAAGCTCTGGTGAACTCCTTGCCCAAGAGGATTATGGCAGTGCTGGAAAATAATGGTGGCCCCAAAAATATTGCCACTTTTGGCCCAATTTGGACATTTTCACTTAGGGGTGTACCCACTTTTGTTACCAGCGGTTTAGACATTAATGGCTGTGTGTTGAGTTATTTTGAGGGGACAGCAAATTTACACTTATACAAGCTGCACACTCACTAATTTACATTGTAGGAAAGTGTAATTTCTTCAGTTTTGTCACATGAAAAGATATACTAAAATATTTACAAAATTGTGAGGGGTGTACTCACTTTTGTGAGATACTGTATTAGGCCCTTTTCACACACGCAGACCATTTTGTTTCATCAGTTCAGTCGCTTTTTTTTCAAAGAAAAAATGGATTAAGTTTTCATTTTACATCAGTTTTTTTACATCTGCCGGCTAGAATCCTTCAACATATTTTCATGCAAAAACGGACCGTTTGCTCATTTTTCGTCCGATACATTTTTTTAATGAAACAAAAATAGGGCTTTGATCCGTTCCAAAAAACTGATTTTGGCGGAACGGGATTTAAGTGGATGTGAATGGATTATCATCACATGGCCCAGGTACCATGATAGCTGTGGACAAATCACAGCTCACTAGTAAAGGAAGCCAAGCTGTTCTGAATCATATTGATTCAAAACAGCTTTGTTGACATTGTGATCATGTGATCGCATAATGCCGGGTACCGTGAGCCACAATCCGCTGTGGTTGTAAGGGGGTGCTGCAAATACTTCTCAGCAAATACTTTGGGTTGTCTACTTTCCAAAAGGGGTCATTTGGGGGGTGTATAAATGTCCTGCCATTTTATGCCCAACATTAGAAGCTTCCGCCACCCACTCTTCTAAACACTTGAAAACCAAGAGTTTTCTGACGCTTTTTCTTTACATGAAAAAAAATCTGATTTTTTTACTAGAAAATTACTTTGAACCCCAAAAGATTAGATTTTTTTTTTAAAGCAGAGGCCCTAGAGAATAAAATGGTGGGTGTTGCAATTTTGTTTAGGTCACATGGTACTTGCGTAGTGGTTTTTAATTAGCAATTTTTTTGGAAAAAATACACTTTTTTTAATTTTAATGCACAAAAACACACTATAATACCCAATTGCTTGGTAAAATATAAAATTATAAGTTGAGTTAACCAAAGATGTCACGTTTTAAAATTGCACACACCTGTGCAACAGGTTCAAACTACATACATTTTTACTATCCATAGGTGACAATAAGGAAGAGCGCCTACATTAGAAAAGTTGAATTACCAAATAAAAGTACCATCATCCCAAATGTCTAGTACAAAGAGAGGCAGGGGGTAAGGAACGGCCGCAGTTGGCTGCTTCTGTCGGCCGATATCCCAACCCCCCACACAAGGAGAAGCAAGGGGGGGACTATTACGGTACTGAAGGTAGTTGAGTATTTAGTAAGAGAAGGTAAAGGAAATAGTGGTATGATAAAAATTGAATTTTAACCACTTCAAAACCAGCCTCGTTTTGGATTTTAGGTGTTTACATGTTTAAAACAGGTTTTTTTGCTAGAAAATTACTTAGAACCCCCAAACATTATATATTGTTTTTTTTCTAACACCCTAGAGAATAAAATAGCGGTCATTGCAATACTTTTTTTTTGCACCGTATTTGCGCAGCGGTCTTCTAAGCGCACTTTTTTTGGAAAAAATTCACTTTTTTGAAAAAAAAAATAAGACAACAGTAAAGTTAGCCCAATTTTTTTTATATTGTGAAATATAATGTTACGCCAAGTAAATTGATACCCATCATGTCACGCTTTAAAATTGCGCCCGCTCGTGGAATGGCGTCAAACTTTTACCCTTAAAAATCTCCATAGGCGACGTTTAAAAAATTCTACAGATTGCAGGTTTTGCGTTACAGAGGAGGTCTAGGGCTAGAATTATTCCTCTCACTCTACCGGTCGCGGCGATACCTCACATGTGTGGTTTGACCACCGTTTTCATATGCGGGCGCTACTCACGTATGCGTTCGCTTCTGCGCGCGAGCTCGTCGGGACAGGGCGCTTTAAAATTTTTTTTTTTTTTTTTAATTATTTATTTTACTTTATTTTATTTATTTTTTCACTGTTTTTTAAAAAAAAAAAATTTGGATCACTTTTATTCCTATTACAAGGAATGTAAACATCCCTTGTAATAGAAAAAAGCATGACAGGTCCTCTTAACCACTTGCCGACCGCCTCACGCCTATATACGTGAGCAGAGCGGCACGGGCAGGCAAAATCACGTACCTGAAACGTGATTGCCTTCCCGCGGGTGGGGGGTCCGATCGGACCCCCCCCCCCGGTGCCAGCTGCGGTCGGCATTTGGTTGGAAGCGATGGGAGACGAGGGGGAGGCCATCCGATCGTGGCCCCCCCCTCGCGATCGCTCCCAGCCAATGACAAACATCCCCTGCCTCTGTATAGTACACAGAGGCAGAGGATGTGATGTCATCTCTCCTCGGCTCGGGAGTTTCCGTTCCAGCGCCGAGGGGAGATGACATGTAAGTGCACCAACACTCACACACACACAGTAGAACATGCCAGGCATACCTTACACCCCCGATCGCCCCCCGATCCCCCCCCAATCACCCCCCCCCCCGTCACAAACTGACACCAAGCAGGTTTTTTTTTTTTTGTTTTTTTTTCCTGATTACTGCATAGTGTCAGTTTGTGACAGTTAGCAGTGTTAGGGTAGTGACTGTTACCCCCCTGTAGGTCTAGGGTACCCCCCTTACCCCCCCTAATAAAGTTTTAACCCCTTGATCACCCCCCGTCACCAGTGTCGCTAAGCGATCATTTTTCTGATCGCTGTATTAGTGTCGCTGGTGACGCTAGTTAGGGACGTAAATATTTAGGTTCGCCGTCAGTGTTTTATAGCGACAGGGACCCCCATATACTACCGAATAAATGTTTTAACCCCTTGATTGCCCCCTAGTTAACCCTTTCACCACTGATCACCGTATAACCGTTACGGGTGACGCTGGTTAGTTTGTTTATTTTTTATAGTGTCAGGGCACCCGCCGTTTATTACCAAATAAAATTTTAGCCCCCTGTAGGTCTAGGGTACCCCCCTTACCCCCCCCTAATAAAGTTTTAACCCCTTGATCACCCCCTGTCGCCAGTGTCGCTAAGCGATCATTTTTCTGATCGCTGTATTAGTGTCGCTGGTGACGCTAGTTAGGGACGTAAATATTTAGGTTCGCCGTCAGTGTTTTATAGCGACAGGGACCCCCATATACTATCTAATAAATGTTTTAACCCCTTGATGGCCCCCTAGTTAACCCTTTCACCACTGATCACCGTATAACCGTTACGGGTGACGCTGGTTAGTTTGTTTATTTTTTATAGTGTCAGGGCACCCGCCGTTTATTACCGAAAAAAGGTTTAGCCCCCTGATCGCCCGGCGGTGATATGCGTCGCCCTAGGCAGCGTCAGATTAGCACCAGTACCGCGAACACCCATGCACGCACCGTACACGCACCGTACACCTCCCTTAGTGGTATAGTATCTGAACGCATCAATATCTGATCCGATCAGATCTATACTGGCGTCCCCAGCAGTTTAGGGTTCCCAAAAACGCAGTGTTAGCGGGATCAGCCCAGATACCTGCTAGCACCTGCGTTTTGCCCCTCCGCCCGGCCCAGCCCAGTCCAGCCCACCCAAGTGCAGTATCGATCGATCACTGTCACTTTTTTTTGTAGCGTTTTGGTGAACTGGCAAGCACCAGCGGCCTAGTACACCCCGGTCGTAGTCAAACCAGCACTGCAGTAACACTTGGTGACGTGGCGAGTCCCATAAGTGCAGTTCAAGCTGGTGAGGTGGCAAGCACAAGTAGTGTCCCGCTGCCACCAAAAAGACAAACACAGGCCCGTCGTGCCCATAGTGCCCTTCCTGCTGCATTCGCCAATCCTAATTGGGAACCCACCGCTTCTGCAGCGCCCGTACTTCCCCCATTCACATCCCCAACCAAATGCAGTCGGCTGCATGAGAGGCATTTTCTTTGTCCTCCCGAGTACCCCTACCCAACGAACCCCCCCAAAAAAGATGTTGTGTCTGCAGCAAGCGCGGATATAGGCGTGACACTCACTATTATTGTCCCTCCTGTCCTGACAATCCTGGTCTTTGCATTGGTGAATGTTTTGAACGCTACCATTCACTAGTTGAGTATTAGCGTAGGGTACAGCATTGCACAGACTAGGCACACTTTCACAGGGTCTCCCAAGATGCCATCGCATTTTGAGAGACCCGAACCTGGAAGCGGTTACAGTTATAAAAGTTACAGTTACAAAAAAAAAGTGTAAAAAAAAAAAAAAAACACAAACAAAAATAAAAAAAAATAGTTGTCGTTTTATTGTTCTCTCTCTCTATTCTCTCTCTCTATTGTTCTGCTCTTTTTTACTGTATTCTATTCTGCAATGTTTTATTGTTATTATGTTTTATCATGTTTGCTTTTCAGGTATGCAATTTTTTATACTTTACCGTTTACTGTGCTTTATTGTTAACCATTTTTTTGTCTTCAGGTACGCCATTCACGACTTTGAGTGGTTATACCAGAATGATGCCTGCAGGTTTAGGTATCATCTTGGTATCATTCTTTTTAGCCAGCGGTCGGCTTTCATGTAAAAGCAATCCTAGCGGCTAATTAGCCTCTAGACTGCTTTTACAAGCAGTGGGAGGGAATGCCCCCCCCCCCCACCGTCTTCCGTGTTTTTCTCTGGCTCTCCTGTCTCAACAGGGAACCTGAGAATGCAGCCGGTGATTCAGCCAGCTGACCATAGAGCTGATCAGAGACCAGAGTGGCTCCAAACATCTCTATGGCCTAAGAAACCGGAAGCTACGAGCATTTTATGACTTAGATTTCGCCGGATGTAAATAGCGCCATTGGGAAATTGGGGGAGCATTTTATCACACCGATCTTGGTGTGGTCAGATGCTTTGAGGGCAGAGGAGAGATCTAGGGTCTAATAGACCCCAATTTTTTCAAAAAAGAGTACCTGTCACTACCTATTGCTATCATAGGGGATATTTACATTCCCTGAGATAACAATAAAAATGATTTAAAAAAAAAAATGAAAGGAACAGTTTAAAAATAAGATAAAAAAGCAAAAAAATAATAAAGAAAAAAAATAAATAAATAAAAAGCACCCCTGTCCCCCCTGCTCTCGCGCTAAGGCGAACGCAAGCGGCGGTCTGGCGTCAAATGTAAACAGCAATTGCACCATGCATGTGAGGTATCACCGCGAAGGTCAGATCGAGGGCAGTAATTTTAGCAGTAGACCTCCTCTGTAAATCTAAAGTGGTAACCTGTAAAGGCTTTTAAAAATGTATTAATTTTGTTGCCACTGCACGTTTGTGCGCAATTTTAAAGCATGTCATGTTTGGTATCCATGTACTCGGCCTAAGATCATCTTTTTTATTTCATCAAACATTTGGGCAATATAGTGTGTTTTAGTGCATTAAAATTTAAAAAAGTGTGTTTTTTCCCCAAAAAATGCGTTTGAAAATCGCTGCGCAAATACTGTGTGAAAAAAAAAAATGAAACACCCACCATTTTAATCTGTAGGGCATTTGCTTTAAAATAATATATAATGTTTGGGGGTTCAAAGTAATTTTCTTGCAAAAAAAAATAATTTTTTCATGTAATCAAAAAGTGTCAGAAAGGGCTTTGTCTTCAAGTGGTTAGAAGAGTGGGTGATGTGTGACATAAGCTTCTAAATGTTGTGCATAAAATGCCAGGACAGTTCAAACCCCCCCCAAATGACCCCATTTTGGAAAGTAGACACCCCAAGCTATTTGCTGAGAGGCATGTCGAGTCCATGGAATATTTTATATTGTGACACAAGTAGCGGGAAAGAGACAAATTTTTTTTTTTTTTTGCACAAAGTTGTCACTAAATGTTATATTGCTCAAATGTGCCATGGGAATATGTGAAATTACACCCCAAAATAAATTCTGTTGCTTCTCCTGAGTACGGGGATACCACATGTGTGGGACTTTTTGGGAGCCTAGCCGCGCACGGGACCCCGAAAACCAAGCACCGCCTTCAGGCTTTCTAAGGCCGTAAATTTTTGATTTCACTCTTCACTGCCTATCACAGTTTCGGAGGCCATGGAATGCCCAGGTGGCACAAACCCCCCCCCAAATTACCCTATTTTGGAAAGTAAACACCCCAAGCTATTTGCTGAGAGGTATAGTGAGTATTTTGCAGACCGCACTTTTTGTCACAAAGTTTTGAAAATTGAAAAAAGAAAAAAAAATTTTTTTTTCTGGTCTTTCTTCATTTTCAAAAACAAATGAGAGCTGCAAAATACTCACCATGCCTCTCAGCAAATAGCTTGGGGTGTCTACTTTCCAAAATGGGGTAATTTGGGGGGGGTTTGTGCCATCTTGGCATTTTATGGCCTTCAAAACTGTGATAGGTAGTGAGGAGTAAAATCAAAAATGTATGCCCTTAGAAATCCTGAAGGTGGTGCTGGGTTTTCGGGGCCCCGTACGCGGCTAGGCTCCCAAAAAGTGCCACACATGTGGTATCCCCGTACTCAGGAGAAGCAGCTGAATGTATTTTGGGGTGCAATTCCACATATGCCCATGGCCTGTGTGAGCAATATATCATTTAGTGACAACTTTTTGTAAATTTTTTTTTTTTTTTTTTTTTTTTTTGTCATTATTCAATCACTTGGGACAAAAAAAAAAATATTCAATGGGTTCAACATGCCTCTCAGCAATTTCCTTGGGGTGTCTACTTTCCAAAATGGGGTCATTTGGGGGGGTTTTGTACTGCCCTGCCATTTTAGCACCTCAAGAAATGACATAGGCAGTCATAAACTAAAAGCTGTGTAAATTCCAGAAAATGTACCCTAGTTTGTAGACGCTATAACTTTTGCGCAAACCAATAAATATACGCTTATTGACATTTTTTTTACCAAAGACATGTGGCCGAATACATTTTGGCCTAAATGTATGACTAAAATTTAGTTTATTGGATTTTTTTTATAACAAAAAGTAGAAAATATCATTTTTTTTCAAAATTTTCAGTCTTTTTCCGTTTATAGCGCAAAAAATAAAAACGGCAGAGGTGATCAAATACCATCAAAAGAAAGCTCTATTTGTGGGAAGAAAAGGACGCAAATTTCGTTTGGGTAGAGCATTGCATGACCGCGCAATTAGCAGTTAAAGCGACGCAGTGCCGAATTGTAAAAAGTGCTCTGGTCAGGAAGGGGGTAAATCCTTCCGGGGCTGAAGTGGTTAAATATGAGATCTGGGGTCAAAAAGTCCTCAGATCTCATATTTCGACTATAATGCAAAAAAAAAAAAAAAAAAAAAAGTCGTTTAAAAAAATGACACAAAATAAATTGTGCCTTTAAGAGAAGTGGGCGGAGCCGTCATAATGACGTCGCTCCGGCCGTCACATGGTATAGAGACGGGTGGGGGCCATCTTGGCCTCACTCGTCTCAGTACCTCAGCTGTGAAAGGACCCGATCGCCTCCGCCGTTACCGACGGCTCCGGTAAGCGGCGGAGGGTGCGGGAGAGCGGCGGGAGGGGGGGTGGCACCTCTCCCGCCGCCGATAACGGTGATCTCGCGGCGAACCCGCCGCATAGACCACCGTTATCGTGTGCAGAATCGCCGGCCCTAAAGATGGATACCTCGGTTGTGGCAGCAGCTGCTGCCGTTACCGAGATATCCATCTTTAAAAAACAGGACGTCAATATACAGTGGGCGGTCGGGAGGTGGTTAATAATAAACAATTTTAAAAATTATTACAGTGTCATATACAGTTGTAGTTCAAAGCAAAGACAATATATACAACCATACGGATTACACCCAATAATGACAGAGGGTACATATATAGCTTGGATTCTCGACCGGTTTCGCGGTATTCACCGCTTCCTCAGGAGAGTAAAGTCCGTTCAGGAATTCTCTGTGGGTATGTAGGGCCCCATATAATTCCCCCTGCGGCGAACACAGGGGATAGCAAACAGCCTCCCTAAAGCATTATTCAGTTGAAAGGCGCATAAGTTGGGGTAAACGAGGACAACATAAGGGATCATATAGTGAAAAGGTTGAAAAGGCCAAACGCTGTTAGGTTAGCAATGAAAGCCCCCCAGAGCTGGAACCATTGATGTGTGTAGAAGAAAGAAGTCACCGCAGCAACCAAGATGATGGTTTTCAACTAGCGCAGCGTCGGGAGGCTGTAGGCTCAGCCTCCCGACGCCAGCTGTCTTACTGTGTTGCGGTTTTCAACATGTGCTTCAGAAACAGCTCCTATGGAACAGTCCATAAGGGTCTTACCGTGCTGCGCTTCCCCACACGTGCCCCTTTGTTACGACACACCAACATCACTCTTCCGTGACAGCTTCCATGTCACCATTCTGTGTCTTGTTCTTTCCGATATCTTCAGGACGGGGTGCAGTACAGGCAAGGGGTGTCCATTCACTCACTCCTCTTCACCAGCACACCTTCAGAGCAACATATCAACCAGCTTTCAGATATAGTCTCGAGGAGGGCCTTTTGCCCATATTACTAGCCTAAAATACACCTTTATCACACTATACCATAACCTGAATCAACCCATTACCATAACATATATACCTATTTACATAGGATCCATCAAATTACGCATCCCACTCCCAACCTCCTATAACTCCTCAGTGTAGATACGAGCCGGGATTAGGCAGGTTCGCTCACAATGGTCTCTCCTACCGCAATTCTGGCACGTCGTGGTATTTCAGGGTTCTGAACTGTCAGCAAAGCCTCCACCGTGTATTAATAGACCTTACCATCAATTCGCCCTTCAACTTGCATAGATAAATGCGAGACCTTCCTATACAAATGTCGAGTCCAACAACACATACCAACTTGAACCAATGACAAAACTGCAGCAATAATGAGTAATACTACAACGGGATGTATCAAATAATTCAAAATACTGTTAGCCTTGCTGGAATGTCCGAATATTACCTCCCACATCATTTTCTAGTTGATGTACTACCTCCTTTGTTTCGTTCTGATCGTGGTAGATGGCTATAGTAGTATTGGCTCTCTCTTGCTGCAGCATCCTCAAAAGGCTCTCATCTCTATCCCAATCTGTTAACCATTCCTGTATCTTCCTTCCCATACCAAGGTTCAGGGCTCTTAGATTAACAGGGCGGTTCTGGTTGACATCCACAGACAGATTGGCAATATGCTTTACCACACAATTCCATCCCTGTGTCTGGATTTCAGAGACACCGCCAAGGGTACACCATGCTCCTCTAGCTATTGTCAGGTTCACAGAACATCCTAGTTCCATGACTGTTACATTAGTATCCTTTAGGACAAAGAAACAAACTCTCCTATGTCCCAAATACACCGTTGTAACCTTCCCGGCAATGTTCTCCCCATCCAGAACACAGAGTGAGGCATCTTCCCAACATTTCTCATCCACCACCGTGTATTGACCTGGCATACAAAGGACGTCATGGTCATGCCTCTGAAAGAGGGAAATATCAACCTGCCTCCAGCTCCCGTCCTCTCTGATCACATGTTGGTAATTTGGCCTCAGATGCAACAAAGTAGAAATCCCAGTCAGCAAGCCCATCGATATCACCGAATACACAGATTGAGTCTGCACTTTTGTATATGGGATCAATGAGGAAGCGTAACCGCTCTCATAATCCAAATTAGTACAGCCCATCCAGGCATTCGACCACCAACTTGGATTAGTGTAAGAGATGTGCTTTGGTAAAATCTTACTGAGCTGTGATGCCAACTCACAAAGCCACTGCCCCCCATACAGGGACTGTACAATCAGCTCGATGTTGATAATTCCGCCTGTCCCTGCGTGCACGCCAGAGCCCATGACATATTTTTGCCCTGCATCACCACACGATCTACCAACCTCATAAAATGTTGGATAAAATCTTGAGCTACTTTTACCTGGGTATTTGTGACGTTGAATATTATCAAGAATGTCATTAATCTCTCTCTGAGCAACAAAGCCCCGCTTACTGTCTGAAGCTATAGCTGAGATTTTGTTCCTCAGGAGATCGATGTCCACTTCCTTATTCCCCCCAATATAGTGCTGAATATATCCCTCCTCTTTCGGTTACTCCTCAGAAATAAGCGTCATACATGGACCTCATTCTGCGTCCGCCCATCTCTGGGAGCAAGCCACTGATATACTGACCGCACTTGATTCAGTGTATACTCAGCACATATAGGGTAATAGGATTTTACCAACCATTACAAGACATTGAATTGCCATGTGGTGAAGGCATACTGTACCCTGGTAGCCAGTGTTTGGGACGAGCTTAGATCTATTTGTAGTGGTTCCCCTTTCCCTAACGGAGCATGCCCCCGTGTGTAGTCACTGGCATTACCTGTGCAGGGTTTCAACCTCTCAGGCGAGACATCAACCAGGCGTGTCTCCCCCATACAAGCAAATTATCACCCCATTGATGTGTCACCTGGCCAACCTCTAGTCTGGCCAACAGACACCTTATTATGCATACGTGCCAGCCTCCTGGGTACCTGCACCATATTCTGTTACCTCAATACATGTCATACATTAAACCTTTTCTTCTTTCGATTCCTCCCTCCAACAAAAAACATATTTTACATTTCATGTTCTGACGGATTGGATATGTTCTATTCCTTCCCCAACCTCCAACCCATTGCGCATGTAATAATGACACGTTTGCATTCATCAGGAGAGACTCCGGCAAAAATGTTTAACAAGTCTTGTTGATGGGCACCGTCTTTCAGATTCAGCATTAGCACTAAATTATCCATTAGCAAAAACAAGTATTAAACTGAATCTTTTCGTTTGTCCCTTCTCTCCTGAATGTTTATCGGAACAAATTTTCAGTGTGGTGTGGCACAGACACACTGCCAACCAGATGAACAGCTTTCATCTCTGTTCCAGAAACCTCTCCAATCTCGCTTTACCAAGACTCTGGAAGTAAAAAACGAGAGCAGAATCAAATTCTTATCCATAATATCTCCTCGCTTACTAGGTTTACCTATAGTTTCTTCCTTGGAACCCAGGAACTTAGTATTCCTGGCTTGTGCAACTCTGACCAAACTATCAAAACAACCATGACCTCTTTAGGCTGAACCCACTCTAAAATGGATCCCCATGGTATGATCAAAATTAAAAAAAAACGAACGTCAATGTTACTTTCCAAAAATTCTAATTTTAAACACTAACCACAATGCATTTATCTATACCTTAAGACCTATGCACTAACCCCCCTTTCAGGTGGACAACCCAACAATTTTTCCACCTGAACAAAACAAAAGTAAAATAGATGACTAAACAAATACCAAAAATATATAAAAATAAATAAAAATCTGGCCATTATCACACAAAAACAACATGACAAGACAACCACCATAAAACAATGACAAACACTCAACTTTTACCACTTCAGCACCGGAAGGATTTACCCCCTTCCTGACCAGAGCACTTTTTACAATTTGGCACTGCGTCACTTTAACTGCTAATTGCGCGGTCATGCAATGCTGTACCCAAACAAAATTTGTGTCCTTTTCTTCCCACAAATAGAGCTTTCTTTTGATGTTATTTGATCACCTCTGCGGTTTTTATTTTTTTCGCTATAAACGGAAAAAGACCGAAAATTTTGAAAAAAAGACATTTTCTACTTTTTGTTATAAAAAAAATCCAATAAACTCAATTTTAGTCATACATTTAGGCCAAAATGTATTCGGCCACATGTCTTTGGTAAAAAAAAAATGTCAAGCGCTTATTTTTAGGTTTGCGCAAAAGTTATAGCGTCTACAAACTAGGGTACATTTTCTGTAATTTACACAGCTTTTAGTTTATGACTGCCTATGTCATTTCTTGAGGTGCTAAAATGGCAGGGCAGTACAAACCCCCCCCCCCCCCAAATGACCCCATTTTGGAAAGTAGACACCCCAAGGAAATTGCTAAGAGGCATGCTGAGCCCATTGAATATTAATTTTTTTTGTCCCAAGTGATTGAATAATGACAAAAAAAAATTACAAAAAGTTGTCACTAAATGATATATTGCTCACACAGGCCATGGGCATATGTGGAATTGCACCCCAAAATACATTCAGCTGCTTCTCCTGAGTACGGGGATACCACATGTACGGGGCCCCGAAAACCAATCACCGCCTTCAGGATTTCTAAGGGTGTAAATTTTTGATTTCACTCCTCACTACCTATCACGGTTTTGAAGGCCATAAAATGCCCAGATGGCACAAAACCCCCCCAAATGGCCTCACTTTGGAAAGTAGACACCCCAAGCTATTTGCTGAGAGGCATGTTGACTCCATGGAATATTTTATATTTTGACACAAGTTGCGGGAAAGTGACACATATTTTTTTTATTCTTTTGCACAAAGTTGTCACTAAATGATATATTGCTCACACAGGCCATGAGCATATGTGGAATTGCACCCCAAACTACATTTAGCTGCTTCTCCTGAGTATGGGGATACCACATGTGTAGGACTTTTTGGGAGCTTAACCACGTACGGGGCCCCGAAAACCAATCACCGCCTTCAGGATTTCTAAGGGTGTAAATTTTTGATTTCACTCTTCACTGCTTCACAGTTTCGGAGGCCATGGAATGCCCAGGTGGCACAAACCCCCCCCAAATGACCCCGTTTTGGAAAGTAGACACCCCAAGCTATTTGCTGAGAGGCATGGTGAGTATTTTGCAGCTCTCATTTGTTTTTGAAAATGAAAAAAGACAAGAAGAAAAATTTTTTTTTTTCAATTTTCAAAACTACCTCCCTCACTCTCTTGCTTCTCCTAACCTCCAGAGATATATCCCCAAACCCTGGACCTCCATCATTTAACTGTACCCCATGCACCCATCATCCTGCACCCTCTGGTAGCAGCCGCAATCAGCACAATTTAGTTCCCATTTCTATTCTTCCTAAGACCAGACTCCCTTTCTCTTGTGCCCTTTTGAACTCCCGCTCTGTCTGCAACAAACTCACCTCTCTCCATGACCTCTTTATTGCCAACTCATTTAATCTACTCGCCATTACCGAAACCGGGCTCCACTTATCCGACACTGCATCTTCTGCTGCCCTAACCCATGGTGGTCTTCTCTGGGCTCACTTCCCCAGATCCAGTGGACGTAAGGGAGGAGGTGTCGGAATCCTCCTAGCCCCACATAGCACCTTTCAGGTACTACACCCACCTCCCTCTCTGTCACTCTCCTCTTTCGAAGCACACTGCATTCGTCTTTTTACTCCAGTTTCTCTAAGGATAGCTGTGATCTGCAGGCCCCTGAACCAATATTAACCTTTCTTGATGACTAATCTGCCTGGCTACCCTACTTTCTTTCTTCTGAAATCCCCACAATCATTCTCAGGGACTTCAACATCCCTATTAATACTAACACTCCTGCCACTTCCAAACTTCTCAGCCTAACATCCTCCTTTGACCTGAAGTAGTGGATACATGCTCCTACTCACTCCGAAGGCAATACCCTTGACCTCGTTTTCTCACCTTTGCACTCCATGCAACCTCTCTAACTATCCATTCCCTCTCTCTCATTACCACCTTATTCGTTTCACTCTCTCCCTCTCCTCCACCTCCTCTCCCTCCAACCGCCTAAAAGTTACCTGCAGAAACCTACGTCATCTCAACCCTTCTCTTCTCTACTCTATCGACAACCTCTACGACAAAATCTTACTCCTATCCTGCACCAACCTAGCCACTTCTGTCTACAACACCTCACTTCTAGCTGCACTTGACTCAATGGCCCCCCTCACTAGACACAGAATCAGGCCCCGACCCCTTCAACCTTGGCAAACAGATGATACTAGAAGTCTGAAAAAATGTAGTCGTGGTCACGAGCGCCAGTGGCGTAAGACTAAGTCTCAGAGAGATTTCAACCAATATAAACCTGCCCTCCAAAAATACAATTCCAGTCTCCTCACTGCCAAGCAGGCCTACTTTATCACTATCATTAGCAGCTTATCATCCCTTCCCCATCAACTCTTCTCTGCCTTCAACTCTCTACTTCGTCCTCCACCACCTCCACCCGTCAACTCACTCACTGCCCAGGAGATCGCCAATCACTTCAAACAGAAGATTGATACAATTCGTGAGGAGATCTCTATTGTTCCGATACCCTCCACGCCTCTCACTTCATGCCCACAGGCACAATCATTACTTCCTTCTTTCAGCCCCTCTCCTATTTTCAATCTACACCTCCTCCCTGGGTCAGTTGATAGCATCCCATGGCTTCCAATACCACCTGTACGCTGACGACACCCAAATCTATTTCTCTACCCCTCAGCTCACTCCCTCTGTCTCCTCACGTTTCACTAATTTACTATCAGATATATCAGTCTGGATGTCACCCCACTTCCTCAAACTCAATCTATCAAAAACCGAACTTATAATTTTTCCTCCCCTGTATGCCCCTTCCCCTGATTTCTCGGTCAAAATCGATGGCACAACTATAAGCCCATCCCCACATGCCAAGGTTCTAGGTGTTGTCCTGGACTCTGAACTTTCCTTCAAGCACCACGCCCAATCACTGTCCAAATCCTGCTGCCTCAACCTCCGCAACATCTCCAAAATACGCCCCTTTCTAACCAATGACACAACAAAACTCTTAATTCACTCGCTGGTCATCTTTCGCCTCGACTACTGCAACTCCCTTTTCATTGGCTTACCTCTACATAGTCTATCACTTCTTCAATCCATCATGAATGCTGCTGCCAGACTCATCCACCTTACCAATCGCTCTGTCTCTGCTACCCCTTCTCTGTCAATCCCTCCAGTGGCTTCCGGTTGGCCAAGGAATTAAATTCAAAATACTAACCACTACGTACAAAGCCATCCACAATTTAGCCCCCAGCTACATCACTTGCCTAGTCTTTAAATACCAACCTACTCGTTCTCTTCGTTCTTCTCAAGACCTTCTGCTCTCTAGCTCCCTCATCACCTCCTCCCATGCTCGCCTCCAGGACTTTTCCAAAGCCTCTCCAATCCTATGGAATGCCTTACCTCAATCTGTCCGCTTATCTCCTACTCTATTAGTTTTTAGACGATCCCTGAAAACCCTTCTCTTCAGAGGAGCCTACCCACACCTAACAACAGTTTTTTTAAATCTCTCC
Source organism: Lithobates septentrionalis (assembly GCA_037952835.1). Lineage (NCBI taxonomy): Eukaryota > Metazoa > Chordata > Amphibia > Anura > Ranidae > Lithobates > Lithobates septentrionalis. Next base: position 164,661 of record JBBDGP010000965.1, read on the forward strand.
ATCAGCTCACCCCCCACAGTTATTACCTTTTTTTTTCCACTTGACCCTCCCTTCTAGATTGTAAGCTCTAACGAGCAGGGTCCTCTGATTCCTCCTGTATTGATTTGTATTGTAAGTGTACTGTCTGCCCTCGTGTTGTAAAGCGTAAACTGTTGGCGCTATATAAATCCTGTTTAACCACTTGACAACTGGGCACTTAAACCCCCCTCGTGACCAGACCAATTTTCAGCTTTCAGCGCTCTCACACTTTGAATGACAATTACTCAGTCATACAATACTGTACCCAAATGAATTTTTTGTCCTTTTTTTTTCCTACATATAGAGCTTTATTTTGGTGGTATTTGATCACCCCTGGGTTTTTTATTTTTGTGCGCTATAAATGAAAAAAGACTGAAAATTTTGAAAAAAAAACGCATTTTTCTTTGTTTCTGTGATAAAATTTTGCAAATTAGTAATTTTTCTTCATATATTTTGGCCACAATTTATACTGCTACATATCTTTGGTAAAAATAACCCAAATTAGTGGATATTATTTGGTCTTTGTGAAATTTAGAGAGTCTACAAGTTATGGTGCAAATCATAAAAAATTGATCACATCTGAAGTACTGACGGCCTATCTAATTTCTTGCGACCCGAACAAGTCAGGAAAGTACAAATACCCCCCAAATGACCCCTTTTTTGAAAGTAGACAATCCAAGGTATTTAGTTAGATGCATGGGGAGGTTTTTGATGTTGTCATTTTTTCCCACAATTCTTTGCAAAATGAAGATTATTTTTTTTACCCACAAAATTGTCATTGTAATAGGTTATTTCTCTCACATGGCATTTATATACCACAAATGACACCCCAAAGAAACTTTCTGCTACTCCTCCTGAGTATTACGATACCATATGTGTGGGACTTTTTCACAGCCTGGCCACATACAGAGGCCCAACATGTAGGGAGCGCCATCACGTGTTCTAGGAGCATAAATTACACATCTAATTTGTTGACTACCTATTACACTTTTGAAGGCCCTGGAGAACCAGGACAATGACACGTGACACTGATGACAAATGGCACTGATACGTGGCACTGATGACAGATGGCACTGATACGTGGCACTGACAGTGATGTGGCACTGATGACAGATGGCACTAATACGTGGCACTGATGACAGATGGCACTAATACATGGCACTGACAGATGGCACTAATACGTGGCACTGATGACACGTGACACTGATGACAGATGGCACTAATATGTGGCACGGATGACACGTGGCGCTGATGACAAATGGCACTGATGACAGATGGCACTAATATGTGGCACTGATGACACGTGGCACTGATGAAAGATGGCACTAATACGTGGCACTGATGACAGATGGCACTAATACGTGGCACTGATGACAGATGGCACTGATACGTGGCACTGATGACACTGATGACAGGTGGCACTGATGACACTGATGACAGATGGCACTGATACGTGGCACTGATGACACATGACACGTGACACTGATGACAGATGGCACTATGTGGCACTGATGACAGATGGCACTTTTACGTGGCACTGGGGACAGATGGCACTGGGGACAGATGGCAGGGACAGATGGCAGGACAGATGGCAGGGGCAGATGGCAGGACAGATGACAGTGCTGACACTTTTTTTTTTCGTTTTTTTTTTTGCTGTTTACTTACCGCAGCAGCGGTTCGCTCTCCCTCCTCACACGCTGTCTCTGTGTGAGGAGGGAGAGCCGGCGATGAGAGATGATCTCATATGTTTACATATGAGATCCTCTCTCATTGGCAGAGCGATCGCACTGTAAACGGCCGCTGTCATTGCCCGTTTACGGCGATCTGTGACTGGCTGTGTCCGAGGGACACGGCCAGCACAAAACTTCCCTGATGTGCGCCCGCGGGAGCGCGCAACGCGGAAGTAACTAGGGGGACGTCCAGGGACGCACTCCCGGCAATTGGAGTCCGCGCTGTAGCCGTCTTTCGGCTATAGCGCGGACGCCTAGTGGTTAATAATAATAATCACCTCTGCGGTTTTTATTTTTTGTGCTATAAACAAAAAAGAGCGACAATTTTGAAAAAAAAAAGCAATATTTTTTACTTTTTGCTATAATATATTTCCCTCGGTTTAGGCCGATTTTTTCCTCAGTTTAGGCCGATATGTATTCTTCTACATATTTTTGGTAAAAAGAAATCCCATTAATTGATTTTTTTGCGCAAAAGTTATTGCGTCTACAAAATAGGGGATAGTTTTATGGAATTTTTATTATTAATTTTATTTTTTTTTTTTATTCGTATATGACGGACACATCGGACACTTTTGACACTATTTTGTATAAAAATGCACTGATTGCTGTGTAAATGACACTGGTAGAGAGGGGGTTTAAACAGTAGGGGGCGATCAAGAGGTTAAGTGTGTCCTAGGGAGTGATTCTAATTTTGGGGGGATGGGCTTCCACTCGCATGACAGCAATCACTGCTCCCGATGACAGGGAGCAGTGATCTCTGTCATGTCACAAGGCAGAACGGGGAAATGCCTTGTTTACATAGGCATCTCCCTGTTATGCCGCTCTGTGACACGATCGCCGGGACACCGGCGGACATCAAGTCTGCGGGTCCTGCACGCACACTAGCTCCGCCAATCAAAGGGGACGTACAGGTATGCCCATTTATCCACCGCTGCCGTTGTGCCGATTATATCGGCGTGCAGCGGTCGGTCGGCAAGTGGTTAAAGCGTGACATATTGGGTATCTATTTACTCGGGTGTAACATCATTCACATTTTACAAAACAATTGGGATAATATATATATATATATATATATATATATATATATATATATATATATATATATATATATATATATATATATATATATATATATATATATATATACACATTGTTATAGTGTTTTTTTTTTTAATTGCATTTGAATAAACATTGTGCAAATACTGCATGACATAAAATATTGCAACGGAATGCCATTTATTCCCTAGGGTCTCTGCTAAAAAAAAAATGTAAAGTGTTTGAGGGTTCCAAGTAATTTTCTAGCAAAAAAATACTGATTTAAACGTGTAAACAAAAAGTGGCAGAAAAAGCCTGGTCGGCAAGTGGTTAACTTTGTATATGATTTTAGTCCTTTAGACACAGCTGATCACAGATCAGTGTAAAGAGTAGATCAGTGTAAGCAGAATTTGCCGGTTATCGGCAATCCTCTCCTCATGCTGACAGCGCATGAGGAGAGGAGAGCTGATAAGCAGCAATCCTCAGAGGACATTTACACTGATAATCAGGGCATTGATCATCAGTGGTGCCCATCAGTGATGCCTGTCTGTGCACATTGGTGATGCCCATCAGTGCAGCCTAATCGGCCCACATTAGTAAAGGAGAAAAATTACTTGTTTACAAAATTTTATAACCCCCCCCCCGGTTCCTGAAGCGGTCTGCTTTTGTCCGGGAGCGATCAGACGTGAGGGGAAGGCCATCCATTCGTGGCCGCCCCCTCGCGATCGCTCCTAGCCAATGAGAATCTTCCTCTGCCTCTGTATAGTAAACAGAGGCAGAGGAAGTGATGTCATCGCTCCTCGGCTCGGTATTTTCCGTTCCGGCGCCGAGGAGAGAAGACATCTGAGTGAGTGGAAAACACACAGTAGAACACGCCAGGCATACATTACACCCTTACACCCCCCAATCTCCCCCTGATCACCCCCCTTACACCCCCCACCCCGTCACACTGACACCAAGCAGTTTTTTTTTTTTCTGATTACTGCATTGGTGTCAGTTTGTGACAGTGTGGTAGGGCAGTTAGTGTTAGCCCCCTTCAGGCCTAGGATACCCCCCTAACCCCCCCTAATAAAGGTTAACCCCGTGATCACCCCCCCCCCCCCGTCGCCAGTGTCGCTAAGCGATCGTTTTTCTGATCGCTGTATTAGTGTCACTGGTGACGCTAGTTAGGGAGGTAAATATATAGGTTCGCCGTCAGTGTTTTATAGCGACAGGGACCCCCATATACTACCTAATAAATGTTTTAACCCCCTGATTGCCCCCTAGTTAAGACTTTCACCAGTGATCACCGTATAACTGGTACGGGTGACGCTGGTTAGTTAGTTTATTTTTTATAGTGTCAGGGCACCCGCCGTTTATTACCTAATAAAGGTTTAGTCCCCTGATTGCCCGGCGGTGATATAAGTTAGGTTTTAGGGTCAGATAGGGTCTGCGTCGCCCCAGGCAGCGTCAGGTTAGCGCCAGTAGCGCTAACACCCACGCACGCAGCATACGCCTCCCTTAGTGGTATAGTATCTGAACGGATCAATATCTGATCAGATCTATACTAGCGTCCCCAGCAGTTTAGGGTTCCCAAAAATGCAGTGTTAGCGGGATCAGCCCAGATACCTGCTAGCGCCTGCGTTTTGCCGCCCAGCCCACCCAAGTGCAGTATCGATCAATCACTGTCACTTACAAAACACTAAACGCATAACTGCAGCGTTCGCAGAGTCAGGCCTGATCCCTGCGATCGCTAACAGTTTTTTTTGGTAGCGTTTTGGTGAACTGGCAAGCACCAGCGGCCTAGTACACCCCGGTCGTAGTCAAACCAGCACTGCAGTAACACGTGGTGACGTGGCGAGTCCCATAAGTGCAGTTCAAGCTGGTGAGGTGGCAAGCACAAGTAGTGTCCCGCTGCCACCAAGAAGAAGACAAACACAGGCCCGTTGTGCCCATAGTTCCCTTCCTGCTGCATTCGCCAATCCTAATTGGGAACCCACCACTTCTGCAGCGCCCGTACTTCCCCCATTCACATCCCCAACCAAATGCAGTCGGCTGCATGATAGGCATTTTCTTTATGTCCTCCCGAGTACCCCTACCCAACGAATCCCCCCAAAAAAGATGTCGTGTCTGCAGCAAGCGCAGATATAGGCGTGACACCCGCTATTATTGTCCCTCCTGTCCTGACAATCTTGGTCTTTGCATTGGTGAATGTTTTGAACGCTACCATACACTAGTTGAGTATTAGCGTAGGGTACAGCATTGCACAAACTAGGCACACTTTCACAGGGTCTCCCAAGATGCCATCGCATTTGGAGAGACCCGAACCTGGAACCGGTTACAGTTACAAAAGTTACAGGTGATGTATGCCGAAGCATGGGGGCAGCAGGGGCGGAGGAGCGATTTGCTCCTACCTTTTGCGGGAGGATGCCCCCCTGCTTCGGCATATATAAATGGTGCATGTATGCCCATCATTAAAAGTGGGTGGATAAAGGGAGGCTATCTAATGGTGGGCATACCCACCGATCAATCTCTTTTTTTTCGTTCAGCCCACAGGCTGCATGAAAAAAAAGATTACAATATATGCCCAACAAGGACCAGCAACGTACTGGTATGTTGCTGGACTTTGGGTGGTTATACCAGAATGATGCCTGCAGGTTTAGGTATCATTTTGGTATCATTCTTTTCAGCCAGCGGTCGGCTTTCATGTAAAAGCAATCCTAGTGGCTAATTAGCCTCTAGACTGCTTTTACAAGCAGTGGGAGGGAATTGCCCCCCCCCCCGCCGTCTTCCATGTTTTTCTCTGGCTCTCCTATCCCAACAGGGAACCTGAGAATGCAGCCGGTGATTCAGCCAGCTCACCATAGAGCTGATCAGAGACCAGAGTGGCTCCAAACATCTCTATGGCCTAAGAAACCGGAAGCTACAAGCATTTCATGACTTAGATTTCGCCGGATGTAAACGGCACCATTGGGAAGGCATTTTATCACACCGATCTTGGTGTGGTCAGATGCTTTGAGGGCAGAGTAGATATCTAGGGTCTAATAGACCCCCATTTTTTTCAAAAAAGAGTACCTGTCACTACCTATTGCTATCATAGGGGATATTTACATTCCCTGAGATAACAATAAAAATGCTAAAAAAAAAAAAAAAAGAAAGGAACAGTTTAAAAATAATAAAGGAAAAAAAAAAAGCATCCCTGTCCCCCCCCTGCTCTCGCGCAAAGGCGAACGCAAGCGTCGGTCTGGCGTCAAATGTAAACAGCAATTGCACCATGCATGTGAGGTATCACCGCAAAGGTCAGATCGAGGGCAGTAATTTTAGCAGTAGACCTCCTCTGTAAATCTAAAGTGGTAACCTGTAAAGACTTTTAAAATGTATTCAGTTTGTCGCCACTGCACGTTTGTGCGCAATTCGGCCTAAGATCATCTTTTTTATTTCATCAAACATTTGGGCAATATAGTGTATTTTAGTGCATTAAAATTTTATAAAGTGTGTTTTTTCCCAAAAAAATGCGTTTGAAAAATAGCTGCGCAAATACTGTGTGAGGAAAAAAAAAAAGGAAATGCCTACCATTTTAATCTGTAGGGCATTTGCTTTAAAAAATATATAATGTTTGGGGGTTCAAATTAATTTTCTTGCAAAAAAAAATAATTTTTTCATGTGAACAAAAAGTGTCAGAAAGGGCTTTGTCTTCAAGTGATTAGAAGAGTGGGTGATGTGTGGCATAAGCTTCTAAATGTTGTGCATAAAATGCCAGGACAGTACAAAACCCCCCCCAAATGACCCCATTTTGGAAAGTATACACCCCAAGCTATTTGCCGAGAGGCATGTTGAGTCCATGGAATATTTTTTATTGTGACACAAGTTGCGGGAAAAAGACACATTTTTTATTTTTTTTTTGCACAAAGTTGTAACTAAATGATATATTGCTCAAACATGCCATGGAAATATGTGAAATTACACCCCAAAATACATGTTGCTTCTCCTGAGTATGGGGGATACCACATGTGTGAGACTGTTTGGGAGCCTAGCCACGTATGGGACCCCGAAATCCAAGCACCGCCTTCAGGCTTTCTAAGGGGGTACATTTTTGATTTCGCTCTTCACTGCCTATCACAGTTTCGGAGGCCATGGAAGGCCCAGGTGGCATAACCCCCCCCCCCCAAGTGACCCTATTTTGGAAAGTAGACACCCCAAGCTATTTGCTGAGAGGTATAGTGAGTATTTTGCAGACCTCACTTTTTGTCACAAAGTTTTGAAAAAAGAAAAAAAAATGTTTTTCTTGTCTTTCTTCATTTTCAAAAACAAATGAGAGCTGCAAAATACTCACCATGCCTCTCAGCAAATAGCTTGGGGTGTCTACTTTCCAAAATGGGGTCATTTGGGGGGGGGGGTTTGTGCCATCTCGGCATTCCATGGCCTCCGAAACTGTGATAGGTAGTGAGGAGTGAAATCAAAAATTTACGCCCTTAGAAATCCTGAAGGCGGTGCTTGGTTTTCGGGGCCCCGTACGCGGCTAGGCTCCCAAAAAGTCCCACACGTGGTATCCCCATACTTAGGAGAAGCAGCTAAATGTATTTTGGGGTGCAATTCCACATATGCCCATGGCCTGTGTGAGCAATATATCATTTAGTGACAACTGTTTGTAAATTTTTTTTGTTGTCATTATTCAATCACTTGGGACAAAATAATGAATATTCAATGGGCTCAACATGCCTCTCAGCAGTTTCCTTGGGGTGTCTACTTTCCAAAATGGGGTCATTTGGGGGGGGGGGGGGTTGTACTGCCCTGTCATTTTAGCACCTCAAGAAATGACATAGGCAGTCATAAATTAAAGGCTGTGTAAATTACAGAAAAAGTACCCTAGTTTGTAGGCGCTATAACTTTTGCGCAAAACAATAAATATACACTTATTGACATTTTTTTTTACCCAAGACGTGGCTGAATACATTTTAGGCTAAATGTATGACTAAAATTGAGTTTATTGGATTTTTTTATAACAAAAAGTAGAAAATTTTAAGTCTTTTTCCGTTTATAGCGCAAAAAATAAAAACGGCAGAGGTGATCAAATACCATCAAAAGAAAGCTCTATTTGTGGGAAGAAAAGGATGCAAATTTCGTTTGGATACAGCATTGCATGACCGCGCAATTAGCAGTTAAAGCGACGCAGTGCCAAATTGTAAAAAGCGCTCTGGTCAGGAAGGGGGTAAATCCTTCCGGGGATGAAGTGGTTAAAAAAAAAACTTATTTTGGGTGCAGTGTTGCAAGACTGCGGAATTGTCATTCAAAGTGTCACTGAAAGCTGAATATTGGCCTAGACAGGAAGGAGGTGAAAGTGCCCAGTAAGCAGGTGAGTAAACAGTAACAGAACTACCAAGGTTGCACTTGCAACTGGGCCCTTGTGTTCTGCGACCATGGGGGGGCTCTAAGCCCCTCCCCCAGCATAACCCAGCTTAGTCACTCTGCTTATTACCTAAGCCCAGTGCTGAAACAAGTTTACCTAACAGGGCGTGCCAGCGTGGGCATTTGGGACACCTGCCCCGCATCTTTTACAGGGTGCCCGTGGTCCCACACGTGGCGATTGCCCCATCTGTGGCAGCCGGCATGTCTCACGTCAACTGCCTGCACTGTACAGACCTTGCTGAAGCCAGCTCCTCCTCCTTAGCTTTGATGTTCTCCAGTGCACAGACAGGAGGAACCGTGGAGGCGTAACATTAAACTGGGAGCGCCGCGCTGCTGATCTGAGGCATGTTTTTATTGATGTATGCAGAGGATGACACAGTGACTAGGAAGGGGGGAATTGGGGTTGTGATAAAAGGATATAGGATATGTGCTGGGGGTGCTTTGTGAGCGGAGAGGACTTGTGCTGGGGCTGCTGGATTTCAATTCCCCCACAACACCTTCTAGCACGTTCTCTTCCCTCCCAAAGCACCCCCAGCACATTTACTCCAAATCCCCCCCATCAAAGAGATGCCACCTGCCACAGATGGTGGCAATCGGTGTCCGGCACCCTGTAAGAGATGTGGGCAAGTGCCTTGGGTGCCCACTCTGAATGATTGGGGGAAGGCAGGATCTGTGCCAGGATGGAAGGGTGTTGTGCTGGGAAGGGGGATTTGTGGGGTGGGGGGGGGTAGAATTTATGCTGAAGAGGATTGGGAGAGTGGAGAGCATTTGTTCCAGGATAAGAGGGGACAGGGGCACACGTACAGGAGTTGCAATTTTGGCATATAGAGGGAGAGTTCTGGGAGTGGCATATTAAAGGAACCGATCCCCTACATTTGGAATTGGTTCCTCTACATGCCCGCCTCCTATCCACATTCTGCCGCCCCCAGGCCCCTGTGTACTCCCCCAGCCCCCATCATCCCTCCTCTGCCAGGGGCTGCGGGGGATTTGTCAGGGTGGAGAGCGGGGAAATTGCTGTTAAATGTGTAGTTTACAGGCCCCTTCTCTTAATGAATAGTCAGTGATCCAAACCAATCACTAACTCCGTTCATTCATAACTGAGGCATAGTAAACTATGTTTACTATACTTTGGTTAATGAATAAATGGGAAGCTCTGTACAGATATATTCCTATCCATTCATTTTGTGCAGCGGAGACTGCAGAGATTGAAGGCTGTGTCCTCAGTCTCCTTTCTCTGTTTAGACCACTGATGGCTCACCAAAGCCCCCCAACGGCTCCTAAAAAAAATTGCAATAATAAATAAAATAAAAATAAAAAACTGCTGACACCAGTGTTGGAATGACCAGGGTCACAAAGGTCACACTTTTGACCAGGCCCTGACATTCCGCCACCATTGGGGGGGCTGTAGTTTCTTGCATCTTGGCCCTGAAGCTTCTAGTTACACCTCTGTGGTTAAATCTCATTTGCCATGTAGTTGCCCACATCTCTATTTTGTTGAGCCCCTTTTGTAAAGTGTTAATATCATGTGCAGTTATTACCCTGATTAGCTTTGTATCGTCAGCAAATAGAGATTGAACTATTTACACAAATGTATATATCGTTTAACCCATTTGCTTCCAGAGCTGTTTTTTGCACACGTTTGAAAATAGTTTTAGGCCTGAAGATTGCATAAACCCCGAAAACATTATATTTTTTCTGAAAGCAAACCCTAGAGAATAAATAAGTGGTAGTTCCAATTTTTTTATGTCATACGATATTACCACAAAGGTTAAACTTTAAATTTGGGTGCGCCCATGAAATAGCAACAAACTAAAATACCCAATATTTTTTATAGCGACATTCTAAAATCCCCCTCTAGGTCATCAGTTTATCGTTTAGGAAGAGGTCTGGTGCTAGAAATAATGCACTCTAGCAATGCAACGTGTATCATAATTGACGTTTACGTGCCCCCGAACGCATGTATTTATGTTCGTACGTGTGTATATGTAGGGGTGGGGCTCAAAAAAAAAATTTGGTGGGTATTGTATATGCTTGGGTGTAACTTTCATTTTTTACAATTTTATTTTAAAATCATTTTTTTTAGTAATATGTGATGAATTTTTTGGTAAACAGTTCTCTTTAACCACTTGCCGAGTAGCTGCCGTCATGCTGCGGCAGGTTGGCACGATTTCGCGAACCGCCGTAACTACGTCGGCTCGCGGGATCGTGATAGCAGACGAGGGTGCCGATGCTCGTGGCCGACGGTCGCGATGACTGCCGGCCACGAGCGGTCGCGGGCACGAGAGGCAGAACAGGGACGTGTGTGTGAGGAATGACAGATCGTGAGTTCCTAATAACTAGGAACCTCGATCTGTCACCCCCTCTAGTCTGTCCCCTCCCCCTGCAATTAGAAATAGTTAACCCCCTTGATCGCCCCCTAGTGTTAACCCCTTCCCTGGCAGTGACATTTTTACAGTAATCGGTGCATTTTTATAGCACTGATCGCTGTATAAATACCAATGGTTCCAAAAATGTGTTTGCCATAATGTCGCAGTCCCGATAAAAATCGCAGATTGCCGCCATTACTAGTAAAAAAAAAATAATAAAAATGCTATAAATCTATCCCTTATTTTGTAGACGCTATAACTTTTGCGCAAACCAATGAATATACGCTTATCGTGTTTTTTTTTTTTTTTTTTGTTTTTTTTACCAAAAATATGTAGAATACATATCGGCCTAAACTGAAAAAAAATTGGCTTTTTTTTTTTTTAAAAAACATGGGAATATTTATTATAGCAAAAAGTACAAAATATTGTTTTGTTTTTTTTTTTTTCAAAATTCACAGACATGACTAGGCATGATGGTAATTATAGTTCCTGAACAACTGGAGGGCCATAGTTTGGAGACCCCTGCTCTAGACCATTCAGCATCTACGCTATTTATCACCACCCTTTGGATGCGCCCCTGTAACCAGTTTTCGATCCAGGAACTGTACATACACTATCATTGATGCCAACAGACCTCAATTTATGTATTGTGTTTATGGGGTACCGTGTCAAATGCACCCATGCTGGATACTATTTTCAATTTCTTGAATATGGTCACTACCTAATAACCTTAATGAAGATCCCGGCGCCTCTACCCAGAGCCAAGGGACGGGTCGGCTTTGGGTGAGGACATTGCGGGCGCCCTGGACAGGTAGATGTCCTTATTTTAAAAGTCAGCAGCTGCAGTATTTGTAGCTGCTGACTTTTTTTTTTTTAAATTTCAGGCGAAACTAAAAAGCATAAAGATTAGGAATAATAATGATCCCTGCTGGAGCTTTTTTGGACCATGCTCTATATAGGGTTTTTTTTGCCTTCCTGTGGATTAGCTGTGAGTGTAGGATTCTGTATATGGAGGTTTTCTATTTTACTATTCTGTTTATTTTCTTTTCTATTGGTTGAACTATATAGACTTGTGTCTTTTTTTTTTCAACCTGAGTAACTATGTGATGTCACCACCCCTGCTCTCTGCCTCATCCAACCGCACCTTGTATTAGTTTAAAAAAAAATACAACGCGTCCTATCAATGGCAGTAGTACCGAGCGAGTGAACCCCAGTGGGCAATATATAAAAGGAAAAGGCACTCACAAAGACCATGGCTATAGCTGTAGTAGTGCTAGTGCCGACTAATATTCAGCTTTCCCAGTTGCCCATCATGTATGAGATACTTAAGGCCCGTACACGCGATCATGCACACGGGGGCATGATGGGACTGTGACGTCATAAGGGGCGGGTCACGGGGTGACATCACCTGGTGACCATGCCCCATGCCTATATAAGTCATCGCGCACCTCGCACACAGCATTACAGCGGGAGAGAGCATCGTGTCAACATCGGGAGAAGAGAAGAGGGAGAAGAGAAGAGGGAACAAGACGATGGAGAAGACCGGGCCACCGCTAGCAAAAGAGAGGCAAAAGAGCATAAGATAGCGGAGGAGCCCGGCAGAAGAACCGGAGAGCGAGAGAAGAACCGGACACCGGGAGAAGAGGCCGGAGAGAGTGGAGAAGTTGGAAGAAGACCCCCAAAGTCAGAAGAAGACCCCCGGAGCTGCCTAATAAATTACTTTAAAAACCTGTGTAGTGTGTTTTTTTTATTGACACTTTTTCCTCCAGGTGAATGGGTAGAGGTACAATGTACCCCATACTCATTCACATAGGATGGGGGGCTGGGATCTGTTGGCCCCCTTATTAAAGGGGACTCCCAGATTCCGATAAGCCCTCCGCCCGCAGACCCAGACAACCAATGGCCAGGGTTGTCGGGAAGAGGCCCTTGTCCTCATCAATATGGGGGCAAGGTGCTTTGGGATGGGGGGCCCGCAGGGCGCCCCCCTGCCCCAAAGCGCCCGCCCCCCCATGTTGAGGGCATGCGGCCTGGTACGGTTCGGGAGGGGGGGCGCTCACTTGTCCCCACCCCTTTTCCTGACCGGCCGGGCTGCGTGCTCGGATAAGGGTCTGGTATAGGTTTTGGGGGGACCCCCACGCTGTTTTTTCGGCGTAGGGGGTTCCCCTTAAAATCCATACCAGACCTAAGGGCCTGGTATGCTCCCGGAGGGGGAACCCATGCCGTTTTTATTTAAAATTTGGCGTGGAGTTCCCTCTCATGATTCATACCAAACACCTGTCGGCAATGCTTGTCGCTCATCGCGAAAGGAAAAAACACATTTTTCCTTTCCCGATGAGCGAGCCAGCTTGGCGCTGACTCCCGCGACTGGGGTCGCAGGTGTCAAAGTTCGCCGATACAGAAGTTGACCAAAAAGTGGCAGTAAAAAAGTCCTGCCGTGTGTATGCTTAATTAGTTTAAGGCCAACACCCTTTGTACAAAAATCCACGGAAAAGTTTGTACAAAGTCCTATCATGTGTATGAGGCTTTACTTTGTGCCAAGCTGAACCAGTGTAAGTATGCAATGCAGATAATTCCTGAAGTACAGTTAGTGACTACTCGCTATGCTTGACAAAAATACACCCTAATCTTGCCTAAATCGGTTTTCCAGATCAAATTCTGCAACATTTCTAACTTGCATAATCGCCTGATGATGTCACTGAGATACTAAACTTGGTGTCTCTGTTGATTGTCTGCCTATCCCTCTGTCAGGTGCACTCTGGGCAGGAAAACTTGAAAGTCCCTAATCAGACACCACCCATCAATTTGGCCCTACCCTGAAAGTCTTTCCAAAAGTGGAAATTCCTGCCTTACCAACCAGTGTTGCCTATTATTGGTCACCCCAAATTTTCACCTAGTCACAATGGCAGCATATTTTAAAACCTGGGAACAATTAAATAGATGCGGTACAAAGCTTCATCACCACTGCCGATTGGAAGATGCCAGCTCCCCTGCAGTCAGATTTTGAGATACAAGATTTGGGTTTCTGGAGGCGTAACCAGCTTCGCACATTCCCTGCCAGATGGCAAAGAATTTGTGCCCACTTATACCTTACAAGTAGGGCTGAAACAACTAATCGATTAATCGACAACTAATCGATTATGAAATTAATCGATTACGATTTTCATAATCGATTAATCGGCCAGTAACATAATGGGGTTAAAAAAAACCCTAAAATGAGTCCTTTATAGTACAAAAAGAGCAAATAATCGCTACTGTAAATATTACTTTCACTGTTCTACACTAAAAAAAATTAACCCCTTTACAGTAGTGATTATCTGCTTTTTTTGTACTATAAAGGGCTAATTTTCGTTTTTTTCACCCCATTATGTTACTAAACATCTTAGACCTGGTTCACATCTATGTGTTTTTTGGTGCTTTTTGCAGAAATGCACTACAGTTCATTTACATGGTTTCCTATGGGACACGTTCACGCAAAACAGTGCTTTTTTTGGTTCAATATACTTCAATAGAGAAGCTGAAGAAAAGCATGTAATGAGTTTTTGCAGCAATATGTGTTTTTTTAATCTGCCCAACAACAAATTGGCCAAAAAAATGCAAAAACGCAAATCGCAGCAAAATCACGTGCACAAAAATCAAAACGCACAGCAAAAGCACTGCAGAAACAGATGAAAAGCAAACTGCATAGGTGTGTACTGAGCCTCATGCTGGCCACACCGATCAATTTTCGGACGAGAATATTCAGACAAAAAAATCTTTGTACATTCACTGAATGAAAGAACGAACGTTCTTAAAATGACATTTTTTTTGAAGGAGGACATTGTTTTTGTTTTTAATAAAAAAATTTGATCACTGAGTCTGATGATATTTACCAGATTCACCCTTTTAATAGTATATACAGTATATCTGCTCTAATAGTATATACAGTATATCTCCTCTAATAGTATATACAGTATATCTCTTCTATCGGTTATGCTCAGAGTGGATTTGATATTTTGCTCCCTAACCATATAGTTGGTTATTTATATTTACCACTGCATAGAGATATTTAAGAATAAATTATACATCACACTTTCTTTTAAGGTTATTAACCGAATAATCGATTAATCGAAACAATAATCGGCCGACTAATCGATTATGAAAATAATCGTTAGTTGCAGCCCTACTTACAAGATCTACTCCCAACAAGGTACTTTGAAAAGAATACTTTCCATATCTTATTAACCCAATCGCATAATAACTTGTGTCCAGGTTTCTTTATTTCAAAAATGGGTGGGATTTGAGCACCTAATTCGCCTAGGAACAAATCAACCATAATATATTCTTTGCACACAGAGCCTCGATCTGCAACAGATATCAGAGACCAAATACTAGCTTATGGCAAGATGGAAAAAACTCCTTCTGTACCACTAGTATCTTTATAAGTACAGATGATAAATGTTGATGTGGTGAAGCTAAAGACGTGTTCATACATATTTTCTAGGACTGCGCCAAGATTAAGCAGTTCTGGTTATAGGCCATCTAAGTGAATTCCCTTCTTACAAATGTAAACCCTGCGCACTACTCTGCAACCTCTGTAATCCATGTTATTTAATTCCATCAATCCAGGTAAGTAAAATTGTTCCTGTCCTCTAGACCTAAACCAGCATTTAACCTTTGTAGTTCAGTGGCATCCAAGGAGGGTTACTACTTGGAGTTGGGCTTTAAATGCACCATAACAGCATAAGATAAGGCAGTTTATCTGGGTTTGGAAATTGGCAACCGCAACCTCAACATTTTTAACATCCTCAGACATTATTCTCTATTTGTTCCATGTTTTAGATTCTGCATCTCAAAAGCCAGAAGGTCATAAGTTTAGGAGCTGCTGGTCTGAACTTGGATCGGTATGGAAAACTTTGTTGGCTACAGGTAATGTGTATTCTCCTGTTTTTTTTTAACCTGAAATGTAGCATTTTGTTATGTCTAGGCAAGTCCCATTTCCTATTAAAATATACAAAAACATATTTGGGGGGCGCACCCTACAATGCGTTTAAATTCAAGATGGTGCTGCTATAAGACCTACAAACAGTACAAAATATTTTACAGCGTACACATTCAAGAATGACATTTCCTGCATGGCTAATTAAAAACACCTGAACATATTAAAAAAAAAAATACGGGGGTTTGCTCACACTATATGGTCATTTAGTGCTAAGCCCACTTACTGCGACAAAGTACCCCGAATTAGTGGGTCCTACTCTAGTAATGGAATGGAAGATCCTTTGTCTCAACCATGGGAGCTGAACTCCTCTATGTGGGAGAACTGAAGGGGATACATCCTATGCACTGGTGGCCACTAAATAAGAGGTAATGAGGAGGGGGACGGTTGAATTTAAACGCATTGTAGGGTGTGCCCCCGAAATATGTCTTTGTATATTGTAATAGACCTTGACCAGGTTTTTTGGGCTGGAGCACCCCTCCCCCTCCTCATTACCTCTCATTTAGTGGCCACCAGTGCAAAGGATGTATCCCCTTCAGTTCTCCCACATAGAGGAGTTCAGCTTCCATGGTTGAGACAAAGGATCTTCCATTCTATTACTAGAGTAGGACCCACTAATTCCTGGTACTTTGTCGCAGTAAGTGGGCTTAGCACTATATGACCATATAGTGTGACCAAACCCCAGTATTTTTTGAATATGTTCAGGTGTTTTTAACTAGCCTTGCAGGAAATGTCATTCTTGAATGTGTGCGCTGTAAAATATTTTTTACCATTTCCTGTTAAGACTGCTTAAAAAAAAAAAAAATTGCTGGAATTTCCCCCCGTTTTAATCTGTCAGATGGTAGACTAGATGGTGCATTCCTGTCTTTAGGCTTTATTTTTTTTTAAATGGTCCTAGCTAGCGCCAAAGCAAATCTTCTACAACTGGACCCAACTGCAAAGGAGAGCTCCTACAGCTTTTCATTGGGATTTGAGTATAAAGAGTCTGGTCTTTATAACCATTGTGAGCTAGTGAATGTAGCGACACTGCATCATGGGATGAATCGGGGAGTATTCTGAAAAAAGGGACAAAGTAAATGAAGTGAAGGGGTTATAGTGGGGAAATGGTGGGTGGGGGGAGGGGTAGAAAGTCATCATGACACCCAGGAGCCCCCACCCTCACGAAGTCAAAGTAGGGGCCCAATGATCGGTCAAATTATGTTTTTTTTGTAGTAAAGCTTGGTATTGGTATACATGGTGGTATTGGTATGTATATACCACACATTCATATCAACAATACTGTGGGGTTTTTTTTTTCTATATTCTCCAGGGCTGTAAAGGAAGAGGGTACAGGGATCAAATTTCAGCCGATTCAGAAGGAACTAGTCATATTTCCATCCATGTTATGGGTAGACCGGTTGTGCACAAGTCGATCTATTGACCGACTTGTGTACAACCAGCCTGTCATGTTTTTCCCCAATTGATCGTATAAGAGAGTAAGTAGCTCTCCTAGTTTCACAAGGGGCCGTGCCACATCCAAAAAATTGGTTTAAAGAAAGAAAGGGGTTCCCCTAAGCGGATTTTTCCGGCACTTGCACAACAAATATATATAGTGGAAAGGTACAAACTCATATAAAGAGTAAAATAGTATTTTTTTTAAAGATTCTCATGTATTAAAAACATTACAAGCGTTACAAGCAACGAAAACATTATATACTGTACACGATTCAGAAGAGCTTTTTTAGGGAGTGTGTTCCAATAAAAGATGACACTTGTAGGATGGGACTCTATTCAAGCCCAACGCGTTTCGGAATACATTATATTTCAGTCCTTCATCAGGGGCATAATTGAAAAGAGGAACTCATCTAAATTAATTGAAGAAGCATAAAAAATAAATTGCCTTATAGGTCTATGCGTGAATATACCATTAGTAGGTTAAATGATCGATTGATCACCTACCTTTTGTGTTATCGTTGCTTTCTTTAGAATAACAGGTAAAAACCAAGAGGGAGAAGCAAAAATAGCTTGGGAATAGAATGGCAGTTGGGTATAATTTGTATATGCGAAATGCTGTTCTCTAGATATTCTACCACTGTACAGTGGTTCCCCAACTAGGGGTATCTAACATTTCACCTACCCTGCCCGTCCCGGATGCGTATTGGCCGAGGCAGTATACTGGAGCGAAGGAGGACAATCCTATAAATGAAATAAAAATCCTTTGTGTACGTGAGACTTCTATTGGGTATTAATCAGATTTACATAGATAATTAATGAATAAAATAATATAATGAGGAAACCCATAATGTGCATGACTAATTGTATTAATAAATTCTATTCTAGAGTCTACTTATTTATATTTTAATATGTAAACAATTTTAATATTCCATTATAAGTCCTCATGCACATGGACGTTTTTACAGCCGCGTTTTTGAGCGTTTTTTACAGCTTAAAAACGCCTGTCTGTTAGTCTATGGATTCATGCCCACCTAAACGTTTTTGAGCTGCAAATGGCCTAGGCGTTTTTAAGCTGTAAAAAAAACCCAGGACCAGTGCGTTCTGAGGTGCGGCGCTAGAGCTGTAAAAACGAAACGCGCAAAAACGTGACCGCGGCGTTTTTTCACATTTTTTAGCTCCGGCATTTTTTTGCTCAAAAAAGATGATTGGACACTGTAATCTCTGTAAAAACAGGAAATTCCTGTCTGGACATTAGATTACCCAAGAGTCCTTTGCACAGCCGTGTGACTGTGCTTAGTGATTTCAAGATGGCAAGTTCTGTGTCACAAGTGGAGCTGATAAGCGCTGTACAGGCCCATCCTGAACTGTGGGATGTGGCACATCCACTTCATGGAGACCACATCCGCAAAGTCAAAGCCTGGGAGGATATCAGTGCTGCCATTACCCCTGGCTGGGAAGAATTGCGAAATGCAGAAAGAAAGGAAATAAGTAAGTCTATTTTCCTTGAATGCATGATCTGTTTGTGTGTAATGTAAATGAAGATTGCGTATTTAACCCTTTGTTTTCCATGTTATTTTAGGCAAAATTATACAGCGCCGCTGGAAGTCCCTACGTGACCGTGTCAGGAGGGACCTCACGGACGAGGACAAGGCGGCACGTAGTGGAGCACCAGCGCCAACTAAGAGACCACACGTCTACCACACCAATCTTCTCTTTTTACGGCAAAATATGCTGAGCCATACCAGACCGTAAGTTTTTGTTTTTTTTTATATATTTGCCTATGTACTTTGCTTTTCAGGCAGTATGTTCCATGGCTATTGTAACCACTTTCCGAGCGCCACATGTACATATACGTCGGCAGAATGGCACGGCTGCACAAATGGGCGTACCTGTACGTCCCTTTTAAGTTGCCGCCTTGGCGGCGCGCTTTCCCATTGCGAGGTCCATGAGTCCGACCGCGGGTCCTGCGGACTCGATGTCCGCGAGCACACCGGCGATCGTCTCAGGGAGAGGAAGAGGTTAACCCATTCAATGCCAGTGTAATTTTTACAGTAATCATTGCAATTTTAATCGCACTGATCGCTGTAAAAATGACAATTTTCCCAAAAATGTGTCAAAATTGTCCAATGTGTCCGCCATATTGTCGCAGTCAGGCTAAAAATCGCTGATCGCCCCCATTACTAATAAAATAAAAATTAGTAAGAAAAATGCCATAAAACTCTCCCCTATTTCATAGACGCTATAACTTTTGCCAAAAAAAACTTTATTAACTGAAATCTGTAGAAGAATACATATTGGCCTAAACCAAAAAAAATTTTTAGATTTATTTATTTTTTTGGGGGATATTTATTAAAAAAATTTAAATTCAAAATTTTTAAAAAAAATTTACACTCTTTTTTTATAGCTCCGAAAAAAACAAACAAAAAAAAACCCAGAGGTGATCAAATATCACCTAAAAAAAGGTCTGTTTGAGGGGGAAAAAAGGACGTAAATTTTTTGGGGAGCCACGTTGCACGACCACCATTGTTAAAGCGACGCTGTGACGAATCGCAAAAAGTGCTCGGGTCTTTGGCCAGCTAAATGGTCCGGGCTGAAGTAGTTACGTTTGTACATTTTGTATGTTAAAGCGACGCTGTGACGAATCGCAAAAAGTGCTCGGGTCTTTGGCCAGCTAAATGGTCCGGGCTGAAGTAGTTACGTTTGTACATTTTGTATTGTCTGCAGGACAACTTCTAACACTAGACTGAGAGAGGGATGAGGTAACTGCTTAGGTCTGCCTGTCTATCTCATTGTCTGTCTGTCCATGTACATGTCAATGTAAACATTTTTTGTTCTTTTGCAGGAATCAAGGGCTTTGGAATCAGCGTCTCCTGCCAGTCAGCAAGGTGGAGAGCAGCGTGGTCGTGGCGGTGTTCGTGGAAGCCAGACGAGGGGCAGGTTCAATCCGGAGGCTGATGACAGAGTGCTAGCACTGCTGCAGGAAGTGCGGCAGGAGAGGCGCAGTATGGATGCCTTTTTAGACACCAACAACCCACGCGTCTGCTTCTGCCGCAGCCTTTACAACATCCTGGAGGACATTGGGGGAGACGAAGAGAAGCTTTGTATGGATCGCATGTACGCTATTGCAATGCAATACCGACATGCAAAATTAAGTGGCGGGCCACCTCCATGCGATCCATATGTTTCTCATGATCCCCCAATGGCCCCTGGGACCTCAGCAGTGCTAGCACCCCCCTCTCACTATCGGCCCCCTCCTCAACGCCAACCACCACCTGTCCTGTCCCAGACCTCGTTCTATACCCCGCACTCCTATGCTGAATTCCCACCTTCCACCTCCCATTTTCAGCCCTCATACCCTGTACCCCGCTACCAGCAGGATTTTGGGAGTGATCGCCAGGCCCAACCATTACCCCGTCCCCAATCCCCACATTTTTTTTTTGCTTGAAATACCAGTTGTGATCCCAATCCTTTAATAAATATGTTTTTTGCTTGAAAATAAAATGTGTTAAATTTGTCTTTTATATGATGCACAACAGCACTCCTTTGCACTCTGCTTGCCCTGAAGGCAGAGTGCAAAGGACTCTATCGTACTCTGCCTTCGGACAAGCGTAAGCTAGCTCTTTAATGGGCTTAGCCTAGGCTTACCCCGAAGGCAGAGTCAAATTGACTTGTTGGACAATCGTTGATAAATGGACATAAAAATAACAAACTTCATTTTTGAAATGCTTTATTTCAAAAAACACAAGAAAGCAAAGGTAGATGTATTCCAAATATTTTTTAGACATAATCATTCTGCCATGATACCTCTCCATAAGGGGATTCAAAAAATTCTGCAAATTGGTTTCGAATGCTCATGACACGTGCAGTTGAACGCAAGTCCATAAATTGAACCCTCTGAAGTTGGTTAATGGGCTCCTGTTCAACATTATTTCTGTCACTGTCCCGCAGAAAATTGTGCAGGACGACTTTAATGGCGTTGTCAACATCCAATTGCATACTTGTCAGCAAAACTCGCCATTTGGCCGTGCACACCCCAAATGCACATTCAATAACACGGCGTGCACGGCTGAGCCGATAATTGTACATTTTTTGTCGTCGGCTGAGACCATTGCCACTGTATGGCCTCATAAGATTTTCAGCCAGTCCAAAGGCCTCATCTGCCACCATGACTAATGGCAAGCTGGGTTCTTCAGTGCAGGGTAGAGGCCTGCTTTCAGGAATATTGAGTCGTCCCTCATGTAGACGACATCCGAAGGCCGACTCGCGGAATATGCGGGCGTCACCTTGGCTTCCATATGCTCCCACATCAACAAAAAGAAATTTAAGGTGTGCATCGGACAATGCCAGGAGGACCACCGAAAAATATTTTTTATAATTAAAAGATGACGATCCAGAGTGGGGAGGCTTCTTCACCCTGATGTGTTTCCCATCAAGGGCTCCTATACAATTTGGGAACTGAGTTTTTTCCCAAAAAGTGTCCACAACTGATTCCCAGATGTCTTCTGTTGGCTCTGGCGTTACAATGTTATGCAATTCCTCCCATATTGCCACACATGTTTCCTTTATTATTTTTGACACCGTTGATAGGCCAAGGAGGAAGTAATGATGCAAGGAAGCATAACTTTGTCCCGTGGCAAGGAACCTAAGATAACATAATGAATTTAGTTATTGAAAGAGAAAAGCATAAACATAAGTCCTAACCCTATCTCCTAACCCTAACCCTATCTCCTAACCCTATCTCCTAACCCTAACCCTATCTCCTAACCCTAACCCTATCTCCTAACCCTAGCCCTATCTCCTAACCCCAACCCTATCTCCTAACCCCAACCCTATCTCCTAACCCCAACCCTATCTCCTAACCCCAACCCTATCTCCTAACCCCAACCCTATCTCCTAACCCCAACCCTATCTCCTAACCCCAACCCTATCTCCTAACCCCAACCCTATCTCCTAACCCCAACCCTATCTCCTAACCCCAACCCTATCTCCTAACCCTAACCCTATCTCCTAACCCTAACCCTATCTCCTAACCCTAACCCTATCTCCTAACCCTAACCCTATCTCCTAACCCTAACCCTATCTCCTAACCCTAACCCTATCTCCTAACCCTGACCCTATTCACTAACCATAACCTATATGTGTATTCACTTACCTGAGTGTCACTAGCATCCGTTCCTCCGGTGACACAGAGCTACGCATCAGTGTCCATCCTTGTGAGCCTTGGCCTGAGCCTCTCCAACAGGTCATCAAAGAGCGGCACTGACATCCTTGTAAAGTTAAAGAATTTTGTCGGATATGAGCGCAGTTGGGAATAAATATTGCCAAAGTACCCCGTAGAAATCCGATTGGATACCATTGGATGCACCCAAAATTGACGTCTGCTGCTTCTCTCCTCCTCCTGTCTCATTCTCCGCAGCCTCCGCAAAACAATCAGAAGGATTGCCTCATCGATCTTCTGGATGACAGGATCCATATTTCTCAGAAAAATACACAAAACTCAAACAGACTCTGAAACACTCTCTCCTCTCTCTCTCTCCTACCAAAATGGCACCGACACATGCTCATTAACATATTTTCTTTGGTTTCTGTGGCATTGTGGGAAATTTGGGAGTGTATATAGCTGAGAGATGTGTTTTTCATTAAAAAACGCTACTTAGCGCTAACGCTAAAAAACGCGCAAAAACGCTAATGCAAAACGCGGTAAAAATCGCGTTTTTAACGCCGGCTTTTCCAGGCGTCGAACCTAGCTTTACAGCTCGTTTTTTTAAAACGTCCATGTGCATGAGGACTATATAGACATGCATAAGATGGGTTATTTAGGAGTTATATACAACGAGTGTTGCAGCCTCCCATGGTGTAAGTAGATATAAAATTATTTTAACATATTGAGAGTGGCAGTATAATACTGTCATGTGTTGAACTTTCACAGCAGAGTATATGTAATGTTGTACAGTAGTAGGAAGTGCAAGTAGATAGTCCTAGGCATGTTATCAGAGTAACTCTGATATTGTGTTCATGATATGAGGCTGTGTTAGATTTGCAGACCTAGGTATTAAGGACAGCAAAAGCATAGCAGAAAACACAAGCATGCTTACATGGGTAATAATGAGTTTGGGGAACATTAAAGTTTAAGTGATAAGTAAATACATGAGTTTCAGAAACATTGAAGTTTAGGTTTTAAAGAGAATAAGAATGAATTAAACAAGCAAATCAGTACCTTCAATTAGAGAGTAATTGTATTTGTCCGGCCACGCATCCCAGCATCCGGCGGGTATGACTCCTGAGCTGGGAATGAGTGAAGCCGGCGTATATATGGGATGAGCTTCAATCAGCCGGCGCAATCATTGCGCACAGCTGAATTGTGAAGCCCATCAGCTGGAGAGTTCCCCAATTTCCCCAATTGATCAGTGTCGCTGGCTATAGCCTGCAACAATGCATAATTGTATTCTGGCAGCGGGATTACTTCATCCACATTGAATGTGTAAATGGGGGAATCAAGGCATTTTCTTTCTTTCAACCATCTGGTTGAACGGAAAAAAAAAATGCATAATGTATGGGCTGCTTAAGTCCTCTATGTGCCTGATCTTGTTTACTTTTCTTATCCGTAAGGCAAGAGTGGGGGATTGCATTTGTTTCCACAGCAGTATGAGCAATCTTTTTGTAGCATAATTTGGAAATATCGTTGAGGTATAAGCACGTGCCAGGGTTTTGGACTAAGTCAATGTCTGTGAGTTTTGAGATTACTGGGTGGGCCTGATAATAAAGGAAATAAAATTGAACATTCCCAGTAGATGTGCATTAATGTGCCCACATCTCTTTTGTAACGCTATTGGGTGGGGAGCTGGGAAAGCATTTATGCAGCTTTGTCAGGATGCAATACCATTTAGCTAGTATTTTATACCCTTTTTTTGAAACATAATGGCTATGGGCACCTTTTATGCAAAATAAATAATATAGTCTCTTTAGTCCTTGTGTGAAACCCAGCCCAAGGTCTTTCTCCCATTGAGATGTATGTAATGGGGTGCATTGTGAGGAGGAGAGTAGCTTTTAGAGAGAGGGGGTAAAACCAACCTAAAAATAAAAAATGATTTCCCCAATGCCAGGAATGGCGCTATATTATCAGCGCCCAACAACTCATGGGAAATATAAATGATGTTGAAAAATCACCCATTGAATAAGCAAAGACAATAATACAGACCGGCTTATGAGCTGGTAGCCCTTATAACTAGACAAAAGGAACTGATGACCTAGGGGTGCTGCTGTGAAAAAGGAGGTGGAGCTCCATCTGTAAAACAAGAGAGGGGAAGGGAGGGAGACTGTGTGATCACTCTGGTGTAGTACGTTCCAACAAGGTTTAATTACAAAGAAACGTTAAAAATGAATACTAACAAAAAGTATGAAAACCACATAAATATATATATATATATATATATTATATATATATATATATATATATATATATATCTCTCTCTCTATCTATCTATCTATCTATCTATCTATCTATCTATCTATCTATTCTCTCAAAAGTGAGTACACCCCTCACATTTTTGTAAATATTTTATTATATATTTTCATGTGACAAGACTGAGAAATTAGACTTTGCTACAATGTGAAGTAGTGAGTGTGCAGCTTGTATAACAGAGTAAATTTGTTGTCCCCTCAAAATAACTCAACAAAGCTATTAATGTCTAAACTGCTGGCAATAAAAGTGAGTACATCCCTAAGTGAAAATGTCCTGATTGGGCCCAAAATGTCAATATTTTGTGTGGCCACCATTATTTTCCAGCACTGCCTTAACCCTGGAGTTCACCAGAGCTTCACATGTTGCCACTGGAGTCCTCTTCCACTTCTCCATGACGACATCACAGAGCTTGTGGATGTTAGAGACCTTGCGCTCCTCCACCTTCCACTTGAGGATGCCCAATAGGGTTTAGGTCTGGAGACATGCTTGGCCAGTCCATCACCTTTACCCACAGCTTCTTTAGCAGGGCAGTGGTCGTCTTGGAGGTGTGTTTGGGGTCGTTATCATGTTGGAATACTGCCCGGCGGCCCAGTCTCTAGAGAGAGGATCATGCTCTGCTTCAGTATGTCACAGTATAGGTTGGTGTCAGGGCTGGGCTCAGCCCTTCCTTCTCTGAGCTGGCCACTCAGCTGTCTTTCTAATTGCCAGCTCCCATCTCTCTCCACAGTTACCCAGCTGTTGTTGATTCTGCTAGTCAGTCCTGCCTACTTAAAGTGGATGAAGTCACTTCTGGCTCCTGATGCTGCTTGCTGTACTACTACGTTTACCTCTGGCTCTCTGACGTTGGCTTGGCTGACTACCTGATCCGGTTACTGAACTCTGGCTTGTTTTGACCACGCTTATGGTTTACCTTTTTATTATTATTATTATTATTAAACAAGTGTGAGTTAACTATTCTTTTGTCTCAGTCTGATTCATGGTTCCTGATAGTTGCCATTCATGGTTCCCTCAATGAACTGTAGCTACCCAGTACCGGCAGCACTCATGCAGCCCCAGACAATGACACTCCCACCACCATGCTTGACTGTAGGCAAGACACACTTGTCTTTATACTCCTCACCTGGTTGCTGCCACACACGCTTGACTTCATCTGAACCAAATAAGTTTATCTTGGTCTCATCAGACCACAGGACAGGGTTCCAGTAATCCATGTCCTTAGTCTGCTTGTCTTCAGCAAACTGTTTGCAGGCTTTCTTGTGCATTATCTTTAGAAGAGGCTTCCATGCAGACCAATTTTATTGATCTGAGCACTGACAAGCTGATCCCCCACCCCTTTCAACCTCTGACCAGTATGTGTAAGCGATAACCCCAAATTTAACACACCTGCTCCTCATTCACACCTGAGACTTTGTAACACTAATGAGTAACATGACACCGGGGAGAGAAAATGGCTAATTGGGCCTAATTGTACATTTTCACTTAGGGATGTACTCACTTTTGTTGCCAGCGGTTTAGACATTAATGGTTGTGTGAGTTATTTTGAGGGGACAGCAAATTTACACGGTTATATATGCTGTACACTCACTACTTTTACATTATAGCAAAGTGTCATTTCTTCAGTGTTACATAGGTGAGGTTGAAAAGACTCAAGTCCAACCTATGTGTGTGATTATATGTCAGTATTACATTGTATACCCTTGTGGTTGATCAGGTGCTTATCTAATAGTTTTCTTAATCATACATCACGGGACACAGAGCCATAGTAATTATGTGGGTTATAGGCCACCTTCAGGTGATGGAAACTGGCTCACCCTAAGACAGGAAGTCCACTCCCTATAGGACCCCTCCCACTACTGGGAGTACCTCCGTTTTTTCGCCAGTGTCTTAGGTGTTGGTCACGAGTAAAGATGTGCTGTGCTGAGCTCCACTGGTGCACTCCTTGCTGGGGCTAGCTGTGCAGCCGCATCCATTAAAAGTGTTTCTTTAGGGCGAATTGAATGGTACCTGGGCCTCGTGCCGGAAGAAACGAGGTTTAGCCCATAACGCTTTTCTTTCTAGAGAGCTAGACCCCGGGATCCAGTACTTTTCGTTTTGCCAGCCTTTAGTTTTTTCTGGCGGGGTGTTTTACGGGTCCAGGAGTGCGGATCCCACGATAAAAAAGGGGGCCCCAGTTCCTGAAGGTTTTTTAAACAGAGCCCACTGTGAGAGTTGAAGATTGGGTCTGTTGGTTTTACCACAGAAAACCCTGCGGCGGGAAAGGTAAGTGGAGACTTCTAAAGAATTTTAAAGTTTCTTGTGAATTGTCTCCTTTAACCACTTACCCACTGGGCACCTAAACCCCTTCCTAACCAGACTAATTTTCAGCTTTCGCTGCTCCCAGGTTTTGAATGACAATCGGTCATGCAACACTGTACCTATATAAAATTGTCCTTTTTTCACACAAATAGAGCTTTCTTTTGGTGGTATTTAATCAATGCTGGGTTTTTTATTTTTTGCGCTATAAAAGAAAAAAAGACCGAAAATTCTGTAAAAAAAAATGCATTTTTCTTCGTTTCTGTTATAAATTTTTGCAAATCAGTAATTTTTCTTCATATATTTTGGCCAAAATTTATACCGCTACATATCTTTGGTAAAAATAACCCAAATCCGTGTATATTATTTGGTCTTTGTGAAAGTTAGAGTCCACAAGCTATGGTGCCAATCTCTGAAAATTGATCACACCTGAAGTACTGATGGCCTATCTCATTTCTTGAGACCCTAACAAGCCAGGAAAGTACAAATACCCCCCAAATGACCCATTTTTGGAAAGTAGACATTCCAAGGTATTTAGCAAGAGGCATCGTGAGTTTTTTGAAGTTGTAATTCTTTACAAAATCAAGATTTTTTTTTTTCTTTTTTTTTTTTTTCACAAAAATGTTATATTAGCAGGTTATTTCTTACACACAGAATATGCATAGCACAAATTACACCCCAAAACACATTATACTATTCCTCCTTAGTATGGTGATACCACATGTGTGAGACTTTTACACAGTGTGGCCACATACAGAGGCCCAACATGCAGGGAGCGCCATCAGGCGTTCTTGGAGCATAAATTACACACATAATTTCTTGACTACCTCTTACACTTTTGAAGGCCCTGGAGAACCAGGACAATGGAAACGCCCCAAAAATGACCCCATATTGGAAAGAAAACAACCCAATGTATAATCTATGAGGCATATTAAGTCTTTTTTTTTCCTACAAGTTTTTGGAAAATGTGTAAAGAAAATGAAAACGCATTTTTTTTTTACACAACGTTGTCCATTCACACAATGTTTTTAACACATAGCATGTACATACCAAAAATTACACCCCAAAATAGATTCTCCTACTCCTGAGTATGGTGATACCACATGTGTGAGACTTTTCCACAGTGTGGCCACATAGAGAGGCCCAACATGCAGGGAGCACCATCAGGTGTTCTAGGGACATATTTTTAAATCTAATTTGACTACCTATTACACTTTTGTGAGGCACTGTAGTGGCATGGATGTGGCATGGATGAGCATGAATGGGGATGGATGAGCCGTGGATGGGGATGGCTGAGCATGAATGAGTATGGCTGAGTACGGATATGTAGGGCTGGGTATGGCTAAATATGGCTGAGCATAGATGGGTATGGCTGGGTACGGCTAATTATGGATGGGGGTGGATGGGATGGCTCAGGATGGATGGATGAGTATTGCTGAGGATGGATGGGTGAGGATGGATGAGTATGCGGAGTATGGATGGATGAGTATGGATCGGTATGCTGAGTATGGATGACTGAGGATGGATGGATGGGTATGCTGAGCATGGATGGGTGAGCATGGATGGATGGGTATGCTAAGCATGGCTGGGTATGTATGACTGGAATGGGCACTGAGCAGCGCTGTGGGCACTACACATCCAGCACACAGCGCTGCTGCCACTGATCTCTCCCCTCGCACTGTACTAATAGGTACGGGGAGAAGAGAGGGGAACCGGATGTAACACCGGTTTGTTTACTAGTGGACGTTCTGTCATTTGACGGAGCGATCACGTGGTAAACGGCCGCTATGAGTGGCCGTTTACCATGATCCGTGATGCACCGGGTCCTCTGGACCTGGCTTTCACGGATGTTCTCGGGTGCGTGCCCCAGTGGGCGCGCGAGAGCGGGATTCTGGGAGGATGTCATAGTACGCCCTCCCAGAGTTATCCATCCGCCCTGTAGCCGTCATTCGGCTTTGGGCCGGTTGGTAAGTGGTTAAACAGTAAATGTTGTCATGCCTAAAAGTCACCACTGGGGGCTGTATAGAGCACGTACCTTGTCATGCTTTCTCAGATCATGCTATGTCAGCAGACGCTGACAGATCTCTCTTCGGCTAGCAGTCACAGGACTTCGGTAAGATGTTGGAGGGGGATTTTTCTCTAAAAAAAAACTCCGCCCACCAGGACAGAAGCTCTCCCCCTCTCCCTGAATTAGAGGGAGAAGCAGAAAGATCGGCGGATGTCACTCCGTTCTCCACCTCCTCTGTATAGAGGTTTGTCACAGCCCTCCTCCTCACCGCCATCCCCCCACACACGCTGATCCCGTCAGATCGGAGGCCCGCGCTGGCACAGGAAAACGCAATTTTTTGAAAAGAGGGAGGGGGAGGGCACGGTGGGAATACGGAGTGGGCATGGTTTAGCATGGCGTTTGTATATAGCAACGTCCAGCGGGGGGGGGGGGGGGGGGGTACTTTTAAAAGGCTCTATATTTTGCTGACTGCAGCTGTCGGAGAGACACAAAAACTAAAAAGAGTCATGTAAGTGGTGACACAGGTATTCCTTTGGCACATTTACTAAAAGCATCTGGCTGAGCATTAAATAGCAGCAGTTGCTGGACTATTTGCTGAAGCTGTGGATGCGATTTTCTTCTGGTAGTCCCTCTGCATTTGTGCATCAGGCTATGGTCAGAAGGGGGGGTAGAAACACCCCAAAAAGGGCTTAAAAGGGACTTCTGCAAGCTCTGAACACTCTACATTGACCGGCCACCCCCTCTCAGGGGAGGATGCCAGAGTAAGTGATCAGGGCTATCAAATATTGCAATTGTTTTCAACACTGCAGCCCCTGTCTATCTTACTGTAGAAGTTTTTCCTCAAGCAATGATGGGATTGGCTAGTGGCTTTAATCGCATCCCAGAATGGGATAAAATGCGATTTCCCTCAGGGGACCGTGAGAAGGCTGATGACTCCTCTTCTGATGGGTCAAATGTGGGGGGGGGGGGGAGATCAGCTTCACAATCTGAAAGATTGATGGTGCAATTCTTACTGAATTTGTCCGCTCCGTTGATATGCCCACTTTCTTGTTTGGGTTCAAAGCCTCCTCAAGCTGCGCATGCCTTTCCTGTCCACTCATTGCTGGAAAGGCTTATATATTCTGAGTGGGATCACCCAGACAAACATTTTTTTCCTCCTTTAAAGTTTTAAACACTTTTTCCTATGGAGGAAAAATTCACTAAGTGTGGGAGATACCAGCAATTGTCGCTTCTATATCCTCTGTAAAAGAAAGTTTGACTTGTCCAATAGTGCTCAAATGCTTAGGGATCCAACGGATAAAAAGTTGGAAATTCCTCTTAAAAAAACCCCCCAAAAAACCCCAAAAATAAAACCTTTTTTTCTGATGAGCAGCAATTGGTGTATGTCAATCCTTGAGAAACCAGTCTGAACAGGTGATCAAGGTTATTCTTGATCAGCAGGCCAGGATTTAGCTGAATTACCAGCGGCATTATGTTTGGCAATAGATGCCATGAGAGGTTCTATTTTTCAAGCCTCGCGCCTTACCCTTGACTGGTGCATAAGCATAGAATCTTATGGTTGAAAAATTGGTCAGCCGAAGCATCATGCAAAGCTCCTGGCTAGTTTTCCTTTTCACGTTGAATGGCTGTTTAGGGATGATTTGGATAAATACATCCAAAAAATTTTTTGGTGCAAAAAGTATCCTTTTTCTAGTTTGAATGTGAAGTAAACGTATTTAAACAAGCGCCTTCTCCAGTGCCAGGAGCATCTGCCTTCAGGCAGTTACGACGGCCTCCGCCGTCAAGTTCAAGAAGGAAACTGAAGCCTCCTTATGTGGGTGCACCCCCCGCTCGCTCGAGTGGGGGACAACTTCCGTAGTCTCAGGAAGAGTGTCGGAGCCTACGGCCACATTACCCTGAAAGCGCCAGATCTCGTCTGATCTCAGAGGCTAAGCAGGGCCGGGCCTGGTCAGTACCTGGATGGGAGACCGCCTAGGAATGCCAGGTGCCTTAGGCTGCAGATGGGTGACTTCCTCGATAACTCTAGGGTACAAACTTGAGTTCCGAAGGTCCCTGTCTCCTTGTTTTCTCAGATTTCTGAGGAAAAGAAATCTTTCAAGCATTGGACCATCTTTTGTCTCAAAAGATTGATCTTAGTGGTTCCCAGGCAAGAGCAGGGATTGGGGTTTTGTTTAAACCTTTTCATGGTACCAAAACCAAATGAGAATGTAAAACCCATTCTAGATCTCAAATATCTAAACCGGTTCTGAATATCCGCTCTTTCCGCATGGAGTCAATCCGATCAATGGTCTCCATCCTACAAGGTGGAGAACTTCTGGCGTCAGTAGACATCAGGGATGCATACCTCCATGAACCTATATTTCCCGCTCACCTAAAATATATACATTTTGAGGTAGAAAATCTTCTTTTTCAGTTTGTATCTCTGCCTTTCGGTCTAGCTACTGCACCTTGAGTATTTACAAAGGTCTGGCCCCTCCTGTAGCTGGATTAAGGCCAAGGTATAGCGATTATAGCTTACCTAGATGATCTGCTCTTGATAGACCAGTCGGTAGCCCTCTTAAACCAAAGTATGATCTCCAGTCAACTACCTGGAATACCAAGGTTGAATTCTTAACCTAAAGAAATCCTCCTTAAAAAACTATCAAGGAGATTGGAATACTTGGGTCTGATTTTTGATAAAGCCCAGGAAAAGGTATTCTTGCCCCAGGCAAAGATCAGTGCCATAAAGGAACTGATTCAGATGGTCATAGCAAAGAAGAATCCTTCTATTCGACTTTGCATGAGGTTGTTGGGAAAGATGGTGGCTTCATTCAAGACCGTTACTTATGCTCAGTTTCATTTGAGGCTGCTTCAAAGCAGTAGTTTCTCAGCTTGGAACAAGTAGGTCCAAGCTCTAGAATTCCCAAAGTGTCTGTCTCCAGGGTGCACCGGAGCCTCATTTGGTGGTTGATAACCAAGCATCTGCAAAAGGGAAAATCTTTCTTACCAGCTACCTGGAAGATGGTAACAGCAGATGCCAGCCTTTTGAGTTGGGGAGCAGTCCGGGAAGGAGCGACTGTCCAAGGGAAATAGTCCAGATCAAAAATGCCCATCAACATTCTAGAAATCTGGGCAGCGCGCTTGGCTCTGAGGGCCTGGATGTTCAGGTTTCGGAATTATCCTGTTAGGATCCAATCCGACAATACCACAGCAGTGGCCTATATCAATCACCAAAGGGGCACGACAAGTCGTGCGGCACAGAGAGAGGTGAATTATATATTAACTTGGGCAGAAAACAATGTACCTTGCCTATCGGCAGTCTTCATTCCGGGAATAGAAAATTGGCAGGCGGACTACTTCAGTCGCCAGCAGTTGTTCCCGGGAGAATGGTCCCTTCACCCCAATATCTTCATGGCAATAGGCCGAGGATGGGGGATCCCAGACGTAGATCTGTTTGCGTACAGGTTCAACAAGAAAATCGACAACTTTGTGTCAAGAACAAGGGATCCGCTAGCATGCGGAACAGATGCCTTGGTGTTCCAGTGGAATCAGTTTAAACTGATTTATGCATTTCCTCCTATTCTGCTGCTTCCAGGACTGCTTCGCAGGATTAAGCAGGAAGGGAGATCAGGGATTTTTGTGGCCCAGAAGATCTTGGTATGCAGAGATCATAAGGATGGCAGTAGGAGACCTATGAACCCTACCACCACGTCCAGACCTTCTCTCGTAAGGTCTGGTATTCCATCCTACCTTACACACGCTAAATTTAACGGTTTGGCTGTTAAATCCCACATTCTGAAAAAGTGTGGGCTGTCAGGTTCATTGGTACCTTTTTTTTTTTTTTTTTCTTTCTTTTTTTTTTTTTTTTTTAATTGCTTTTATTTTTCTTTTGTAGCAGTAAGAAAAAACAGAATTACAAATTTTGCATAACAGGGTGCATTTAAGGTGCATATATCGCAAGCAATAAGGCATAATTCAAACAATATATTAAAACCCAGTACTTCGCGTGTCTGTTGTGCTCTATAGTGGTTATAGGTGTTGACTTGTAGGTACGTGGCAATATTTTATAATGTGCTACATTTATCCCCTTTTTACCCTTCCCCTTTGCCCCCCTAATTTTCCCTCCCCCCCTTTATCTACTAATGCCCTTACCACCCCCTTCCCTTCCCTTATCTTGTAAACAACACATACGTTAGGGTCATAAAAGGAAGAACTCTAGGATTCGCGGCATATTATATCTGTTTAGGCCCCAATGGGGCCTGTTCCAACACTCTGGTTTTTACGGCACTGGCTAGATATTCGCCCCTGTGTTCATCAGAGATTCAAGGGTAGTTGATTCAGAATAAATAACGGGTATTCAGTTCCTGCAACCAGGGCTTCCATATATCAATAAATTTTCTGTAGTTCCCTTTTTTAATGTATACTGTCCTTTCTGTCCAGACCAGAGAATTCATTGTTTTAAGCCATTCCTCTATAGATGGGTTTTTTTTCGAGAGCCAGGATTGTACTATCAGCTTTCTAGCCTGGTATAGGCATCTAACTATGGCAGTGGTTGTACTAGTATGACCCATAATATCTCCCACCAGTCCCAGCACGCATACCCTGGGGTCCAGCTCCAAGCTAACTTTAAATCTGCGGTTAATTGTCCTGACCACTTCCATCCAGTATCTTACCAATTTTGGACATCTCCAAACCATATGTATGAGATCCCCTGTCCTGCAACACCTAGGGCATCTGTCGTCTGGTCTACTCCCAAATCTATATAATCTTCTAGGGGTGTAGTAAGCTCTATGTACAAGGAGTAGGTGTGTGAGGCCTTCTGTGAGGGAGAGACGGACACCAACTGCCCCAATTTCAGTATTTTTTTCCACTGGGCGTCCGACAACTTTCCCACATCCGCCTCCCAACCCGCTCTGGGCCCAGCAGCCACACTTTGAGCCAGTATCTTGTCCACTAGCTGTGTATACACAGCTCCAATCAACCCCTTAGTGTTTGTTCCTTTAACAACTTTATTGAGGAGAGGCGTTTTACTTCGCTCCATAGGGGAGGACTTAAATTGAGTACTCAGCGCATGCCTTATCTGCAGGTATTTATAGAATGTATTGTATGGGATACCAAATTCCGTTCTGAGATCCGCGAAGGATTTCAGGTTAATATCAGTATATAACTGCACTAATCTATGGATTCCATGGTTTTCCCAGACAGGGTGTTTTTCTATAGCCCTTAATTCCCCCAGGGATTCGTTAGACCATATTGGCAAATATTCAGTAATGCCCCTGTACCCCATAATCAGCTTAACTGTCTGCCAGGTTTTGCTTACTAGTTTAAGTGTTGGTAAATTTCTCTGGAGAGAGCCGGCCTCGAGTGCATCTACCAAGCGCCTATGTGGGCTGCCTTCCAACATTATTTTATTGCTAGCACTTGATTCGCACAGGGATTCACAGCCCCCTAGGTGCTGCACCTGGGCAGCTAGAAAATATCCGTACGGATGGGGAATTGCTAATCCTCCCTCCCAAATAGGACGCTGTAGTGCCTGCAGTTTAATCCTGGCCTGGCCTTTCTTCCAGAGGAGGTCCCTAAATAAAGAGTCGATTTTTATAAACCATTTTCTCCCGATCCATACCGGGGAGTTATGGAGAATATAGAGGATTTGTGGTAACCAGATCATTCTAATCAAGTTTGCACGCCCTGCCAGCGACAGGGGGAGCCGACACCAAATATCGCATTTTTTTTTAAGCTTCGTGAGTAGAGGGACCAAGTTATCCCGAATGTAATCGTTGGGATCGCTAGCCAATTCTATTCCCAGGTACTTTATCCTATCAGTTACTTTTAGCCCCGGGAGGCCGTCAGAGGGGGGGTTATTAATTGGGTCCATCTGTAGCAATGAAGATTTGTCCCAGTTAACTACTAGGCCCGATACTTTCCCAAATCCTTCTACCAGTTGCATCATTTTTTCCAGAGATGGGCCCGTATCACCCAGGAATACCAGGACATCGTCCGCGTAAAGTGCGATTCTTTCTTCGCTACCCTTTCTCCTGAAACCCCGTATGTCCGGTGCCCTCCTAATAACCTCCGCCAGTGGTTCCATCGCCAGGGCGAACAGGAGGGGGGACAGCGGACACCCCTGCCTTGTGCCCCTCTCCAATGTCAGACTGTCTGTATACTCGTTAATCTTTAACTTGGCTGATGGGTGGCTATACAAGATTTTTACCCACTTAACAAAAATCGGGCCAAACCCAAATTTATACATTATTCCCCAGAGGTAACCCCACTCCAAGCTATCGAAAGCTTTAGCGATATCCAGAGACATAACTGCTCTAGAATCCCCGTCTACTACTGGGGTCTGCAGGTTCAAATATGCTCTTCTAATATTAACACTGGTAGACCTATGGGGAATAAATCCCGTCTGGTCTGGATGAATCAGTTTGTCAATGCATTTGCTTAGTCTGGTTGCCAAAACCTTTGCAAGGATTTTGATATCCGAACAAAGCAAGGAGATTGGTCTGTATGAGGCTACCTCTAGTTGATCTTTCCCTTCCTTTTGAATAAGTATATTAGACTCTGACATTGAGGAGGGGAGGCCACCGTCCACGAACGCCTCCTCTAGTGTCCTCAGAAGAGTGGGGAGCAAAATCTCCCCATAGTATTTGTAAATTTCCAGGGGGAGTCCGTCTGGGCCTGGAGTTTTATGATTGGGCATAGCAGCCACCGCGCTTCTGAGTTCCTCTAGGGTTATAGGGGCCTCTAAATTCGTTTTATCTATTGTGGTTAAAGTTGGTAATGTAATTCCCTCCAGTAGTCTGTCTAGTGCACCATTTTCTGCGAGCTGTTTCGTTTTGTACAGGGAACTATAAAAGTCGAGGAATATCTCCCTTACCCTTACAGGATCCGTTACGATTTCCCCCTTTGGGGATCTAATCGCGGAGATTGTTGAGGACGGGGAGTTGGTGCTAGCCACTACAGCAAGCATACGCCCCACTCTTTCCCCCTCCTCAAAAAATCTCCGCCTCTGGAAAAGCCTTTTATTTTCAGCCTTTCTCATTGTTACCGCTTTGTATTCCTGCTGTTTCTTAACCCATAACTCCCTTAGCTCTATAGTAGGGCACAGAACATACTGCCCTTCCAGGTCTATAACCTCCTTCCTGATGCGGTCCTCCTGCGTTTTTGTTTTTCGCTTTGCCCTTGCTATTTGCTGGATTAGGAGCCCTCTGAGAAAGGCCTTTAGAGCGTCCCAGACCACCCCCCCTGCCGCCGTGCCCAAGTTGCTTGATATGAACTCCTTTAGGCTAGTAGAAATTTCTTCCATATTCCCTATTACCTCCAACCATACTGGATTTACTGACCAAGGCCTATATATCTGTCTATCCCCGGTGCACAACAGCAGTTTTAAGGGTGAGTGGTCTGATAATCCCCTTGGGCCGTAATCTATTTTATGTACTATGGGAAGCGCTTCCTTATTGCCTATGGCTAGGTCTATTCGAGATAGTGTGCAGTGCGTCCCTGAGTAGCAAGAATACTGTCTAGCGTTTGGGTTGCGAATTCTCCATAAGTCGCACCACCCCACTTCTTCTAGAAACTGCTTAAGCCTCCCCTCCGTTGCCCTCCCTGTCCGGGTACTAGATGAAAGTCTATCCTGCCGACTATCAAGGACTGTGTTAAAATCACCAACCAGGATCAATGGGATCCCTATCTTGTTCTCCATATATTCTAGCAGATAGTATAAAATTTCCAACTTGCTAGGAGGAGGAATATATATATTTGCAATAACAAATTCTCTACCGTCTAATAGGCAGTGTAAAAAAATATAGCAGCCCAGCGTGTCGATCCGTACACTCCTGCAGGTAAACGACACCCCTTTTTTAATCAATATGCTTACTCCTCTCGAATAGGAGGAGTAAACAGCATGAAATTGCGATTGAAATTTCCTACCCCCCAATTTTGTCCTAGTTTAGTTTGTTAGATGCGTCTCCTGCAAGCAGAGCAGATCAACACCCTGGGCCTCCAACTCAGATAATACAGCAGATCTCTTATCGGGATCGCCCAATCCCCTGACGTTCCATGAACCTATTCCAATCACACTAAGCATCAATAAAAAAAAAGAAAAATAAGAAAAAGGTTTTTAGCAGGAGAATAAAGAACAACCATGTTGTAAGGTATACAGCATATGCCACTTTCTAAATCCCACCCCGGGGCGCCAAGCTTCTTGACGTTTATTATGGCTCTACTCTGATTCCTAGGCCTACCAACAGTGCTGAAACAGTATTTTAGGGGCACGCGGAGGAAAGGGAGAAGGGAAGAACCCCTCTCCCCCCGACCCCCACAAGCTCCCACTACACTCATTCTTTCCGCGTGCGTAAGTGGATAACACAAACCCTTATTTAAATTATTACCCTCCCTCCCCCCCTGGTTCAATATATTAATGTGTTTAAGTCCCGCATGGGGACTAAGTAACTTTATCCAGTGACTTTCCCTTAACCCACCCATGCCTATTTCGGCTGGCCCTAAGGGCTTTTATTGTGACCCATTCTACCCCATGCCTCCCTATCACACCTAATACCAACCATACCCTCCCATTGGCCTCCTCCTGCCCCCCACCCCCCCTCCCCACATTTATATCAACACCCTTAGGGAGAACCCTAAAGTAGTAGGACAAAAGAAAAAAGCAAAACAAAACACCCCACAACCTTGATCGTGTACCATCCCACATTTAAAACTTTCACAAACTCTTCAACCCGCTCTCCCCCCCACCTCCAGCCCACCCTGAATAACAAGAGAATAATAAACCCTCCCCCAGCCCCCCAGCCCCATCCCACCATCCATCTTTTAATACTGCAACATTTTAATTTGTCCTCTTCATTCTCCTCTTTTGCAGCTCTCCTGACTTCCTAGGATTATGAGTTCTCTTTATGGTCTTCCAGCCATGCTGAGGCCTTATCAGCTGCATCAAAAAAGTAAACTGACCCCGAGACTTCTACCCTCAATCGTGCTGGATATAGTAGGGCATATGAGATTTTATGGGACCGCAAAGCACGCTTCACCTCCAGAAAGCCTGCCCTTTTTTTTTGCAGTTCCGGGGAGAAGTCGGGGTACAGTGAAATCCTGCTGCCATTGTGGGAGATATCTCCTTTCTCTCTTGATTTTTGCATTAACGCCACCTTGTCCTTATAGCAGAGCAGCTTAAGGATCATTGGTCTAGGGCGTCCCCCCGATGCAGTTGGCCTAGTGGGGATTCGATGCGCCCTCTCAATGGCAAAGTAAGGTGAAAATATATCAGACCCAAAGAAGCCTTTAAGCAGATTTTCCATGTAAACTTCAGGACGGGGACCTTCACTTCCCTCAGGGAGACCCAGGACCCTAACATTGCATCTGCGCATTCTATTCTCCATTTCGTCCATTTTATTTCTATACATTTCAAACTGCGTTTGTATGTTCTTAAATTCCCGCTGCATCGGAAACACTGTGTCCTCAAGTTGGCTCAGTCTTTCTTCTATAAGGGCAGTCCTTTCTAGTACCTTCTGAAGCTCCTGGCTCATGGAGCGTAGTTCTACCTTGAGGCCCCCCAGTTGGTCACACAGGTCACTCAAAGACCCCTTACATGAGTTCACTGCAGCTAGTACCTCCTTTAATGTGGGCTCTGATTCAGTTGCTATGGTGGGACCAGCTGAGGCACCGCTGATTGGTACAATTACTTTCTCCAAGGGGGCTATCTCTGGGCTTTTTTTTATTTAATGCGGATTTAGTACCAGCCGGTAGTACAGCTGGAGCTGCTGACATTCTGCCCACACTTTTCCGCTCCCCAGGTGGCCCTGTCTGTGTTTTCTCATGAGGGAGCTGATTGCCTTTAACGGGGGTATGAGCAGGGGTATGCGCAAACTTTTCCAGTTTTGCTGCAGCTGTCATTGCTAGGGGTGCTGACGCTGCCGGGGCCCCCCTATCCTTGACAGAGCGAGTTGCCTGTGTTGTTGTGTTTTCGTTAGACTGTTGGGGCTCCTCTCCCTTCTTCCTGGTCATCATTGGAGATATTGAAAAAAAAAAAAAAGCGTGGTTCCGGCAGTGGCTTGCCCCTTATCTACTGTGCGATGTGCCCAAAGGCTACTACAATCGCCCCCCCTGCAGCACTCCCTCTGGGGTAACCGTGACAGTCTTAGGGCCCCGGATGGAACTTAGTTGGACTTCTCTTTTCTTTCTTTCTTTCTTTTCCCTTCTTGCCTTCCCTCTTCAACCGCCGCTTTCCTTACTTCTTTACACTTTTCTCTGCACTCTGCGCTCCTCTTTCCTCACTCCCCCTGCCTCTCCTTTTACATTTTCCGAGACTCATTAACCAGCTACTGTAAAAGGTGTATAGCAAGGAGTATGGCAGAATATAATCTTTACAAGGTACTATAAAAGTCCTCCTCTACAACCCCCCGGCTTTTTAAGCTAAGCCCGCAAGGCACTCGTACCTGACCTGAAACTGCTTCGAAACAGCTCTCTCCGCGTGCGTCTGATGACTGTTTGCCGTTGGCTGGTGTCTGCTACTGTAGCTGTGGCTGTGGCTGAAGCAAGGGGGGGGGAGGTCAGATTCGATACTGGAGCTGAAGCAGGGCACTTTGGCTGAGGCTCCCAGGTTCCTGGCTCGGATCACAGGCGGCTCTTTCAGCTCTCGCGAGGTCCCCAGGCGTTGCTAGGCGTCCAATCCCGCTACCACGGGAGGGGGGCCCGCCGCACGGCCCGTATGAGAAGCGAGCCGGGCAGGGCCCAGACCAGTACACGACAATGCGGTGCAGCAGCAGCGGTGGGGGTGAGGTGCAGCTGGCCGGTCACAGCAGCCGACGAAGGCAGGGAGCGAACATCAGAGGCTGGGAGGCAGGTCGAATAGTCAATAAACTGGCAACAGGTTAGATGGCAGGCCGGGCTGAGTCAGCGGGGACAGGGCTAAGCAGCATGTAGGCCGGAGCTAGGAGAGAGCTCGCACACACACCCTCTCACAACGGCATCCGGTCACGCCCTCCTTGGTACCTTGATTAATGCAGGGAAGCTGGCTTCCAGAATCATAGTTTAGAGTCTAGAAAGCATATGTCTCCTGGTGTGAATCAAGGGGTTGGCACCCCAGGAGGTATGTCATAAGTAGAATCCTTGACTGAAATTAAGCTGGCCTTGCGGTTTTGGCCTTATCGGTATTATTTCAACAACCACTTGCTTCGCATTCTTTGTTTGCTTCGCAGCTTATTCAGGGGGTAATGCGGCTTAGTCCTCCGGTTAAGTCACCCCTGAACCCTTGGAACTTTGATTTAGTTCTGTTGGCATTGCTGAAACAAACTTTTTGAGCCGATACAGCTTATTCCCTTCGTCTTTTTGACAAGGAATCTAATTTTCTGGTAGCCATATCTTCTGCAAGAAGGGCATCAGAGTTGGCTGCTCTTTCTTGTAAGAGCCATATTTGATTATTCACAAGGATAAGGTAGCATTGCGTCCTCATCCTAACGTTCTACCGAAGGTAGTGTCCAGTTTTATCCCAACTAGGATATTGTTCTACCTTCATTTTTTTCCAGAACCCTGTTCTACGGAAGGAAAATTACTACATTCTCTTGATATGGTGAGAGCACATGTTTCGCAATACCTTGTGTCTTCCTGGGGCCAAGGTATTGCGAAACATGTAGGGCGGTGCGTTGTGCTGACGCAATCGCGCCACATGTTACCCGGCACACGGGTGATCTTTATCTGTTTGTTTAGCTAGCCGGCTTTTATTCATCTATGTAAGTTTTTTGTACCTGTTACCCCACGAGAATATGCTCGTTTTTATTAGTATTAAAGACTTATTGTTTAAACCTACTACACGATCGGAGTCCCTCTCTGTCTGCTCACTTGTGGCTTTGAGCCCGAGTGTGTTTCTCTTTCAGATTGAGGGATCCAGCTGATAAGCATTTATTGCTATACGGCAACATCATCCACTGAGGATTTCAGCTGACAAGCATTCATTGCTATACGGCGACTCCCCTCACTGAACACCTGAGACAGCCTAAGACCGGAGATACTGGAGGATCCTATGTCCCTGCAGAGGGCTATTTCTGCCTGCTCATCTGACCCTGCTCTTTAGGGGGTCCATCATCTCTGGTAAGAGTCATCATATACAGAGTCGCACACCTGAGTTGCCTTTAATTTGTTTACACTGAAGTACAGAGTTCATCATCAAGATTTTGCTATTGTGGACTTTATTACACATATATGTTTATACACTAGTCCTTCTCATCTAAGGGAAGACACGCTTTTATTGCATTACTTTATGGACACTTTGATTTATTGAGGTTTTGATTTTCCTTTAATTTTTTGTCACCTGTATTCACTTTTTATTGATTCCTAGTTCACTTATAGGTGCCCACGTGTATCAATTTAAGATTTTATATGCCAGTCATTTTTGAATGGTATAAATTTATGGTATTAATTTAGCGCAATTTTTTTTATTTTATTTTTGATTACTACCATTAGATGGTTTATTGTTGCGGCTTTGGTTTTTAAGGAGTTATAGTCTGAGCGCGGTATTCCTACGTATTTAATACTTAATGGTTCAAATCTGCAAGGCCTCAACTTGGTCTTCAGTCCATACATTTACCAGATTTTATCAGGTGAATGTAAAAAGGCATGAGGATATGGCCTTTGGGCGTAGTGTGCTGCAGGCAGCAGTATAACTCCTCTAGTCTCATGTTGCCCTAATTCTGTTGTGTCTCCCTCCCCCCAGTTGGCATTGCTCTGGGACATCCCATATAGTAATTACTATGGCTCTGTGTCCAGTGATGTACGATTAAGAAAATAGTATTTTTATAACAGCTTACCTGTAAAATCCTTTTCTTTGAAGTACATCATGGGACACAGAGGACCCCCCCTCTTTCTGGTATACACGTGTATTGCTTTGCTACAAAACTGAGGTACTCCCAGTAGTGGGAGGGGTTATATAGGGAGTGGACTTCCTGTCTTAGGGTGTGTCAGTGTCTATCACCTGAAGGTAGCCTATAACCCACATAGTAGTTACTATGGCTCTGTGTCCAGTGATGTACTTCAAAGAAAAGGATTTTACAGGTAAGGTGTTATAAAAATCCTATTTTTGAAACCATCAATGCTCCTCGCTGAAACCATCGCCTGTGAAAGTGAATTCCACATCCTTGCCGCTCTTACAGTAAAGAACCCTCTACTCAGTCTGAGTTTAAACCTCTTTTCTTCTAATCTTAATGAGTGGCCACGTGTCTTATTAAACTCCCTTTCCAATGAAAAGTTTTATCCCTATTGTGGGGTCACCAGCACGGTATTTGTAAATTTAAAATCATATCCCCTCTCAAGCGTCTCTACTCCAGAGAGACTAGGTTCAGTGCTCGTAACCTTTCTTCATAACTAATATCCTCCAGTCCCTTTATTATCTTTGTTGCCTTTCTCTGTACTCGCTCCATTTCCAGTACATCCTTCTTGAGGACTGATGCCCAGAACTTGACAGCATACTTCAGGTGAGGCCGGACCAGAGTCTTGTAGAGTGGAAGAATTATCGCTTTGTCTCTTGAGTTCATCCCCTTTTTAATGCATGCCAATATTCTATTTGCTTTGTTAGCAGCAGCTTGGCATTGCATGCCATTGCTGAGCCTATCATCTACTAGGACCCCCAGGTCCTTTTCCATTCTTGATTCCCCCAGAGGTTCTCCCCCCAGTGAGTAGATTGCATTCATATTTTTGCCACCCAAATGCATTATTTTACATTTTTTCACATTAAACCTCCCTTGCCATGTAGTAGCCCACGCCATTAATGCCATT
The DNA here is from genome assembly GCA_037952835.1 of Lithobates septentrionalis. NCBI lineage: Eukaryota > Metazoa > Chordata > Amphibia > Anura > Ranidae > Lithobates > Lithobates septentrionalis. Next base: position 207,118 of record JBBDGP010000965.1, read on the forward strand.
AATTATGCCATTAATTTGTTCAGATCTTCTTGCAAGGTTTCCACATCTTGCGGAGAAGTTATTGCCCTGCTTAGCTTAGTATCGTCCGAAAATACAGAGATTGAACTGTTTACCCCATCCTCCAGGTAGTTTATGAACAAATTTAATAGGATTGGTCCCAGCACAGAACCCTGGGGGACCCCACTTTTCACCCCTGACCATTCCAAGTACTACCCATTTTTCACCACCCTCTGAACTTGCCAGTTTTCAATCCATGTACTCACCTTGTGGTCCATGCCAATGGACCTTACTTTGTACATTTAAATGTTTATGGGGAACTGTGTCAAATGCTTTTGCAAAATCCAGATACACCACATCTACGGGCCTTCCTTTATCTAGATGGCAAATCACCTCCTCATAGAAGGTTAATAGATTGGTTTGGCAAGAACGATTCTTCATGAATCCATGCTGATTACTGCTAATGATACCGGTTTCATTAATAAAATCTTGTATATACTGTAGTCCCTTATTTCCTCCAAGAGCTATTGATGTTAGGCTAACTGGTCCGTAATTCCCAGAGATGTATTTTGACGTTTTTTTTAAATATTGGAGCTACACTGGCTTTTCTCCAATCAGCTGGTACCATACCAGTCAGTAGAATGTCTGTAAAAATTAGGAACAATGGTCTCGCAATTACTTGACTGAGTTCCTCCAGGACCCTCGGGGGCAAGCCATCTGGTCCCGGTGACTTATTAATGTTAAGTTTTCCAAGTTTATTTCTGATTCTGTCCTCTGTTAGCCATGAGGGTGCTTCCTGTGATGTGTCATGAGGATAAACACTGCAATTTTGGTTACTGAAGCCCCCCCGATTCCCTCGTGAAGACTGAGGAGAAGAATAAATTCAATGCCTTCACCATCTCCCCATCCTTCGTAACCAGATTTCCTTCCATTCTTTATGAGGCCAGTATGGTATGTCCTCCACTTTTTACTGTTTATATACTTAAAGAATTTCTTGAGATTTTTGTTTTTGCGCTCCTCCGCTATGTGTCTTTTGTGTTCTATCTTAGCCGCCCTAATTGCACCCTTACATTTCTTGTTGCAATCTTTTTAAAGTGCGAATGCTGATAATGATCCCTCAGCTTTGTATTTTTTAAAGGCCTTCTCCTTTGCTTTTATTTGCATTTTTACATTAGAGTTAAGCCATCCAGGACTTTTGTTCACGTTTTTAAATTTATGGGATGCACTGGCTAATGCCCTTATTTATTATGCTCTTAAAGCAAACCCATTTTTCCTCCATGTTCTTTGTTCCTAAGATTTTATCCCAATTTATATCTTCTAGCAAGGTTTGTAGTTTGGGGAAGTTTGCTCTTTTGAAATTCAATGTCTTTGTATTCCCCTTATGTTTCCTATTTGTGTGATTTATACTGAAGCTAAATGACCTGTGATCGCTGTTACCTAAATTGCCCCTTATTTCCATATCCGAGATCAGGTCTGTATTGTTGGTAATCAGTAGGTCTAGTAACGCTTTGTTTCTAGTTGGTGCGTCTACCATCTGACCCATAAAATTGTCCTGCAAGACATCTAGGAGCTGGCGAGCCTTCGACGAATGCGCGGTTCCTTCCGTCCAGTCTGTGTCTGGATATTATGATGACACTTCCCATCCTTGCTGCTAATCCAAATTGTGATAGGAGGTCAGCCTCTCCCTCCTCCCTCAGGTTAGGGGGACTATAGAATACTCTCCCAGTATTTTGTTTCCCCTTAGTTTCATCCCTTTGGAGCTATACCCATAAGGATTCCACCTCCTCCCTAGCTCCCTTTTTAGTAATGTCATCTCTCACATTCATTATTACATTAGTAATTAATAATTAGTAACTATTATAATAGTACATTATTCTTGATATACAGGCATACCCCTTCCCCTTTTTTGACCCTCTATCCCTGCGATAAAGGAAATACCCTTGAATGGTTGCCAGCCAATCATGAGAGCTGTTGAACCAAGTTTCTGAAATTCCCACAAAATCTAAATCCTCCTTGTACAACAGTATCTCTAGTTCTCCCATCTTATCCACCAGGCTCCTGGCATTGGTGAAAATGCTGCGCAGTTTAGACCGGACACATACTGTCCTCTTATTGGGTGTACCGAGATTGTAAATAGGACTTGTTACTATTCTTACCTCTGGTTTATGTACTTTAGTCAACCTCCCACTAGTGCCTCCAATACTACCCTCTGGAATATGCTCTGCGCTGACTATCTCTACCTCCGAACCCTAACCCTCGTCGCCTAGTTTAAAAGCCCCTCTAACTTTTTGGCCATCTTCACTCGCAGCAGATCTGCACCCTCCTCATTTAGGTGCTGTCCGTCCCTTTCTATAGAACTGGTGACCGACTGAGAAGTTGGCCCAGTTTTTCAGGAACCCAAACCCCTCCTTACTACACCAGCTCCTCTGCCACTTGTTTACTTCCCTAATCTCCCTCTGCCTTTCTGATGTGGCTCGAGGTATCGGTAGTTTTTCTGAGAATACTACCTTGGCGGTCCTTTTCCTCCATTTAGCTCCTAAGTCTCTAAAATCGTTCTTTAGGACACTCCATCTGCCTCTGACATTGTCATTGGTGCCAAAGTGCACCATGACAGCCGGTTCTTCCCCAGCCCCTCCTAGTAATCTGTCCACCAGATCTGTGATGTGCCCAACCTGAGCGCCCGATAGACAGCATACAGTTTGGTGCTTCAGGTCTTTGTCACAGATTGCCCTCTCTGTCCTTCTAAATATTGAGTCCCCTACCTCCAGAATCTCTTTCCTTTCCCTTCGCCCCCCCCCCCACACTCTCTCACTGGAGGAGTTGTTCTTCTGGCAGCTAGGGGAGTCCCTCATCCCTCAGCTCCAACAGTGCTGGTCCCTGACTGGTTTCACCAATGTTACTCAATGGAACGTACTTATTGGGATGTTCCAGACCCATATCAGCCTCCCTGGCACTTTCCCCTCTAACCTTCCTGTCGCCCATCTACTCTTTTTTTTTTTTTTTGGTGCCTGCACCTCTTTGTCTCCACCCACCTCTGTGCCCTAGAGGGTCTTCTCAGTGCTTCCCTAGATTCAGAACCTGGGCTTCCAGGGAAACAATGTGCTTACATTTTGCACAGCAGTATTCGCCCTCGATCAGGTAATGCATACAGGCCGCAAGATGTACACTGAGTCACATCTCCACACCCGCCGGGCATCGTACCTACTAATTTAATGAGGATTGGGGATTATACCCTGTCCAAATTAACTAAATACTAGCTTCCTGAAACTAATACTCAACTAATACTCAACAATACACAGGTACTCAACAAAACAATACATAGGTACTCAACAATAGAATACACGTGTACTCTCAGCTCATTCGCAGAACACAGGTGCACTCAAACTACTCGGGTACTCACATACTTTGTCAGGTTTTGTAGTTTGTGTCTCTGTGTCACCCTGCACAACCTCCCTTTGTAATCTGACACTAGCAGTCAGTCAGTCACCTTCAGTGCCGCTGCTTCACTGATCACCTCACACTCTCCCTCCGGTCTGCACTTCACTTACCCAATGCCTCTCCCTGTCAGCCTTCTACCACCCGGTCCCGCTAGATGTCCCCCCGCCTCCTCTGTCCGCGTCTGTGGGGTGATTACTGTCAGTGCACCTGCCCCCGCACCACGATGTCCCGCTCTGCCACTGCTGTAGGTCCCCTGCTGCTGCTCTTGGTCGTGGGGGGGGGGTTTGATCTGGTCGGAGGGTCCGTCTGTCGCTCTTGGAGGGGGGGGGGGGTCCTCTGCTCCTTGCTCGCACACGCCCTCTCACTCCACGCCGTCCCAGCACTGACTTCCGCACCAAAAACTCTGCAACAGCACCACCTACAGGCACCTTCAACAGCACCACCTACAAGTTCAGTGTTCTAGATTACAAGTATGAGCTGCATTGTGTTGTCACATGAAAAGATATAATATATTTCCAAAAATATAAGCATTTGTGCTCACTTTTGTGAGATACTAACTATATATATATATATATATATATATATATATATATATATATATATATATATATATATATATATATATATATATATATATATATATATACATATAAATAAAATTAGGGATGCACCGAAATTTCAGCCACCGAAACATATCAGCCGAAAATGGCCTTTGGCAAAAAGCCGAAAGAGAATTTTTGCCGATACAGAAAGGGTTCCGCCCCCGCCCCTGGTGCCACCTATTAGGAGGGCTTCCTATATTGTAGAAGAGAGGAGAGCCGCCGCCTGTTTGATTACAGCGCCAGGAACATCACAGCTTTCATTTCAATAGCTGTGTTCTTCCCCGCTGCGTGTCGTCACATACAGCCCCTCCCCCTTGTCCGGGCACTTTGATAGACAGATCACCTGTCCCATTGGACTCCCTTCACTGGCTGCAATAGGGGCACAGGCTGCACTACTGGGGACACAGGCTGTATTGCTGGGGACACAGGCTGCACTGCTGGGGACACTGGCTGCACTACCGGGGACACTGGCTGGCTGCATCTGATGGGCACTGGTGAGGCTGCATTGATCTCTTGTATCATGTCTGCAGTCTCTGACTCTCTGACCATGTCCCCAGTCTCTGACCATCTCCTGTACCATGTCCCCAGTCTCTGACCATCTCCTGTACCATGTCCGCAGTCTCTGACCATCTCCTGTACCATGTCCGCAGTCTCTGACCATCTCCTGTACCATGTCCGCAGTCTCTGACCATCTCCTGTACCATGTCCGCAGTCTCTGACCATCTCCTGTACCATGTCCGCAGTCTCTGACCATCTCCTGTACCATGTCCGCAGTCTCTGACCATCTCCTGTACCATGTCCGCAGTCTCTGACCATCTCCTGTACCATGTCCGCAGTCTCTGACCATCTCCTGTACCATGTCCGCAGTCTCTGACCATCTCCTGTACCATGTCCCCAGTCTCTGACCATCTCCTGTACCATGTCCGCAGTCTCTGACCATCTCCTGTACCATGTCCGCAGTCTCTGACCATCTCCTGTGCCATGTCCGCAGTCTCTGACCATCTCCTGTACCATGTCCGCAGTCTCTAATCCACTCCTCTACCATTTCTGCAGTCTCTGACCATCTCCTGTACCATGTCCCCAGTCTCTGACCATCTCCTGTATAAAAATATTTTTAAAAACAGTCACTTTCGGTATCGGTTTCGATTTTAGGGATCAAGGAAGATTTCCCATTCGGTGCATCCCAAATATATATAAATATATATATATTATATATATATATATATATATATATATATATATATATATATATATATATATATATATATATATATTAGAATGTTCAGTACACAAACATTTGAAGGGGGTTAGAGCCATGGCTAGGTGCATCCAGTTAAGTGTAGTATCAAAGATGCATGGCTCTACAAGAGTCAGTTAGAGAAGATTTTATACATTTTTGAGATGCGGTTTAAAAGGTGTCTAATGCTCCGTACACACGATCCAAAAAGTAAACGACAGATCGTCCGATTATTTTATTTTTTATTTTTTGTTTTTTTTTTTGTTTTTTTTTTGCATGCTAGTCGTATATCGAACGTGAACAGCTTACTAAAGTTATGAAAAATCTCGTACGACAGAATAAAGAATCAGAAATGATGTCATATGTTGTCGTGTATTTGTATTGTAATTTCAGATGACAACTGGACTAATTAAACAAAAATCGTATGATCTGGTATCGTATGAGAATATTTTTTTGTGCTTGTCCGATCAGATAATATTGGATGAACTGTCTAGATCAGCTCTTGAAAGCTCTGTGCTAACGCTTCAATTATAGTATGATCACTTCGAAAGTGGTATTTTTCGTACGATTTTGGGATCGTGTGTACGGGCCATTAGGCTGGCCATACAATATACAATTTTCTTGTACAGTTTTTTCCTTTAAATTTACCAAAACCATATGAGGATAAACCTAAACACTTTCAATGTGTATGAAATCAGGCATGCCCTTGCACTCCATGGTTGAAGGTAAATCTAAAGTAAATTGGATAAGAAAATGTTGTTGGTCTATCAGTAATAAACACATAAACCGTGCATCTGGGAAGTATTCACCGAACTTCACTTTTTCCACATTTTGTTATGTTACAGCCTTATTCCAAAATGGATTAACCACTTGACCACTGGGCGGGCACTTAAACCCCCCTCCTAACCAGACCAATTTTCAGCTTTCGGTGCTCTCACATTTTGAATGACAATTACTCAGTCATGCAACACTATCTATATGGAATTTTTGTCCTTTTTTTCACACAAATAGAGCTTTCTTTTGGTGGTATCTAATCACCGCAGGTTTTTTTTTTTTTTTTTTTTTGTGCCATAAAAGAAAAAAGACCGAAAATTCTGTAAAAAAAAAAAAAATTGCATTTTTCTTTGTTTCTGTTATAAAATTTTGCAAATTAGTAATTATTTTTTCTATATATTTTGGCCAAAATTTATACCGCTACATATCTTTGGTAAAAAATAACCCAAATCGGTGTATATTTGGTTTTTGTGAAAGTTATAGAGTCCACAAGCTATGGTGCTAATCTCTGAAAACTGATCACACCTGAAGTACTGACAGCCTATCATTTCTTGAGACCCTAACAAGCCAGGAAAGTACAAATACCCCCCAAATAACCCCTTTTTGGAAAGTAGACAGTCCAAGGTATTTAGTAAGAGGCATGGTTAGTTTTTTGAAGTTGTAATTTTTTCCCACAATTCTTTGCAAAATCAAGATTTTTTTTTTCTTTTTTTTTTTTACAAAATTGTTATATAAGCAGATTTTTTCTCACACAGCATATGCATAGCACAAATTACATCCCAAAACACATTCTGCTACTCCTGACTATGGCGATACCACATGTGTGAGACTTTTACACAGCGTGGCCACATACAGAGGTCCAACATGCAGGGAGCGCCATCAGGCGTTCTTGGAGCATAAATTACACACATAATTTCTTGACTACCTCTTACACTTTTGAAGGCCCTGGAGAACCAGGACAATGGAAACGCTCCAAAAATGACCCAATTTCGGAAAGAAAACAACCCAATGTATAATCTGAGGTATATCGAGTCTTTTGAACATATTTTTTTTTCTACAAGTTTTTGGAAAATGTGTAAAGAAAATGAAAACGCATTTTTTTTTACACAACGTTGTCCATTTACACAATATTTCTAACACATAGCATGTACATACCAAAAATTACACCCCAAAATAGATTCTTCTACTCCTGAGTACGGCGATACCACATGTGAGGACCAACATGCAGGGAGCACCATCAGGTGTTCTAGGGACATAAGTTTCAAATCTAATTTGACTACCTATTGCACTTTTGTGAGGCACTGCAGTGGCATGGATGTGGCATGGATGATAACTGATGTGGCATGGATGAGCATGAATGGGAATGGATGAGCCGTGGATGGAGATGGTTGAGCATGAATGAGTATGGCCTGGTACGGCTTAGTATGGCTGGGTATAGATGGGATGGCTGGGTACGGCTGAGTATGGATGGGTTTGGCTAATTATGAATGGGGGTGGATGGGATGGCTGAGCATGAATAGATGGATGAGTATTGCTGAGGATGGATGGGTGAGCATGGATGGATGGATAAGTAGGCTGAGTATGGATGGGTATGCATGGCTGAGTATGCAGAGTATGGATGGGTATGCATGGCTGAGTATGCATGGCATGGATGGGTATGCATGGCTGAGTATGCAGAGTATGGATGGGTATGCATGGCTGAGTATGCACAGTATGGATGGGTATGCATGGCTGAGTATGCAGAGTATGGATGGGTATGCATGGCTGAGTATGCACAGTATGGATGGGTATGCATGGCTGAGTATGCAGAGTATGGATGGGTATGCATGGATGGGTATGCTTGGCAGAGTATGGATGGGTATGCTTGGCAGAGTATGGATGGGTATGCTTGGCAGAGGGTCAGTTAACCCCTTGATTGCCCCCTAGTGGTTAACCTCTTCCCTGCCAGTGACATTTACACAGTAATCAGTGCATTTTTATAGCACCGATCGCTGTATAAATGCCAATGGTCCCAAAATAGTGTCAAAAATGTTCGATCTGTCTGCCACAATGTCGCAATCATGATAAAAATCGCAGATCGCCGCCATTACTAATAATAAATAAAATTATAAAAATTTAAATATATAAGTGTTTCACCAGACCTGCAGAAACACCGCTCAGCGCCAGGCAACCAAACAGAACCAAAGTGTAGATATATAATAATGTTTTAGATATTTAAAATACTAGTGAACATTCAAAAGTGCATAAACGTAAATAAACATCAATATGCGACTATAAATTATTCACAAACAAATAAATGAGATTACACTCCACTTTGTCTGTTTAAGCAGAGAGAAAATCTAGTATAAGCAGCTGTCTCAAGCCAAAAGATAACAATGTTAAATCTGTGTTATAAAGTAATCCTAGTTAGACTAAATTATCACACTAGACAGCGCTAATGTGCAACATGTGGCCAACAACACATAAAAAGGAAAATCGTATAACAAAAAAGTCCCTTAGAAGAGAGTCCCTTATATAGGGTAGTGATGTAAAGTTCAGGGTGTAGTTCAGATAATTAACAGGTGATCATGAAAACAGTCCTCTACATGCACCTTCCACCGATCACTACGAAATCCACCCGGTGACAAACACTCTCCCCCTAGGGGGTTAAACTCACCAGAGATGGGGAGCAATAAAGCATTCAGAGTCAGCACTCTTTAAAGCGGGGGTTCACCCACCCCGCCAAAAAAAAAAAATATTAAAAGCGAGCAGCTACAAATACTGCAGCTGCTGACTTTTAATACATGGCCACTTACCTGTCCCGGGGTCCAGCGATGTCGGCAGGGGACGCCGAGAACCCGCTCGGTTCTCGGCAGCTGCCGCCGCCATCCTAGGTGAGGGAATCAGGAAGTGAAGCGTTGCGGCTTCACTTCCCGGTTCCCTACTGCGCATGCGCGAGTCGCGCTGCGCGTCCCTAGTGGTCGCCGCTCTCTGCTGGGAGCTGTGTGTTCCCAGCAGACAGTGCGATGGGGACAGGAAGAGGCATAGACTCCCATGGGAGTCTATGCCGGAAGTGGGTGCAAATACCTGTCTTAGACAGGTATCTGCACCCCCCTCCCCCCTGAAAGGTGCCAAATGTGACACCGGAGGGGGGGAGGGTTCCGAAAAGCGGAAGTTCCATTTTTGTGTGGAACTCCGCTTTAACAGCAGTTTGTTGCCAACATCACTATATGAAGGGTCACAGATTTTCAGGGCTCATAATGAATCAAAGAAAACAGAAAAAAAAAAAGGTGCACATAGCGTAATCCTGTTTATTGACTCAGAATCCCTTCCACAAAGACAGACAGAGACCCCCCTTCAATAAAATACGTACATCAAATCAAATCAAAAGTGAGCAATCAATCGAACAGGCAGGTAGTGTAAGTGTGTCAACTTCACCAAAAGATGTCAGCGCCGCTACACAGGAGAAGATGAATACTTCCTGGTTGTGCAGCAACCAGGAAGTATTCATCTTCTCCTGTGTAGCGGCGCTGACATCTTTTGGTGAAGTTGACACACTTACACTACCTGCCTGTTCGATTGATTGCTCACTTTTGATTTGATGTACGTATTTTATTGAAGGGGGGTTCTCTGTCTGTCTTTGTGGAAGGGATTCTGAGTCAATAAACAGGATTACGCTATGTGCACCTTTTTTTTTTTTCTGTTTTCTTTGATTCATTATGAACCCTGAAAATCTGTGACCCTTCATATAGTGATGTTGGCAACAAACTGCTGTTAAAGAGTGCTGACTCTGAATGCTTTATTGCTCCCCATCTCTGGTGAGTTTAACCCCCTAGGGGGAGAGTGTTTGTCACCGGGTGGATTTCGTAGTGATCGGTGGAAGGTGCATGTGGAGGACTGTTTTCATGATCACCTGTTAATTATCTGAACTACACCCTGAACTTTACATCACTACCCTATATAAGGGACTCTCTTCTAAGGGACATTTTGTTATATGATTTTCCTTTTTATGTGTTGTTGGCCACATGTTTCAATTGCTCAACATTAGCGCTGTCTAGTGTGATAATTTAGTCTAACTAGGATTACTTTATAACACAGATTTAACAAAATTATAAAAATGCCATACATCTATCCCCTGTTTTGTAGACGCGATAACTTTTGCGCAAACCAATCAATATACGCGTGAGCGTGTGTGTTTTTATAATAAGGTGGTGGCACTCTGTGTATTCGATAAACTACAAGGATCTGCTGGATAGTGGAAGATCTTTTTCTGTTTTTTGTACATATTTCTTATATTCACGGCCACTGCATCATATCATGATATTAGAAGTGTTCGGGTATATCAATTTTTGTTTGCCAGTGGCCACACATGTTATCACAGCGCAGTTTCATTAGAATGCTTTTATTGACACAAAAGTGGTCGCAAGATAATAGGTTCTTGAATGTGTACACAGGAATGCCCGATACAAAAGTTTGTCTCGCTTTGAGTACTTTTTGAAGTATTTACCGGTGTGATATGAGAAGCCCTGGATCGCCAGCCGTTTGCAAAGCAATCTTTGCAATCTTTATTTTTCTTCCAAAAATCATGCAAACAAAAACGGCTGTCTTCAGCAAATTAAACAAGAGTCCATAACTGGTATCCAAAAAAAATACTCTGCTCACCATCCGGAAAAACATGTCCCTTAACAGGGTTACGTCTCCGTCTGCCTTGGGGGTCCCAGTGAGCAAGGTCTTCAGCAGTTTAGCAGTGTCTCAGTCACAAGCGAAGTGATTGTCATCCCTTCAAGGAACCACAACCCAAAGGGGCCACATACCGGCCATCCCTGGTGTCCTATAAAATGGTTAAAAGAGTCAGTTAAATCTCATGTGTTTTTGTGTTTTGGGAGAAAAGCCTTCCCCTCTTCAGAGCTTGAGCAATCTGTGTTTGTAAAAATCATAACCGAATTCACAAAGGAACCTGTGTTGAAACTTGATGAAGACTAGCATCTCCTGAAGGCAGCCTGGTGTAGAAATCCTGGTGTGAACAGGCTATTAGGCTGGGCATAGCTGGATTGAAATGTGTTGTATTCAGAAGGGATCGGCAGCCTTACTGGCACATAAAACTGCAGTCCTTATGTCACCACAACTACACCAAGTGCATCTGCCAGTAGCCAACTTTAGTGTGGGCTTAACTCTGCAGAATGGAGGACAAAAGAAAATTGGCAAAATTTTAATAGCTTGCTGGGTTTGTGAGCTTTACCGAGGATGTAAAGCAAGTGGGCCAGTCTGGGAGTCTGAGGCTTTCGAGCCCTCCCACTACAGTGAGTGATAATGTCATTACATTGCAGCTTACTGAACATGAATCTACTGTGAAGACCTTATAAAACTAGTGGCTGCGGAAATGATGGCCACCAGTCTTACTAAAAGGAAATAAAAGGGACACAGGTGCCTGAAAATCTTTTATGGAAAAAGATCAACAAATTCAACAAGGTTAGAAATTACATTTTAACTTTAACTCTGTTGCAAAAATTCACCTTTTTTCTGTCCTTACCACAAAAGCAAGTGTGATAATCACAGGACAGTCTCAAATATGGATTCTAAGCAAGTACAAATCTGTCCTGTGATTATCACTGTACAAACTAAGAACAAGGTCCTGGGGGACACGACCTCCTCATTGGAGAAAGTGATGCATTTAGTGGAGGACTTCGGAAACTTCTCGGGATTAGCTATTAACTGGGAGAAATCATCGCTCCTGCCGGTTGACCCATTGGTTAATCCTATCTCGATGTGTCTGCCCCAGCTAAAAGTCACGGGGAAGTTGAAGTATCTTGGTGTTGTGCTCTCCAAGGAGTGCGTTTATTGAGGACAACTTGGTCCCTCTCCTATCAAAATTTTAGAGAAAATGCGATATCTGGAGCAGGCTCCCCTTGTCTGTGGCGGGTCGAGGCAATTTGATTAAAATGGTATGGATGCCGCAGTTGCTATATTTACTTCACAACTCCCTAGTTTGGATTGGGGAGAAGTGGTTTCAAAAAATTCAATCCCTCTTTAGGGAGTTAATATGGAAAAAAGGGCAGGCCAGGATCGGTCTACAAAAACTGCAGCGCCCCGTCACGGAGGGGGGACTAGGGGTTCCACATCCGTTTATTCATTTCTTGGCAGCCCAGTTACAACAACTAGGGGGATGCGCCATTGACGGAGGGGGAAGCAATAGTGTCAAAAGAACAAGGTCCTGGTAAGCAGTGGTTAACCACAGACTTGCCACAGTTTTTTTCTAACTTGGAACCTTTTGGTGTGGTCAGTTTTCTTATTCTGCTGCTTCAACCGTAGGCTGGGCATGTTTCTTCTCAATTACAATTGCATTTTGTTTGAAATTGTGTTTACTTTTGTTTCAGGTTGCCACTAGAAAGCATGTTTACCTCTTTGATATCCTCACCATGGGACCAGGAGTCTTCAAAAATGGTCTTCAAGTGGTGCTTGAAGACAAAGGCATCCTAAAGGTTTGTACAATTTTCATAAATACACTAGCACATTAAATGTATGTAAAAGATGTCCATTCACCCACTCGCAGGCTGGTGACATGGCAAACTATTCAGCAAGACTAAGGCCTTCTAGGTCATGATCGGCAGTATATTGAATAAAAATAAAAAAAAAACATAATTTTGTGTGAAATGCCTACTAAACAAATGAGTCTGGTAAGTTTTGATATAGCGCAGGGCTGAAAACAAGTAAAAAAACAAAAACTTCCTATGCTGGTTCCTTAGATCTATACCCTTAAAGCGTAAATAAATATGTAAAAATAAATCTAATATACAAAGGAAGAAAAAAACTGAATTACAAATTCTGAGACCAAACAAATCAATAAATGCATAAAAAGTGCTAAAATTATAGTATTCTTTAAACTACAAATATGATCCACCAGCATTTAAACATGAAGTGCTTGGATTCAAATCCATTCATACTGAGTCCATAGTGTCTAAAGTTTCTTATGCTGTGATAGGTGCTAATCTACAGTACACTAAACCAGTCCCAACCAAAGATGAGGTAGTCACACTCCAAATCCTCTAATGAAGTGATGCTCCTCTTCCAGGAACACACTAATGCCGCGTACACACGAGCGGACTTTACGGCGGACTTTGCCCGGCGGACTGGATTTCGTCGGACAATTCGATGTGTGTGGGCTCCAGCGGACTTTGTTTTCTCAAAAGTTGGACGGAATTAGATTTGAAACTTGTTTAAAATTTATCCGTTGAAATCGAGTCCGGTCGAAAAGTCCGCCGTCTGTATGCTAGTTCGACGGACTAAAAAGCCACGCTAGGGCAGCTATTGGCTACTGGCTATGAACTTCCTTGTTTTATTCCGGTCGTACGTCATCACGTACGAATTCGACGGACTTTGGTGGATTGTGTGTAGGCAAGTCCGTTCATTCAGAAAGTCCGTCGGAAAGTACGTTGAAAAATCCGCCGGGCAAAGTCCGCCGTAAAGTCCGCTCGTGTGTACGCGGCATAAGGGTACTTTCACACACTCCCAGAAGAGTTGAAGCTGTTATAGCTGCAAAAGGTGGGCCAACTCAATATGGAACCCTACGGACTAAGACTGGGATGCCTTTAACCACTTACCGCCACTTTTTGTGGTTTCTGACACTTCGCTCCTACATGTAAAAATCATCATTTTTTTGTTAGAAAATTACACAGAACCCCCAAACAATTATATATGTTTTTTTAGCAGAGTCCCTAGAAAATACAATGGCGGTCATTACAACTTTTTATCTTGCACGGTATTGTATTCATGCTTTAAAAAAAAACCAAAACAGTAAAGTTAGCCCAATTTTTTTGCATAATGTGAAGTTGTGCTGAGTAAATAGAAACCTAACATGTCACGCTTCAAAATTGCACACGCTCGTGGAATGGCGCAAAGCTTCAGTACTTAAAAATCCCCATAGGCGATGCTTTAAAAATGTTTACTGGTTACATGTTTTGAGTTAGAGGTCGTCTAGGGCTAGATTTATTGCTCTCACTCTAACGTTCGCGGCGACACCTCACATGTGTGGTTTCAACACAGTTTTCATATGTGGGCGGGACTTACGTATGAGTTCGCTTCTGCTTGCGAGCACACGGGGACAGGGGCACTTTAAAAAAAAAAATTGTTCACTTTTATTCCTATTACAAGTAATGTAAACATGCCTTGTAATAGGAATATGGCATGATTGGACCTCTTTACGGTGAGATATGGGGTCAGTATGACCCCACAAATCACCTCTAGGCTGGGAAGCCTAAAATAAAAAAATAAAAAAGATCACGGCTACTCAGCTGAGGCGGCTCTGTGCCTGGCGTGACGTCATAACATCGCGCCTGGCCTCCGACGATCATAGAGACTCCGGCGACCATCTGGTACACCGGAAATCTCTATGGTGGACATCCGGGGCCGGCGGATCCATTCTCAGACTCACCGATCTCAGCAGTAAGTCGGTAGAAGCACCGGAGGGGGGGGGGGCGGGACATCCTCTCTGCCTGTAAGAACGATCAAGCGGCTGAACCGCCACTATGATCTTTCTTATGGTGTAGGGAATCGCCGGCTGAAAACAGAAATATCTGAATTATGCCTCTAGCTGCGGGCATCATTCAGATATACCCCCTCAAACCCAGGACGTCCCACGGTCGGCAGGTGGTTAAAGTTCATGTGCGTGTGAAGGCAGGTGTCCCAATACTTTTGGTAATATAGTGTACATGCAGAGAACCCCTTGGCTCAAATGTTGGTCTGCCGAGCATCATCGCTAGAAACACCTCATGCATTTATCGTTTGATGGTTGAATGCCTTTTTGTCAAATCCCCGGACACCTTTATCAAGGAGGTCAACAGGAGAAAGGTACCCCTTTGCCCCAGAAAATTAAAGAAAAGCTTCAGTCTGAAAATCCCTCTACCGAGGATAAGAAAAGTTCATTTTGTTAATCCCAGGCTTCCCAAGTTCAAGGAGAAACCTGAAACTCCGTTCCACCAGAGTTCCTGGACCCCCAATTTCTCAAAATCTGTGAACAGGCCCTCCTTGCAATGGGGGGGGGGGGAAGGTTTCCTCGTCTGTCAAAGTGGGGGATGTCTGTTGGTCTTTGCAGCCACCTGGTCTAAGAATTCTCTGGATTTCTGCGTCCAGAACATTGTTTTCAGAGGCTACAGGCTGGAAATTTAGTCCCTTTTGACCAACCTGCCAGTTTTGCAAACCTCCGCGCAGCTCTGACTCTGCTCTTTACTCTAGGGATCATAGTAGAGGTGCACGATTAATCATGAAAAATTTGTGATCTCGATTCAACCCCCCCCCCAACGATCTCTAGGCAGAATTTCCCAATTCATTCATGTAACAAGTGTACAGAATTTTCTGCTCACTCAGCTGTCAAAAGAAAACTGGCAGTCTGCCAAGTTTTTCACAACATTGTCTGTGCTGGTAGAGAACTATAACCATTTGTAAATTTTCATTCTTAGATCAAAGGAATGAACTTCAGTCTGACGTGAGGGAAGTTTAACCACTTAAAGTCTAAACCTTTTTCTGACACTTGTCTCTTACAAAGTTAAAATCTGTATTTTTTATTTTTTGCTTCAAAATTACTTGGGACCCCCAAACTATATATATATATATATATATATATATATATATATATATATATATATATATATATATATATATATATATATATATATATATATATATATATATATATATATTTAGCAGAAACCCTAGATAATAAAATAATGGTTGTTGCGATGTTGCGATATTTTATGTCACACAGTATTTGCGCAGCGGTCTTTCAAATGCAATTTTTTGAAAAAAAATACACTTCAATGAATTTAACCACTTGACGACCGCCTCACGCCGATGTACGTCGGCAAGGTGGCACGGACAGGCAAAATCACGTACATGTACGTGATTTGCCTTCCGCGGGTGGGGGGTCCGATCGGACCCCCCCCGGTGCCCGAGGCGGTCGTCTTTTGTCCCACGGCGATCGGAGGTGAGGGGGAGGCCATCCGTTCGTGGCCCCCCCCTCGCGATCGCCGCCGGCCAATCGAATCATTCCTTTGCTGCTGTATGCTAAACAGCAGCAAAGGAAATGATGTCATCTCTCCTCGGCTCGGTAATTTCCGTTCCGGCCCGAGGAGAGAAGACATCTATGTGAGTGCACAACACTACACACACACACAGTAGAACATGCCAGGCACACAAAACACCCCGATTCCCCCCCCCCCCCCCCCGATCCCCCCCAATCACCCCCCCCCCCCCTGTCACAAACTGACACCAAGCAGTTTTTTTTTTTCTGATTACTGCATTGGTGTCAGTTTGTGACAGTTACAGTGTTGGGACAGTTACTGTTACCCCCCCTTTAGGTCTAGGGTACCCCCCTAACCCCCCCTAATAAAGTTTTAACCCCTTGATCACCCCCCCTCACCAGTGTCACTAAGCGATCATTTTTTTGATCGCTGTATTAGTGTCGCTGGTGACGCTAGTTAGGGACGTAAATATTGAGGTTCGGCGTCAGCGTTTTATAGCGTCAGGGACCCCCATATACTACCGAATAAATGTTTTAACCCCTTGATGGCCCCCTAGTTAACCCTTTCACCACTGATCACCGTATAAGTGTTACCGGTGACGCTGGTTAGTTCGTTTATTTTTTATAGTGTCAGGGCACCCGCCGTTTATTACCGAATAAAGGTTTAGCCCCCTGATCGCCCGGCGGTGATATGCGTCGCCCCAGGCAGCGTCAGATTAGCGCCAGTACCGCTAACACCCACGCACGCAGCATACACCTCCCTTAGTGGTATAGTATCTGTACGGATCAATATCTGATCCGATCAGATCTATACTAGCGTCCCCAGCAGTTTAGGGTTCCCAAAAATGCAGTGTTAGCGGGATCAGCCGAGATACCTGCTAGCACCTGCGTTTTGCCCCTCCGCCCGGCCCAGCCCAGCCCACCCAAGTGCAGTATCGATCGATCACTGACACTTACAAAACACTAAATGCATAACTGCAGCGTTCGCAGAGTCAGGCCTGATCCCTGACAGTTTTTTTGGTAGCGTTTTGGTGAACTGGCAAGCACCAGCGGCCTAGTACGCCCCGGTCGTAGTCAAACCAGCACTGCAGTAACACTTGGTGACGTGGCGAGTCCCATAAGTGCAGTTCAAGCTGGTGAGGTGGCAAGCACAAGTAGTGTCCCGCTGCCACCAAAAAGACAAACACAGGCCCGTCGTGCCCATAGTGCCCTTCCTGCTGCATTCGCCAATCCTAATTGGGAACCCACTGCTTCTGCAGCGCCCGTACTTCCCCCATTCACATCCCCAACCAAATGCAGTCGGCTGCATGAGAGGCATTTTCTTTATGTCCTCCCGAGTACCCCTACCCAACGAACCGCCCCAAAAAAGATGTTGTGTCTGCAGCAAGCGCGGATATAGGCGTGACACCCGCTATTATTGTCCCTCCTGTCCTGACAATCCTGGTCTTTGCATTGGTGAATGTTTTGAACGCTACTATGCACTAGTTGAGTATTAGCGTAGGGTACAGCATTCCACAGACTAGGACACACTTTCACAGGGTCTCCCAAGATGCCATCGCATTTTGAGAGACCCGAACCTGGAACCGGTTACAGTTATAAAAGTTAGTTACAAAAAAAGTGTAAAAAAAAAAATATATAAAATAAAAAAAAATAGTTGTCGTTTTATTGTTTTCTCTCTCTCTCTCTATTCTCTCTATTGTTCTGCTCTTTTTTACTGTATTCTATTCTGCAATGTTTTATTGTTATTATGTTTTATCATGTTTGCTTTTCAGGTATGCAATTTTTTATACTTTACCGTTTACTGTGCTTTATTGTTAACCATTTTTTTGTCTTCAGGTACGCCATTCACAACTTTGAGTGGTTATACCAGAATGATGCCTGCAGGTTTAGGTATCATCTTGGTATCATTCTTTTCAGCCAGCGGTCGGCTTTCATGTAAAAGCAATCCTAGCGGCTAATTAGCCTCTAGACTGCTTTTACAAGCCGTGGGAGGGAATGCCCCCCCCCCACCGTCTTCCGTGTTTTTCTCTGGCTCTCCTGTCTCAACAGGGAACCTGAAAATGCAGCCGGTGATTCAGCCAGCTGACCATAGAGCTGATCAGAGACGAGAGCTACGAGCATTTTATGATTTAGATATTAGATATTTAGATTTCGCCGGATGTAAATAGCGCCATTGGGAAATTGGGGAAGCATTTTATCACACCGATCTTGGTGTGGTCAGATGCTTTGAGGGCAGAGGAGAGATCTAGGGTCTAATAGACCCCAATTTTTTCAAGAAAGAGTACCTGTCACTACCTATTGCTATCATAGGGGATATTTACATTCCCCGAGATAACAATAAAAATGATTAAAAAAAAAAAATAAAAATGAAAGGAACAGTTTAAAAATAAGATAAAAAAGCAAAAAAATAATAAAGAAAAAAAAAAAAGCACCCCTGTCGCCCCCTGCTCTCGCGATACGGCGAACGCAAGCGGCGGTCTGTCGTCAAACGTAAACAGCAATTGCACCATGCATGTGAGGTATCACCGCGAAGGTTAGATCGAGGGCAGTAATTTTTGCAGTAGACCTCCTCTGTAAATCTAAAGTGGTAACCTGTAAAGGCTTTTAAAGGCTTTTAAAAATGTATTTATTTTGTTGCCACTGCACGTTTGTGCGCAATTGTAAAGCATGTCATGTTTGGTATCCATGTACTCGGCCTAAGATCATCTTTTTTATTACATCAAACATTTGGGCAATATAGTGTGTTTTAGTGCATTAAAATTTAAAAAAGTGTGTTTTTTCCCCAAAAAATGCATTTGAAAAATCGCTGCGCAAATACTGTGTGAAAAAAAAAAAATGAAACACCCACCATTTTAATCTGTAGGGCATTTGCTTTAAAAAAATATATAATGTTTGGGGGTTCAAAGTAATTTTCTTGCAAAAAAAAATAACTTTTTCATGTAAACCATAAGTGTCAGAAAGGGCTTTGTCTTCAAGTGGTTAGAAGAGTGGGTGATGTGTGACATAAGCTTCTAAATGTTGTGCATAAAATGCCAGGACAGTTCAAAACCCCCCCAAATGACCCCATTTTGGAAAGTAGACACCCGAAGCTATTTGCTGAGAGGCATGTCGAGTCCATGGAATATTTTATATTGCGACACAGGTTGCGGGGAAGAGACAAATTTTTTTTTTTTTTTTTGCACAAAATTGTCACTAAATGATATATTGCTCAAACATGCCATTTGAATATGTGAAATTACACCCTAAAATACATTCTGCTACTTCTCCTGAGTACTTTTTGGGAGCCTAGCCGCGTACGGAACCCCGAAAACCAAGCACCGCCTTCAGGCTTTCTAAGGGCGTGAATTTTTGATTTCACTCTTCACTGCCTATCACAGTTTCGGAGGCCATGGAATGCCCAGGTGGCACAAAACCCCCCCAAATGACCCCATTTTGGAAAGTAGACACCCAAAGCTATTTGCTGAGAGGTATAGTGAGTATTTTGCAGACCTCACTTTTTGTCACAAAGTTTTGAAAATTGAAAAAAGAAAAAAAAAGAAGTTTTTTTCTTGTCTTTCTTCATTTTCAAAAACAAATGAGAGCTGCAAAATACTCACCATGCCTCTCAGCAAATAGCTTGGGGTGTCTACTTTCCAAAATGGGGTCATTTGGGGGGGTTTTGTGCCACCTGGGCATTCCATGGCCTCCGAAACTGTGATAGGCAGTGAAGAGTGAAATCAAAAATTTTCACCCTTAGAAATCCTGAAGGCGGTGATTGGTTTTCGGGGTCCCGTGCACGGCTAGGCTCCCAAAAAGTCCCACACATGTGGTATCCCCATACTCAGGAGAAGCAGCTAAATGTATTTTGGGGTGCAATTCCACATATGCCCATGGCCTGTGTGAGCAATATATCATTTAGTGACAACTTTGTGCAAAAAAAAAAAAAAAAAAATGTGTCACTTTCCCGCAACTTATGTCAAAATATAAAATATTCCATGGACTCAATATGCCTCTGAGCAAATAGCTTGGCTTGTCTACTTTCCAAAATGGGGTCATTTGGGGGGGTTTGTGCCACCTGGGCATTCCATGGCCTCCGAAACTGTGATAGGCAGTGAAGAGTGAAATCATAAATTTACACCCTTAGAAATCCTGAAGGCGGTGATTGGATTCGGGGCCCCGTACGTGGCTAGGCTCCCAAAAAGTCCCACACATGTGGTATCCCCATACTCAGGAGAAACAGCAGAATGTATTTTGGGGTGCAATTCCACAAATGCCCATGGCCTGTGTGAGCAATATATCATTTAGTGACAACTTTTTGTAAATATTTTTTTTTTTTTTGTCATTATTCAATCACTTGGGACAAAAAAAATAAATATTCAATGGGTTCAACATGCCTCTCAGCAATTTCCTTGGGGTGTCTACTTTCCAAAATGGGGTCATTTGAGGGGGGGGTTGTACTGCCCTGCCATTTTAGCACCTCAAGAAATGACATAGGCAGTCATAAACTAAAAGCTGTGTAAATTACAGAAAATATACCCTAGTTTGTAGACGCTATAACTTTTGCGCAAACCAATAAATATACGCTTATTGACATTTTTTTTACCAAAGACATGTGGCCGAATACATTTTGGCCTAAATGTATGACTAAAATTGATTTTATTGGATTTTTTTTATAACGCAAAAAATAAAAACCGCAGAGGTGATCAAATACCATCAAAAGAAAGCTCTATTTGTGGGAAGAAAAGGACGCAAATTTCGTTTGGGTACAGCATTGCATGACCGCGCAATTAGCAGTTAAAGCGACGCAGTGCCAAATTGGAAAAAGACCTCTGGTCCTTAGGCAGCATAATGGTCCGGGGCTCAAGTGGTTAAAAAAAAAAACTGTAAAGTTAGTCCGTTTTTTATTTTTTTTTTTATGTGAAAGATGATGTTGCGCTGCGAGAATCGTGATCTTTATTCTAAGAAAAAAAATTGTGATTTTCATTTTAGCCAGAATCCTGCATAGCCATTGTCCTGAGAAGAGAAAGATTGCAGGGGGTTTATTTAAGCCCGTTCAAGGGAGTATCTGATCTATGTTTGTTCTCAAGGTGCTTTCACTAGGTACAAAAATGCCACATGCAGTCTGCCTGGTTGGTCAGTGCTTCGCTCCATCTGGGAGACCACCTTGCCTTTATGGACATCAAGGATGCATACTTATTTACTCCCATCTTCCCAGCCTACCAACTGCATTTTCTGTGACCACACAGCAGCATCAAATTGTTGCCCTTCTCTTTGGTATGTCCACTGCACCTTGGGTTTTCACCAAGGTCCTTAGCAACGTTTCGGAGCCTCACAGGTTCATGATAAGGGGTCCTGCAAGGCTCCCAAATGTTGATTCTGCTGTAATGATGTATTTGCTGATTACAGCTTTGTTCACATTTTGGAGAACCGTGTGCTGGTGACATTCTTTCCTTCTGTTTTTTTGGCACATGATAGGACAAGAGGCTGTGCTGCATGTCTTTTTTGCTGTTTCCTGGTTACACAGGTTTGTGGACTGACCTGTTGCCTGTGGATTAGTGCTGTCACTGGAAGACTACACTTCCCAGTGCGCTCTTCTCATCTCATAAGGGCTGCAGGGTATGACACATTAGTGTCACATAGTGACATCAATGCTACATACAGCTTTGAACTATCAAGATTTTTTTTTTTATCAGTCTTAGTTACAGTACTCAAGCATTGCTTCAATTGCCTTTTTTACATTTTTTTTAATGTTTTATTTTTTTTAAATGTAATAGTCACATGGCTGCCAGAGCACCCTTTGGCTCTGTGCAGCCCTGGGCAAAGGACACAGGATGTGTCATATTCTAGCAGTTAGCTCCAACCACATATTCCACATGAGTTGCAGAAGAAGACCTTGATCAAAAGACTGATGTAAATAATATATATTTTTTTTTAAATGGTATTTACAATATTGCAATGTATTAGATTTATGCACTGTGTTGTAGTCTAAGCATGCAAAGATGTCTTTGCTGACTCTTGTATGTATGGTTTATAAAATGGGATTTTTGACTTGCCATATCTTGGAGTACATTATTGGACATAAGTCCCTGTATTCTATGTTTGTAATACGCTGTCCTGGTGGCCACACAAGTTTCATTTTTATTATGCAATCGATGTGTGATTCAATCAAAACAAATCTGCAGACAATCCAATAGCCACAACTTTCCATCTGGATTAATTTTAACTCTGCATAGATTTGATTCCTTCAAATAAATTTGATCTACTATAACAAAAATATATGGATCGTTTTGCATTGATCAGCAGCACTATACTATAGATACTTTATTATTATGATTGGATTAATCAGATTGAGATTACATGGGGAAAAAATAGAGATGATCGACAAGCTATGATCTTAAGTTATGAGTTGATCAATCAAAATCAACTTTCCCGTGCGTGGCATATGGATCAAATGTTCCTATCCAAAGAGATTGGTCTGAAATGGAATTGGTTATTTATTGAAGCATGTATGGCCGTCATTACAACTTTTGTTTGCCAGCGTCCAATCTCCAGGCAACAGCATAATCCATTGTACCTGAGTACTTCATCCTGTGTACCTTAACTACTTGCAGTCTGGCTGCTTTATAAAAATGGCCAGGTGGTGGCTTCCTGCATGTTTACTTGGACTGATCCTTTGCCTTTTTGCTGATACTGTTTCTGCCTGCCACCGGAATTGACCTATCTGCCCACTGACTATGTTCCTGTGAGACACCTGTCTCGACTATCTCCTGCGGACAACTGCATTTCTGAAACTACAGGAACTCTTTTGTTCAGCCTCTTGTACATCCTGGCCAGTACACATGGATTTCCTAGGGGCAGTCACGTACCTGTAGGCTAGGTTTGCTTAGCTTCTCTTGTAGGAATGGAGACTTCTGTAGGTGACTCTATACTAAGCTAAATTCCCTGACCAATTGCACAAAGGCAACCATTACAGTACACGCTGTATGAAAAAAATAAAAACGGTTAATTTTTGTTATACACAGGATACATACAATGTCCAGTACATAATCCGTCCAAACATCGAAAGTCTCAAACATGTGGTATTTCCATACTTGGGAGGAGATTTGGAGAGTAATTCGAAGTGTATGCTGTATGATAAATATCTTTTCTCTTAAGTTATTGACAGACACAGCTCTTCTGACTATAGGGTTATTTTGACACCTATAGGAGTAGGACACTAGGCAGAAAATAACTTGGCACTGCCTATGGGCAGTCCCTTCTGGCATAAAAACCCCCTCTATGCTATAGGCAATTTATTTTTTTTTCTGCCTGGTGTTCAGGAACAAGGACCTGGTTCCCTGCTGGGACCTGCGGTTCTATAGCTTTTTTACTTTTTTTGGTCTTTCTTTTTGCCTGGGATTTTTTGATCTTCTGTCAACAGCCAGGCTGGGCAACAGGCTGGATAATTTAGATCCAGTCTAATCTCCACCCCATTTTGGCCAGCTAGCATGCGTAGACTTTTAGCTAAGCGCTAGGTCAGCCACGACATGCCCTATTCTGGACCGGAGTGGGCAGCGAGTTAAACGTCAAGCAGGGAACCACATTACTGGGTGCCGGAGTCCCTGACAGTGTTACAATGACAGACAGCCCAGCGGTGTGTGGCATGGGTGGTCAGTGCCTATGGGGTTCTCCTCTCCCCTCAAGGCTTGCTCCCCTAGTACCCCCCCTCCCCCTAGATTGTTAGGGGGGGTGGGGAATTTGTTAGCCTCCCTGAATCCCTTTTTCATGGGGGTGGGGGGGTGGGGCTAGGGGAGTAACTGAGGGACACTGGGCTTTGCTGACCAGTGGGCTACACTGACACCCGAAACCGTGCAAAGAATGTCTGTGTCACCTGACCTAGGTAGCTGCCCCCCCGGTTTAGTAATCACCCAGAGGTGCGGGAGCCATATGGGGCACTATCACTGCTGCACCTCTTGGATACCCTGCAGTTTGTTTTACTGGGGACTGTTACTTGGCCCTCTTGCAGGTGCGCTTTAGGCCGTGTGCCAGCCATTCCATTTGCTTTATGGGCAGCCGCCCTTTCTGTAGGGAAATGCTGCTGGATGAGCCAGGTGCCCCCCCCCCCCCAGCCCGGATGGGAGGCACTTAGGGGGCAGACCTAGTCACAGATTGCAGGCCTCCATTTTAATCGAGGGCATCCACCTGCCCCTCTGTTCCCTGTCTCCAGCTTGCGGTGGGAATGTAGATAGGAGGGGAATCCTGCCTGGCAGAACTACCCGCTCCAGCTTTCGGGGAGGCCGGGGGCGCTGCTGTGATTGGAATTGGAGGGTATCTCACCTCCCTCCCTGCTGTCCTGCTTGGAGGTTAAGGCGACAGCCATCTTTTTGTGGCCTCAACCAGTGGCCCACCTTTTTGGGCCCATGCTGGCAGCTTCCCAGATGCGCCCCCCTGGTGGTCTTGGACGGCATTCTCCTGTGCAGGGCCTCAGCCCGGCAACCTCCCATGTGGGACTTCTAGATGGCGGCCTCCCATGTGGGGCCTCAGCTGGCAGCCTGCAGAGCTTTATAAATTTCCCCCGATGTAAATCCATCGTCGGTAATGACGACCGCCGGACCCGGAAAAAAACAATACTGCCGAATGCCTCCTCTGCGGGTGACGGTTCTTAAAAAGGCAAGGGGGGCACCTAGTGACGTCACCTGGTGGCTCCACCCCCTTGTGACCCAGCATGCACCAGTCAGTGTCATCACAAAGTGGGCAGGGCCACCAGTTGACGTCACCAGGTGCCCCCCACCTATTTAAGAACCCTCACCCGGCAGAGGAGGCATTTGGCGGTCGGCCTTTGTTTGTTTTTTCCCGGGTCCAGCAGATGTCATTATTGATGATGGATTTACATCGAGGGACATTGTTTTTTTTTTGTTTTTTTTAATTTATTAAGCCCCACAAGGAGGCAGCATCAGTTCCCTACAGAAAGGGCAGCTGCCCATAAAGCAAATGATGGGCACTGGCACATGGCCTAAAGGGACCGTGTAGTGCGCGCACCTGCGGCAGGGCCATGAAACACAGGTCCCAGTACAACAAACTGCAGGGCATCCAAGGGGTACAGGAGCGATACTGACCCATATGGCTCCTGCACCTCTGGGTGATTACTAAACCCGAGGGTGTGGGGGGGGATGAGGCACTCGCAACTACCCAGGCCAAGGGGACACAGTCATCTTGGTACGGACTCAGGTGTCAGTGTAGCCCACTGGTCCGCACAGCCCAACGTCCCTCAGTTACTCCCCTAGCAGCATCCCCAGGCCGTGTTTTTTTTTTTTTCCCAGGTACGGCGGTGCAGCAGGCATCGTGATGGACATCTGGGGACATTGTTTATTTATTTATTTATTTTTTTTAATAAAGGACTTGGCAAAAGCATGTCTAGTGTTTTTATTTACTAACTAAGGGGACCCCCAGGCACTATATATAAAGGAATTTTTCAGTTTTATTGTTTCACTTTAAACATCATTAAAATCACTGCTCCTTTAAAAACGATTGTTTTAAAAAAAAAAAATGTTTGCATTGAGACGTGCCCCAGGGCAGTACCTTGGCCCCCATACACTTTTTGACCAATAGCTTGCATATAAGCCTTCAAAATAGACCCTTTTTTGATCTTTCATGTTCGGGTCCCAACAATAAAAGTTTGCGATTCTGGACCTAACATTTTTTTTTTCCTGTTCAGGAGTTCTGGTGCGAACCGGGGGAGTGTTCAGCCCAACTCTAATTGTAACTGCACATGCTCTATGTGAGAAATAATTTAAGATGTGAAGAAAACACATTTTATTTACATTTTTCCCAAAAATTGTGGCACAAAATGACAACTTCAAAAAACTCCCCATGCCTCCTAATTAACCACTTCAATACAGGGCACTTAGACACCTTCCTGCCCAGACCGATTTTTAGCTTTCAGCGCTGTCGCAGTTTGAATGACAATTGCGCGGTCATGCTACACTGTACCCAAACTAAATTTTTATCATTTTCTACCCACAAATAGAGCTTTCTTTTGGTGGTATTTGATCACCTCTGCGGTTTTTATTTTTTGCTAAACAAGTAAAAAAAGACCGAAAATTTGGATAAAAATAAAAGTTTTGCTTTTGTTACTGTTAAAAATATTTGCAAATAAGTAAGTTTTCTCTTTCACTGATGGGCACTGATAAGGTGGCACTATTATTATTATTTATTATTATACAGGATTTATATAGCGCCGACAGTTTACGCAGCGCTTTACAACAACATTAGGGCAGACAGTACAAGTACAATACAATTCAATACAGGAGGAATCAGAGGGCCCTGCTCGTTAGAGCTTACAATCTAGGAGGGAGGGTCAAGTTATACAAAAGGGTAATAGCTGTGGGGGATGAGCTAATGGAGAAAATAGTACAGTTGTTAGATGGAGGCAGGATAGGCCTCTCTGAAGAGGAAAGTCTTCAAGGATCGCCTAAAAGTGGATAAATTTGGAGACAGTCTGACAGATTGGGGTAGGGAATTCCAGAGGATGGGCGAGGCTCGGGAGAAGTCCTGGAGGCGGATATGGGAGGAGGTGATGAGGGAGCTAGAGAGCAGGAGATCTTGGGAGGAACGGAGATGGCGTTTAGGTTGGTATTTTGAGACTAGGTTAGTGATGTAGCTGGGGGCACAGTTGTGGATGGCTTTGTAACTTATTGTTAGTATTTTGAATTTAATTCGTTGGGCGAGTGGCAGCCAATGGAGGGATTGGCAGAGAGGGGTAGCAGACACTGATCGGTTTGTAAGGTGGATGAGTCTGGCAGCAGCATTCATGATGGACTGAAGGGGGGATAGTCTATTTAAAGGTAAGCCAATGAGGAGTGAGTTGCAGTAGTCAAGGCGAGAGATAACCAGGGAGTGAATCAGGAGCTTTGTAGTTTCACTGGTTAGAAAGGGACGTAGTTTAGAGATGTTGCGGAGGTTGAGGCGGCAAGCTTTGGAAAGTGATTGGATGTGGGGCTGAAAGGAGAGTTCAGAATCTAGGATAACACCTAGCACCCTGACATGTGTGGACGGGTGGATGGTTTTGCCATTGCTCTTGACAGAGAAGTCAGGGGAAGAGGCACGTGGGGGAGGAAATATTATAAGCTCAGTTTTGGACAAGTTGAGTTTGAGGAAGTGGTGTGACATCCATACAGATATGTCGGTTAGTAAGTTAGTGATGCGTGAAGAGACTGATGGAGTGAGTTGAGGGGTGGAGAGATAGATTTGTGTGTCATCTGCATAGAAATGATATTGAAAGCCATGAGAGGCTATCAGCTGACCCAGGGAAGAGGTGTAGATTGAAAATAAAAGAGGTCCAAGAACAGAACCTTGGGGGACCCCGACAGAGAAGGGAAGAGGAGTGGAGGAAGTAGAATTGTAAGTGACACTGAAGGTGCGTTGGGATAGGTAGGATGAGAGCCACTGAAGAGCACAGTCACGGAGACCGATGGAGTGAAGTTTTTTGAGGAGGAGGGGGTGGTCAACCGTGTCAAA
The DNA here is from genome assembly GCA_037952835.1 of Lithobates septentrionalis. NCBI lineage: Eukaryota > Metazoa > Chordata > Amphibia > Anura > Ranidae > Lithobates > Lithobates septentrionalis. Next base: position 234,632 of record JBBDGP010000965.1, read on the forward strand.
GGCAGCTGAAAGATCCAGAAGTAGGAGTACAGAATAGTGTCCGTTGGTTTTTGCAGTTAGTAGGTCGTTTGTGAGTTTTAAAAGAGCAGTTTCTGTGGAGTGTTGAGGGCGAAATCCAGATTGAAGGGGATCAAGAAGGTTGTTTTTAATGAGGTGGTCACTCAGTTGGTTGTAAACCAGGCGTTCAAGGAGTTTAGAGGAAAAGGGGAGCAAGGAGATAGGGCGTAGGTTGTTAAGATTGGTAGGGTCCAAGGATGGTTTTTTGAGTATGGGAGTGACCAGTGCATGTTTTAGAGCATCGGGGAAGACGCCAGAGGTGAGGGAGAGATTGAAGATGTGGGTTAGAGAGTGTAGGATGGGGTCAGAGGGTGACCGTAGCATTTGAGAGGGAACAGGGTCCAGGGGACAGGTAGTTAGGTGGGCGATAGAAAGGAGTTTAGCAACTTCGTCTGGAGTAGTAGATTTGAATAGAGGTAGTGTCAGTTGTATCTGTTGACATGGGGTCTTAGCTGGGGGAGATACCTGTAGAGTGGAGATTTCATCACGGATTGTATCAATCTTGTTTTTGAAGTGATTAGCGATTTCCTGGGCAGTGAGTAAATCAGTGGGGGGAGGCGGTGGAGGACAAAGTAGAGAGTTGAAGGTAGAGAAGAGTTTACGGGGATTGGATGAGAAGGTATTAATAAGAGTTGTAAAATAGGTTTGCTTGGCAGTGTGGAGGAAAGAATAGTATTTTTGGAGGGCAGATTTGTATTGGTTGAAGTCTTTGAGAGACTTAGTCTTGTGCCACAGACGCTCAAGAGCGCGACTACGTTTTTTGAGAATTTTAGTGTCATCTGTTTGCCAGGGTTGTAGGGGTTGAGGCCTGATTCTGCATGTAGTGAGGGGAGCGAGCTTGTCCAGGGTGGAGGACAGAGATTTATTGTAGATGGATATGGCTTGGTTGGGGCAGGACAGGGGGGAGATTTTGTCATAGAGGTGGTCGGTAGCAGAGTAGAGGAGAGAGGAGTTGAAGTTGCGAAAGTTTCTACGGGTGACGGTTAGGCGATTGGAGGGAAAGGTGGTGGAAGACAGGGGGAGAGAGAAACTAATAAGGTGGTGGTCGGAGAGAGGAAAAGGATTGTTTGAGAAGTTGCATGGAGTGCATAGGTAGGAGAATACAAGGTCAAGGGTGTTGCCATCAGAGTGAGTAGAAGCCTGTACCCATTGCTTCAGGTCAAATGAAGAGGTTAGACTAAGAAGTTTAGAAGTAGCAGGAGTGTTTGTATTAGCAGGGATGTTGAAATCACCGAGAAGGATTGTGGGAATTTCCGAAGAGAGAAAGTAGGGTAGCCAGGCAGAAAACTCATCAAGGAAAGTCGATAATGGTCCAGGGGGCCGGTAGATCACAGCAATTCTTAGGGAAGTGGGAGAGAATAGACGTATACAGTGGGCTTCGAATGATGAGAGTGAAAAAGAGGGAGGAGGGTGAATAACCTGGAAGGTGCTCTGGGGGGATAGGAGGAATCCCACTCCACCTCCCTTGCGTCCATTAGGCCTGGGGGAGTGAGTCCAGTGAAGGCCACCCTGGGAGAGGGAAGCAATGGGCACTGATACGGCAGCACCGATGAGGTGGCACCAATGAGCAGGCACTGACGATGGGCATTGATAGGCGGCACTGATGGGCACTCATAGGTGGCACTGGTTGGCACTTATAGGTGACACTGGGCACTGAAAGGCGGCACTGATGGGCACGGATAGGGTGGCACTGATAGGCGGCACTGATATGAGGCACTGATAGGCATCCCTGGTGGCACTGGCAGTGGTAGGCATTGGAGTGGGCACTGATTGGCAGCTGCCTGGGCACAGATTGGCAGCTGCCTGGGCACATAGTGGTATTTCCCTGGGGGTCTGACGATGGGCGGCACTGATAGGCGGCAATGATGGGCACTCATGAGTGGCACTGATAGGCGACACTGAAAGGCTGCAAAGATGGGTTCCTATGGGTGGCACTGCTGGGCACTGATGGGCATCCCTGGTGGCACTGGCAGTGGTAGGCATTGTGAGTGGGCACTGATTGGCAGCTGCCTGGGCACAGATTAGTATTTCCCTGGGGGTCTAGGGGGCATACCTGGTGGTCCAGTGTGGATGGCTTCCCTGGTGATCCTGGGCGGCTTCCCTGGTGGTCCTGGGTGGGATCCGAGGGGGGGCTGTGCTGATAAACAATCAGCACAGACCCCCCCCCCCCCGTCAGGAGAGCAGCCGATCGGCTCTCCTCTACTCGCGTCTGTCAGACGCGAATTAAGGAAAACCGATCCCCGGCTCTTCCTATTTACATCGTGATCAGCCGTGATTGGACACGGCTGATCACGTGGTAGAGTCTCCGTCAGACTCTTTACCTAGATCGGTGTTGCAGGATGTCAGACTGACACCCCGCAACAACCATCGCCGCGATGCGCACCCCCGGGGGCACACAGCGGCTCGATATCCTGATCACGTCATATGACGTCCGGTCAGGAGTATCAAACCACTTTGCTGCCGTCATTTTGTAATAGGGTGGGCGGCAATGGTTAAAAACCTCGGACACTCATTTGGAGGTATTTTATTATCTTGGCTTTTTATGGCCTCAGGAAATGAGAGAGGTAGTCAGTATACCAGGGTTGATTTCAAATATACTGTTTGTACCATAGTTTGTAGACTCTATAACTTTCACACAGACTATTAATACACCGGTTGGGTTCTTTTTTTTTACCAAAAAAAAGTAGCAGATTACATTTTGGATTAAATTTAGAATTAAGTGATTAGATGATTAATACCACCTATGGAAACCGCTATCTGTCTCAACAAAATTATATAAAATTGATTTGGTTAGTGTTGCATGCCCAAGTAACTCTTAGTCAAAGTATAACAGCATTAAAAACTGAAAAATGGCCTGAACAGGAAGGGGGTTTAACATGTCTTCAAGTGGTCCAAACAGGGTAAAAAAAAAGTCAATAGCTCACGATAGGGATGAATATACTGTAGTACACACAAAGTCAGTCAGGAGCATGTATATTTAAAAGGAGTTTAAATGTCCACTTGCTAAATGGCTGCAGCTCTTCTTAACCAGGTAATGTATGCCTTGGTACACAAGGGAAAATAAAAAGAAGGTGCCGCCATCTCAGTGAAACCGTTAATTAAAAACAATAAGCAAAGAGTAAAATACACTCACAAGAGTAGGGTAGACACAGGCATTTCTCAAGTCCTTGATAAAAACCTCTGAATATGACAGATGTCGCACTGGTGAACCGAAGGATTGTGGCTGGATGCGTGCTGCGAAAGCTATGCTGGGCAGATGGTAGACTCCACAGATGAGAGATGCCGGCAAGCTGCAATGCAAGCGAGTGTCGGGACCGAGGCCAGGAGAGGCGTGGGAGGTGACGTGTTTCGGAGCAAGCGATGCTCCTTTGGCTTGTATTCCAGCCCGCTGGCAGCTCTCATCTGTGGGGCCTACCATCCGCCCTGCGGAGCTCTCGCAGCACGCATTCAGCCACGATCCTTCGGCTCACCAGTGCGACATTCGTCATACTCAGAAGTTTTATCTCTCTGCGCTTCCTATGCTTGTCAGCGCATAAGGACTTGAGAAATGCCTACCATACTCCTGTGAGTGGATTTTACTCTATTTGCTTATTATTGTTTTTAATACACGGTTACACTTAGATGGTAGCTCCTTCTGTTTGTTTTGCTCAGTCTTCAAGTGGTTACTATTACCCTGTTTTCCCGAAAATAAGACCTAGCGTGATTGTCGGTGATGGCTGCAATATAAGCCCTACCCCCCAAATAAGCCCTAGTTAAAGTCCTTGTAGGTCTTATTTTCAGGGTAGGGCTTATTTTCGGGGAGACAGGGTAGGGCTTATTTGGGGGGTAGGGCTTATATTGCAGCCAACACCGACAATCACGCTAGGTCTTATTTTCGGGGAAACAGGGTATTACATGCATATCCCCCCCCCCCCCCCCCCCAAATATTACTATGTCCAGGTTATATCTTTGTAGAATCGGCAAAGATTTCGCTTTTTTCACACTTTCTTTGCTTTTCTCTGACATCCCAAAGGCATGCAAGTGGAAAAATTGTTTTAATGTCATTGTTTTTAGGAGAAATTAAGCGTTGTTTTTCGAATAGCTGTAAGGGTACCAACAAATTTGTTCACATCTGAAAAATAAAGTTCATTGGTAGTGTTGCATATACTTTAACTGTCTATAGCAAGCACTTAGCTCCCCCTTACCTGAATCTGAAATGAAAGTGACAGTAAACGAAACCCTTATTCTCCAAAAACAATCCATGCGCACCCACTACTTAAAGTGATTGTAAACCTCACACATGAAATATGAACAAAGCACATCCTTTCATACTGTTGTACCGGTCCAAGGTATTGAGAGTGATTTTTCTCTGCTGCCTCATTCCTCTGTTATCTGCAGGAGTCACTTCTGACCGTTTTTCCCAACTTCAAGAGGTAATTGATGGGGAGGATAACTCCAGCACACAGCCTGTAATTGGCAACCACAGCTGTAAATGTTTCTCATGTATTGTGAGTTGAGGAGGGTTGTGTCCCATCCCTCCAAACAGGGCTCAAAGCTCTCCTGACTGAGCTGTGCAGCAAAGCATTATTCAATTTGCTCCAGCAGGGGAAACAATTCCTCCTTGATCCCCCAAGAGGCAATCGGGTATTCCCTGGATCAATTTTACTTATACATTTTAGTATCCATTTAAATTGTGTACATTTAGGAAAGAATCCAGGCCCTTTTTAAAGCAATCCACTGAGCTGGACAGAACAAGTTCTTCAGGGAATCTATTCCACATTTTCACAGCTCTTACTGTGAAGAAACCCTTCCGTATTTGGAGATTAAATCTGTTTTCCTGTAGACATAAAGAGTGCCCTCTGTGATGACCTTAAAGTGAATAACACAACACCAAGATCACTGTATGAACCACTTATGCATTTACACATGTTGATCATATCCCCCCTTAATTTCTCCTCCTCAAGAGAGAACAAATTCAGTTCCTCTAATATTTCCTCATAGCTAAGCTCCTCCATACCTCTTATCAGTTTGGCTGCCCTTTTCTACACTTTATCCAGTTTCCCAATATCCTTTTTGTGAACTGGTGCCCAAAACTGAACTGTATATTCTAGATGAGGTCTTACTATTGATTTGTACAGGGAAAAATTAGATCTCTCTCTGGAGTCTATATACCTCTCAATACAAGAGAGGATTTTGCTTGCTTTGGAAATCGATTCTTGGCATTGCATGCCATTATTAAGCCAATGATTTACCAGAACACCCATATCCTTCTCCACCATTGATTCCCCCAGTTGTAATCACCCTAGTGTGTATCATGCATGTATATTCTTAGTCCCCAAGTAATGTTTATCAACATTAAACCTAATTTGCCACGTAGTTGACCAATTAAACAGTGCATTGAGGTTGGCTTGCAAGTTGGAGACATTTTGTAAGGATGTTATTCCACTCTGCAAAAAACGAAATGTTATTTTTAATCCCAGATTAACCACTTCAGCCCCGGAAGGTTTTACCCCCTTAATGACCAGATTACTTTTTACAATTTGGCACTGCACTGATTTAACTTGTAATTGCGCGGTCATGCAGTACTGTACACATTCAATTTGCGCCCTTTATTCCCACAAATAGAGCTTTCTTTTGGTGGTATTTGATCACCTCTGGGATTTTTATGCCTATCTCATTTCTTAAGTTGCTAAAATGGCAGGGCAGTATAAAACCCCTCCAAATTACCCCTTTTTGGAAAGTTGACACCCCAAGGTATTTGCTGAGAGGCATGTTGAGCCCATTGATTATTTTATTTTTTTGTCACAAGTGATTGAAAAATGACCAAAAAAAAAATTACACAAAGTTGTCATTGAAATTATATATTGCTCACACATGCCATGTGTATATGTGGAATTACACCCTAAAATACATCCTGCTGCTTTTCCTGAGTACGGGGATACCACATGTGTGACACTTTTTGGGTGCCTAGCCTGCCCTGTCACAAAGCTTATATATCTTGACCCCATATCTGGTACGCTTGCTGAGGAGATAGTGTTCGAAAACAAGACGGCCAGAAAATTTATTCAGGAACTCATCAATGCAGACATCTTGATTGGGGTTAAACAAGGCTGCAAATTTTTCACTGAAGTGGTTTATGAGGGGCTGAATTTTATGGAGCCGATCATGTTCAGAGTCACCCTGAGGACGTCAGAGTTCATTGTCATTGAGATGCATGAACCGCAGTATCTGCTCATACCTAGCTCTGGCCATGGTAGCAGAGAACACGGGTATATGGCAACTCCCTTTTTTTTTTTTAGTAATGCCCGTGTTGAGGTATAGGCCCAGAAAGGTCCTAAATTCAGGAACCGTTATAGGTTTCCAGCCAAATTGTCTAGCAAGGGGTGAATTTGGGTTTTAGGCGATGAATTGACCAGCATATAAATTGTTTTGGGCCACTCTAGATCTGTACAGGTCTACCGAGAAAAACAGCTCAAAAAATTCCAAGGGCATTAAATCTGTTTCCAGCTGAATTCTGGGTTGGCCAGTGAATGGGGGAAGTAGGGGCACTGCAGAACCTGTGGGCTGCCAATCAGGACTTGCAAGCGGGAAGGGCACTATGGGCTCTAGGGGTCTGTTTTCAAACTCTTGGTGGCAGCGGGGCACTACTGCTAGCCACCGCACCAGCTTGAACTGCACTTATGAAACTCTCCACGTCGTTAAGTGATACTGCAGTGCTGGTTTGTCTATGACCAGGATGTACTAGGCCGCTGGTGCTTGTCAGTTCACCAGAAGGTTGAGCGGTACTAGTACTGACACTGCTGCATACGAGTATCATGCGTTTGTTGCAATTCAGCAACAGAAGAACGGGGTCAGGTACGCCTGAGCTTAACAGAGACCAATACTCCATCATCAGAGCTATCTGTCGGGGTGCCGCTCGCTGCAGTTTCAAATGCTGCAATAGCAATTGTTACCATTTGTTGAATATGGCTACTGATAGGACACATTGCCTTCAGTCCATCTTTGATAATATCAAGCTATATGGTGTCTCTAATCCAAATCCCATAAATTTAACAGCATTGGGACCTAAGGCAGGCAAACAACCTCATTCTGAGGTCTTTGAGATGTAGATAAGAAAAGCCTTTTTGAAACTGCAAGATGCCAAACAACATGAGAATGCACAGTGGTGGGATTTGGCATTCCTGCAGAAATATTTGGATCTTAGCATCACCCCTAGAGGTCTCCGTATCAAGAAGCAATGTAGCTTCTTGGACGAACACCCCCTTAAAGATTGGAGACACGTATCGGAGTTTTGTACCCTTAAATGGATCAAAATTCTGGTACAACAAAGGAAAAGAAAATTAGAATTGGCACAACTACAAGCGAAGGATAAAGAGAAGATAGCTCACACGTTTGTTTCCTCATGTTTATTCTCGAAATGGATGCATGTTCTTGAGAATAATGTTGAGAGATGAGGATACTCTAATAAAAAAACTGATGGGCTGGAACGTGACATTGCTGATTTACAATAATGGTCAGGTGTTCGAATGGAAACGTCCAAAACCAGACCAATCAGCCAATGGTAGTCACACTAGACAGACTCCGAATATGAACCATGCCAGAGGGATGACTAATCATAGAAAGATATACAATAATAATAAAAATAGAAACCGTAATAAAAGTAAAACACAAATATCCACATGAATTTGACTCCAATTTAGCATATAGCCTTACCCAATAAAGAGCCCAAGGGGACTACTGACATCCTGGTATTAGCCCAGGATGTCACCAAAGCCCAGCCCTCCTTCAGCCCCATTTTAGCTACATCTCAGGTACTACCATCGTCCTCTCCCTCCCCCTTTCTCCCATGGAGCCACTGTCGTCTGTTTTGAATCATACTACACTTATTGATCCCTTGTCCATATCCACTCTTAACAGATATAGCCCTCTGTCAAGGGATTTAGAGGTCTACATTAACCACTTCAATACCTTAGGGTGTCATATGACGTCTTTGAGTTTGTGAGGGGATATCTGAATGATGCCTGTAGCTACAGGCATCATTCAGATATCATTCCTTCCAGCCGGCAATTCTGTGCACGATAAGGATCATAGTGGCAGTTCCGCCGCTTGATCGTTCTTATAGGCGATGGGAGGGGACGCCCCCCCTCCCACCACCATCCGGTGCTTCTTCGGGCTCTCCCGTGCCTTCGGGGGCCTGGAGGAAGAACCGGCTGGCGCCGGATGACGACGATAGAGATTTCCGGTGACCAGACGGTCATCAGTCATCTCTATGACCGTCGGAGGCCCGGGCGCGACGTTATGACATCACGCCTGGGTTCCCGGAAGTAAACAAAGCGGCGATCACGGCTGTCGGCATGAGATCGGTGATTTTTTTTTTCACAATCTCATGCTTTCCAGCCTGGAGGAGAGATGTGGGGTTTTATTGACCCCGTATCTCTCCATAAAGAGGACCTGTCGCAATAGATTCCTATTACAAGTGATGTTTACATTCCTTGTAATAGGAATAAAAGTGATCCAAAAAAAAAAGTGTAAAAATAAAAAATTAGATAAAATAATAAAAAAAAATTTAAAACGCCCCTGTCCCCGGTAGCTTGCGTTCAGAAGCGAACGCACATGTAAGTCCCGCCCACATATGTAAACGCCGTTCAAACCACACATGTGAGGTATTGCCGCGTGTGTTAGAGCGTGTGCAACAATTCTAGCACTACCCTGTTTCCCCGAAAATAAGACCTAGCGTGATTGTCGGTGATAGCTGCAATATAAGCCCTACCCCCCAAATAAGCCCTAGTTAAAGTTCTTGTAAGTCTTATTTTCAGGGTAGGGCTTATTTTTGGGGAAACAGGGTAGGGCTTATTTGGGGGGTAGGGCTTATATTGCAGCCATCACCGACAATCACACTAGGTCTTATTTTCGGGGAAACAGGGTAGACCTCCTCTGTAACTCTAAACTGGTAACCTGTAAAAATTTTCAAAGCGACGCCTATGGAGATTTTTAAGTAATATACTTTCATAATATAACTGGGTATTCATAATATAACTGGGTACTAACATTTATAGGTAAAGTTGATCCAGGGAAAATCCGATTGCCTCTTGGGGGATCAGGAAGGAATTTTTTCCTCTGCTGTAGCAAATTTGAGCATGCTCTGCTGGGGTTTTTTGCCTTCCTCTGCATCAACTGTGGGTATAAAATTGCACACAAAAAAACAAGAAGAATAGCCCTGGGACTTTAGATGAGATGAGAGAGGTTTAGCCAATGTCCACAGCGAATACTGAGACAAAATCAATGTATTTGTTTCAAAATGTAATGTAACGGAGCGGCAATAACAATGATTGTGAGTTACCCGGCATAATATACAAAGAAAAAATTGTGCGCTTGCATTAGATATTTAAATCTATATTACTACATGATTATCATAAGTAGATAAACAAATAAATAAAAAATAAATAAAAAACACCATCAAAGTTAATTGTGAGTGATTTAGAAAGTCGCTATGCTACAGAGCAAACAGCGACATAAACTGGTGTGCAAAAAAGAAAAAAACAAAGGTTATTCCACCCAAGTGCAAAGTCATAAAGTTCAAAATTGCATCCTGATTCGCAAGAAAAACGCATATCCAAAGTTCATGAATTGCATTCCTTAGTGTGTATATATATATATATATATATATATATATATATATATATATATATATATATATATATATAATAAAAAACACCATCAAAGTTAATTGTGAGTGAATTAGAAAGTCGCTATGCTATAGAGCAAATAGCGACATGTAAGTCAGATACTAATATTGACCATTGCATACATATAAACCAACAATAAAGTTATAAACTGGTGTGCAAAAAAGAAAAAACAAAGGTTATTCCACCCAAGTGCAAAGTCATAAGTGAAAAAGTTCAAAATTGCATCCTGAGTCGCAGGAAAAACGCATATCCAAAGTAGCCACGCAGTGTACGCCAGATCGCCATAGAGCCCCATGTAACCTAGCACGGGAGTCTCTGTTGTTTTTATATTTTGCCGGCTTTTATGTTTTTATATTTTGGATGTTTTAAAGATGCCTAGTTGTCTGAGGCAATAAAATTCCCCTTTTTTTACATACTATACCATTGGAGTTTTTTCTTTCTCCCCTTCTTTACCTACGAGTCCAAACAAGGGAGTGTTTACATCAATGCGGAAGTGTCGGAACCATCTCCAGCTGTGTGGTGAGCTGACATCTACTGTCCCTGCAGAGGGCTAAATCTGCATGCTTCTAAGACCTTGCTATAAAGGAGGTCCAACGTGTCTGGTAAGGATACATCTATTATCAACCTTCGGATCCACTGGTGGTTGGAGGTCCCTTCACGTCCCCTTATTCCTTTATACACACTAAGGAATACAATTCATGAACTTTGGATATGCGTTTTTCCTGCGACTCAGGATGCAATTTTGAACTTTTTCACTTATGACTTTGCACTTGGGTGGAATAACCTTTGTTTTTTCTTTTTTGCACACCAGTTTATAACTTTATTGTTGGTTTATATGTATGTAATGGTCAATATTAGTATCTGACTTACATGTCGCTGTTTGCTCTGTAGCATAGCGACTTTCTAATTCACTCACAATTAACTTTGATGGTGTTTTTTATTTATATATATATATATATATTTATACACACTAAGGAATGCAATTCATGAACTTTGGATATGCGTTTTTATTGCGACTCAGGATGCAATTTTGAACTTTATGACTTTGCACTTGGGTGGAATAACCTTTGTTTTTTTGTTTTTTCTTTTTTGCACACCAGTTTATAAATTTATTGTTGGTTTATATGTATGCAATGGTCAATATTAGTATTTGACTTACATGTCGCTGTTTGCTCTGTAGCATAGCGACTTTCTAAATCACTCACAATTAACTTTGATGGTGTTTTTTATTTATTTTTTATTTATTTGTTTATCTACTTATGATAATCATGTAGTAATATAGATTTAAATATCTAATGCAAGCGCACAATGTAATGTATGTATGTAATTTTTCACCTCATTGATATTTGTGGTTTTGTTGCAGCTGCAGTTATATTAATTTTTTGCTTGATAGCGCAGGTTTTCTCTTTCTTTTTTTACCCGGCATAATAGCCAAGTACACAACACAGATGAAAGTAAATATACAAAGATTTATTACAAATGTTATACATCAATGAGCAACAATAAAACTTGAAAGTTGCTGGATCAGTGAATACATACACATATAGAATAAGAAAATAAAATGTACATACATGTGGACAGGGAAGTATGTAAACATAATGCAGAAATCAATAATACCCAGCATGTACCGGCATAAAACAAGTATCAATAAAGGTGCACCTCCTTTGATGGTGGATGTCTCTTTGACGCCCATGCGTCACCGCCCGTACATGACGCTGGGGGCGTAGCCTTCGGGCCCTTGTGGGTATATCTGGACATTCAGCGCAGCTGGGATTCTGATTCACAACTTGACGATTGGATTGAGTGGTCACATCTCTAAGAACAAACTGACAACCATTGGATATTTTTCACTCCATTGAGACATTTTCCAGACACGATTTTAAGGGGGTAAGTGGAGACCGCAGTGAGAAATACCCCTATCCAGACCGTGCTGATCCTCTGGATGTTCCCCTGTTATGGCCTTTGTTTGTTCCGCCTCCTCAGCTCCCGAGCTGGATGCACTACACTGCTGCCATCTTGATATCCAGAGTTTGGCGATTTATCTCAGACCCTCAATACAACATTCATGCATCCGCAGGGTCTTGTGAAATGCATAGGGTTTAATTGATGCTTGTTTTATGCCGGTACATGCTGGGTATTATTGATGTTTGCATTATGTTTACATACTTCCCTGTCCACATGTATGTATATTTTATTTTCTTATTCTGTATGTGTATGTATTCACTGACCCAGCAACTTTCAAGTTTTATTGTTGCTCATTGATGAATAACATTTGTAATAAATCAATGTTTATTTACTTTGATCTGTGTTGTGTACATTGGCTATTATGCCAGGTAACTCACAATCATTGTTGTTGCCGCTCCGTTACATAACATTTTGAAACAAATAAATTGATTTTGTCTCAGTGTTTGCTGTGGACATTGGCTAAACCTCTCTCACCTCATCTAAAGTCCCAGGACGATTTTTCTTGTGTTTTTTCTTGTTTTATTTGTGCACTATTGGGGATGGAGGTGTCAGAGGGGTCACACCAGACCTTAATCTCCTTTCCATGGGTATAAAATTTGGTATATTGGATTGTATGGTATTTTTAATTTTATTTATTTATTTTATTGTTTTTAAGGTTGAACTGGATGGACGAGTTTGGCGCCATTCCATGAGTGTGCGCAATTTTAAAGCGTGACATGTTGGGTATCTATTTACTCAGCGTAACATCATCTTTCACATTATACAAAAAAATTGGGCTAACTTTACTGTGTTCTTATTTTTTTTAGTTCATGAAACCGCTTTTTTTTTTCCAAAAAAAGGCGTTTGAAAAATGATTGCGCAAATACCGTGCAAGATAAAAAGTTGCAATGACCGCCATTTCAATGCCTAGGGTGTCTGCTAAAAAAAACATATATAATGTTTGGGGGTTCTGAGTAATTTTCTAGCAAAAGTTGATGATTTTTACATGTAGGAGAGAAGTGCCAGAATAAGCCCGGTATTGAAGTGGTTAAAGAAGGTGCCAGACCCAGGATACAGGATAATACTGATTTAATTAATAATGGAACGTAACATCAATGAAGCCACCTTAAATGAAGACATTGATTTTTTTTTATTACATCCTCCAAAGGGAGTACAACACAAAGAGAAAAAACTAGAAGAGGTCGAAGAGCAGGAACACGATGTAAGATCAACCACTTGCCGCCCGCCATATAGCAGAATGATGGTGGCAAAGTGGTTTTAATACCCTGACTGGGCGTCATATGACGTCCGCAGGACATTGAGCCGCTGCGCACCCCCTGGGGCGCAAATCGCGGTGATCGTTGTTGAGGGGTGTCAGTCCAACACCGATCCAGGTAAAGAGTCTCTGACAGTGACTCTTTACCACGCGATCAGCCGTGTCCAATCACGGCTGATTACGATGTAAATAGGAAGAGCCGGTGATCGGTCGCGAGTAGAGGAGAGCCGATCGGCTGCTCTCCTGACAGGGGGGGTCTGTGCTGATTGTTTATCAGCACAGCCCCCCCTCGGATCCCACCCAGGACCACCAGGGAAGCCGCCCAGGATCACCAGGGAAGCCATCCACACTGGACCACTAGGTATGCCCCCTAGACCCCCAGGGAAATACTAATCTGTGCCCAGGCAGCTGCCAATCAGTGCCCACTCACAATGCCTACCACTGCCAGTGCCACCAGGGATGCCCAGCAGTGCCACCCATAGGAACCCATCTTTGCAGCCTTTCAGTGTCGCCTATCAGTGCCACTCATGAGTGCCCATCATTGCCGCCTATCAGTGCCGCCCATCGTCAGTGCCCGCTCATTGGTGCCACCTCATCGGTGCCGCCTTATCAGTGCCTGTCAGTGCCGCCTTATCAGTGCCCATCAGTGAAAGAGAAAACTTACTTATTTACAAAAAATTTTAACAGAAACAAAAGCAAAACCTTTTATTTTTTTCAAAATTTTCGTTCTTTTTTTATTTAGCAAAAAATAAAAAACGCAGAGGTGATCAAATACCACCAATAGAAATCTCTGTGGGAACAAAATGATAAAAATTTAGTTTGGGTACAGTGTTGGATGACCGCGCAATTGTCATTCAAACTGCGACCGCACTGACAGCTGAAAATTGGTCTGGACAGGAAGGTGTATAAGTGCCCTGTATTGAAGTGGTAAACAAAAAAGAGGATGGAACCAACTTAGGGGAAGTACGATCTATTCTTGCACCCTCCAAACTCCTTTTACTTAAAAAGGCTCTTGGTTTTCCGCCCTCAACTGGTCCTAACAAATTTGGCCTTTTTAAGGATCTTAATAAATTTCATAGGTTAACTTACTTTAAAACGCCATTATGCTGGAGACACCATCTCCAAATGAAATTATGGCAAAAATCTGTCTGAACGAATGGATAATCTCCAGTCCCAACTTAATGATGATATCTTAATGATTGTAAAAGATCTGTGGATTGCGAGCAACATTATTATCACAATTTATATATAGCGCCAACAGTTTATGCAGTGCTTTATATTGTAGAGGGTGGACAGCACAATTACGGTACAGTTCAATACAGAAGGGACAGGAGGGCTCTGCTCATAGAGCTTACATTCTAAAGGGAGGGTGTGGTGGTATAAAAGGTAATAGATGCAGGGAATGATTTGATGGGGGGTGGCTCGGGGACAGTTTTTAGGTGGATGTGTCATGAAAGACGTCCTGGTAATCCAGCTGCTTGTGGAAGATCTGTGCGCAGAATCCCTGTCAGTGGAATCAACAGGTGCGCGCTAGTGCGAACGGGAGCACGCGTGTGCGAGCGGGCACGTACGGACTGTACGCAGGTGTGCACGCAGACGCGCAGTGTGACAGCAATTGGTGCCAAGAGGCCTGTTTAAAGGAGTCGGTCATCATGCCTTCTTGCTGTCCGGCCTACAGCATTTCCTGTGACCCTAAGCTACTTGTTACCTGCCTACCTGATTCCTGTCTACCCTGCTTGCTCCTGACTACTCCTGCTTGCTGCCAGTCCCCGACCCCGGCTTGTCTTGACTACTCTCCTGCCACTTCCTTCGGTTTGTTCGCTGCCTGCCTGTTGCCGACCCGGTCTGTATCCCGACTACTCTCCTGCCTCTGTCTGGTACCTGCTCTGCCCGCCAGTGTTGACCCGGCCTGTTTGACCTTGCCAGTACTCCTGCCGAACTACAGAACACCTCCTTACTGACTGCTGTTCCAGCGTTCCTGCTAAGCTGCAGTGCTCCTCCTTGCAGCCAGCTGTTCCAGTGTTCCTGCCAAGTTCCAGTGCATCTCCTCGCAGTCTGCTGTGCCAGTGCTCCTGCCGAAGTACATAACACCTCCCTCCTTGCCTGCTGTTCCAGTGTGCCTGCTAGCTCTCCTTCAGCCGCGTCAGAGGTCCGGATCAGCCCCTACACCTGCCATCTGGCAGGCACTTGTGGCCCTCTGCGCTCTTGAGTCCCTGTTTCCTCTATCAGGGGTTCCTGAGCCAGAGGCATACGAGAGGCCACTCCCTGCATCCTGGGCTCCGCCATCAGGTACGTGATAGTACCAGACAGCCATGTCCGAGCCCACGCAGGGAGCCTCTCCCGTGGACGAGCTCTGCCGCCACCTTGCTGGACTTACTCAGGCAGTAAAGAGCCTACAAGAGGGCTATACTCAACTGGAAGGTCGTATCCAAGCCCTATCCGCATCCACACCTTCTGCTTCCAGGACTTCTGCTGTACCCTCAGTGGTGATGATGCCGCCAGAGCCCAGGGTCCCCACGCCTGAAAGATTCGCAGGCAACCGGAGTAAATTCAGGACATTCCGTAATTCATGTGAACTCTTTTTTTTATTACCCTTCAGCCGAGGACTTTCTACCTGGAAGCCACCAAGGTGGGGTTAGTTATTTCGCTGTTGTCAGGCGAACCCCAGGCCTGGGCTCATTGTCTCCTGGAGAAGGATGCCTGACTTGATACCTTAAACACCTTCTTTCAGGCCATGTCGTTACTCTGAGGATCCACAACTAACCGCTACTGCGGAGGCAGCTTTGCACGCCTTGCAGCAAGGCCGCAGACCTGTGGAGGACTACATGTCGGAATGCAGACGTTGGAGTTCTGACACGAATTGTAATAATGATGCCTTACGGTACCAGTTCCGTATGGGCCTTTCGGAATCTTTAAAAGGTGAACTGGCCCGAGTGGGCATTCCAGAGACTCTAGAGGCCCTCATTGATCTGTCCATCCAATTTTTCCTTGATCAGAACTGGAACTAGGAGCATTAAAGACTTATATTGATGACAACCTAGAAAAAGGGTTCATCCGACCCTCCACATCCCCGGCAGGAGCAGGAATTTTCTTTGTGGAGAAAAAAGACCACTCTCTACGCCCTTGCGTAGATTATTGGGCACTTAATAAGATTACGATTAAAAACTGATATCCTTTGCCCTTAGTGCCAGAACTTTTTCAAAGACTGGGGTCTGCAGTAGTGTTCTCCAAGCTGGATCTTCATGGCGCCTACAATCTCGTCCGCATTCGTAGTGGAGACGAATGAAAAACCGCCTTCCGCACTCGGTTTGGGCATTTTGAATATTTAGTCATGCCTTTCGGGCTTTGTAACGCTCCTGCTACATTCCAACATTTTGTGAATGACATCTTCTTCAGAGACTATCTTGACCTATTTGTTATTATTTACTTAGATGACATCCTGATTTTTTCTTCCTCCTTAGCTGAACATCGTGAACATGTCAGAAATGTTTTAACACAACTTCGACTGCACGGCCTTTACGCCAAACCTGAAAAATGTGTCTCTTCGAACAAGAGAGCATTCAGTTCCTTGGCCTGATTATTTTCATGGAGGGCATTAAAGTGGACCCTCAGAAGGTCTCCGCCATTCTGGACTGGCCAGCTCCTACCGAGAAGAAGGGAATTTAGCGTTTTGTGGGTTTCACAAATTTCTATAGAAAGTTCATTAAGGGGTTTTCCACCATTTCCCCCATTACGAGGTTAACCAAGCAGGGCTTTAAATTCCATTGGTCTACTGAAGCTCAGGCGGCCTTCACAACTCTGAAAGATCTGTTCATCTCAGCCTCAGTCTTAAAGCACCCTGATTCTACCTTACCATACATTTTGGAGGTGGACGCCTCGGAGATAGCGGTTGGAGCAGTGCTTTCCCAGAGACGGGGGCCTAGAGCACTTCTGCACCCAGTCGCTTTTTTCTCTCGCAAACTATCTGAAGCGGAGAGGAACTATGATGTTGGCCGTCGAGAGTTGTTGGCAATCAAGGCCGCGCTTGAGGAATGGTGATATCTTCTAGAGGGAGCAGCTCATCCAATTCTTGCCTATACAGATCATAAGAATCTGGAATACTTAGACTGCCAAGAGGTTAAGACCACGACAGGCCAGGTGGGCACTTCTCTTTACCAGATTTTCATTCCACATAACCTATTGCCCCTGGTCGAAGAACACCAAGCCTGACGCTCTGTCGCGAATGTACAACAGACCTAAAGCATCTTCATCTCCAGACACCATCCTGACCTCAGGAAACTTTCTCACGCTCCAAGGGGATCTACTTTCACAAATCAAACAAGCCTCCATGGGCGCCCCTTCTCCACCTGATGCAACTTTACAGGTCAGAGATGATCTTCTATGGTATAAGGACAGCATTTTCTTACCTCAGGAGATGCGAGCGGCGGTTCTTGGCTGCTGTCATGATCACATGTTGGCCGCCATTTCGATGTGCACAAGACCTTTGAACTTCAGCGCACATTCTGGTGGCCGCAATTACGGAAGGATTGCAAGGACCATGTGGAGGCATGTGCCACCTGTATTCAGAACAAGGGCAGCTAGTCTAAGGCTTGGGGCCTGTTGAAGCCACTACCCATCCCGGAGAGGCCATGGAGGATGATCTCCATGGATTTTATTGTCGAGCTGCCACCTTCTGAAGGCTACACTACATTAATCTTTGTAGTGGTGGATAGATTATCCAAAATGACTCACTTTTTACCAATGAAAGGCGCACCCACTGCTGCTGAGACTGCGAGGACATTCATCAAGGAAGTGGTGAGGCTTCATGGCATTCCTGCAAATATCACTTCAGATCGGGCGGTGCAATTTACTTCCAAGTTTTGGAGGGCGCTTTGTGGGTCTCTGAAAATTGACCTTTCTTTCTCCTCTGCCTATCACCCCCAAACAAATGGCCAGACAGAAAGAACAAATCAGACGCTGGAGCAGTATCTGCGCTGCTTTTCTTCTTTCTCCCAGGATGATTGGGCTCCGCTTCTACCTCTTGCTGAATTTGCTTACAACAATTCTGTTCTGCCACGAAGCAATCACCGCTTTTTGCAAATTACGGTTTCCATTCTCTGTTCCTGTCTAATAACATCCTGGAATGCCCGGTACCAGCTGTCCAAGAGAACCTAAATTTCTTCGAGTCAAATAATAAGCTCCTGCAGGAGACTATGGCAAGGACTCAGAATTACAATAAGGAGGTATTTGACAAGAAGAGAAGGGGGAGCTTAATCTCAAGCCCGAGGACCAGATCTGGCTGTCTACGTTGAATTTAAGATTGGCATGCCCTTCCAAAAAATTGGGCCCTAATTTCGTGGGTCCCTTCCCAGTACTAAGGAAGATTAATAACGTGGCTTATGAGCTGAAGTTTCCGGATCCACCCGGTCTTTCGTGTGGCCCTACTCAAACCTGGGGGAAGATGGTAGTTGCGCTGTGATGAAGGGGGGGGGAAGCTACAAAGATGACTAAAGTGGCAAAGTGAACTAAAAAGAAACGGGCCAATGCCTGAATGGATCCTACATGCTAAAAGAACATGGTGAGGATGCAGTGCAGTGCAACGTAGCTGATCAACATGACTATAATGTTACGGGCAGACAAAGCCTAATATATAAAGGTAATTGTGAAACAGTGACTGCTTGAATATAGCAAAGCAAAAATGCATATACTAACACAAATAGGATAAATAATGACACAATGCAAAAAAATATATAATGCAAGAAAAATACATGTGGGCTAGTGCCCCATTAGCAAAAATGTGCCAAATCCTGGTGGACTACAAGTGGCAAATCCCTAGGACAAACATGAATATTAGTTCTATCATCCAGTCCAAAAACAAAAACTCGTGATGAGAAACACAAAACCATTCCAATCGTGAAGGGAAGGGGGATCTTCAGTGAGGACACCTCCGTGTTTGCAAGCCGCTTACCTTACAGCTGTAAGGTGTACAGCCTGTGTTGCAAATGATCCGCAGGTTTAGACGTTCCGTGTATAAGGTAGTGACAATGATGAACATGCCAAGCAAAATATAAAAAGTAAAAAATATACAGCATGTAAAATAACTCTGCGATGACCACAGTGGAGGGGGGGGCAAGACACACACGGGGGGGAGGTTGCACTCACTTTCATGAAGTGAGTGTGGGCATCAATCCACGAGCGCCAAGCTCGTATGCCTCCAGGGGCATCACCAATCTGGTATCTGTCCCCGTGCCTATAACATTATATAACATTATAGTCATGTTGATCAGCTACGTTGGACTGCACTGCATCCTCACCATGTTCTTTTAGCATGTAGGAGCCATTCATGCATTGGCCCGTTTCTTTTTTAGTTCACTTTGCCACTTTAGTCATCTTTGTAGCTCCCCCCCCCTTCATCACAGCGCAACTACCATCTTCCCCCACGTTTGTTTCATTTGTCCTGCTTTGGATCAGTACTTAGGTGTTGCAGCAGTGTCCTTTTAGCGTAGCCCCCCCCCCCCCGACCGCGCAGGAGTTTCCACTTTCACATTGCCTACTCAAACCTGCAGTTCCTGATCCCTTTGTCAACTGGAAGGTCGGTCCCCCTGAACCTGTGATCATCAATGGAGAAGTTGAATTTGAGGTTGAATCCATTCTGGATTGCAGGAAGAGACGTAACCAAGTCCAGTTTCTGGTAACGTGGAAGGGGTACGGGCCCGAGGAGAACTCCTGGGAGCCGGAGTCCAACATCCATGCCAAGAGATTGATTCTTGCCTTTAAGAGGTCCCATCCAAGTAAGATGGCACAGTTGGGCATCCGGAGGCTGCCCCTGGGAGGGGGGGCAATGTCATGAAAGACGTCCTGGTAATCCAGCTGCTTGTGGAAGATCGGTGCGCAGAATCCCTGTCGGAGTCAACGGGTGCACGCTAGCGCGAACGGGCGCACGCGTGTGCGCAATGGTGCGAGCGGGTACGGACTGTACGTGGGTGTGTGCGGGTGCACGTAGACGCGCAGTGTGACAGCACTTGGCGCCAAGAGGCCTACTTAAATGAGTCTGTCATCATGCCTTCTTGCTGTCCGGCCTACAACGTTTCCTGTGACCCTAAGCTACCTGTTACCTGCCTACCTGATTCCTGTCTACCCGGCCTGCTCCTGACTACTCCTGTTTCCTGCCAGTCCCCGACCCCGGCTTGTCTTGACTACTCTCCTGCCACTTCCTTCGGTTTGTTCGCTGCCTGCCTGTTGCCGACCCGGTCTGTATCCCGACTACTCTCCTGCCTCTGGTACCTGCTCTGCCTGCCAGTGTTGACCCGGCCTGTCTGAACTTGCCAGTACTCCTGCTGAACTACAGAACCCCTCCTTACTGACTGCTGTTCCAGAGTTCCTGCTAAGCTGCAGTGCTCCTCCTTGCAGCCAGCTGTTCCAGTGTTCCTGCCAAGTTCCAGTGCATCTCCTCGCAGTCTGCTGTGCCAGTGATCCTGCCGAACTACAGAACACCTTCTCGCTGCCTGCTGTTCCAGTGTACCTGCTAGCTCTCCGTCAGCCGCATCAGAGGTCTGGATCAGCCCCTACACCTGCCACCTGCCAGGCACTTGTGCCCCTCTGCGCTCTTGAGTCCCTGTTTCCTCTATCAGGGGTTCCTGAGCCAGAGGCATACAAGAGGCTGCTCTCTGCATCCTGGGCTCCGCCTTCAGGTACGTGACAGGGTGTGGGATAGGCTTCCCTGAATAAGTGAGTATTCAGGGATCTCCTAAAGGTGTACAGGTTAGGGGCTGATCGGATATACCGGGGCATGGAATTCCAGAGGATGGGAGAGGCTCTGGAGAAGTCCTGAAGGCGAGCATGAGAGGAGGTAACAAGGGAGCTAGAGAGCAGGAGGTCCTGGGACGGTGGGGTAGGGGAAACCAGTGAAGGGATTGGCAGAGGGGGGCAGAAGTCACAGATCAATTAGTGAGGTGTATTGGTCTAGCAGCAGCATTCATAATAGACTGAAGGGAGGATAGCCTGCGTAAGGGTAGGCCATTAAGGAGAGAGTTTCAGTAGTCAAGGTGGGGTATAATCAAGGAGTGAATAAATTGCTTTGTAGTGTCATTTAGTCAGGAAGGGTCGAATTCTGGAGATGTTGCGGAGGTTAAGGCGGCAGGATTTAGCCAGTGATTGGATGTGGGGGCTGAAGGAGAGGTCAGAGTCAAGGATTACACCCAGGACGCTGGCATGTGTGGAGGGACCAATGGTTGTGCCGTTGATCTTAATGATAGTCATGGGGGGTGGGGGGGGGATAGGGAAGGAGGAAATATTACAAGCTCAGTTTTGGAAAGATTGAGTTTGAGAAAGTGGTGTGACATCCATACTTATATGTCATTAAGTAAGTTTGAGATCTGTGAGGAGATCGAGGGGGTGAG
The DNA here is from genome assembly GCA_037952835.1 of Lithobates septentrionalis. Taxonomy (NCBI): domain Eukaryota; kingdom Metazoa; phylum Chordata; class Amphibia; order Anura; family Ranidae; genus Lithobates; species Lithobates septentrionalis. The sequence goes on from JBBDGP010000965.1 coordinate 255,952, forward strand.
TTGAGTGGAGAGAGAGAGAGATCTGGGTCTCATCAACGTAGACCATTGGTTTTAGCAGTTAGTAGGTCATTGGTGAGTTTTAGTAGGGCAGTTTCAGTAGAATGTTGTGGACGGAAGCCGGACTGTAGGGGATCGAGAAGGTTGTTGTCTGTGAGGTAGCGACTCATTCGATCATAGACAAGGCGTTCATTGAGCTTGGAGGCAGATGGGAGCAGGGAGATGGGTCTTAAGTTATTTTAACAGGTGGGGTCTAGTGAGGATTTTTTTAAGTATGGGGTAACCAGTGCATGTTTGAGCAGGGAAGGAAAGGTGCCGGAGGGGAGGGAGAGGTTGAAGATGTGGGTTAGGGAGTTTAGGATAGAGTGGGAAGGTGGTCGCAGTAATTGTGAGGGGACAGGGTCCAGGGGACAGGTGGTGAGGTTGGCCATGGAGAGGAGTTTATTAACTTCATCTGTGGTAACTGGGCAGAAGGAGGAGAGTATTGAGTGTGGTGTTGGACCTGATGTGTTAGGTAGGGGAGGAAGTTGAATGCTGGCTATCTCCTTGTGAATGGTGTCAATTTTGCTTTTTAAATTGTTGACAATCTGTTGAGCGGTAAGCAAGTTGGTAGGTGGGGACAGTGGGGGGTGAAGTAAGGAATTAAGGGTAGAAAAGAGTTGACGAGGTTTGGATGAGAGGGTTTTAATGAGAATGTTTAGTAGGTTTGTTTTAGCAGGAGTTGTATTTGAGAAGGACAGATTTGTAGAGGGTAAAGTCTTGCAGGGACTTAGATTTACGCCTTGCTCGCTCAAGAACACTGCTGCGTCTCTTGAGACTTCTGGTGTCGTCTGTTTGCCAGGGTTGTGGCAGATGGGACCTGGTTCTGCATGCAGAAAGAGGAGCAAGTACGTCTAGGGAGGATGACAGCATGTTGTAGATGGAAGTGGTTAGGTCTGGGTAGAGGTGTGATTTTGTCGTAAAGGCCATCAGTAGCAGAATGAAGAAGGGAAGGGTTGAGGTTGCGAAGGTTTCTGCGGGTAGTGGTTTGTGGGTTGGCAACATAGGAGGTAGGAGACCAGGAGAGTGTGAAACGAATAAGGTTGTGATCAGAGAGAGGAAAGGGGTGTTAGGTTGCAGAGAGTGCAGAGATGGGAGAATACGAGGTCGAGAGTATTTCCGTTGGAGTGAGTGGTGGTTTATGTCCATTGTGTTAGGTTAAAAGAGGAGGTTTATTTTGAGCAGTCGAGAAGTGGTTGCAGTATTAACATTGATTGGAATGTTAACCACTTCAATACCCGGCCATAGTTAAATGACGTCCTTGAATTTTAGGGCGGATATCTGAATGATGCCTGCAACTAGAGGCATCATTCAGATATCATTCTTTGCAGCCGGCGATTCTGTGCACGATACGAATGATCATAGCGGCAGTTCCGCCGCTTGATCATTCTTATAGGCGACGGGAGGGGACGTCCCCCCCCCTCCCGCCGCATCCGGTGCTTCTCCGGCCTCTCCGTGCCTTCGGGGGCCCAGAGAAAGAATAGAGATTTCTGGTGACCAGATGGTCATCAGTCATCTCTATGACCGTCAGAGGTCCGGGCGCGACGTTATGACGCCACGCCTGGGTTCCCGGAAGTAAACAGAGCCGCGATCGCGGCTGTCAGCATGAGATCGGTGAATTTTTTTTTCACGATCTCATGCTTTCCAGCCTGGAAGAGAGATGCGGGGTCCTATTGACCCCACATCTCTCCATAAAGAGGACCTGTCACATAGATTCCTATTACAAGGAATGTTTACATTCCTTGTAATAGGAAAAAAATGGGTTAAAAAAAGTGTAAATTTGCCGTGTGCAAAAATTCTAGCACTAGCCCTCCTCTGTAACTCTAAACTGGTAACCTGTAAAAAATGGAGATTTTTAAGTAATGAAGTTTGGCGCGATTCCATGATTGTGCGCAATTTTAAAGCGTGACATGTTAGGTATCTATTTACTCTGCATAACATCTTTCACATTATACAAAAAAAATGGGCTAACTTTACTGTTCTGTTATTTTTTAATTCATGAAACCATTTAAAAAAAAAGAAAAAGCGTTTAAAAAATAATTGCGCAAATACCGTGTGAGATAAAAAGTAGCAATGACAGCCAATTTATTTCCTAGGGTGTCTGCTAAAAAAATATATATAATGTTTGGGGGTTCTGAGTAATTTTCTAGCAAAAAAATGATTAATTTTACATGAAGGAGAGAAGTGCCAGAATAGGCCCGGTATTGAATTGGTTAAAGTCACCTAGGATGATGGCAGGTACTTCAGAGAGAAAATAGGGTAGCCATGCAGATAAGTCACACAAAAAGCGTTACACTGGTCCAGGAGGCCGATAAATGACTGTGACCCTCAGACAAGCTGGAGAGAAAAGACGAACGCAGTGCACTTTGAAAGAGCAGGGGGAAAGAGAGGGAGGCGTGGGAAGAACCTGGAAGGTGCATTGTGGGGAGAGAAGTCGGACACCACCTCCTTTTCGACCACTGGGTCTGGTGGAGTGAGTCCAGAGGAGGCCACTGTGGGACAGGGTAGCTGGAGAGGTAGTGTCGAATTCCTGGAGCCAGGTTTCGGTATTGGCAAATAGATTAAGGGATTTGGAGAGGGAAAAGGTCATTGACAGAAGCTAGTTTTTTGAAGACCAAGCAGGAATTCCAAAGGGCACATGAAAGAGAGGGGCTCTGACTTGTGGAATCAGCAGAATTGGGATGAGAAGGTGGGAGTTATAAATACTGTTGGAGGAGGTAGACAGACAATTTTGGGGGTGGGAATTGGGTGTGGGAGGGCTGGGTTTTCGTGCAATGTCCCCAGACATTAGGAGTAGTAGGAGGGTGGCAAGGCGGGAGTGAGATTTATTGGAGGGCAGTGTAGTGGAAGTGGTGATACTGTGTGGACTTAGAATGAGCAGGAGGTGATAAGTGTAGTAATATTGAGTGGGCAGAAGAGAGGGAGATATGTACAGGTTCGGGGCTGGAGAGGGGGGTAAAGACATGAGAGTTTGAGGAGAAAGGACGTTATCGCAAAGATTAGAATGTGCATGTTGGAGGGTGGGGGAGATGGGAATAGAAGGAAGGCTGAGGAAAGTTAGAGGATGAAGGGGAACTTCGTGTAAAATAGGTGTGGAACACTAATGTCTGTACTTTTTTGTAGCAGTGCCTTAGTCAAAGTGCCCTTGTACAAGTGCCAAACCCTTGTCGCTGGAGTGACAGTTTGAGCAAGGAGTGGCCAGCCCAAACCCTCGCCAGCCGTCCCAAGAAATGAACTACATTTATACAGAGATGATGTGGGGGGGGGGATTCACAATTTTTCAATTAGGAGTTGATAAAACCAGGCTGGTGGGTGGGGTTTACAACTGGCCTGGACAGAGTGCAATGCAAGAGGGGGCAACAGGATAAGGTTAAATGTTTGATCTTGTGCAAGGCAGCATAATACAAAATAAGTGGGACTTTCAAAAATAAACAAAACAAGCAAGTATAGACAGATTTAAATTCTTAGTAAGGCAGAATTAGAGTTCAGTTAGGCAATGTAGTACAGTGTATAAGAGAAGAGTGGAGTTACCAGAGGGTATGAAGAGTCGGGTGGGAAATCGCAGACAGGTAGAGCGACTTTGTGTTGCAGGGAAGGTCTATGCAGTTACCTGAAAGAGTAGAGCAGAGAAGGCATTGTGAGGAGATGGTGGAGATAACAAGGTGGTCCTGTTAGAGGAAGTGCCCGTGTACAAATGCCAAACACTTGTCGCTGGAGTGACACTTTGCGCAAGAAGTGGCCAGCCCAAATCCTCACCAGCCGTCCCAAGAAATGAACTACATTTATACGGAGATGGTGGGGGGGGGGGGGGAGATACAACATGGTCAAACATCAGGCCCTATTCTAGATCCAGAAATAATACACACATCTTTTAGGCCCGCATCCATTTTTAACCCTACACACTACAAAGGTTCCTATATTGAGACCTTTTATCAAGTAGTATACATGGAGCTCACACAGCTTTGCGATGCTCCCAATAAAAAAGTACCCACAATTTGACAACAGCGGAACGTCGGGCACTCAAACAGATAACGTCCAACAAAGATATAGTAATGAAACAAGCGGACAAAAGAGGCAGCTTAGTCGTCCAGAATAGGTTAGAGTACATTAAGGAATCCACTCGGCTTCTGGCAGATATTAATACATATTTAAAACTCTTCGGACCCTTTGCCAGGATATCTAATTAAACTAAAAGCTCTGATTGATGGTGCCTGGAAGGAAGGGGTGCTGAATTTTATCGAAAGACGGTTCTTGCTTAAACCTGTCTGCAGCACCGACATTTCTATCACCTTCCTAAAATCTATAAGGCGACCACCAATCCCCCTGAAAGACCCATATAGTTAGCACAAATAGTTTTACCGGTGGCCTTTCGATGTACATTTTTTTTTTTCTGCGGTCCAAGGTGTGCCAACTTGCTTCATGTATTAGGCATTCTAGCGACATCATAGATATTCTTAAGCAATACACATGGGAAGATACGTATATATGGGCCTCATTATATGTTTACACCTCGATACATCATGAGACACCAATTCCAAACAATCACAATTCTTGTTAGAATCAAATTCTGTTTGACACACAATTATTTTATGTTTCTGGATAAATTTTTCTTACAACTTAAGGGCACAGCCACAGGGGCCAATTTCGCCCCATTCTATGCCAATCTTACCATGGGCCACTGAGAGGAGGGGATATATCTGGATGGACAATCCGTATGCTGAGCACATTGTACTCTACAGGAGGTACATTGACAATATTGTGCTCATCTGGATTGGCGGTCCGGACCTGTTCACCTCTTTTGTGGCCCACTGTAACAACGCGTTTGGACTGTCATTCACATATGTGATGGACCCTCATGAACTGGTCTTTTTTACAAAAAAACATACAAAACTTACAAGTGGGAATTCCTACCTCCTCTACGATAGTTTTCATCACTCTAAATGGAAGAATACATTTCCAAAAGTTCAATTTAGGAGACTCAGAAGGAATTGCACCAAAGTAAAGGAATATACTGCTCAGGGTAATTTGATGAAAATGAAATTCAGAGAAGGGTTACACAGTTGACTTGATTGAGGAAGCGTTTATCTCTCAAATCGACTTGCCCCTTGAAATTACAACCGAAAAGGTGAAGCAATCTGAGAACACGGACAGATTTATAACCACATTAAACATCAAGTACAAGTCTATCTCTAATGTCATTCGTAAGCATTATAAAATTTTATTATTGGATCAGCGCCTTGCCTTGACATTGCCTGCCTTTCCGCAAATTACTTTTAGAAAATATTACACAGTAAAGAACATTCTAGCTCCCAGTAAAATGGTAACCCTGAACAAGAAACCTTTGTTCGATGTAAGATCTTACTTTTACCAAAGGATAGGCGTCTTTCAATGTCGTAAGGTAGGTTGCCTGACTTGCCAGTTCATAACGCACGGTAGTACAAATATGACCAACAATGGTAAAAACTTTCACATTAAACAATTCACTACTTGTTCAACTGAATTTATGATTTATGTTCTACGTTGTCCGTGCAAGATGTTATATATCGGACGGACTATACGTACTTTAAGAACAAGAATTGGTGAACAGCGGAGGCTTATACACAAAGGGTGTGATAAACATAGCGTCCCACGTCATTTTTTGAAAAAACATAAAAAGGATATTAAATGCCTCAAGGTTTTTGACATCGAGGCTATTCCGATGGGTACACTTTCGGCCAATGAGAGATTTTCTCTGTTTTGCAAGATAGAACATTTTTGGATTTTTAGGTGTGATTGACCTACCGCCATGTCTTTAGAGTGTGGGAGGAAAACGGAGTACCCGGAGGAGACCTACGCAGGCACAGGTAGAACATTTAGACTCCAGGCAGATGGTGTCATGGTCGGGATTCAAACCAGCGACCCTTTTTGCTGCTAGGTGAAAGTGCTAACCACTACACCAGTATGCTGTCCAGTTCTGGGCATCAGTCCTCAGGAAGGATGTACTGGAAATGGCACGAGTACAAAGAAAGACAACTAAGCTAATAAAGGGTCTGGAGGATATTAGTTATGAGGAAAGGTTGCGAGCACTGAACTTATTCTCTCTGGAGAAGAGACACTTGAGAGGGGATATGATTTCAATTTATAAATTCCGTACTGGTGACCCCACAATAGGGATAAAACTTTTTCGCGGAAGGGAGTTTAACAAGACACGTGGCCACTCATTAGAATTAGAAGAAAAGAGGTTTAACCTTAAACTACGTAGAGAGTTCTTTACTGTAAGAGCAGCAAAGATGTGGAATTCCCTTCCACGGGCGGTGGTCTCAGCGGGGAGCATCGATAGTTTCCAAAAACTATTAGATTAGCACCTGAACGACCGCAACATACAGGGATATACATGTGATACTGGGGACATATGTAATACTGACAAATGATCACACACATAGGTTGGTCTTGATGGACTTGTCTTTTTTCAACCTCACCTACTACCCTGTTTCCCCGAAAATAAGACCTAGCGTGATTGTCTGTGATGGCTGCAATATAAGCTCTACCCCCCAAATTATCCCTAGTTAAAGTCCTTGTAGGTCTTTTTTTCACGGTAGGACTTATTTTCGGGGAAACAGGGTAGGGCTTATTTGGGGGGTAAGGCTTCTATTGCAGCCATCACTGACACTCACGCTAGGTCTCTTTTTTCGGGGAAACGGGGTATGTAACTATGACTATTGCATGCATTAATTTGTGGTATTTATTTATTTCCCTTTGTCATATTATTGTCATATTATTGTCATATTATAGTTTTTGCATAGGAACCATTGTTTTTGATTTTTTTTTTGTTTTTTCTTTTCATATATATATATATATATATATATATATATATATATATATATATATATATATATATATATATATATATATATATATATATATATATATATATATATACATACATATATATATACATATAATCAGTCGCTTTAATTGCTCCACAACAGTTGGTCTTACAATAGATGGTTGCTAATTTATGGTCTGTTATGTCTATTCTGATGTTTATGAATTGTACCACTCATATGGAGCTTTTTAGAGCCTACCCCTTTAAGACTGAGCAGTGAGGAGGTGACAATTCTCCTCAGGCTTGTAATTAGCTCTCTCTCTATAGCTTCTGTTGCCGTCCTGGCCGTGACTTTGACAAAGCACATGCGCGCTAAACATGTAAGTCATGGCAACAGAGCAGTGGATGCTTACACAACTGACCTTAGGATACCTTTTCTCCTTCATCTCCGGCACAGCAGTGACGTTGCAGAAGGCGCATTGGCGCGCTGAGAATATAGACCCTGCTCTGCTTGGTTGTTCCCTCTGGGGCCGTTGACATCACACAGGTTGCCTTTCTATCCATCCTGCTGACCACCATCCAGCCGTGGCATCCACCTGGAGCCGGCAGGTTTTGCCAGCAGCCAATCTGCTCCCCCTCTGGGAACTGAATTTTCTCCCCTCCATTTCCTTGGATGGTGATTGATATACATATATAATGTGGAGAACAGCGGCGCTCATCTGAGTGCAGTATATTAAAATGAATACTGATGAATTTATTAAGATAAAAAAATTAAAATAAGAATTAACTCACAGGGTAAGGGTTAAAATGGCTAGTCACAAGGGGAGGCTCGCTGTGTAGTCCTGATCAAAATAACCGGGGTTGTGGGGTGCTGCTCCTTTCTCGCTAGCTGCAAGGGTTTCAAAGGGTCCGAGTCAAGCTGGCAGTGGTCTCCCCGTTGGCTATGATGTCACTTGATATGGGGCACAGGGTCAGCAGGCGTGTGTTCGGAGCATGCGTGCTTCTTTTTCAGGCTGTGATAGCATCACGATGAAATGAGGCAGTATTTATATGGTGACATGGAGGAGGGAGGAACTACATTACCCAGTGTCCTTTGCGAGCTGCTATGGTGGTCAGGAGGTAACATTTTTAATGCAGCGAAAAAGGCATAGGGGGATGTGTGATGTACATGGATACTGGGAATAAAAAAATGGATTTAAGATTGAATATTCTATTTCAAAAGAGTAAGCAAGGTTATATGGAATGGTGGGAAAGAGATATTTGGTATAGAGGGAACTGGAACTACTTGAATGATTGATATGGCATACCACATAGGTTGGACTTGATGGACTTGTGTCTTTTTTCAACCTCACCTACTATGTAATTATGTAATATGGGGCTGGCCCTCTAATGGTGGATATTGGTAATACATGAGCCAAAAAAGGGGATAAGTACAGCACAAATTGATTAGGGTCGTACAGATTCAGACGGTGACCATAAAGGCTCTATTGAAAGTGGGAAAATTCTACATAGAGAATTTTGGATGCATACACATGTATACATATATGTATACATGCGTATGCATGTATACATATATGTGTACACATGTGTAATATAGAGGGATAAAAAAGACATGTATGAATGTCGCTGTAAGTAGTGTGAAGATAATTGAAATTATGAAAATGATGATTATTAGATAGGCCAGTGGATTAGGCTCTAGATGACTTTATGCAGAGAAATGGATTATAAGACAGAGTGAACCTCCAGATCCTTGAGGCCTCCTGGCGCCATACTTCCCAGAGTGTATATCCAAAAAGTCTCTGTTGCGCAAAGGTGCCGGAACCGCTCAGATTTCGGAAAGGGTCTTGGAGATGGTTTCCAACACCCAAACTCGAAGGCCTGTGGATTGTTGATGGAAATTCTAGAAAATGAAATTCTAGAAAATGTCTGACACATTTGTCAGTGCCATCTTCTACTGACCATCTGTGTTCGCCATATCTCTTTCTAACAGTTCTAATAGTTCTGCCTACATAAACTAGGTGACAGGGGCAGGAAAGACAATAGATGGCGAATTTGGTGGAGCAGTTATAAAAATCATTAAAGATGTAGGTCTTTCCCTTGGTCGGAAATTCTTTTTGACCATGCTGGACATGTTTACAGGTAAGGCAGTTGGATTTGCAGCACTGGTACATGCCCTTGATGGACAAGAAGGTAAAGGTGAGTCGTATAGGTGGTTTTGCATTTTTTAGTTTGCTTGGAGCAATTTTGCCCTTGATGTTGCAAGCTCGTCTTGTAGGACATTTTGGGCTTGTCTGGAATGGATGATTGTAAATGGGAATCTTCTTGGAGTATGCTCCAATGTTGTTTGAAGATGTGTTCCATTCTCCTATGTTGGGTGTGGTATTGTGTTGTAAACCTGAGTGGCTGAGGTGTGCGCTCAGTTCTGGATTTGGTTACAATAGAATTAGAGGTGTGTCCATGGAGGTATCGATTGAATGCCTCATCTGCCAGCTTAGGGGGATATCCCTTTTACTCAAATTTTTGTCTGAAAAGGGTACCCTGAAGAATGTAGTCCTCCTTACGCGTGCAGTTTTGTCAAAGTCTACAAAATTGGCTCTTCGGTATGTTCGCTGTCCATCCTTGGATGATGGCAGCTCTGAAAATGGAGATAGGAGTTGCCCGATGTAGGTTTAGTGTAGTTCATGGCATATATTGTAGTTTGTGTGGCATAGCTCAAGGTCCAGAAAGGCTAATTTTTTGGGGTCACAGACATGTGTGAAGGAGAGGCCAAGCTGGTTGGAGTTGCAGTATGAGACAAAGGATTCTACCAGCAATCTTGATCCATTCCATATGATGACTGTCATCGATGTATCATCCGTAGTAGACAATATTCTTGGCATAGGGGTTATCCTTCCAGATGGAGTGGTCTTCCCAAAAGTCCATCGCCAGGTTGGCATAGCTGGGGGCAAAATTTGCTCCCATGGCTGTGCCTTGGGTCTGTATGTAGAACTTGGCATCAAACTGGAAATAATTATGAGTGAGGCAAAAAAGGGTGACATCTCTAAATAGGGCTTGTTTGGTGCAGATGTGTGGGTCTTGGTAGAGAAAGTGTTCCACTGCTTGGAGTCCAACTTCATGAGGAATGGAGGATTATAGAGATGCCACATCGAGAGAAACCCACAAGTAGGTACTTTCCCAGGGATAGATCTTTAGGTTATCAAGAAGATGGATGTTGTCTCGGATATATGCTGGTAGTTGTTGGGCTAGAGGTTGAAGGAAGTGGTCAATATAGATTAAGTAGTTGGTTATATTTTCCATGACCACTGCTATGGGGCGTCCAGGTGGATCGACTAAGTGTTTCTGAATTTTGGGCAGATGGTAAAAGTACGGCGTACTATAGTTGTCCCTTTAGTAAGAAAGCGGCTTCAATTTTTGTGATGATACCTTCTTCTGTTTGTGCTCCATTAACTAGTTGTTGAGCTTCAAGCATAATGCGAGAGAGTGGGTCCTGTGAGAGTAATGTTACATGGTTAGGTTGAAAAAAGACACAAGTCCATCTAGTTCAACCATAAAAAAAAAATCATATAATCCCATATACCCAATCTTATACCCACAGTTGATCCAGAGGAAGGCAAAAAAAAAACCCGGATTTGCTACAGCAGGGGAAAAAAATCCTTCCTGATCCCAGAGAGGCAATCGGATTTTCCCTGGATCAACTTTACCTATAAATGTTAGTACCTAGTTATATTATGTACATTTAGAAAAGAATCCAGGCCTTTCTTAAAGCAATCTACTGAGCTGGCCAGAACTACCTCTGGAGGGAGTCTATTCCACATTTTCACAGCTCTAGACGTAAAGAGTGCCCCCTTGTCCTCCGTGTTGACCATAAAGTGAATAACTCAACACCAAGTTAACTATATGGACCCCTTATATATTTATACATGGTGATCATATCCCCCCTTAATCTCTTCTTCTCAAGAGTGAATAAATTCAGTTCCTCTAATCTTTCCTCATAGCTGAGCTCCTCCATGCCTCCATTGAATAAAGTGACTAGTGCTCAAAATAGTGTCCAGTGCTTCATCAAAATTGGTGGTGATTATTCTTGTGACAGTAGTGCCGAGTGATATCCGTGTTTGGTAATATGATTGCACTCACCGGATAACATTACACCCCCCCAGGGATATTGTGCCTTCACAGTGTGAGCCACTGTGCAGCTCTCTGGGGTCCGCTGGGTGATCTGGGGATCGTTTGCTGACTTTTCCACCAAGTAGTTTACATGTAGAAAAAAGGGGGGCCCATAGGGTAATATTGCTTAAAAGAAGCTTTATTTGCAAGTAACGTGAAAGCTATTCTCACATTTCAACCAGTTGTGTCATGCATAAATTAAAAATGGAGCCGGCGCTGTGTAAAGAAACAAGTCACTGCTCTAGACCGGAAGTGACGCAAGGACGCCCTACGCGTTTTGTCATTCAAGACGTCATCTGGAGGGTCTTTTTTTAACACAGTGATTGTATTTCATTGGTATTTATATCAGTTTCTTATTTATTCCTATTTATTTGTGGGGCATGTTTTTCCACATTGGTCTTTCACATTGTATGTCAACACATCCTGCAACCACAAGTTTGCATACCCCTGAGTGTGTAACACATCAATTGCACATCCCAGAGGGTGTAACACATCAGTTGGATTTATCTATTTATTTGGTTGTTTTTTGCACTTTTGCGTTTTGCATTTCTAATTTGTCAGGACCCAATCCTGTAAATCATCCTGTATTAGACAGAGGATGTAACACATTCACAGTAAGTATTTAGGTTCATTTGTTTAAACACACATGGTCTAATACCTGCTTTTTTCACTAATACTTATTATCATTAAGGTTCACTTTACTGTTTACACCCCCCTGACCCTCTGATTACTACAGGCAGTAGGTGTAGCACAATCAACCCCGCCTTTCTATTTGACAACAGGACCTGTCTCACTGATTAAACAAAGCTTTCACGTTAATCTAACCTTATCTGCAAGGTAGATCTCTAACAAATTAATACCATCATTTGACTCACACTTTTATATTTATGTTGTATTCACATTTATTTTGATTCTATATTTAAAGAAGAATAGCGCCACGTCTACACCCTCTTAATACATAAAATCACCCTACCGCAACATATCACACGGGAGTTCCAAATATTCTACGAGTCACTATATAATCTACGCACAATTCCCTCCCATGAGAGAATGTTGGAATACATATCCGCATCCCAGATGCCTTCATTGCCAGAGGTGGATGAACTTCTGGAAGAACCCATTACACTATACTAACTCCAACTAGCTTTAGGGAACACTAAACCAAGTAAAGCACCGAGACCAGATGGCTTTATGCTCCAATATAACACAACCCTACTCCCCTCTCTTGGTATTCACATGATTAAACTTTTTAACACCCTGAACGCGGGGACTCAATTCAACGAAACCACCCTCCAGGCCCACATATCAATAATCCCAAAAGAAGGCAAAGACCCCTCCCTGTGTGGGAATTACAGGCCCATTTCTCTACTAAATACAGACCTGGAATTATTCGCTAAAATAATTGCAACTAGAATACAGCAACACCACTAAGGTTCTTAACCTACTCCATGTAGCCAACACCACTAAGACCCCATGTGCTTTCTTGGGGACGGATGCTGAAAAGGCCTTCGACCATGTTCATTGGCCTTTTCATGTTCTCGGTCCTGCGGCATATAGGCCTGGGAAACCAGATGGTAAATTGGATCAAGTTCATTTACACCGGCCCATTGGCCAGGTCAAATGGGGTTCTATCAGAACCCTTCAAGATCACTAACGGGACTAGACAGGGATGTCCCGTCACCCTTCCGTTTTGTCCTGTCCCTGGAGCCATTTCTGTGTCACGTGCAGCTAAGCCCGGATGTCACAGGTATTAGTGTGGGTAACTCGCAACAAAAAGTATCAGCATATTGCGGACAATATGATGTTTACACTTACAAAACCAGTTATATCTCTCCCAAACCTGCTATGTGAATTTGAAATATAACGAGTGATGTCCAACCTAAAAATCAATTTTACTAAATCAGAAGTGATGGGGGTGGGTATATCACAACCACAACTTCTTCAAGTTTGAGCAAACTTTTAATTGAAATGGACAGACATCGCTTTGAAATATTTAGGCACCACCATCCCATCAAAGTTCTCCAAAATATTCAACCTAAACGTTCACCCCCTTCTCAAATCGGTCCGAACCCTCCTTAATTACTGGCACACGGGCCTTCATTCATGGTTTGGCCGCTGTGATATATTGAAAAGGAGCATCCTCCCTAAATTTTTATACATTCTTCGGGCCTTGCCTATCCAAATCCCTGCAAGCTACTTTAAATTGACACACTCACTATTCACAGAATTCATCTGGGCCCACAAACGACCGCGACTAAGCAGGACATTACTTTCACTGCCCAAACCACACGGAGGCTTGGCAAAGCCAGACATGCGCACCTACTATTGTGCAACACATCTTAGTAGGCTCATAGACTGGTGCCGACATCACGATGTTAAGCTGTGGCTACGCTTTCAACAGGCAAAGAGTCCAGTACCTCTTAATGGAGCACCATGGTGCTACACGTCGCTACCTACCAGCCTCAAATGACACCCCCTCATTGGGCCCACCCTATGCATTAGTGCTAACCTGTTCTCCCGGACCGTCATTTCACCTAAGAACTCTACCCTAGCCACAATCTTAGGTAATCCACAATTCACGCCCGGACTTCAAGCTGGGATATTTCAGAAAATGACCAGATCAGGCCATTATCAAGCCTCACACTTCCGGACCATGGGAAGATGGGTGTCCTTAACAGAACTTACAGACCCTACTGGCCCTTTCTTCTTGGATTTTCTGAGAGCACTTCAGCTAGGTAATTTCTTAAACTCCTTAGCACACCCTAGAGACCCTAGCCAGCCTCTCACGACCTTTGAGGAATGCTGTTCAGACACTGGTGCTCTACCACATACACTCTTACTCGCCTAAAAACTGTTGATTACACCCCCAGAGGATTTCCAACCCCCAGGTTTGGTTGGGTGGGAATGGGAGTTAGTTTGTCACTTTAACCTAACTCAATGTCTACACATCCTTCGATTTGTAAACAAATCTTCCATCTGTACAAAAGCACAGGAGACTCATTTTAAAATCCTGTCGCGTTGGTATAGGACCCTGGTACAACTACAGAAATACTTCCCCTTAACTTCCGATCTCTGCTGGCGATGTCAGAGTGAGCAAGGAACTCTCCTACACATCTTTTGGTCGTGCCCTAAACTGACAGGCTTCTGGGTGAAAGTACGTCAAATCACGCAAAAGTTTACAGAATGCCCTGTCCCTGCCTTCTTCCTTTTACTTGCCTCAGGGACCCCGGCAAAAGTATATAAAAAAAATCTCTTCCACCTCCTTGACGCTGCCAAGGCTTCCATTCCCCTCCTTTGGAAATCACCTCACCCACCGACCATTGACCTATGGCTTAGAAAAGTCATGGGCATAAACAAAATGGAAGACCTTATCCTCGCTGCCAGACATCAGGGCGACCAGTACTCTAAAACCTGGACCCTGTGGAACCTGTTTGTATTTTCGGACGAGGGCCAATCCCTCCTGGGAAATGATACAGAAGCCTGATTTTTCAAGGCATACCTCCACTTATATCTCTGCAGTGTGACCACTGCACCAAACTGGACTATTATACTCTAGACACCCTGTGGGCCCATGTTCATGGCCCTCTCCCCCACCCGCTTCTCTTTGCCCTGACTCTTATATTCCCTAATTCCTCTAATCTATACTTTTACTCTCTTCTTCTTCCTCTCTCTCTCTCCCTATTTTTACTAAAATAAAGAAAACCATAGAGGAAGAGACCCATGGGGAAACTTACCGATTTATGTACAAGTTGACAGAATTGCTCCGATGGGGAAGTCAGCGATATTTATATGCCCCTCTTTCCCCTCTCATATGAAGATATGTTTACTGTAGTGACATGTTAAACTGTTTATATCTATACATCATGTGTTTGTATTACTCTGTCTTACCTTGGCTCTGGGGGTCTTGTCTTTTTTTTTTTTTCTAAACTAAATAAAAAATTAGAAAAAAAAAGAATCAACTCACAGGGTAAGGGTTAAAATGGCTAGTCACAAGGGGAGGCTCACTGTGTAGTCCTGTGGATGAATCATTTACCACTACTCTCTGAATATGGTCTTTTAACCAGTTTTCTATCCATTTACAAAATTATTTTTCCAAGCCTGAAGATTTTACCTTACAGATTATCTGTGTGTTGGGGAACTGTCAAACGCTTTAACAAAATCTAAATATACCTCTTCCAAAGCCACTCCTTTTTCCAAGGTTTTACTTACCTCCTCATAAAAAGAAATCCGATTTTGTCTGACAACTTCTGTCCTTCATGAATTAAAATATATATTTCTTTATCGTACATCATGAGACACCGAGCCTTAAGTAATTACTTAATGGGTTATAGGCCACCTTCAGGTGTTGACACTGGTAAACCCAGTCAAAGGAAGTTAACTCCCTATATAAACCCTCGTCCTTTCAGGAGCACATCAGTTTTTTCGCCAGTGTCTAAGGTGTTGGTCACAAGTGAAGAAGTGCTCTGGGGAACTCCAGGAGGGATCCATGCTGGATTTAAATTCCTCCATAAAAAGAAGCCAGATGCATCCAAAGTGCCACTGAGGCCTAAGATGGATGGTACCTGGGACCTTGTATCCGAAGCATGAGGTTTTGCCTGTAAGGCCTCTCTTTGTAGGGCTGGACCCCAGAAACCCAGGGCTTAGGTCTTGTTACATTACCTAAAGCTTCCTGATGGGGTGCTTGTACATGGCCCAAGGCAGTTGGAACCTCGTTTTAAGGACCTAGTCTTTGAAGGTTTGCTAAACGCAGCCCGCTGTGATGGGTGACGGTTGGATTTTCTGTTAATTCAGCAAAATCCTGCAGCGAGGATAAGGTAAGGGAAGAAACTTGGGTATTAAAAACATCTTTGTATTTCTTCCATTAAAGGAAAAAATGTTGGCATGCCTTAAAATCTCCACTAGATGGAGTCTATGCACATACCTTTTTTGTTGTCTTCACAAGCTCAGTCCGTGTATGGCTGCACAGTGTGTGGAGGGAGATTTACAAGGTAAAAAAGAAATCTGCCATAAATGTCTTTCTCCCCCTGGTGGGAACAGAGGGTTAGGGGGACAGCAGCGCTGCACCCCCCCTTACATTACCCCCCCCCCCCCCCCCACCGTGGGGGATGCGGAGGTCCCGCTATTTTACCGCTAAAAGTTAGTCACTGTGGCTGTATTTTTTTACATATCTGTGCCTCACTGCTGGAATCCCTGCTAAAATCTGTCTTTTCCGTCACTCAGCCTGCAGTCGCCACGATAGGCGTCTGCCAGTCCCTAAAGGACCGATTTAAACAGGCCCTTAGAGAGCTTCCTACACAACAAGCTCAGGATTTGGCTAAACTACCTAAGGCATTATGTTTTACCATTGATGCCATTAACCACTTCAGCTCCGGAAGGTTTTACCCCCTTCCTGACCAGAGCACTTTTTACAATTCGGCACTGCGTCGCTTTAACTGCTAATTGCGCGGTCATGCAATGCTGTACCCAAACGAAATTTGCGTCCTTTTCTTCCCACAAATAGAGCTTTCTTTTGATGGTATTTGATCACCTCTGCCATTTTTATTTTTTGCGCTATACACGGAAAAAGACCGAAAATTTTGAAAAAAAATGATATTTTCTACTTTTTGTTCTAAAAAAAATCCAATAAACTCAATTTTAGTCATACATTTAGGCCAAAATGTATTCGGCCACATGTCTTTGGTAAAAAAAATGTCTAAGTGTATATTTATTGGTTTGCGCAAAAGTTATAGCGCCTACAAACTAGGGTACATTTTCTGGAATTTACACAGCCTTTAATTTATGACTGCCTATGTCGTTTCTTGAGGTGCTAAAATGGCAGGGCAGTACAAAACCCCCACAAATGACCCCATTTTGGAAAGTAGACACCCCAAGGAAATTGCTGAGAGGCATGTTGAGCCCATTGAATATTCATTTTTTTTGTCCCAAGTGATTGAATGACAAAAAAAAAAAAAAAAATTACAAAAAGTTGTCACTAAATGATATATTGCTCACACAGGCCATGGGCATATGTGGAATTGCACCCCAAAATACATTTAGCTGCTTCTCCTGAGTATGGGGATACCACATGTGTGGGACTTTTTGGGAGCCTAGCCGCATACGGGGCCCCGAAAACCAATCACTGCCTTCAGGATTTCTAAGGGCGTACATTTTTGATTTTACTCCTCACTACCTATCACAGTTTTGAAGGCCATAAAATGCCCAGATGGCATAAAACCCCCCCAAATGACCCCATTTTGGAAAGTAAACACCCCAAGCTATTTGCTTTGAGGCATGTTGAGTCCATGGAATGTTTTATATTTTGACACAAGTTGCGGGAAAGTGACAATTTTTTTTTTTTTTTTGCACAAAGTTGTCACTAAATGATATATTGCTCACACAGGCCATGGGCATATGGGGAATTGCACCCCAAAATACATTTAGCTACTTCTCCTGAGTACGGGGATACCACATGTGTGGGACTTTTTGGGAGCCTAGCCGCGTACGGTGCCCCGAAAACCAATCACCGCCTTCAGGATTTCTAAGGGTGTAAATTTTTGATTTCACTCTTCACTGCCTATCACAGTTTCGGAGGCCATGGAATGCCCAGGTGGCACAAACCCCCCTCAAATGACCCCATTTTGGAAAGTAGACACCCCAAGCTATTTGCTGAGAGGCATGGTGAGTATTTTGCAGCTCTCATTTGTTTTTGAAAATAAAGAAAGACGAGAAGAAAAATTTTTTTTTTCAATTTTCAAAACTTTGTGACAAAAAGTGAGGTCTGCAAAATACTCGCTATACCTCTCATCAAATAGCTTGGGGTGTCTACTTTCCAAAATGGGGTCATTTGGGGGGGTGTTTTGCCACCTGGGCATTCCATGGCCTCCGAAACTGTGATAGGCAGTGAAGAGTGAAATCAAAAATTTACGGCCTTAGAAAGCCTGAAGGCGGTGCTTGGTTTTCGGGGTCCCGTGCGCGGCTAGGCTCCCAAAAAGTCTCACACATGTGGTATCCCCGTACTCAGGAGAAGCAGCAGAATGTATTTTGGGGTGTAATTTCACATATTCCCATGGCATGTTTGAGCAATATATAGGGCTGCAACTAACGATTATTTTCATAATCGATTAGTTGGCCGATTATTGTTTCGATTAATCGGTTAATAACCTTAAAAAGAAGTGTGGTGTATAATTTAGTTAATATGTAACGTTTAAAAAAAGGCCATTTATTCCTAAATATCTTTATATGCAGGGGTAAATATAAATAACCAACTATATGGTTAGGGAGTAAAATCTTTAATCCTCTCTGAGAATAACAGACAGAAGAGATATACTCTATATACTATTAGAGGTTGAATCTGGTAAATATCATCAGACTCAGATCAAATTTTTTTATTTAAAGAAAAAAAAAAATTCTAGACTGTTTTGCAGATTTTCAAACAGAACTGTAATATTACATGCTTTTCTGCAGCTTCTCCATTGAAGTATATTGAGCCAAAAAAGCACCGTTTTGCATTGAAAAAGGTCCTTGACCCTTTCCAAATCCACAGCAGCTGAAAAAAGCATAGATGTGAACGTTAAATGAACTGTAGTGCATTTCTGCAAAAAGCACCAAAAAACACATGGGTGGGAACCAGGCCTAAGACATTTAGTAACATAATGGAATTAAAAAAAATTAAAAATTAGCCCTTCATTTTTTTTACTGTGTGACAGTTATATTTACAGTAGAGATTATTTGCTCTTTTTGTACTATGTAGGGCTAATTTTAGCTTTTTTTAGCTTTTTTAACCCCATTAAGTTACTGGCCGATTAATCGATTATGAAAATAGTAATCGATTAATTTCATAATCAATTAGTTGTCGATTAATCGATTAGTTGTTTCAGCCCTAGCAATATATCATTTAGTGACAATTTTGCGCAAAAAAAATAAATAAATAAATAAAAAATTGTCTCTTTCCCGCAACTTGTGTCACAATATAAAATATTCCATGGACTCGACATGCCTCTCAGCAAATAGCTTGGGGTGTCTACTTTCCAAAATGGGGTCATTTGGGGGGGTTTTGAACTGTCCTGGCATTTTATGCACAACATTTAGAAGCTTATGTCGCACATCACCCACTCTTCTAACCACTTGAAGACAAAGCCCTTTCTGACACTTTTTGATTACATAAAAAAATAATTTTTTTTTGCAAGAAAATTACTTTGAACCCCCAAACATTATATATTTTTTTAAAGCAAATGCCCTACAGATTAAAATGGTGTTTCATTTTTTTTTTCACACAGTATTTGCGCAGCGATTTTTCAAACGCATTTTTTGGGGAAAAAACACACTTTTTTAAATTTTAATGCACTAAAACACACTATATTGCCCAAATGTTTGATGAAATAAAAAAGATGATCTTAGGCCGAGTACATGGATACCAAACATGACATGCTTTAAAATTGCGCACAAACGTGCAGTGGCGACAAATTAAATACATTTTTAAAAGCCTTTAAAAGCCTTTACAGGTTACCACTTTAGATTTACAGAGGAGGTCTACTGCTAAAATTACTGCCCTCGATCTGACCTTCGCAGTGATACGGTGATACCTCACATGCATGGTGCAATTTCTTTTTACATTTGACGCCAGACCGACGCTTGCGTTCGCCTTAGCGCGAGAGCAGGGGGGACAGAGGTGCTTTTTTTTTTTTTTTTTTTTTTTTTTTTTTTTTTTTCTTTATTATTATTTTTTTTTTTATCTTATTTTTAAACTGTTCCTTTCATTTTTTTTTTAAAATCATTTTTATTGTTATCTCAGGGAATGTAAATATCCCCTATCATAGCAATAGGTAGTGACAGGTACTCTTTTTTGAAAAAATTGGGGTCTATTAGACCCTAGATTTCTCCTCTGCCCTCAAAGCATCTGACCACACCAAGATCGGTGTGATAAAATGCTTTCCCAATTTCCCAATGGCGCTGTTTACATCCGGCAAAATCTAAGTCATAAAATGCTCGTAGCTTCCGGTTTCTTAGGCCATAGAGATGTTTGGAGCCACTCTGGTCTCTGATCAGCTCTATGGTCAGCTGGCTGAATCACCAGCTGCATTTTCAGGTTCCCTGTTGAGACAGGAGAGCCAGAGAAAAACACGGAAGACGTTGGGGGGGGGGGGGGCATTCCCTCCCAATGCTTGTAATTAGCCACTAGGATTGCTTTTACATGAAAGCCGACCGCTGGCTGAAAAGAATGATGCCAAGATGATACTTAAACCTGCAGGCATCATTCTGGTATAACCACTCAAAGTCGTGAATGGCGTACCTGAGGACAAAAAAAAATGGTTAACAATAAAGCACAGTAAACGGTAAAGTATAAAAAATTGCATACCTGAAAAGCAAACATGATAAAACATAATAACAATAAAACATTGCAGAATAGAATACAGTAAAAAAGAACAGAACAATAGAGAGAGAGAGAACAATAAAACGACAACTATTTTTTTTTATTTTATATTTTTGTATGTTTTTTTTTTTTTTTTTTTACACTTTTTTTTGTAACTAACTTTTATAACTGTAACCGGTTCCAGGTTCGGGTCTCTCAAAATGCGATGGCATCTTGGGAGACCCTGTGAAAAGTGTGCCTAGTCTGTGCAATGCTGTACCCTACGCTAATACTCAACTAGTGAATGGTAGCGTTCAAAACATTCACCAATGCAAAGACCAGGATTGTCAGGACAGGAGGGACAATAATAGCGGGTGTCACGCCTATATCCGCGCTTACTGCAGACACGACATCTTTTTTGGGGGGGTTCGTTGGGTAGGGGTACTCGGGAGGACATAAAGAAAATGCCTCTCATGCAGCCGACTGCATTTGGTTGGGGATGTGAATGGGGAAAGTACGGGTGCTGCAGAAGCGGTGGGTTCCCAATTAGGATTGGCGAATGCAGCAGGAAGGGCACTATAGGCACGACGGGACTGTGTTTGTCTTCTTGGTGGCAGCGGGACACTACTTGTGCTTGCCACCTCACCAGCTTGAACTGCACTTATGGGACTCGCCACGTCACCAAGTGTTACTGCAGTGCTGGTTTGACTTTGACCGGGGTGTACTAGGCCGCTGGTGCTTGCCAGTTCACCAAAACGCTACCAAGAAAACTGTTAGCGATCGCAGGGATCAGGCCTGACTCTGCGAACGCTGCAGTTATGCGTTTAGTGTTTTGTAAGTGACAGTGATCGATCGATACTGCACTTGGGTGGGCTGGGCCGGGCGGAGGGGCAAAACGCAGGTGCTAGCAGGTATCTGGGCTGATCCCGCTAACACTGCGTTTTTGGGAACCCTAAACTGCTGGGGACGCTAGTATAGATCTGATCGGATCAGATATTGATCCGTACAGATACTATACCACTAAGGCAGGCGTATGCTGCGTGCGTGGGTGTTAGCGGTACTGGCACTAATCTGACGCTGCCTGGGGCGACGCATATCACCGCCGGGCGAACAGGGGGCTAAACCTTTATTCGGTAATAAGCGGCGGGTGCCCTGACACTATAAAAAATAAACGAACTAACCAGCGTCACCCGTAACGGTTATACAGTGATTAGTGGTGAAAGGGTTAACTAGGGGCCAACGCTCACAGTCAAATGCCGACCGCCGCTGGCACCGGGGGGGGTCCGATCGGTCCCCCCGCCCGCGGGAGGCAGATCACGTATGGGAACGTGATTCTGCCTGCCCGTGCCATTCTGCCGCAGTATATCTGCGTTAGGCGGTTGGCAAGTGGTTAAAGATTTTATTCACCAGGCAATCCCGCCTTATGCTTATGCTTGTACATCGTAGAATCCTGGGGTTGAAAAATCGGTCAGTTGAAACACCATTTAAAAACCTCCTAATCGGGTTCCCCTTTCATGGGGAGCGACTATTTGGAGAAGACTTGGATAAATATATCAAGACAATTTCTAGTGGGAAAAGTACCCTTTTACCAGTCAAAAGAAAATATATAAATGCCCTTCATTTAAACGGGCTCTTTCCCCTGCTCCAGGGGCTTCCGCCTCTAGGCAGTCGTGACTGCCTCTGCTGTCAGACTCTAGAGGAAAACCTCAGGGTCAGACCCAGGCTCAAAAGAAGCCCTGGGGTAGGAAATCTGCAAAACAGAATCCTAAAGCCTCATCATGAAGAGGCAAAGTGGTGGAAGACTTCTGCAATTTTCAGAAGCCTGGAAAAAGGAAATTCAGGACAGATGGGTCATCTCCACGGTAACGCTGGGGTACAAGCTGGAATTTCTGGAGTTTCCACCATCTCGTTTCCTGAGATTAATCGTTCCCAAAGATCCAGAGAAGAAACTATCTCTGTTTCAGGCTCTAGACTGATTAATATCTCAAGGGGTGATCATACAGATCCCCACAAAAGAGCAACGTCTGGGGTTTTATTCCAATCTTTTCATGGTACCAAAACCAAATGGAGACGTCAGACCCATTCTAGATCTAAGAAAGCTAAATCAATTCCTGAAGATCTGCTCCTTTCGCATGGAGACACAGGTTGGTAGTTTCTATCCCTCTAGGAAGAGAACTTCTGGCATCAGTCGACATCGGGGATGTATATCTGCATGTCCCTATATTTCCTGCTCATCAAAAGTTTCTGCGGTTCGAGTTAGAACAGCAGCATTTCCAGTTTGTAGCCCTGCCCTTTGGGCTAGCCACAGCACCCCGGGTGTTCACCAAAGTGCTGGCCCCACCTCTAGCCAGGTTTAAGCGGCACAGGGCATAACAGTCGTAGCGTACCTAGACGATCTATTACTTATAGATCAATCGGTGACTAGTTTGGAGCAGAGTGTATGCACTACAACCAACTATCTGAAAAGTTTGGGTTGGATTCTCTTCCTTAATATCGCTAAAAAGGCTGGAGTACTTTGGTCTGATCATAGACACAGCCCAGGAAAGGGTGTTCTTGCTTCAAGCAAAGATCAACTCCATAGGAGAACTGGTGTGGAGGGTCAGGTCAAATGGCAAACCCTCCATTCGCCTCTGCATGAGGTTGCTGGGAACCATGGTGGCTTCATTCGAAGCAGTTCCCTTTGCCCAGTTCCATTCAAGACTGTTGCAAAACAGTATCCTGTCTGCTTGGAACAAAACAATTCAAGCTTTAGACTTGCCAATGCGGCTGTCCCCAAGAGTGGCCCAAAGCCTCACTTGGTGGTTATTAACCCATAATCTGCTGAAAGGAAAATCCTTCAGACCAGTCATCTGGAAAGTAGTAACGATTGATGCCAGCCTTTCAGGCTGGGGAGCAGTACTAGAAAAGACAACTGTCCAAGGACAGGGGTCAAGAACCGAAAGAATCTTGCCCATCAATATCCTAGAGATTCGGGCAATACGTCTGGCTCTAAAGGCCTGAACTTTCAGGTTACGGGATTGTCCTATCAGGATTCAATCCGACAATGTCACAGCTGTGACCTTTATCGTTCACCAAGGGGGCACCAAAAGTCTTTCAGCACAGAGAGCGGTGAACCATATTTTACAAATTTTTTATTTATTTAATCAAAGGGAAGGATCCACGGACCCTTGATACAATACAGAGATATGTTCAACATGAACCGAACAATGAAGGATATGACAATCTTAATCAACGAATTATTATGTAGTACTGTAAATACATTGTCCGGTTTGGACAGCCAAGTAGTCTTCCCTTATCATTTTCTTGAATAGAAAAAAAAAAAAAAAATATAAAAAATAAACCAAACCCTTCTTTGTGTATAACACAAAGCAGGACCCGAAAGAACAGACGGAAAGGAAATTAGAAAGTAGAAATATAGAATAGGGGAGGGAGCCAGAAAGGATAAGGGAGGGGGAAATGGGGGGGGGGGGGATAGGAACGGAGGGTAATATGACGTCCGGAGTTTATGTCTATGTTTCATAGCGAGAAATATATATATGACTTATGCAATCCCAAGGGTCCTCTGTAATTGTCCTAGGAATCTAATTCCTTATTTCTTAATCTTCAGTATCAAAAAAGATCTTGCCCTCGTCAAAGTAGACAAACATGTTCCATAGTGACCATGTTTTTGAGTATTTCTCCTGTTGGTTACAAGCTGACCGGATAAGATCTTCAAATTTATTGATTTCCTGAACCTTCCTGAGCCACATTCTAAGTGTCGGAGGTTGAGAGGATTTCCACTTGAGCGGAATGTAAGATTTGGCGGCATCAAGAAAATGGCGGATAATTGATTTTTTATAATGTTTTGCCGACACTTCTGACACATGAAGGAGATAAAAGGCAGGATCATCTGGTATCTGCCGTTCTGTAAATTTCTGCATAATGTTTTTAACTCCCGACCAGAATTGTTTTATATCGGGGCAGTCCCAAAACACATGTAGTAGTGTACCTCGTTCCTCCTGGCATCTCCAGCATCTATCCGAGGACGCCGGGAATATTCTGCTTAGTTTCTCAGGGGTTCTGTACCACCTGGTCAGGATTTTGTAGTTCGTTTCTTGTATTTTTGTACATATGGAAGATTTGAATGTAAATTGAATAATACGTTGCTTCTGTTTTGAGCTGAAGGTACAGTTTAAATCTCGTTCCCAATCTGCGAAATGTTTTAGTGAATAGGTGTCAGGAGGAGTGATCAGAATGTTGTACATGCACGACAGTGTATGTGTCAGGGTCCCTTCTGTTGAACAGATTTCTTCCAATGTTGTAAGGGGTTGATCAAAATTTTGTGGTGGAGGGAGGGATCTGAAAAAATTAGTGATTTGGAGGGCGTTTAAATATTTTAGTTGAAATGTACCCGAGGGGTGCGTGAGTTCTTGCAAGCTGGGCCATTTTTTTTTGTTTTAGGAAATGGGAAGCTTGAGTATAGCCTGACACCATTAATTGTTTGAATTGCTCCTCCTGGTATCCCGGAGTAAAAACGGGGTTCCCTGAAATCGGGAAGAGTGGAGAGTTTGGGGATGAAATAGATCCCTTTTTAAACAAAAGGGAACAGATTTTCGTCGTGTGACCAATGACAGGGTGGGATTTTAAATCTTTAGATAGGTTGTCATAGCACCAAGAAGCTCTAGTCAGAGGAATTGAGCTCTGACTCTGTTCAATCTGAGTCCATAATTTGAGGGGACTGTGTCTGTTCCAGTCTACCAGTCTGCCGAGATGAACTGCCTTGTAGTATTTGCGTACATCTGGTACTGCTAGACCTCCACACTGCTTTGGCAAAGTGAGTTGTGACCTCTTCAAGCGGGGGAATTTGTTAGCCCATATAAATTCAAAGAACAGTTGTTTTATATGTCGGAAGTAGGTGGCTGGGACATGTATGGGTAGGGCCTGTAGAAGATAAATGAATTTTGGCAGAATGCTCATTTTTATTATGTTGCAGCGGCCAAACCAGGAATGTAAACCTGACGACCATTTTTTTAGTAGAGCACGTACCCTAGAGAGAAGAGGTGGGAAATTTAGTTCAAATGTTTTTGAAATGTGTGTTGGGATAGCAGTACCCAAATACGTCAAAGCCTTGTCATTCCATTTCAGTTTAAAATTTGTCTGGACTTGTGCTTTGAGAGCCTGTGAGAGATTAATGCCCATCGCCTCTGATTTTTGGAAATTAATTTTGAGGTTAGAAATGGCACCATATATTTTGATTTCTCTAAATAGGTTTGGGATGGATATCACCGGGTTAGTAAGGGAGAATAACATGTCGTCCGCGTATGCCGAGATTTTATGTTGATAGTTCCCTACTGTTATACCACCTATGTCTGGGTTCCTGCGCACGGTACAAAGAAAGGGCTCCAGTGACAGGGCGAAGAGGAGGGGGGAAAGCGGGCACCCCTGTCTTGTCCCATTTGAAATGTGAAAGGGGTCTGATAGGACACCATTCGCTTGGACCTGAGCTGAGGGCTTATAGTATATTGATGAGATCCGTTGTATCATTTGGTCTCCAAATCCGGCGTACTTGAGTACTGCGAACATAAATTTCCAATTCACCCTGTCAAAGGCTTTCTCCGCGTCCGTGATAGTGTATGGCAGGGGGCGCTAGAGACCTGAAAAACACTTATGTATCTGCCAATAGATACACCCACTAGCTATAACAACCACAGTGAATTGAATAGTGCTGTTAGTGCTGAACTCAAATTATAACAAATACATAGTTTATAATACAAATAAATATGAAAAATGCAGTGAAAAATAATAATGAAATCAACAAAATTCTTGGTGCAAGTGAAATAAATAAAATCGTGATGTTCAATAGTCCCAATCCATTGAAAAGATCAGAGCAAAGTAGTTGAAACCAACATCAGTTGAAACCAACATCAAAGCAAACACATGGATCCTCAAAGATGCAACAATCGTGCGATGATATAAAGATTCTGTCACCCAAGAGGAAATAACACCTGAAGGTAATAGATATCTGCTTACCAGATACCAATGACTTCTTTAACTAAAAAGAGAGTCATTAGTGCTTGTACAGGATTGTGCCTGTTCACATGAAGGCTGGAAAGCTGGATGATGCTTTAGGCATAGATCCCTCCCGTCCCATTCATTCAGGATAGGAAATATGAGAAACAAAAGGGAATCTTCATAGCGTAAAACCGTTTAATATATAAAATAGAGAACAATAAAATAGCCAATTGGCCTCTTACATTGATCGGTGCCTACCCGGCACTGGGACTGCTCGCATGTCAGGGTGAGTGGAGTCAGGAACCCTTCGCATCACATCGCACATGCGGCGTGCGTTCCACCCCGTGCGTCTAGCTAACCAGATGATCCGGAAGTAGGTGGGACGATTCTGGACATGTGACCACGTACCGCTCCGACGTACGTTTCGTTTCGTTTTTCTCCGCGTCCGTGCCCAGGAATACACATGGGGTTTGGGATTTATTTATTATATGTAATAAATTGAGCACCTTAGTGGTGTTGTCTCTAGCCTCTCTGCCGGGAACAAATCCTACTTGATCTAGGTGGATCAAATGTGGTAAGTGTTGTTGGATTCTGTTTGCAAGGATTTTTGTGAATAGCTTGAGGTCGGTGTTGAGTAATGATATCGGTCTATAGTTCCCGCAAGAGGAAGGGTCTTTCCCTTCCTTTGGGATCACCGCAATGTGGGCTTGCAACGACTCCAAAGCGAAGGGAGATGTGTGGCCTACCGCATTAAATAGTTTCACCATATATGGGCTTAGCGATGCTAGAAAGGTTTCATAATATACTATGGTAAATCCATCTGGGCCCGGGGCTTTGCCTGGTTTGGCTGAAGCTATCGCCCCTTGTATTTCTTCACCTGTAATCGGGTCTTCTAATGCTTCTCTAGCAGAATCGGATAATTTAGGCATCTGAGAGGAGGTCAGGTAGTCTTGCATGTCTTCTTGTTTTGGGGGGGCCCTAGGTATATTATATAAAGATGAATAAAATTTTTGGAATTCACGAGCAATGTCATGGGGTTTGGAGATTTTAGTTCCTTGCGGCGAAGTTATGTGAGGTATGTAAGTCATCAGTCTTTGGTCTCTTAGGGATCTTGCTAATAATTTGCCGCATTTATTACCCGATTCATATGACATCTTCCTGCATATCTGTATCGATGCTTTGGCTTTAAATTGTAACAGGTCGTTAATTTGCGATCTGCAGGTAAGTAATTCTGTCTCTATGGGTGTGGATGGAGATTGTTTATGAGTCCTCTCCAATCGTCTGAGGTCTTCTATCAGTGAGTCAAGTTGTTGGGTACGTTGTTTAATTCTTGAGCCATGTTTTATAAGTATCCCCCTCATGACTGCTTTATGAGCTTCCCACACAATACCGGGGGAGCAGTCTATTGTGTCATTAGTTTGGAAATAGTGCTGAAGCTCTCTGGTTATCTCTGCTATTACTTCGGGATCGTGTAAGAGGCTTTCGTTCAGCCTCCAATATTTTGTTTTGGAAGTAAGAGAATCAGTTAGAGCATAGGAGAGGAAGATTGGCGCGTGGTCAGACCACGTGATAGAACCTATTGTGGAAGTCCTGACAGAGTGTAGCTGTGAGTGTGGTATGAGAAAGTAGTCGATCCGAGAGTACACCTTGTGTGGAGTTGAGTAGAATGTGTAATCTCTCTGTAGGGTGCAGAATACGCCAGACGTCTACAATTTGCGCTTTATGTAGGGCCTGAACGATGCGTTTACGGGAGCCAGGAGGAACTGTCGAAAGTTTCGAGGACGAGTCTTCCACAGGAATTATGGGAATATTTAAATCACCCCCTAATATCATCTGGCCTTCAGAGAAGTTCAGTAAAGTTTCGATGGTCTTCTCAATAAAGACATCTTGGTGAGAGTTAGGGGCATATAGATTAGCCAGGGTCACTTTAACCTCCCCAATTTTGCCTTTTAAAAATAGGAAACGACCTGCTGGATCTACTATTGTATCTAGGCAAGTCCAAGGGACTCGACTGGCGATCAAGATAGATACTCCTTTCGATTTACTTTCCGGATTTGTGGCGTGGTAAGCTAACGGGAATGTGCGATTTTTAAGTACAGGCAGTTTGTCTTCTCTAAAATGGGTCTCCTGTAAGAGGGCGATATCTGCATTATGCCTGTGTAGGTCTTGTAACAGCATGCGCCTCTTTTCTGGGATGTTTAAACCTTTGGCGTTTAGGGACATCACATTAATAACCTCCATTTTGGTGTACGAGAGGGGGGGGGGGGATTAGGGCAGGGCAGGGGGAGGGTGAGAGTGGTTGATTAAGTTTAGAAAGGAGAGAAGTCACAGGGAGTAGGTGGGGTAAAGAGTAGGGAGAGGAAAAAATAGAAAGAAAACCTTAGAAAGATTACCCTGTATAGGGTTAGTACACTTCAAACTATTGTAAAGGCACTTCAAGTGCTGAGACGCTCCCCAGAAACACCCTGGGTAGTGAGCGTAAGCCTAAGTGGGTTTGTGGAAAGGAGCAGCCAGTGAGGTGCTCACTGACCATCCCTCTCCGCCCCGAATATGTCGTGATATGAGAAAACTAATATGATGACGACAATCGGTCTGCAATAAGCATGTAGAGAACTAATCGGCATATAATAACGGTAAAATAATATAAAAATACAACATGTGTAGAACGGAAAATAAAAGGGGGGGTGCCCTATGTTTATAGTAATATAATGTATTACTCCGACACAGCATAAGTATGAAACCAAACAGATATACCATTCATATCAGTAACTACCCCTTATCTAAACTGTATAAGAGATGGAGACAACTATTCTTGTTGTTGTCCCTATATGGGAGGAAGCCAGGGTCTAGACGACCGTATTACCTATTCTGCCCAAGTCTCCTGCCAGTATGCTTTTTACCCTTCGTACACAACGTGCCTGAAGGAACTACCCTGTAGTGCAGAGTGGAGCAATTGCTGGATGAACAAAACCGCATTCAGTTCCCTTAACACATGACGTTGTTGTAAAAGAATAGAAAAAATGATAAGCGAGCATGGCTAATATATAAAAGGAAAAAGAACGACTAAAACTAAGGAGATACAGCAGTAGATAGGCAGCCTTCTTTATCATTTCACCCACAAATCCTCTCTAGTGCTCATCAGAGCAGTGTTCTCGGATAGTGTATTAGTTTGCGGGAGAAGCGTCCAGCATCTGCACAGAACATCTCTCGGTCTGTCAGGATCTTGTGATTTAGGCCCCAATGTCCTGTGCACTCTATCCATCTCTAGGGAGGGCGGGGGGGAAGCCCCTAAAACCTCTTGGAAGATAGCATTTACTGTCGCTGCCAGGTCTTCGGTTCCTGTAGCTTCTGGAAGGCCCCGCAGCCTGAGGTTGTTGCGTCGGCTGCGGTCCCCCAAATCTTCTAAATGAAGCTGAAGATCTATGGCCGTATCCATCTGGGAGACCTGGGAACGCTCTAGGGCTTCAATCTGGTGTGTTAGAGATGAGATCGTAGCCTCTCCAGAGTCCACACGGTTCGTGAGAGCGTGCAAGTCTCCTCTCACTTCCTGGATGTCCCTGCTGTGTGCCTCTTCGATGCGTAGGATAAGGGCTTCTATGTCCGATTTGGTCGGGAGTGCCTGCAGGATTTCTCGGATGTCATCCGGCACAACGCTTGGCTGAAGAAGCACACTGGCCATTGTTGCAGAGCAATCTCTCTGTGTTTCCCGGGGACAGTCTGTGGTGGCAGGTGAGGTGAAGGGCCTCGGAGAGACCGGTACAGTAATCCCAGGAGAGCGAGGTGCACGTGGCGCAGCTAATATGGCGCCTGGGGACACTCTCTGTGATCCACGAAAGTATCTTTGAATTCCGTTGTGTGGTGTAGATGAATAGTTGCCTCCTGCAGTAGATCTTGTTCGGTAATGTCTGGGGGTTATCATGCCTCTCAAATGTTCAGTTATTGCCGTCTGTTTAGCGGGGAAGATCGGGGTGGCCAGGAGCACTCTTCAAACACGTCCTCACTCGGCCATTGCTAAGCCACGCCCCGTGAACCATATTCTAACTTGGGCAGAAAGGAATGTTCCATGCCTTTCTGCAATCTTCATTCCGGGAGTAGAGAGTTGCCAGCAGTTATTCCCAGGGGAATGGTCTCTTCACCATGACATATTTCGGCCTGTTTGCCAAAAATGGGGGACTCCGGACGTGGATCTTCTAGCATCTAGGTTCAACACGAAGTTGGCCAACTTTGTGGCCAGAACAAGGGATCCATTCGCATGCGGAACAGATGCGTTGGTGACCCCGTGGGATCAGTTCTCACTGACATGCATTCCCCCCTATTCAGTTGCTGCCTCAACTTCTTTGCAGGATCAAGCTGGAAAGAAAGCCACTAATTCTGGTAGCACCAGCATGGCCCAGAAGGTCATGGTACGCAGAAATCGTAAGGATGGCAGTGGAGGGCCCATGGTCCCTCCCACTACGGCCAGATCTGCTCTCTCAGGGACCGATATTCCATCCTTCCTTATGGTCTCTGAATTTAACGGCTTGACTATTGAAACCCACTTTCTAAAGAAACGTGGGCTTTCCGGGTCAGTTATCTCTACCCTGATTAATGCTAGGAAGCCAACTTCCAGAACTATATATTAGAGTCTGGAAGGCTTATGTTTCCTGGTGTGCATCCAAGGGTTGGCACCCTTGGAGATATATATTTTAGGCAGAATTCTTGCCTTTCTACAATTAGGGGTAGAAATGAAATTGACCTTAAGTACTATTAAAGGCCAAGTCTCAGCTTTATCGGTCTTATTTCAAAGACCACTTGCTACTCATTCTTTAGATCCGTTGCTTTATGCAAGGGGTGACGTGGCTTAATCCGTCCGTCAAACCTCCCTTGAACCCTTGGGACTTAAACTTAGTTTTGTCTGTGTTACAAAAACAGCCATTTGAACCGATACAACATATTCCCCTAGTCCTTCTGACAAGGAAGTTGATATTTTTGGTTGCTGTATCCTCAGCAAGGAGGGTTTCAGAATTGGTTGCTTTTTCTTGTAAGGAGCCATATTTGATTTTTCAGGAGGACAGAGTGGCGTTACTCCCACGTCCAGGCTTTTTGCCAAAAGTATTTCAGCTTTTCACCTAAACCAAGATATTGTCCTGCCATCGTTTTTACAAAACCATGTTCCAGGGAAGAAAGGTCACTACATTGTCTTGATGTGGTGAGAGCAGTGAAAATCTATTTAAAGAAAACTGCTCAGATTTGTAAGACTGATGTCTTATTTATTCTGCCAGAGGGTCCTAAGAAAGGACAGGCAGCGTCAAAATCCACTGTCGCTAAGTGGATTCGGCAAGTGATAATTCAAACTTATGATTTAAGGGGTAAGATTCCCCCGTTTCAAGTTAAGGCGTATTCTCCCAGGTCGGTTCGTGCTTCTTGGGCAGTGCGTCATCAGGCCTCAATGGCTCAGATCTGTAAGGCCACAACTTGGTCTTCAGTTCATACATTGACAAAAATTTATCAGGTGGATGTAAGGAAGTATGAGGATATCTCCTTCGGGCGCAGTGTGCTGCAAGCAGCAGTATAGATCCTCAAGTCTGGGTGTACCATGCAGGTTGTTTCTCCCACCCCTCAAGTGGCATTGCTATGGGACATCCCATTAAGTAATTACTTAAGGCTCTGTGTCCCATGATGTACGATAAAGAAAATAGGATTTTTATTACAGCTTACCTGTAAAATCCTTTGCTTGGAGTACATCATGGGACACAGAGGTCCCTCTCCTCTTTTTTGGGATTTAAGTATATTGCTTTGCTACAAAAACTGATGTGCTCCTGGAAGGAGGAGGGGTTATATAGGGAGTGAACTTCCTTTGATTGGGTTTACCAGTGTCAACACCTGAAGGTGGCCTATAACCCATTAAGTAATTACTTAAGGCTCTGTGTCCCATGATGTACTCCAAGAAAAGGATTTTACAGCTAAGCTGTAATAAAAATCCTATTTTTTTCTCAAATTGTCTTCCAGGACAGCCTCTGAGACCTAGAGCTCCCCCCTTCAGGACAGGAAACACGTAATCCTCCAGGCTCACACCTCAATATTAGGGTTTCCTCCGGAGGGATAGGTTGCATGTGGAAAGAACGTGGTCTGAGAGGTTGGCCTAGGAAGCTTCCCTATCAGTTACAGCTGTACCTTTATTGCCTGGCACAATACCTCCCTGTGGAAGTGGAGTGGGGCTGTGTACTTGCTTGCCTTCTGTCTCGGGGAGAGGGATGACTGCTGGTGAATGATTACCAGCTCCCCTTGTGTGGCTTGGCCGGCTCGCCATTCTTTGCTGGGCGAGGAAGGGAGGTCCGGCTTGTCACTTCCAGTGGAGCCAGTGGGTTCCACGCTGTTTAAACAAGAGACTGCTTAGGCAAATTGGGCTGGCTGATTGGCATCATCAGCGGGTGCCAGAGGCTTGTGGTTCCAGCCTCATTAAAGCGGTGCAGGCAGCAAGGAGATTGGGTTTCTGGTGCTTGGGTGACCAAGCAAGGCTGTGGAAAAGAAAATTGAGAAGCAGCACGGACAACCCTGCGCCCTCGCAGGCAGGAGAATCTGCTGCATCTGGCACCAGCTCCTCCCAGGTAAGCATGGGGGATTCTGGTCCCTGTTTTTTTTTTTTTATTTCTTACTGGGCTATGGGCTGTCGGTGGCACTCTTTGTTGTTTCCCTGCACAGTGGTGTAAATGGGATAGGGCCTGGCCTCAAATGCTTTTGTTTGTCTCCTGTTTAACATAAGTTAAAGCCCAGGAAAAGACCAAGGTGGTGGCCCCCAAGAGGAAATGTGCTGTATGCGCTGCTAGGCTAAGCTCTTCATGGGAAAAGCCCTTATGCCGTAGCTGTGTGGTTGAGTTAAAGATGAACATGTTACCGCATGTCATAAGAGTCTTTCTTCTGTTAAAGATGAAATGGCTTCAACCTTTTTAAATCTTCTTTTAAGGTATTGATAGACAAAATGCAGGGTCCCCGCAGTGCCCTTTATACCAATCCCCACCTGGGGGCTGGGAGAGGATCCCAGGTCCCTAGTCGATTCGACTTTAGAGGAGAAGGTGATTCTTCTAGGGGCTCAAGATACAAGCTGTCTCTAGATGTGGCCTATGCTTAAAGCCATCCATAACACCTTGAAAATTAAGTTAAGCGTTTACAACTGTCAAAGCATGACCTGATGTATGAGGGGACTAATGCTAAAAAATCAAGGATGTTTCTGGTCCATAGTTCACTGGTGGATTCCATTAAGTTAGAATGGGAAAATCCGAGAAAGAAAGCCCTTCTTTTCAGGAGGCCTGAAAAGGTTTCCTAACTATGTAATAAAGTACCACAGCTGGACGCTTCTCTCGCAAAAATTTCAAAGTCGTCTGAATTGGCCTTCGATGATATGGGGGCCCTGAGGGACCCAGTGGACAAAAGAGCAGAAATCCTACTCCGCAGAGCTTGCGAATCTACCGTGGTCAGTCTAAAACCGGCCTTAGTAGCAACTTGCGTTTCCAGAAATCTAGAATGCCAGCTTTCTCAGCTTCAGTCACACCTCTCAGCCGGGACTTCTAGGCAACAGATTTAAAAATTCTTTCCTCTCCTGTTTAACCACTTCCCGCCCAGCCTATAGCAGACTGACAGCTGGGCGGTGGTTCTGTTATCCTGACTGGGTGTCATATGACGTCCAGCAGGATAACAGCCACTGTGCGCCCATGGGGGCGCACATTGTGGCAATCGGTGGTGCGCCGTATCAGTCTGACACACCGCTACGCCGATCTCGGTAAAGAGCCTCCGACGGAGGCTCTTTACCACGTGATCAGCTGTGTCCAATCACGGCTGATCTCGATGTAAGCAGGAAGAGCTGATCGGCAGCTCTCCTGACTGGGGGGGTTGCGCTGATTATCAGCGCAGCCCCCCCTCGGATGCCCACACTGGACCACCAGGGAAGCCGCCAGGACCACCAGGGAAGCCCCTAACATGTGGATGGCCAGGTACATCCCCCATGGCCATCCACATTTGCCAACTTATGCCCAACATATGCCAATCAGTGCCCACAAATGGGCACTGACTGGCACCATTATAGAACTAATAAAATCAGTGATGCCCAGCAGTGCCACCCACCAGTGTAATCAGTGCCACTCATCAGTGGCCCTCAGTGCCACCCATAAGTATCCATCAGTGCCACCCATAAGTATCCATCAGTGACACCCATCAGTGCCGCATATCCGTGCCGCCTATCAGAGCCCATCAGTGCCGCCTTATCAGTGCCAGTCATTGAAGAAGAAAACTTATTTACAAAAAAATTTCGGTCTTTTTTTATTGAGCAAAAAATAAAAATCGCAGAGGTGATCAAATACCACCAAAAGAAAGCTCTATTTGTGGGAACAAAAAGATAAAAAATTTGGGTACAGTGTAGCATGACCGCAATTGTCATTCAATTTGCGACAGCGCTGAAAGTTGAAAACTGGCTTAGGCAGGAAGGTGTATAAGTGTCTGGTATCAAAGTGGTTAAAGCAGTAGGTTACTTGGCAGATGCCTCAGCAGAGTCGGTCAAATTAGCAGCCAGATCCTCTGCCTTGGTGAACTCCGCAAGAAGAGCTCTGTGGCTGAAAACTTGGACAGGGGACTCGTCTAACGGCGCCTTTGCAGTATTCCCTTTTCAGGGAATAATCTCTTTGTTTCAGGCCTAGAAGAGGCTTTGGAACGCATGGTGGAACAAAAGAAAGACTTTCCGGAGTCCAAAAGGAGGATCAATAGCTGAAGATTCTGCCAAAGGCAGCAAACTCAACAAGACAGATAGCCGCCCGAAAAAGCATTTGACGGGTCACAAAGGCAGAGAAAGAGGAGGAATTTTATTCAAGCCTCCTCAAAGACCCGCCAAACCCCATTTACTCCTGTCTCCTAGTGGGAGGAAGACTGGGGAACTTCCTCCCACAATGGGCGGCAATCTCCTCCAATCAGTATATTCTAGATTTAATCCAGAATGGTTACAGGTTGGAGTTCGGGTCAGTTCCCTCCACAAGGTTACTAGTGACAAGCCTCCCCCGAGATCAAGAAAAGGCAGAAGCACTTTGTCTCCTAATTGGGGACCTTGTGGATCAGAGGGTCCTCACCCAAGTTCCCCAATCGGAGCGGGGACAGGGATTTTACTCCCATGTCTTTGTGGTGAAAAAGTCATCAGGCAAATTTTGCCTGATCCTGAATCTTCACCCCTGAATCAATCTGACATACAAACACTTCAGGATGGAATTAATATTCTCCGTAAAGAAAATACTTTTATCAGAATTGTTTCATGGCCTTGCTGGATCTGCGAGACACGTATCCCCATGTTCCTATTCATCCAGCCTTTCAAAAGTATCTCAGGTTAGCAGTCAAGATGGGCTCAGAAATCCGCTATTTTCATTGGCGGGCCCCTCCATTTGGCCTAACCTCGGCATCGAGGATTTTTACAACGGTTCTCGCGGAGGCATTTGCCCCCTTACGGTTGAGAGCGATGGTGATTGTTCCTTGAACGATCTGCTCTTGATAGCCAAATCCTATCAGGAGCTGGCCACAAACCTGAAACAAGTTCAACACTTTTTCCAGTCTTTAGGTTGGCTGATCAACAGGGACAAGTCTTGTCTGGCTCCAACCCAGAGAGTTTCATACCTAGGGAATGAGATCTCTTTGTGGAGAAGAAAATCTTCCTCCCAATAGAAAAGTTTCTAAATGGACCGGTTAACGGCAAAACTTTAGGGCAATCAATCTGTCTCAATAAGGGAAGTTTCGCAGGTAGTAGGCATTATGACATCCTGCTTTCCGGCAGTGCCGTGGGCAAGATTCCACCAGCAGCCACTGCAATTATTTCTAATACAAAATTGCAACAGAAGCAGACACGCCTTGGAGATTTAAATTCTTCTTTCTTTCTTCAAAAAGGGAGGACTCCACTGCCGCCATTTTATTACATACAAGCGCTTGATTACTTCTTAAATGTAAGTGTTTTTCTCTTTTAATAAAATTCATATTTTTACGGAATTACACTATATGGCCCCTTTTTTATCCTATGTGGGGTATGTTCGAGGACGTCTCTAACTTCTACATGGAGAAAGCACCCCGGTGACGCGCCCCCAGGATATCTTATCCAGTGTATCATTGGGATCTCCTCTCCATTGCCAGTGGGCAATTTTTAAGCCTGTTTGACTCATACAGCATATGCTGTTTTGGGTCCCAACCTTTCGGTAAGCCTCCATTCATATGGGTGGTGGTATTTGCACAAGTTTGGTTTTTCACATTAAATCCCGGAGGAGGCCTCCAAGACCGTATATCTTCCCCTGGTCTTCATCTATACCATTGCCATTGGGTAGTAAAGGCTTGTTTAGACCTATGTAGCATATGCTATTTTTAGGTCCAAAATCCATGGTACGCCTTCATTACTTTGGGTATTGTCTGATCACTATTTTAGTTATATATCCACGTGGCGATTATAATGGTTTCACAATTAAGATGGACTTTGATCTATTGATAATGGACATTTATTATTATGAGAATGCTATATGTTGATATTCACATTTGTCATTTCACTTTTGTATAATTTATAGCGCTTCACTTATTTTATATATCTTAAAGAGAACAGCCCTGTCTGGTACCATTGGTGATCGTGAATTTTTCTGATTGGGTACCGTTCACCAAAACGGTAGCCGAGGGTTTAGAGTACAGGACCATTAAGCGTGTAAGCATTCTTGGACCTAATCCTAACTGGGAGAGGGTGGCAGATAGAAAGGGCCAACTGACCCTATCGAGGGCCTTTTCCACGCCACACGAGAGTAGACAGTTCGGTATATGATTGCGTTGGGCATATGCCATAAGATGTATGGTTTTGGTGCTGTTATCCCTGGCTTCACGTCCAGGAACAAAGCCCACCTGATCTTTATGGATTGTCTCGGGCAGTAAGGGAGATAGGCGATTCGCAAGGATCTTTGCATATAATTTTAAATCTATATTTAAAAGGGAGATTGGCCTGTAGTTGGGGCATAAGGAGGGGTCTTTACCTGGCTTTGGGATAACTGCTATTTGGGCTTGAAGCAAAGTAGGGGAAGGAGCAATACCTTCATCAATGGCATTAAATGCTTTTGCTAACAAAGGTGCCAAATGGAGAGTAAACGTTTTATAAAAGCGGGAGGAAAACCCATCAGGGCCGGGGCTCTTTCCGTTTTTAGGATTTTTTATGGAGAGTTGAAAGTCTGTTTTGGAAAGGGTGGATTCCAATTCTTCTGTTTCGGATGTTGGGAAGGGTGGAAGTGCTGTCTCCTGGATATATGAAGGGAGGTCTTGCGAGTGAGATGAGGGCGATGAAACTCGTGGAGTGAGATTATATAGAGTAGAATAGTATTGGCGGAATTCTTCAGCTATATCAGAGTTGTTCTGTAATTTACCTTTAATTCGGGAGTTAATGAACTGAATTGGCTTATGGGCTTGTCGGGGTTGGAGTGTATTTGCCAGATGTCTGCCAAATTTATTGTCTTTGGAGTAGTAAACGAATCGCCCTTTATCCCTCGCTACCAATGAGCGCTCTGCAAAAATTTGCAAGAGGTATCTCCTGGCGTTGGTGAGTTCTAGTAGCACTGTGGTGTCAGGGTTTTTTTGTGTGATTCTTCCAACGTGGCTATGTTGGCAAGGAGACGTGTAATATCGGCTGTGCGTGCACGTTTAAGTCGGGAACCGTGTTGAATAAATTTACCCCTGAGCACACATTTAAGTGCTTCCCATTTCGTAAG
Organism: Lithobates septentrionalis; assembly: GCA_037952835.1. NCBI lineage: Eukaryota > Metazoa > Chordata > Amphibia > Anura > Ranidae > Lithobates > Lithobates septentrionalis. Next base: position 294,005 of record JBBDGP010000965.1, read on the forward strand.
TGGGTTGGTGGTGTCTTGGGCATGATCAGCTACAAAGTGGTTAATGGTCTGTATAATGTCTTGTATGCAGACTGAGTCAGATAGTAGATTCATTCATCCTCCAGGAAGTCAGTTTCTTTTGCAGGGGGATGTTTCCTAGTTTCATGTGTATGGGAGTGTGGTCAGACCATATGGTGAGGCCTATGGAGGAGAGGGGGGAGTAATCTAGTAAGGATTGGGAGATGAAGGAGTAATCAAGTCTGCTATAAGAAGAATGTACTGGGGAATAATACGTATATTCCTTAGTGGAGAGGTGTAATATTCTCCACACGTCCACTAAGCAAAGGTCAAATAGAAGTGTTTGCATTTTTGTCAGGGAAGCTGGAGAGATTGAGGACTTACCAGTCGAGGCGGGGTATCAAGGTGGCATTGAGGTCGCCTCCCAGGTTCATACTGGTTGTACTAAATCGCTTCAGGCGAGAGACCACGGTGGAGAGAAAGTGGTGCTGGTCCTGGTTTGGAGAGTAAACATTATAGTATAGATCATATTCATGTATGACAATTTAAGAAATATATATCTGCCTGATGGATCAATATAAGTATCAAGAACTTCTGGGTTGAATGTGGTGTGAAATGCGATGGAGACCCCTTTAGATTTTGCCGAAGGGTTGGTACTATGAAACCAGTTGGGATATTGTTTATGGAGCAAATGTGGGATCGCATTAGACCTAAAATGAGTTTCCTGCAGGAGAAGGATTTGGGTGCGAAATTTGTGAAAATGATATGTGTATGTGTGAGTATGTGTCTTCTCTTCTCCGGGGTGTTAAAGCCCCTGCAATTTAACTAGGAGACTATAAGGGAGGTTGGAGTTGTCATAGGGAGAGTAATTTAGGGGGTGAGCAAGAATAAATATGTTCGAGGCCCGCTGTCCCAAAGGAGAGGAAGGGAAGGGAGAGGGAAGGAAAGGAGCGACATCTTGTGGAGAAAAGATAAAAGGTAAGTCTGAGAGATAGAAGAGAAAGAATTGTAGAAGAGGAAATAGAGAACTGAGGCCTAAATGGCCTTACTAATAACATTGTAATCAACATAACAGCTAAAACCGCTATGGGCGCTGAAAACCCTAAGTAGGGGGGTCGTGGTCAGACCACAGAGGGGCCCGCACACGCAGAGCAACTTCTATTGGTTTTATCTATATGCAAAAAGGCTCAGGCTCTGCATTGCCATATGTATTTTTAAGAACTATAAGTGGGTATCAGAAAGGAACATCCCATATATAAAAAAAAAAAAAAAAAAACCCTATACGACATAAACTTGATGGCCTGCAGGGTCATGTACACAGCTTCTAAATTTACCAGTATTCTGCAATAAGGCTGAGGGGGAGGGAGGTGTCAGGAGGAAACCTATGGTGGGGAGGGGATAACAAGTACAAACAGTTGTAGCTCTCTTGTAAGAGGAAAGCTTGTTTCTTAAGGAAAGAAGCTAAGACCTGTATATGGAAAATCAAGGTTATATCAGCAGTACAATGTCCCAAAATAACTGCAAACTGTAAACAGGGACAACTTCACTGTTCCAGAACATGTGGAGAAAAGTGTGATTAATCAGGGAGTGAAGAACAGGAGTTCATCCATCAGTCGCTCTAGAGCAGGGATATGCAATTAGCGGACCTCCAGCTGTTGCAGAACTACAAGTCCCATGAGGCATAGCAAGACACTGACAGCCACAAGCATGACACCCAGAAGCAGAGGCATGATGGGACTTGTAGTTTTGCAACAGCTGGAGGTCTACTAATTGCATATCCATGCTCTAGAGCAGTGGTTCTCAACTCCAGTCCTCAGGACCCACCAACAGGCCAGGTTTGCAAGATAGCTGAAATACATCACAGGTGATATCACTTACTGCTCAGTGATTGCAGTATTCTAGTCTGCAACTCCCCAAGGTAATACTTAAAATCTGGCCTGTTGGTGGGTCCCGAGGACTGGAGTTGAGAACCACTGCTCTAGAGGTATCCGTTTTAGAACGTTTGCTCTTCTTCGTTTTCTTTTGCCAGCCTGTGGCAGCCTGAAAACCTGGGGTGGCAGCATGAAGAGGCCAGTCCAGTATGGGAATCTGCAGCAACTCAAATGTTCCGAGGAATTTTGGGAGATCACCCAGTGTGCGGAATGTCGCTGACTTTCCTTCGTGGGATGCAAAAAGATTAAATGGGAAACCCCAGCAATATTTTATCTTTTTTGCTTGAAGGGCACTTGTGAGGGGTTTCAGAGCCCGCCGCATGTCAAGTGTCAGCTTGGAGACGTCTGGGAGTAGAGACACTGGGATCTCATTAAAGTAGATGGCGTCTTGAGCTCTTGCTGCTCCTTTCATGATTGCATCCTTAATTGCATCGAAGTGTACTCTGCAGATGACGTCTCTGGGATATTCCAGGTTAGGGTTCTTAGGGCCAGGCTCTGTGTACACGATCAAGCTCTAAGGGGGCATCTTTATCCATCTGGAGCAGGTTGTTAAACATGGCGACGACTGCCTAGGTCTTTGGTTTCTACCGACTCTGGTAGGCCACGGATATGTATGTTATTAAGTCTGGCTCTGTTTTCCTGGTCGTCCCGGTGTTACATTAGTTGCTGAATCTGTAATGTGTGTTCATGTAAAATGACTTCATGTGCTTGAAGCGTGGAGGTATTCTCCTCCACACTATGCTCCACTTCTTCCAGCCGGTGTGTTACATCTCTGCGTAACTCAGTGATTTCTTGCTTGTATGAATGCCTGGTAGGGAGGGCCTTAATGTAAGCTTCCATGTCCCATCCACAGTAGGATCTGTGTGAGTCATGGAAATGGCAGGCAGAACGGACAGAGCTGTTGTCAGAGTCTGGAGGGGACCTGGCACGCTGTCCGGTTTTCATATGAGACGCGGAGCGCTGTGAAGCAGCTCCCTGTGAGGCCGCATGTGTGCCTGAGGTCCGTGTCGGCGCCATCTTGGATGAGGGGGGATCGCGCTGTGTCTGTCCCAAATGGGTGAAAAAACCATCAATTTCACCCTCGTGCGGTTCAGGGGTGCGGTGTCCCTCTCCCCCTCCTTTCCTTCCCATTACTGACCTGTTTGCAGTGTCCCGAAAGGGCTGAGAGCCTCGTTTGTTCCGTCGTGTGCGGGAGCTCCAGGCAAACACGTCCTGCTACTCAATACGCTAGACCACGCCTTCTGCATAAATTTTGGCCAAAATTTATACGACTACATATCTTTGGTAAAAATAACCCTAATTAGTGTATATTATTTGGTTTTTGTGAAAGTTAGAGTCTAAAAGCTATGGTGCAAATCATTGAACATTGATCACACCTGATGTACTAAAGAACTATCTCATTTCTTGAGACACTAACAAGCCAAGAAAGTACAAATACCCACAAAATGACCCCATTTTGGAAAGCAGACACCCCAACGTATAATCTATGAGGCATAATGAGTCTTTTGAACTGTTCATTTTTTTTTCCAGAAGTTTTTGGAAAATGTGGGAAAAAAAATGAAAACACATTTTTTTTCAACAAAGTTGTCCATTTTTAGGATCTTTTCAACACATGGCATGTACATAGCAAAAATGACACCCCAAAATACATTCTGCTACTCTTCCGGAGTATGGCGATACCACATGTGTGAGACTTTTACACAGCCTGACCACATACAGAGGCCCACCATTGAAGTAGCACCTTCAGGCGTTAATTACACATCTAATTTCCTGACAACCTATTATTTTTGAAGGCCCTTATATTTCTAACACATAGCATTTACATACCAAAAATTACACTCCAAAATAAATTCTATTGGGGAAACGGTAAAAAAAGTATTACTTGTGGTTTTGGTAGTGTCCCCAGAGGATAGAATCGGTGCAGCCCCCCCCCCCCCATGTACAGATTGTAATCTTGTACACATTTTGGCTTTACAATGGGACCTCGTCTTCTCTGAACTTCAACTATAGTGTCGTCATGGATGGTGGACATCATGTACACATTCCTGGTATCCTTCCACCTCAAGGCCAGCACTTCGATGCATCTCAAAATTGCTCTTTCTCCCCTGCGCAATTTGTTTAATTTACTATGGCTTGTGGGAAGCCCTTCCTATTCTTTCTAGAGGTTCCACAGGCCAGAGTTTGTGCGAGGTATAGGTGTTTGAAAAGGGGAAGGCTTGTATAGAAGTTATCCAGGTATATGTGATAACCTTTCTTCAGCAATGGGTAGGCCAGGCACTCAGGGGGCTGGAGCTGGGAATCTCTTCCTTCGTATATGCGGAACGCATACAGATATCCCGTGACTCTCTCGTAAAGCTTATAAAATTTCACTCCGTATTTGGCCCTTTTGCTAGTAATGTATTGTTTTATTCCTAGCCGGCCTGAAAAGGGTACCAGGGACTCATCTACACATATATGCTTATCGGGGACATAGAGTTCTGCAAATCGTTGAGAAAAGAAATTGAGTGGGCGAATTTTATATAATTTATCGTAATTTGGATGATTGCGGGGAGGGCGATGGGTGTTGTCACTGAAATGAAGAAGTCGCATTATCATCTTGTATCGGGACCTGGACATTACAGAAGAATAAATGGGCATGTGGTGAATGGGGTGGGTGGACCAATAGGCATGTCCTTGTTTTTTTTTTTTTTTGTAAGCCCCGTGTTTATGATGAGGCCCATAAACATTTTGAACTCCTCCAGAGTCAAATCCTTCCACTCGAATGGACAGGCGTATAAAGATTGGGGGTTGTTGGCAATATGCTGCTGGGCATACAAATTGGTCTGGTCCACAATGAGTTGCAGCAAATTGTTGGGCAAAAATAAATTAAAACAATCAATTTCAGAAAAATTTTGGGTATTGGCCTGCACACCTGGCTGTGCGGTGAAAGGGGGAATTCTTGCTGATCCTATGTTGGATTGGCAAGACCATCTGGGAGATATGTAGCGGCCCTGGCTCTTGGGGGACGTGGCACTCCAGTGCTGGTAGTTGGAGTTCCTGTGCTGGCATTTGGGCGTGATGCTGCGGAAGTGTTGGTACTGGGCATTTCTTGTGGCCTTTCGTTGGCGGGGGCGCTGGTAGTGGGCCTGGGAATTTGATCCTGGGGTATATTGCTGGTGGCTGCCTGGTTTCCAGAGCGCCGTACTCTTTTAGGAGGGATCCATTCTTCCTCTTATTCGTTTGCTGATCCACTACTATCGATCGGTTCAAATGCTGAATTTGATTCACAATCGGAATTGGCATTTGAATCTGATGAGAACTCCCCGCTCCTCTCATCAGTCATAGAGAGGATCTGAAATGCCTCCTCACTTGTATTGAATCTTTTGGACAATTTTTCTGATGGGCTGTGCGACAGGTGACAAATTACAGTTACTGATGGGCGACAGGTGATGGGCGACAGGTGATGGTCACTGATGGGCGACAGGTGATGGGTGACAGGTGGCGGTCACTGATGGGCGACAGGTGATGGGTGACAGGTGGCGGTCACTGATGGGTGACAGGTGACGTGTGACCGTCACTGGTGGGTGACAGGTAACGGTTGACAGTCACTGATGGCAGTCTCTGATGGTGACTGGTGTGCAGTTTATGGGACTGCTAGGTGACAGATGAGGGTCACGGATGGGTCACTGATGGCGGTAACTGATGGGTGACGGGTGCACCGCTGATGGCAGTCTCTGGCGGTGACAGGTGCACTTTGTGGGCACTGATGGGTGACAGGTGCACTTTGTGGGCACTGATGGGTGACAGGTGCACTTTGTGGGCACTGATGGGTGACAGGTGCACTTTGTGGGCGACAGGTGCACTTTTTTAAGCACTGATGTGGTGACTGTTGGGTGACAGCTGTAATTGGGGGGGGGGGATGTGACAGGTTCTCTTTTATTTGTGGTGTTGGTGTAATACAGTACAAACACAGATCGGTCACTCACTGCTCCTGGTTCTTCTCTCCTCACACTGGTAATGGTGTGTGAGGAGAGAAGAGCTGGTAACAGCTAGTAACCGATCTATGATTACATTTAGTGATCGGCTGTGAATAGATCACAGCCGATCACGTGGTAAACAGCCGCCAGCCATTGGCTGTTTATCCTTGTCGGTGATGAGCAGTGTTCCTGGGAATAAGCTGCCACTGACGTGACCGTGCTGCGCGCTCCGGATCGCGCGCATGCGCGGTCTAAAGCGGGGAATGCCCCTTTGTGATCTGCCGTGACGTAATCGTGGCCGATCACATGGTGAACAGCCATGCCCAATGGCTGTTCACCTCTGACGGTGACGCGCTGTGTCCCGGGGACACGGCGACACCAACAGAGCAGGGCTGCGCGCCTGCGATCGCGTGCCCTGTGTGAATCACCGAGAACAAGAGCTGCACCGCTCCGCCGTCATATGACGGTGGGCGGGCGACAACAGGTTAAGAGTCTTACAGGAAAGCCGGGATTCCCCCTGAAGTTATTTCTGGCGTTATGCTGTGATCGTTTTTGTCTTCTAGTGCCTTCCTATGGTTTTTGGTGATACTGAGGTGTGGGCCTGGAGGGCCGTCTTTTATGTTGGATTGTTTAGGTGTTTCCTGTCCCAAAGGGAGGAGCTATAGGTCTTAGACGCTGTCCTGGAAGACTCTTATGCCCCGTACACACGATCAGACTTTCCGCCAACCGTGGATTTTTGTTCGAAGGTTGTTGGCTCAAACTTGTCTTGCATATACACGGTCAGACAAATGTTGGCCAACAATTCCAAATGTTGTAACGCAATGGCGTACAAAACGTACGATGAGCCGAGAAAAGGGAAGTTCAATAGCCAGCGCGGCTCCTTCTGCTTGATTCCGAGCATGCGTGAACTTTTGTGCGAAGGACTTGTGTACACACGATCGGACTTTGACGACAAAGTTTTGGCAGAAAATTTAAGAACCTGCTAAAAATTTGTTGTCGGAAAGTCCGACAGCAAATGTTCGATGGAGCATATACATGATCGGACTTTCCGACAACAAGCTCACAGCCAACATTTCCCATCGGAAAATCCGACCGTGTGTACATGGCATTAGAAAATGAGTTACTGGTAAGTCTAATGGTTTTTCATCTAAGTGGTCTTTTATTAAACACTCCAATATCTTCCCAACTATAGAAGTTAAACTAACTGGTCTATAGTTACTTGGTAAAGACTTTTATCCCCTTTAAAATATAGCACCACATTGGCCTTAAGCCAATTCAGTGGTACTATTCCAGTCATTAAAGAGTAAAAAATTAGAAACACTGGCTTTGAATTCTTTTAGGATCAGTGGTTGCATGGCCATCTTCTTTATTCACCTGTATGCTGTCTAAATATTTACGGACCATATCAATTTTGAGCCATAGTGGATTATTTGTGTCAATATCATCCCTGTTATGGACACGAGCTCCCATGCTCCTTTGTTTACACAGAGCTAAAGAAGGTATTAAATAAATTTGCCTTCTCTTTGTCCCCAGCTACCCAAACTAGATTATTATGTAATGGGCCTACATGCTCAGACCTGACCTTTTTACTATTAATATTAGAGCTGCACGATTCTTTATAAAGTGAGAATCACAATTTTTTTGCTTAGAACAAAGATCACGATTCTTGGTGTAACATCTTTCACATTCTACAAAAAATGGGCTAACTTTACTGTTTTAGTTTTCTTTTAATTAATTGAAGTGTTTTTTCCAAACAAATTGTGCTTGAAAGACCGCTGCACAAATAGTGTGACATAAAATATTGCAATGACCGCCATTTTATTCTATAGGGGTCTCTGCTATAAAAAAAAATAATTATATATATATATATATATATATGTGTGTGTGTGTGTGTGTGTGTGTGTGTGTGTGTGTGTATGTATGTGTATATGTATATATAGTTACATAGTAGGTGAGGTTTAAAAAAAGAAACACGTCCATCAAGTCCAACCTATGTGTGTGATTATGTGTAAGTATTACATTACATATCCCTGTATGTTGCGGTCATTCAGGTGATTATCTAATAGTTTCTTGAAGCTATCAATGCTCCCCGCTGAGACCACCGCCTGTGGAAGGGAATTCCACATCCTTGCCGCTCTTACAGTAAAGAACCCTCTACGTAGTTTAAGGTTAAACCTCTTTTCTTCTAATTGTAATGAGTGGCCACGAGTCTTATTAAACTCTATTGTGGGGTCACCAGTACAGTATTTGTAAATTGAAATCATATCCCCTCTCAAGCGTCTCTTCTCCAGAGAGAATAAGTTCAGCGCTCGCAACCTTTCCTCATAACTAAGATCCTCCAGACCCTTTATTAGCTTTGTTGCCCTTCTTTGTACTCGCTCCATTTCCAGTACATCCTTCCTGAGGACTGGTGCCCAGAACTGGACAGCATACTCCAGGTGCGGCCGGACCAGAGTCTTGTAGAGCGGGAGAATTATCGTTTTATCTCTGGAGTTGATCCCCCTTTTAATGCATGCCAATATTCTGTTTGCTTTATTAGCAGCAGCTTGGCATTGCATGTCATAGCTGAGCCTATCATCTACTAGGACCCCCAGGTCCTTTTCCATCCTAGATTCCCCCAGAGGTTCTCCCCCCAGTGTATAGATTGCATTCATATTTTTGCCACCCAAATGCATTATTTTACATTTTTCTACATTGAACCTCATTTGCCATGTAGTCGCCCACCCCATTAATTTGTTCAGGTCTTTTTGCAAGGTTTTCACATCCTGCGGAGAAGTTATTGCCCTGCTTAGCTTAGTATTGTCTGCAAATACAGAGATTGAACTGTTTATCCCATCCTCCAGGTCGTTTATAAACAAATTAAATAGGATTGGTCCCAGCACAGAACCCTGGGAAACCCCACTACCCACCCCTGACCATTCTGAGTATTCCCCATTTATCACCACCCTCTGAACACGCCCTTGTAGCCAGTTTTCAATCCATGTACTCACCCTATGGTCCATGCCAACGGACCTTATTTTGTACAGTAAACGTTTATGGGGAACTGTGTCAAATGCTTTTGCAAAATCCAGATACACCACGTCTACGGGCCTTCCTTTATCTAGATGGCAACTCACCTCCTCATAGAAGGTTAATAGATTGGTTTGGCAAGAACGATTCTTCATGAATCCATGCTGATTACTGCTAATGATACCGGTTTCATTAATAAAATCTTGTGTGTATAAAGTTTGGGGATTCTAAGTAGTTTTCTAGCAAAAAAAAAGATTTTTTTTAACTTGTAAGCAACAAGTGTCAGAAAAAGGCTTAGTCTTTAAGTGGTTAAACTGACCTCATTTACAAACCAAAGTTCATCCCTTTGATCTAAAAAGAACGAGATGATACAATGTTTCTTTTTATCTCAGTAATGTGATGATAACCTTTGCAGGCTTTTTTTTTTGTTTGTTTTTTGACAGCTCTGAGCAGAGAACTGCTCTGCACTTGTTACATGAATCGTTGAAATGCCAGATTAAGATCGTAAGGGGGTTGAATCAAGATTGGAATTTTTTTTAACGATTAATTGTGCAGCTCTAATATTATAATTGAGGGATTTTGGAGGGTTTGTCCTAACTTTTGAAATCCGTTTGTTTTGAATTTTTGCAGCCTTAATTTCATTTTTACATATTTGTTATTTTCTTTGTAACATGTAAACGATGATTGTGTTCCTTCATTTTTATCTTTTTTAAAAGCTTTTTTCTTATTTATAGCTTTTTTTTTTAACTTTGGACATGAGCCACATAGGTTTTATTTTTAACCTTTTAACCACTTCAGCCCCGGAAGAGTTTACCACCTTCCTGACCAGAGCACTTTTTCCGATTCAACACTGCGTCTCTTTAACTGACGATTGCGCGGTCGTGCGATGTGGCCCCCAAACAAAATTGACGTCCTTTTTTCCCCACAAATAGAGCTTTGGTGGTATTTGATCGCCTCTGAGGTTTTTATTTTTTTGTGCTATAAACAAAAAAAATAGCGACAATTTTGAAAAAAAGCATTAATTTTTACTTTTTGCTATAATAAATATTTCCAAAAAATATTTTAAAAAAAACCTTTTTCCCCCTCAGTTTAGACCGATACGTATTTGTCTACATATTTTTGGTTAAAAAAAAAATCGCATTAAGCATTTATTGATTGGTTTGCACAAAAAAGTTATAGTGTTTACAAAATAGGGGATAGTTTTATGGCATTTTTATTAATTTGTTTTTTACTAGTAATGGCGGCGATCAGCGATTTTTATCATGACTGCAACATTATGGCGGACACATCGGACATTTTTGACACATTTTTGGGACCATTGTCATTTATACAGCAATCAGTGCTATACAAATGCACTGATTCCTGTTTAAATGGCACTGGCAGTGAAGGGGTTAACCACTAGGGGGCAGTGTAAGGGTTAAGTATGTCCTGGGGAGTGTTTCTAACTGTGGGGGGCGTGGCTACATGTGACATGTCACTGATCTCTGCTCCCGATCACAGGGAGCAGAGATCAGTGACACTGTCACTAGGCAGAACGGGGAGATGCTTGTTTACATTAGCATCCCCCCGTTCGTCCTCTCTGTGAGGCGGGTATCCCCGCAGTGATCGAGTCCGCGGGACACGCGACCCGACTCAGAGAGGAGGAAGGTGTCATCCCAATAGGCACTGTGTATTATTCTAGAGGTGAGCCCCCATCCCAATTTTTTGCAAAACACAAGCACCCCCTGAAGGAGTGCAATTCCTCTAATGGGACTTTTTCACGGGGTTACCTCTAATAAAGTAGAAAGTAGTAGAAGTTTATAGTTTTAGTATAAAAGTATTGTAGTTTATTGATTTGACATCTAAAAATCATTACACATGACCTAACCATATATACAATAAAATGGATGCATGTAGGCGGGAAGAAATTCTATGAATAAATGACCAAATGCAATGATACAGGTAAGTAAAAAACCAATGATCATAGAAACCCGACGTTTCGAGGTAAGCAAAAAGGGGGTTGACCTCTTCTTCAGGGGTAACGACAATTGGTCAAAGTGGGTATTTCATCCCTTAAAATTCATACAATCACTCCCAAGGACATTGTCAGCATCCAGTGCTAATCAAGAATTTGCCGTCCGTCACGGCCACACAGGGATCACAGAACCGAGGCTCGAGAAGATGGGGAAGAGACCAGGTAGATCACAAGAATAGGAACCAGGGTGGACTGAGGTTGCTTCACAAGGGATATCCCCAATATAGGAACAGACACAGTCCTCCCCTCACTGCGAAGGCTGGAGACAGCCTGCTTGATGGAGTTAGAGGGTAGAGGGTGCAATCCTGCTAGAAAATGAGGATAGGTGGAACCAGATCATGGGTCCCAGTTTAAGCAGCAAGGAGGTGTTTGGATAATACCCCAGATCAAAATGGGCAGGGCTCCAAAAATGTGTGCAGGTTCCTTAGTTGGATGTGAGTCCGCATAGGTCTGTCTTTACTTCCTCCAAACACGTCTGTGTGGTGTCAGTAGCAGACCCGACTCACGGAGCTCCCGACCGGCGCGTGCACACGCAATGTCACGGTGGCAAATTTAAAGGGACGTACAGGTTCGCCCATTTGCCCAGCCGTGCCATTCTGCTGACGCACATCGACGTGCACCGGTCGGGAACCAGTTAAACTCATTGCCCATGGGAATATATTTACATTTAAAGAATTCCCATTTCTGTTCTGTGTTCATCCATGCCAATATTCCCTTCCAGTATAAGTCTTGGAGAGCAGCCTTCATCCTTGGAGAAGTTGCTCTTTTAAAGTTGAGTTATTTTATCATTCCAGTATGTGCTTGTTGTTTACAGCTAACATTAAATGAAATCATGTTATGGTCACTACTACCCAGATGTTTTCATATGAACATTAATAATAAGCTCTACATGGTTTGAGATTACCAAGTCCAGTAGAGCATCATTCCTAATTGGGCCTTCTATAAACGGTACCATAAAATTGTCTTGTAATAGGTGTATAATTTTTTGTCCCGTTCCTGCAGTGCCTCTACTCCATTCAATTTCTAGATAGTTAAAATACCCATTATTATCACTGTCCCAGCAGTTCTATCTGTGCAAGGAGCTGAGTCTCTGGTTGGCTTATAACAAACTATAATAATTACCTTAGCAGTACACACACCCATGTGCACTTCCACCCTTAATGCTTCAGCCTCATCACACTCTCCATCAACTAGGTCCTCTTTCACACTCACTTTGAGGTCACTTCTCACATAAACAGACCCCACCACCTTTCCTTTTTACCCAGTCTCCCTGAAAGAGAGCATGGAACCAGGAATATTAAAAGCCCAGTCATGTGAACAATAAAGCCAAGATTCAGCAACAACAATTAACACCTTCCCGCCTGGCCTATAGCAGAGTGACAGCCGGGCGGTGGTATTACCATTCTGAGTGGACGTCATGTGACGTCCTCTCAGAAGGCGCCACTCGCGAGGCCACGCAGCGGTGCGATCTGTCATTTGCTGTGTCCAACAGACAGTCGATGACTGATCAGTGTACCGGCTCACTGCTGGTACCATGTGACCAATCACAGCTAATCACAACAAAACTATCAGTTTTATTCAGTAAAATACTTGCTTATAGCAATGTAATGCACTGCTATAAGCAAACATAATGTGTAAAAAAAATAATCACTTCCCCAGAGTAGTACAATGTTACTATGGTAACATTATATTGCACTGGTCAGTGTGTTAAAAAAAAAAAAAAAAACCTAAGAGAGAAAAAAATGTAATGCATAAAAAAATAAACTGTCACCAGTCAGTGTCCCTGATCATCGCCACTACATGGGGAGCAGTGGCAAGATTGTTTGGGATTTGGGGGGCGCATGCACGGTGCTGATAGGAATGGACGTCTGATGCTGTAGCTCCGCTCCACCCAGGACTCTAAAGGCTTCCTGAGGACTATATACTGCTCTATTCACAGCTATTTTAACACCCCTCAAGCCGCATAGCCTTGGTGCATGCCGCCGAAGAAGCAGAAATCCCGAGGCTCTGCTCAGAATACCCTAACTCACTATCTCCTCCGCACACGGGAAAGATACAGCATGTCCCAAGATGGCGCTGAGGGGAGAGTTGATTCTCCTGCTCCGAATCCTCCATCACAGCCGGCTCCTTCTCCCACACCAAGCCGCACTTGTGAGTACCCTACCGCCCTCTCTAAGGCGGATCTAGATGTAAGTCTAGAAGCCACGTATGCCAGATTGGCTACTAAATTTCAGAAGGAACTCCATAAAACATCCCACACGCTATCACAGGAGATTGCGGCCTTAGGCACAAGAACCGAGAGGCTTGATACAAAACATGATGAACTCGCCCTGGCTTATAATGATCTCAGTAGGGAGCATGAATCTTTAGCTTCATCCTTCACCGCAATTCAAGCTCAACTCGAGGACCTCGATAATGGAAACAGACGCAATAACTTACGTTTACGAGGTATCCCAGACTCTGAGACAGAATTAATTCCTACAGTGATTAGTTTGTTTAAATCCCCTCTCCCGGAGTATGATTCCGCTGCATTCAAATGTGATCGTATTCACAGGGCCCTCCGACCAAAACCACCGGATGATAAGCCCCCCAGAGATGTGGTACTTTGCATGAAGGACTTCCTCACTAAGGAGGAAATTCTAAGAGCGGCCCGCAACAAGCAACGAATTACCCTGGATAAACATCCCATCCAGATCTACCCAGATATCTCCCCAGCCACCCTGGACAGAAGAAGAGGATTGAAAGAAATTACCGCTGCCCTCCAATCTGTCCATATCCGCTACAGATGGGGTTTTCCATTTAAGTTGCTGGTCCCCCACAACGGCACTACCTTCTCAGCCTCATCCCTGCAAGAAGGCCAGGAAATCTCCTGGTGAAGCTGGGCCTCCTTGATGCCGCTGCGATTCGTCGACCACCTTCTACAACCCAACCGGCTCCAATTTGGCAATCCCTACCACCTCGGAGGGATAGAAGGAGGATCCGCTGTGACATCGGAGATGGAATTGCTGAGCACCCTCGTTGATTGACTTGCTGCCTATCCCTCGGATTATCCTCATGGCGGTTTGCATCTAATTGCCTGACATGCCTTTCCGGGCGTCTGTCCCTCGGAGCCGTTAAATGTCCTCCCCACCCAGCAAACACTTTTTCCAGAAACTTTGGGGCTGTGAGCTCTCTTATTATTTTTATTTTTTTATTTTTTGGTTAGCCCTACAGGTTTCACTCCCTGCAACTCCACAAGCTGGTGTTTGCAGTTAGGCTGGGTACGAGACCGAGTTGTCTCTTTTTTTTTTTTTTTATCAGGTAAAGTTTTCTTTCTCTTTTTCTCTCTACCTGATCCAGTTTTGATGTTGGACTTTTTGTCTTTAACGACTCCAAACTTTTTTCTTTTCTTGATAATATATTTACTTAGTGCTTTTTTTCTTGGTCAGTCAGTTTACAGTCTGAAAAATTTCTCCTCCTAGAAATCTATTCATGAAATGTGTATGCTATATCCTTATGAACTATTTCATATAACTAGTTTGCATAGAATTAACACCATTACATGTGGGTTGTTGGCGGCTCCCCTGACTGGTCTGGTGAGTTTAGGAGTGCTCCCTCTAGTCACCCTCTCTGCAATGTCACATTTGTTCCTCTTCCGGCTGATAGTACATTATTGCACTCATCATGGCGATTACATGTATTTAACATAATGTGAAGGGATTCAATCCCCCCATAAAGAGGCGCAAAGCTTTTGAATTATATAACCATGTTAGCGCCAAGATTCTCCTGATTCAGGAGACTAATTTCTCTCATTCCTCACACCCAAAATTTTTTCACAGGAATTTTCCCTCAAACTTTTTACTCTCTCCATTCATCCAAAAGCAGGGGCGCTGCCATACTTCTGCATGCTTCCCTTCCTATGGAAGTCAAGCAAATATATAGAGATAAGGAAAGCAGATATGTCATTATCAAAGGGGTGATACACAATAGGGAAATAACAATAGCCAGTATATATGCCCCAAATGACACACCTGCATCCTTTTTTAAATCTTTATTTGATAAACTTGCACCCCATATGATCATAGGAGGTGATTTTAATTTGGTGGCTAACCATACACTTGACAGATCCTCCTCTACAGCCACGACCAAAGCCTTCCCCAAGTCTCTAACCCATGGCTTACTTGACCACCAACTGGTAGACACTTGGAGAACGCACAACATGGGGCTCAAGGAATTTACCTTTTACTCACACCCCCATAATAGCTATGCTAGATTGGACTACATTTACACTTCCCCCATCATTTTAGCCAATTCCACTAAGGCAATGATCCACCCAGTGTATGGTCTGATCATCATGTGACCTCCTTCACAACAGAATTTATCAGATTAGCTCCCACCTCACATACATGGAGGCTAAACAAGGCATTGCTCTCGGATTTGGCAGCAGAATCAGAGATAGCAAAGTCCATTGAGGAATATTTCTCTTTCAATGCACTTCCCGAAACTCTACCCTCCATTGTATGGACAGCCCACAAGACAGTTTTAAGGGGCAAACAGATTAGCATAGCTTCGTCCCGTAATAAAATTAATAGACAAAAAATATTGGACCTCACAAAGGATCTGGACCGCCTATATAAAAACAACACATTGAATTTGGAATCCACCAGAGTTTCTATTGACCAAAAACGTCTAGAATTAGATTCACTCTTATCCTCTAAGATTGAAAAAGCTCTCAGATGGTCCAAAGCCAGATTTTTGCTTCACAACACCTCTTTGACCCTATTTGCCAGAAAGCTTAATCAGTCCACTCGCCCCCCTCATATCTATAAATTAGCCTCTAAGACAGGCCTAACCACCTCCCATCCCAAAGAGGTGCTTCGAATTTTTGAACAATTTTATTCGTCCCTATTGGCACCAGACCAAACGAAACTTACACCGTCGGAGGAAGGTTGGCTCCAAGACATACCTATACCTACTCTTTCTCCCACACAACTAGAGAAACTTAACGCCCCATCACACTTTCAGAGGTACTTAATGTAATTAAAGCCCTGAAGACGGGCTCGGCCCCGGGTCCTGATGGCTTTTCTTCCATATACTACAAGAAATTCCCCAATTTTTTATCCCCAAGTTTTGTTCAACTCTTCAACTGGGTCTTGCAAGGTGGTAACTTTCCTGAGGAGATGTTGTTGGCAAATATGTCCCTGATCCTGAAACCTCATAAAAATCACACTCCCTCAAAATTATAGACCAATCTCCGTCATGAATAATGATTTAAATTTTTTTAGCAGAATCCTAGCAGACAGATTGGCAGCCATAATATCCTCCCTTATATCTCCCTACCAATCCGGCTTTATACCTCACAGATTCATCACAGACAACATATGGTTAGCTACAGACATCATCCAGGACGCCAATTTATCCTCCCGGAAACTTCTCATGCTCAGCCTAGATATTCAAAAGGTATTCAACAGCGTCTCCTGGAGTTATATATCTACTCTCCTACAACGCATGGGTTTCCGTGACAAATTTTTACAAGCCTTTCGAGCCCTTTATTTAAACCCTAAAACTCGTATTAAGATCCCGGGCTGTAGCATAGGAAAGGGTACCGGGCAGGGGTGTCCACTCTCCCCCTTAATCTTCGCCCTCGCTCTAGAACCCCTAGCCATTGTAATTCTCAATAATCCTGACATATCTGTCTATACCACAGGTCCCTCAACCTACAAATTTTGCATGTACGCAGACAATGTTCTAATGTTTCTTACTAACCCCCTCATTTCTTTGCCTAACCTCCTACAGACCCTATCGAACTTTGCAGGAGTCTCAGGTCTCTCGATGAACGTCTCAAAATCAGTGGCCCTTCCAGTGGGGCTTACTCCAGTGGAACTTCATCAACTTAGGAACGCTTACCAGTTCATATGGGCTGAAACACATCTCTCATATTTAGGCATCGATCTGACAGACTTTTGCAAACTTTTTGAAGCCAACTATCCTCCAATGATAACCAAATTGAAGAAGACTCTTAAACTCTGATCCCAGCTTCATATTCCTTTCTCAGGCAGGATTACGGCCCTTAAAATGACGATTCTCCCCAGGTTACTTTACCTGTTCCGCTCCCTCCCAATCAGACTGTCTAAATCTTTTCTGCTTAAAGCGGGGGTTCACCCACACCACCAAAAAAAAAAAAATATTAAAAGCCAGCAGCTACAAATACTACAGCTGCTGACTTTTAATACATTGCCACTTACCTGTCCCGGCGTCCAGCGATGTCGGCAGGGGACGCCGAGAACCCGCTCGGTTCTCGGCAGCTGCCGCCGCCATCCTAGGTGAGGGAATCAGGAAGTGAAGCATTGCGGCTTCACTTCCCGGTTCCCTACTGCGCATGCGCGAGTCGCGCTGCGCGTCCCTAGTGGTCCCCGCTCTCTGCTGGGAGCTGTGTGTTCCCAGCAGACAGCGCGGTCGGGACGGGAAGAGGCATAGACTCCCATGGGAGTCTATGCTGGAAGTGGGTGCAAATACCTGTCTTTGACAGGTATCTGCACCCCCCTCCCCCCTGAAAGGTGCCAAATGTGACACCGGAGGGGGGGAGGGTTCCGAAAAGCGGAAGTTCCATTTTTGTGTGGAACTCCGCTTTAACGACCAGGCCCATTTTAATAAATTTATTTGGCGTGACAAACCCCTGAGATTTACTAAAGAGGTTTTATATCGCTCCTCGAAAAGGGGAGGTCTGGGAGTCCCCCAAATATGGCTCTACTACTTAGCCAGTAGATATACGCAACTGGCCCAATGGAACATTAGAGACTCCAAGGTCCCCTGGGTCAAATTTGAACAGGATTCTATCACCCCCCTTTACCTCCCTGGGTTAATGTGGTCCTCTAACCCCTCTTTCCCAGAATTGCCTATTAAAAATCAAGTAGTAGCAATAGGATTGAAACTTTGGAATCAATATTAGACCAAATACAACCTCATTTCTCAAACACCCTTGGGTGCATCATATCTCGGGGATCCTAGATTTCCCCCAGCTTATGATCACCCGAAGTCCTTCCTAGCGTGGACTGAACACAACCTGACCACGTTGGGAGACTTTCTGGTTGATTCAAAATTCATTACATTCTCAGTTATAAAGTCTCTCTATCATATACCAGATAGAGAATTCTACCGTTTCCTACAAATTCGTTATTTCTTTCAACAGCACTATACCAGCCCCCCTTAAGATACTAAAACACTTTTTGAGGATGTGTGCCAAACCTCCCCTCGTCAAAAGGGTCTTATCTCGGGAATTTACAGGTCATTAGAATTAGTAGAAGAAAAACCTACCCTGAAATATAGATCCCAATGGGAACAGGAATTAGTCCTGGATCACGAGGACCTGGACTGGGACAGGGGATGGCAAAACATACGTAAATGCACGAAGTCCTTAACAATCAGAGAGACAGCAATTAAGCTCATGACAAGGTGGTATTACACCCCCGTCCGCCTGAACAAAATTTATCCGCATGCTTCCCCCAGGTGCTTTAGAGGCTGCACCCATTTGGGCTCCTACTTACACCTATTCTGGGACTGTGAAAAATTACAACCTACATGGAAAGAGGTATTAAAACTGATTGACAAATTAGCTGGGACTTCCATTACCCTCACTTTCTAACACTGTATCCTATTTCAGGACCTCCTCCCTGATGAGGTTAATCCACTCAATTTGTATAGCCATGCTTTGGGCAATTGCATTACACTGGAAATCATCTTCGGTTCCATACGCACAAGTTATTTCACGTATAGACTGTATGATGCTGGCAGAGAAAATATTTCACACCCTACACGATTCTATCCCTGCATTCGATGCCAAATGGAATCCGTGGTTCCTGTTCAGGCTTCAAGACTGATCGTCCTTAGTTTAGATTTTATCATTTTTTTTTTTTATTTTCTTTTCCTTGTATTTCTTTTTCTTTTTTAGCTACTATAAATATCCTTCAGGGTTATGGCACATCATTAAAATTAGTTATCATATCAAGAGTAGTACATGATGCCTTTTGATAAAGAATGTTCTAAAATTTTGACATGAATGTACACCTCTTATCAATAACTCGATGTAATACTTATTGTTTTGAAGGATGTGATTTTTCTCTTCATCTGTATGTGTATTTTGTTACCCTTAATAAAACTATTTGAAAATAAAAGATTGTTTGGGATTTGGTGTCACTCTTATTCCAAAAGCGATACCGCTTATACATGGACAATTTTTATACAAGCTTGCTCATTTTTTTTTTTTTTATTAAAACGTTTTTATTTCCGTTGTCCGGGGTCCATTGTCAGTTGGGCCCAGGCAGGGCATAGGAGTAAAGTGAATCTCTTCCTGTCAATCTTTTCTATATGGAACAATTGTGATAGTTGGGATGCTAGGTAGTATAGACTGAAGTCTAGTAGGGCCGTACTGGCCAGATCAGTGGGGGTTTTGAGTAGTCGCTATGCCAATCTGTGTCTATTCTTCCCCCAAACAAAGGGTTTGAGGATTGCATTTATGGTTTTAAAATATTTCAGCGGTAGCTACACAGGGGTGTGCCATAGTATGTGTGTGTGTGTATGTATGTATATATATATATATATATATATATATATATATAATTTTAGGGAGGAGTATCATTTTACTGAGTTTAATACGACCTAGTACCCCGAGAGGGAGACGTGCCCATATTTGCGTAAGCCCTGTATCAATGGGTTGCATCTGATGGATATCGCTAGAGTTTCTGTGGCCAAGGCATACAGTAGGGGGCATAGAGGGCAGCCCTGTCTGGTGCCTCTGGATAGTTCAAAAGTATCCCACTGCCATCCATTAGCTGTTACCCTGGCTGCTGGGGCCTGGTCCAGCAAGCGGATCCATCTAAGAAATTTAGGACGAAAGCCATATTGAGCCAGACATTTCCACAAGTAATTCCACTCTGACGAATCGAACGCCTTGGCAAGTGTTACCACTACTCTCTCTCCAACATTGTTATGATGGGCTTGCATATTTATGAATAATTTTCTGAGTTTGAAGGAGGTGTTCCTGCCTTGCATGAAGCCAACCTGGTCCTCATGCACTAGGGTTAGGATGACTTGATTGAGGCGCATTGCCAAGATTTTTTCCTGTATTTTTATGTTCACCTGAAGCGGGGAGATGGGTCTATATGACTCAGGGAGTCCAGATCCAGACCAGATCCTTGCCCGGTTTGGGATTGAGCACTATAATTGCTTCCCTCATGGATGCTGGTAGGGTGAAAGTCTCAAATAGGTGAGTGTAAAGGGTAAGTAGCTGAGGTAGGAGAATCTCACTATATTGTGAATAGAATTCAATGGGTAGCCCATCAGACCAAGGTGACTTGGATCTAGCAAAGCTGGCAATTGCTATTGGTTGTTAGTGGCGCTTCAAGTGTTTCTATCTGAGCTGAGGTCAGTTGCGGGAAGGTGAGTTCTTCAAAGAAGCGATCAATGGGTGTTAGATTGTTGGATGTAGCAGTGGTGTATAGGGAGCTAAAACACCTGTGGATTATTGCCGTTACTGCTGTAGGTTTGGTTATCATCTCCCCTGACTTGTTTTGCAGGGAGATCACTACTGGGGGTCTGTCCTCACTGTGAGCCATGTACGCTAATAGCTTACCCGCTCTCTCTCTATGTTCAAAGTGTTTGTCTAGAGAAAAAAAAGTTTTCTTCTAGACATCTCATATTGCAGTTGGTTAACTACCCTAGATTGCAGTTTAAGGCCGGATGCTTTGTCAGGAGAGGGGTCAGTCTCATACTGGCGTTCTGCGAGGGAGAGCTCTTCTAGTACCTACTCTGCTTTCTCAGCTGTGGTTTTTAGTCTATTAATTCAAGATATCAGAGTGGCCCTCACGTGTAGTTTGAATGAGTTCCGTATGTTCTGAAATGAGGCAGAATGAGCGTTTTCTTGGAAGTATCTTTTCCATTCATAGTCTATCGGACCATCATCTGGTAACAATGAGAGCCAAAAAGGGTTTATTCTCCATGTCCTAGGCAGTCTAACTATAGGGACAGCTAGTGTTATCCAGTACAGACTCTGATCCGACAGGAGTCTAGGGCAAAAGGCTGCGTCTAGTAGGTGGGGCACTAGTATCTGTGATAGTAGGATAAAGTCTATGCGGGACATTGTGTTGTGGGTGGAGGAGAAGCATGAGTATGCTCTGGTGTTTGAGTGTTTCAGCCAGATTGAAGGTTGATATCAATCTGGTGAACCTGGTGGATGTGCAGGGCCTAGGAGTCGAGGGAGGCTGTTGAGCTCTGTCCAGGCTGGGGTTTAGGGTAGCATTGAAGTCTCCCATCCAGATGGCTGGGTTTGTCGAATGCTGTGTCATAAAGTCGAGTCCCTCCGTCAAGACTGTCATGTAAAATGGAGGTGGTACATAATAAGCCATCAGCAAAAACTGTTCACCATATATTTTAGCATGTAGGAAAACATAGTGACCTTGTGGGTCTGAGCTCAGGTCACACAACTCAAAATGCAGGGTCTTAGTTATGAGCAATGACACCCCTCTTGCATGTGTGGTATAAACTGAATGCTATGCCCAGCCAATCCAAGGGGGTTTAAGAGCAAGCTGTAAACGGGCGTCTATATGTGTCTCAACAAGGACTATGATGTCTGCCCTTTGTTTTTTAATATAAGATAGGACGGCTGAGCGTTTAATCTTGTCTCGTAATCCTCTAATGTTCCAAGTTAAAATCTTCAGAGATGCCATGGTAGCATGTGATGTAAATGACAAAGGATTTTGATCATGCAGTACCACAGTGTAACACAAGAGGGGGTCCTCACCCCATATATGCAGACAAGTCTTCCAGATAGTAAAGCATGTAGAAATACACTGAACATTGCATTCTGTAAATGATAGCATTTGTACTTGTTGCATTGTACTTTTAATATAACATTACCCCCTCCCTCCCACCCAGCCCAACACTGACCCGAACTGGTGTAGGCATATTCCCATTACAAAACATAAACTTGCGTGTGACGTGAATCAAATGCTTCGTTCAAGTAAAACAGTAACATAGACAAAACCTGAATCTTGGCCCTAAGTGATAAAGGTTAGTGTGATAATACAGCCCTGGAATCAAACTTTTCAGGGCATTCTGTGGTAAGGCTTGTGTTTCATAACTAGGTGGATTCTAGGGTGAATCTATACCCACAATCCAGGTCTCACTGGTAGTGCAAGGGGGGCAAAATTTCATTGAATAAGTCTTGCATATTGTAAGACTTTTGTGTCTACGAGTAGTAGTTCTCTGTTTGTAAAGGGGAATGTTTATGCTGTATGTGGCTTTGGAAATATACAAAAACACTGCGCTCACTATAATAAACAAAAAAGGGGCTACATACGTTGTGACAAAAAACAGTGAAAGGAAAATAGAAAAATTCAGCGCTAAGTGAATGTTGGCAAAGTGAAATCAAGTCCACAAATCTTTATGCTCGATAGTGCATCTAGTGATAAATCATAAAGTCTCAAAGTGAACAACTGTAAAAAGATGAAGTGTCCAATGGTGTCAGAACACGGAATGGGCCATTCCTGCATGGTGATTAACCAACATAAGCTGATAGAGGTGGTGTAGATCCGTGAATGGAACAAACATCAATATTACTCAACATCGGTGGATGGAAAAAGGATGGGTACTCTTACCAGATAAGGTGGACTCCCCTGTCAGCGACATGGAGTCAATCAAGCAGTGAGTCCAGCTGGGCCAATGGGAGAGTTTCAGGATGGTAGAGCTGGCTGGGTGGACTTCAACCGGACCTCAAGGGATCATCGACCGATACCTCCAAGTATCTTCAAGGCAGGCCATCAAAGTGAGAACTCCAAACTCCAGGCTCAGGAGACTGGATGTATCACAAGTAACCCATGGTGGGCAAACGCTCTCATCCGGATGATATGTAAAGAGAAATTAAAACTTCCACATGGTGCAGGTAAAAAGGGGGAGATTTATTTAAAAAACTTGTACAAATAAAATGGTGATCACATAAATGGCAAAGGCAGCATGGAGAGGGGGCAACCCATTTATGTGATCACCATTTGTACAAGTTTTTTAAATCTCCCCCTTTTTACCTGCACCATGCAGATGTTTTAATTTTTCTTTACATATCATCCAGATGAGAGCGTTTGCCCACCATGGGCTACTTGTGATACATCCTGTCTCCTGAGCCTGGAGTTTGGAGTCCTCACTTTGATGACCTGCCTTGAAGATACTTGTATGTGGCTTTGGCCTGAGCATTTTGTGCAACGTGGCCATAGCATTCAAGAATTTCTTGCGAGTACATGGGCAAGGTAGCGCTGGTTCAGAATGTCTTTGATGACTAGGCAGGCTGGTCACCGAATGTTGTATTATTTCAGGTGCTGTACCTAAGATAGGACCTCTCCATTACAACGGGGGGGGGGGGGGGGAATATTGCAAACAGGAGACATTGAAAGGGAGGCCTGATAGGGAGTTTACAGTACGTGAGATAAGTGGGACAATTTTCCCTATATTGCAGAGTAGGGGGCTTGTGGTCCCTTGTTGCAGCACACAGCCGTGTACTGTATATTGTAGATTAATCGTTCGATTTCCTGTTGTTCTCTCGGTGCTCTAGCCAGCCGATGGTGTCCTCAGAAGTTTCAAAGAAAATGGCGAGGTCATTGTCTTCTACGCAAAGGCGTGCAGGGAACAGCATTGAATATTTAATGTTTTTGATATGTAGGCATCTTTTGGCTTCTGTAAAGCTTTGCCTGCGCTTCTGTACTTTAGTGGAAAATTCAGGGAAAATGGCTACCTTGACATTGCCAATGGGTATATTGCCTTTCACTCGTGCCATGCGTAGTTCTGTCTCGGTCTTTATAGTGCAGCAGTTTAGCAATAAATGTGTGCGAAGGGGTACCCTGTGGTGGTGGACTAGTTGGCATGTGGTGCGCTCTTTCAACCGCAAAGGTGGCTGAAAATGCCTCCCTGCCATAAGTTGTGATCCGCAATTGTTCTAGGAATGTAGTTGGGTCTTTACCCTCAGTCCCTTCTGGCAGACCAATAAAGTGAAGGTTGTACCTACGGAGTCGGTTCCCCATGTCGTCCTGCTTTGCCAGGAGTTGATTGATCTGATACTGCATACGTTCAGAGGAATTCTGTAATGGCGGGATTGCGTCCTCCACCTCTCCCAATCTGGTCTCAGAGGTCTTAACCCACTTCTTGAGCTTATGGAGCCTCTAGTACCCTGTCCATATCTGCTCCCGCCATCACTCTTCCTTCCGACGTGGCGCCGCCATCTTCCTCCAGGCTGTCATATTTCATTCCTGTGGTATTTGTCTAGCTTGGTGGCCGTATCTGACTTGGGTTTCGTCTGAGCCATGGCTGTTATCAAGAGGTGGCAGTTGTAACAGGCTGCATAGTGCTGGTGTCAGTATAGGGGGTGAGCTGGGCCTCGGGAGTATGCAGGCCGGTGTTTTGTCAGATTAGGTGACCCATCATGATGTGTAACGGAAGTGACTTTCTGTCGGCGCCATCTTGCTACACCCCGCACTCCTCCATAGTAAGGATACACTGAGACGGGGAAAGTGGACATCTTGTTACACCCACCGGAGTTTTGCGTTTTACACTTATTTTTAAGAGTAAAGTGAGTTTATATAGTGAAATACAGTGCTTAGAACTCTGTCTGACTGGGTAGATGTTGAATTTCAAAAGCAGCGGCAAGCCTGCCGATCTCAGGTTTATATAGTGAAATAGTATTTCACTATATAAAGTCACTTTACTCTTTACTCTTTAATCATAAGTGTAAAATGCAAAACTTTGGTGTAACAAGATGTCCACTTTCCCCCTTCTCAGTGTATCCTTACTATGGAGGAGTGTGGGGTGTAGCCAGATGGCGGCGACGAAACGTCACTTCCGTTACACATCATAACGGGTCGCCTAATCTAACAAAACACCGGGATTAAGTATGGATACTGGAGGAGGGTGTAACAAGATGGCCGCCGTATGTGTGACTAGGAGCAAGGCCGCAGCCGCGACCGCCACCTGTCACAGATGGAACTGGATGCCCTTTTCAAATTTAGCCTAGGGTAATGCTCTGACAGGCCCGGGTGCTCCAGTGGTTGTGTGGGGCCTGGGTCGGGCAGGGGAGATGTTGGATCTCAGAATTGCCTGCAGGCCGGTGCTTGGTAGTGTCTCTGTGAGGACTGTAGGCAGCGGTGGGCAGGCTGGGTGTCTTCCGGTACCGTGTAAGGAGGGAGCTAGAGGTCAGGAAGGCCGAGATTCAGTGTCGGCAGAGGAGCAAAATGGCTGCCAGGCTCCAAGCCTAGGCCGAAGCCGCAGTCTGTCCCCGAGGCGGCTGCAGTGCAGGGGAATGCCGCTCCGCTCAGGTGGCCGTCCGGTCAGAAGCCCGCGGTGTCGCAGCTAGGTATTTGCAGGGTCCCCAGGGGGATTTTTCAGGCTGCTATAGGAGATTGCCATATGACAGGATCAATTAGAACAGGAGTAATGGATAGAGCTCAGGTCACACACATCCTAATCCATGGGGATGCTTTTCTTCAGTAGGGACAGGGAAGCTGGTCAGAGTTGATGTGAAGATTGTTGGAGCCAAATACAGGGCAATCTAATGCCACGTACACACGAGCGGACTTTACGGCAGACTTTGCCCGGCGGACTTTTCGACGGACTTTACAACGAACTTTCTGAATGAACGGACTTGCCTACACACAATCAACCAAAGTCTGTCGAATTCGTAAGTGATGACGTACGACGGGACTAAAACAAGGAAGTTCATAGCCAGTAGCCAATAGCTGCCCTAGCGTGGCTTTTTGTCCGTCGGACTAGCATACAGACGAGTGGACTTTTCGACCGGACTCGAGTCCGTCGGATAGATTTGAAACATGTTTTAAATCTAAGTCCGTCCAACTTTTGAGAAAACAAAGTCCGCTGGAGCCCACACACGATCGAATTGTCCGACCAAATCCGGTACGCCGGACCAAGTCTGCCGTAAAGTCCGCTCGTGTGTACGCGGCATTAGAAGAAAACCTGTTAGTCTGCAAAAGACTTGAGATGGGGCAGAGGTTCACCTTCTAGCACAGGGGTCTCAAACTGACGGCCCTCCAGCTGTTGCAAAACTACAAGCCCCATCATGCCTATGCCTGTGGGAGTCATGCTTGTAACTTGCAATGCCTCATGGGACTTGTAGTTTTGCAACAGTTGGAGGGCCACCAGTTTGAGACCCCTGTTCTAGCAGGACAACAACTCTAAACATACAGCCAGAGCTTCAATTGAATGTTTTAGATCAAAGCATATTCACATATTCATGTGTTCAGAATGGCCCAGTCAAAGTTCAGACCTAAATCCAATTGATAATCTGTGGTGAGACTGTGGCGAAGAATGGGCAAAAATTTCACTCCCTAGATGTGCAAAGCTGGTAGAGACATACCCAAAAAGACTTGCAGCTGTAATTGCAGCGAAAGGTGGTTCTAGAAAGTATGGACTCAGGGGGGCTGAATACAAATTCACGCAACACTTTTCAGATATTTATTTGTAAAATATGTTGAAAACCATTGATCATTTTCCCTCCAATTCACAATTACCGTATTTATATCGTCGTATAACACGCACTTTTTTCCCCTTAAAATCAGGGGAAAATTGTGGGTGTGTGTTATACGCCGATCCACGCTAATTGTGATTTATCGGAGCGATCGCAGCCGACATTCACATAGCGTATAGTTTTAAATATGGCGCCGCGGAGTTCGGAGGGACTCGGCGGAGCTGAACGAGCGCCGCCGAGATCACAGTGACTGGGCGGAGCCGAGATACACATAGTCGAGTGTTCTCGGCTCTTTCCGGCGCCACTCAGTCACGCCCAGTCCCGCCATTGGACCTGTGTTATGTCCATCATAGGGCGGGACTGTGAGCGGCGCCGGAAAGAGCCGAGTACACTCGACTATGTGTATCTCGGCGGCGCTCATTCAGCTACGCCGAGTCCCTCCGAACTCCGCGGCGCAATATTTAAAACTACATGCTATGTGTATGTCAAGGCTGCACTGGACACTGAAAAGGCTGCAAAGACACTGACAA
This sequence comes from Lithobates septentrionalis, assembly GCA_037952835.1. Taxonomy (NCBI): domain Eukaryota; kingdom Metazoa; phylum Chordata; class Amphibia; order Anura; family Ranidae; genus Lithobates; species Lithobates septentrionalis. Next base: position 320,935 of record JBBDGP010000965.1, read on the forward strand.
GGCTGCAGATGGACACGATAAGGCTGCATTGATGGGCATTTTAATGCAAGTTTTTTTTCCTTAAACTTCCCTCCTAAACTTGGGGTGCGTGTTATACGCCGATAAATACGGTATGTGCCACTTTGTTTTGGTCTATCACATACAATCCCAATAAAATGCATTTACGGTTTTGGTTGTAACATGCCAAATGTGGAAAATTGAAAGGGGTATGAATACTTTTTCAAGGCACTGTATGTGTAGGTTTTGTTACATACGTCTGTGCTGTGTGATCAATAAATGTTTATATTTTAGACGTCTAGATTTTAGGCATTTTCCAGTACTTTTCGCTGCAGTCAGTAGCTGTAATTCACAGATCATTTAAAATTATCATTTAAAAATGGGTCCCAAGCGGGACCCATTTGCTCTGATTCCTACACATTTTTGTCCAAATCTGCCTGAGCTATCCTGCCAGGAAGCTGTCAAGGCTGACAGCAGTCATAGGTGGCTGAGGCATTCCCTGCACCACAGCCACACCTATGCATATGTATGACAGTGGGGCAGGGAATACCTCTGTCACCTGTGATTGGTTGTCAGCTTTGACAGCGACTCCTGTCTGAACACACCTGAGCTTATCCTAAAGCTAATCTTTATGAAATAAATGTTTGACCCTACTTGCTGTGTAGAGGGAAATGCCAGAAACAAAGGCACATACAGTTTACAGAAGCTAGAAACAGACCTGCAAGAGCAGCTATATTATTTATTGTGTATTGCAGTCTGGGCTTGATGTCGTAAATGGAAGTGATGTCCACAAAACTTGCATAATGGCTTTTTATGTTTTTTTTTTTTTTAATGGGAGTTGGCACTTAATAGACCAATGTTGCATCTTCCGGGTGTGATGAACTTTATTTTTCTTTTGTTAGGTCATCCATGATGGTCGTTGGCTAGTAGATATTTTGTCCCACCAATATAGTGTGATCTTGAATAATGTTTTCGATACACAGGTATGTAAAAAAAAAAAAAAAAAAAAAAAAAAGGTGTTAATAACTGTATAGGCATACAGAAAAATTATTAAAATAAAGTATAGCAAGTTCAGTATTATGTATTAAGTTATGCAATCTTGCACTAATACTGTAGCTATCTGATGTCAGTGAGTGCTTTCATTATTAAAAGATAAATGTACTTCTGGTTAAAATCCTGGGCAGCATGTATTGCGGGTTTGATGATATGTCTGACTAACTCTGTGCTTCTAATCTACTACTGATGAGTTTATATGCAAACATCGCTGAACCATGGGTTTTTCCCTCATTTTTCCAATTACAGTGAGGGGAAAAAGGTATTTGATCCCCTGCTGATTTTGTACGTTTGCCCACTGACAAAGAAATGATCAGTCTATAATTTTAATGGTAGGTTTATTTTAACAGTGAGAGAAGGAAATACAACAAAAATATCCAGAAAAACGCATTTCCATAAAGTTATAAATTAATTTACATTTTAATGAGTGGAATAAGTATTTATTTGACAACTTCGCAAAACATGACTAAGTACTTGGTGCCAAAACCGTTGGCAATCAGTTAGACGTTTCCTGTAGTTGGCCACCAGGTTTGCATACATTACAGGAGTGATTTTGTCCCACACCTCTTTGCAGATCCTCTCCAAGTCATTAAGGTTTTGAGGCTGATGTTTGGTAACTCGAACCTTCAGCTCACTCCGCATATTTTCTATGGGATTAAGGTCTGGAGACTGGCTTGGCTACTCCAGGACCTTATTGTGCTTCTTCTTGAGCCACTTCTTTGTTGCCTTGGCCGTGTGTTTTAGGTCATTGTCATGCTTGAATACCTATCCACGACCCATTTTCAATGCGCTGGCTAAGGGAAGGAAGTTCTCACCCAAGATTTGACAGTACATGGCTTCGTCCATCGTCCCTTTTGATATGTTGAAGTTGCACTGTCCCCTTAGCAGAAAAACACCCCAAAGCATAATGTTTCCACCGCCATGTTGGACGGTGAGGATGGTGCTCTTGGCGTCATAGGCAGCGTTGAGTTGATACCAAAGAGCTCGATTTTGGTCTCATCTGACCACAACACCCAGTTCTCCTCGTCCTTCACGACATAGTTTACCAATTGTTTTCTTGGTGACTATGCTCCCAGCTGCCTTGAGATCATTGACAAGATTCTCCCATGTAGTTCTGGGCTGATTTCTCACCGTTCTCATGATCATTGGAACTCTGCGAGGTGAGATCTCACATGGAGCCCAAGACCAAGGGAGATTGACAGTTATTTTGTGTTTCTTCCATTTGCCAATAATCGCACCAACTGTTGTCACCCTCTCGCCAAGCTGCTTGGCTATGGTCTTGTAGCCCATTCCAGCCTTGTGTAGGTCTACAATCTTGGACAGCTCTTTGGTCTTGGCCATGGTGGAGAGATTGGAATCTGATTGCTTTTGTGGACAGGTGTCTTTTATACAGGTAACAAGCTGAGATTAGGAGCACTCCCTTTACACGAGTGCTCCTAATCTCAGTTCATTACCTGTATAGAAGACACCTGGGAGCCAGAAATCTTGCCGATAGGGGTCAAAGACTTTTCTCATTCGTTCATTGACAGAAACAGAGCTTCTTTATTCAGAACCATAGGGTTATATTGCCCCCTACAGGAGTAGGACACTAGGCAGAAAAAAGGCTACACCCATGGGTAGTCCTAGGTAGTATACACCCCTCTGCTATAGGCCTTCAGTTTTTTTTCTGCCTAGTCAGAAGTAAGGACCTAGTTCCCTGCTCGGATCTCTCTCTAGTCCTGACAAATTATTATTATTTTTTTCTGTTTGTTTTTTCCTGGATTTTTCCGGTGAGATCTGCAATCAACTGCCGGACTGGGCAACGGGCTGGACATTTGATCCAGTGGTCTTCCCAGTCTGGCCAGCAAGCGTGCGCAGACCGCAGCTATGCGCTAGGTCGGCCGCGACATAGCCCCACTGGACAGGGGCTGGCCCTGCGAGTTAAATGTCTCGTGAGGTCGCATACAACCGGGTCTTGGCTCCAGTCTCAGCGTCCCTCACCGCCGACAGCCCCCACTTCGGTGGCGAGGAGATTACTTCTGAAGCGGTGCCCGCCTGGTCCTGGTATGGTGCGTAAATGTCCCTCTTGGTGGGTTTGCGGTGGACGCAGGCACCTCCTGGGGTCGGTCAGTCGGTCCTGCGGGTTTCCCTCCGCCCTTGCATCCTCTCCTCCTGGGATGGATGGTCCCTGGAGGTCCCCTGGTAGCCTCCCTTTCCCCATCCCTCTCCCCATCCCTCTATATGTGGTAGTGTGGTGCCATGATGGATCCTGGGGGATGGGGTTGAGTACTGGTGGGCAGGGGGTGCACGCGGCCAGGTGCAGTGCTTGCTGGGGGGGAGGGGGAGGCACTGGGCGCTCCGGGGGTCTGGTGTCCGGATCCTCTTTCTCTTTTTCAGGGGCTTTCCTGGGGTCTTTGTCAGCCTCGTGTAGCGCGGCCATTTTGCTGTAGCCAACGTCTTTTCCCCCTAGTGTTTGCTGACTTCTTATGGCTGATGGCCTTGTTTGTGTAGCTCGGCGGCCATGATTTGGTGGTTTTTGTGCTCAGGCAGTGGCGGCCATTATTGTGTAGCCCAGATGGCATTTTTAGCAGGTAGAAGCTCTCCTCCTTTTAACCCGGTGCTGTGTTATCCTCTTCCTTGAACACCACGTGTGTGCGGGTCTACACCTGAGGCAGCAAGCACTACACCGGTGGGGTGATGAGTCTAGTGGGGTCCCTTCCTCTCTCTACTGCAGGCTGTGGGGTGTCCTGGTGTTCCGGTACCGCTACCGGCATGGGGGTGTCCCTTTGCAGTGGTCGATCTTGGTGTGGAGGGGTCTCTTCTTCCCCTTTGGAGTCTCAGGAGCATGCTTCCCCACCTGACCCCCTATCAGAGGCTGCAGGTCCCTCTGGGTCCCAGCCATCCATTGACGCACTGACGGCGGCCCTGGAGTCCTTTGTGTCCCGGGTGGCGGTGGCTCTTGGGCGGTGAACTAGCAAGAAGCGTCCCCCGCCTTCCACTGCTTCATCTGTCCCATCAGGCTCAGCTGCCGTGGATGGGGCCCAACCTGTAGGATCTGCGGCCGCGCTTCTAGATCTTTCGGACAGTGAGGATGATTTCTCTGCCCCGGTGGCTGCGCATGAGAAGGCGCTGGCGGACGCACTGATTGCATATGTGCAGGAATCTTTAAAAATGGAGGATGCAGCTGCAGTGGAGGTCCCTTTTGGCACTCACAAGCCGTCTCGCACGGCAAAAGTGTTCCCTTATCCCTCCATTTTTTGACAAGTTTGTCTATAAGGAATGGGAGCATCCAAAACGTCCCTTTGCAGTCTCACAGTGCTTCGCTGTGCATTATCCTTTTGTGGAGAGTCTTCTCAAGAAGTGGACAACTCCCCTTGTGGTGGATCCTCCGGTCTCTCAATTGAAGAAAGCCACCATGATTCCGGTTGAAGACTCTCCGGCTTTTAAAGATCAGGGTGACAGGAAGGCAGAGTCTGAGTCACACTATGTTCACTATTGTGGGTTCGGTGCTTCGGCCAATCCCGGCCATTGCCCTGGTGTCTCAAACGCAGACAGAGTGGGCGAAGCTGTTGCGCCGTAACCGGGAGGGTGATCAGTTTCCTCCTGCCTTCACTGAATTGGCGGACCAGCTGGTCCAGGGGCTGCAGTTTGTCTGCGATGCCTCTTTGGACACAGCTCCCTTGCTTTCTAAGCTGTCTGTTTCAGCGGTAGTGCTTCAGCGGGTATTGTGGCTGAAGTGTAGGACTGCGGACCAGCCCTCTAAAAAAGCCCTAGCTGATCTGCCTTTTCAAGGCAATCGTTTGTTTGGGGCCACTCTGGATGATATCATTAAGAGTATTACAGGGGGGGGGGGGAGAGTACTTTTCTTCCACAGTCAAAAAAGGGGAAGGAGCAAGCGTGGTCCTTCCTTCTCGGCACACAAGTTTTTTCGTCCCTCGGGTCCACTGATAAAGGCTCAAAGTCTTTCAAGCCCCCCTCAGGAGGTTCCAAGCGACCCTGGTTGGGCAAATTGAGAGCAGGGTTCTCCAGACCCCCAGATAAGGCTCTTTCGGCATGAAGGGGCGCCCTCACCCGCAGTCCGGGTGGGGGGACGTCTTCGCTGGTTTCCGGTCCCGCGGACCTCTCTGATAAATGACGTGGGTCCACAAAGTGATTCTGTCTGGTTACAAGATCGAGTTCCAGTCTTATCCCCCAAGCAGATTTTTTCCGTCCAATCTGCGTCTGTCTCCAGACCGCTTGTTAGCGCTCCGGGGCTCAGTGCAAGGCCTGTTGCTTCAAGGGGGGACTGTCCCGGTTCCGGTGTCGGAACGTTTCCAGGGTTTTTATTCAAACCTGTTTATGATCCCCAGAAAAGAGGGTACAGTACGTCCGATTCTGAACCCCAAGGCCCTGAACCGCTTTGTGCGGGTGTGGAAGTTCAGAATGGAGTCCATTCGCTCAGTGGTGGCATCTCTTCATCAGGGTGACTTTCTTGCCTCCATCGACATCAAGGATGCCTACCTGCACATTCCTATATGTGCATAACACCAGCGGTTCCTTTGTTTTGCTGTGGAAGAGGAGCATTATCAGTTTGCGGCGTTACCCTTTGGTCTTGCCTCCGCTCCTTGGGACTTCACCAAGGTGTTGGCCCTGGTCCTGGTGCTGCTGCGCCAGCGGGAAATTGCTGTTCTGGGCTACCTGGATGACCTTCTGCTGCGAGCAGAGTACCCAGTGACCCTGAGGGGAGGCGTAGAGATTGCTATTCAGACTCTGGCAGATTTTGGGTGGCTGATAAATTACCAAAAGTCTGCGCTGATTCCAGTTCAGAAATTGGTTTATCTGGGTCTGACTCTGGATTCCGCTCTGGCCAGAGTGTTCCTTCCGCATCACAAACTCCAGATGTTACAGGCGGCAACCCGCTTACTGCTGTCCAGCAGGTGGGTCTCCCTGCGGACTTGCATGCAGATGCTAGGCCTGATGGTGTCTACGTTCGGGGCGGTCCCGTTTGCTCAGTTCCATACGAGACCCATGCCAAAGGAGATCTTATTAAAATGGGACAAATGTCCAGAGTCTCTGGACAGTCAGATTCAGAAGGTGCAGAGGTTTGTGGCCAGGTCTAGGGACCCTCTGGCGGATGCCTCAGATGCTCTGGTGGCTCCGTGGGGCCAGTATCATTTGATCTATGCCTTTCCTCCCCTCAAGCTTCTGCCTCGGCTGTTACGCAGCTTCAAGGCGGAAGGAATTTCGGTCATTCTAGTGTCCCCAGACTGGCCTCATCGGTCCTGGTACGCTAACCTGGTGCGTCTGGTCGCCTCTCGGGGAGGATCTGCTATCCCAAGGGCCGATCTTCCACCCTGCTTTACTGTCGCTGCTTTTAACGGTCTGGCTGTTGAAAGCCAGGTGTTGAAGGATAGAGCCTTACCTGTGTCGGTGATTCCGACACTACTCAAAGCTAGGAAGTCTACATCCAGGAAAGTATATCATCGGACATAGAAAGCAGACATTTCATGGTGTGAGTCAGTGGGGTTTCACCCACGTTCCTTTCCGGTGGCTCGGATTTTGACTTTTCTTCAGAGAGGCGTTGAATAGAATTTGTCCTTGAGTACCAACAAGGGCCAGGTGTTGGCTTTGGGGGTTTTTTTTTTCATTCAGGGGGTGCGACATGTGGTTCCACCGGTGCGATCTCCCTTGCCACCGTGGGACTTGGATCTGGTGCTTTCGGTTCTATAGAAGCCTCCGTTTGAAAATATTCGAGAAATTCCCCTGCTTACTCTGTCACGGAAGATGGCCTTCTTGCTGGCTATTACCTCTGCTTGCAGGGTGTTAGAATTGGCGCTATCCTGTCGCACACCTTACCTGGTGATTCATAAGGACAAGGTGGTTCTTCGTCCTTGTTCTTCGTTCCTTCCAAAAGTTATTTTTGATTTCCATTTAAATGAAGACATTGTGTTGCCTTCTCTATGTCCCAGGCCGCAACATCCGAGGGAATTTAAAGGTTAGTGCAGCGCATAAAACAAAATAAAAGAAAAAAGAAAGGGATAGTCCAATCCAGATGGGAACTCCAATCACCGGACAGGAGGAATAACAGGATCCCTCGTGGAGAAAATGGGAAAGTCCTTCTGATGTAAAGTGACAATATCCTCAACCAAATAAGCCCAGATAGGCTTACCAGAGATGGTGCACCTCCCTACCACAGAAAGGTCAAAAGTGCGTGTATCCCCACAGGGATGTTGCAAACCTCCCATAAGGCTTGAGCAGTCCTCAATCGCATTGTATGGAGCTCCTGTCCAGAAGGGAAATCCAGAAACAGAAAAGGAAACCTCCAAAGGCCAGTAAAGCGATAGTATGCAGCGCTCCAAAAAGACAAAGGAAACACTCTACGTGTACTCCGTGTATTGGTCAAAAGTAGTGAGTAAAAATACAGCGCTAACTAGCGCAATACATAAAAATGTAACTGTTTAAAAATGCCGATCAATAGATCAGCAGCATAGAGGTGGTAGCGGGTGACGTCCGCAAAACAAGCTCCACCCCCGAACGCGGCGTTACGTCCCGATTGGACTTCGTCAGCACCTCTATGCTGCTGATCTATTGATCGGCTTTTTTAACCTGAGCCCTGCCGACTGCTTGTGATTAGACCCGAGCGGAGCCAAGCCCCGCCAAAGCCCAGGTATGAGGTAGCGTCTTGCCGTGCGCTCCGAAGTACCCGCGGGTGGACTCGTGGAGACCCAAACCCCGAGTATCGAGGTGCCCGGATGGCATCGTCTCTTGCTCACTGGAGCCCGGCATAAGGGTGGAGAGAACACTGAGGATCTCTGGTAAAAACTTAAAATGGAGCCGGACCCCCGCCGAATGATAAGGTAACTGACTAGGACTATTTCGTTTTTCCTATACAAGAGCGGCAAGGTTCCTGTCATACATAAACTTTTGGTGGTTTAAAGACCTACTGACACAAAACCAAGATTCCAGGTTATCTGGGAAGCCTCTGACAAATGAATCTGGCAAAGTTTGTGCTATAAATTCAAAAAGTATTAGCTGACAGTGTAAAGTGCTTTATATTAAAGGAAATAGGTGAGGGCCATATTTCTCTATTCTAAACATTTTGAATACAATATGCCACCTAAAGGCACCCACACAAAAAACAAAGATGGGATTAACGGGGGACAGTTAAAAAACCCCTAAACCGCAATCTGCGCAAATAACATCCGCAGCCACTAGTTCAACAAGAAGGCGCGGTAGCTACTGAACCAAATTTTGCTTCCCCTGAAAGAGATATAGAGCCTAGTTAAAATGCAGCCCCTTGGATAACACGCAACATCCCATAATGGACCTGGAAGGATCGGTAGGAAGCCCCAGTTTGGGATATGCAGACATACATAAAATCTCTACCGACGAGAGAGAACATGGATAAATATGTTTATCCATAGGCTTGAAACCTCATGCAAGGCTGAATTACAGGCTATGAAAACATCTTTAGTTGACACACAAAATAAAATCTTTGATATAGACTCAAAAATGGTAGCTATTGATCAAAAAATTGTATTAATGGAAGGAAAAAATCAGGAACATGATCGATATTTAAAATATATAATTAATGCTAGCGACGATCTTGAAAATAGTCGCAGACAAAATAATATAAGGGTTAGAGGTTTGCCAGAAACAGTGGGCACAGAAGACCTGAAGTTGATACTCCAGGGCATATTCAAAACTTTATTAAAACAGCTAAAAACTGCAGAATTAGAGATTGATCGTGCTCATAAATCACAAGACCCTAAAGATCGAGATCAAATGAAACTGAGAGACGTGATATGCAGAATATATTTTTTCCACATCAAAGCAAACATCATGACAGCAGCGCGGCTACAAAGGGTTTTTGAGTTTGATGGCACCCAGCTTATTTTTTTGCAGGATCTGTCTAGATACACACTGATCAGGAGGAAAGCAGTTAAACCTCTATTGGAAACATTGAGAGAAAAGGATTTTATATAGGTTGGGGATTCCCCTTTCAGATAATAGTTTACCAAAATGGACAAAAAATCACATTCCGGGACATTGGGGACCTCCCCGATTTTTATTGAAGCCGATTAATTGCCTTTAGTTGATATACCGTTATGGCCGCAAGCATATCAGGATATTTCAGGAAGGCAGTATAGAAGTAGATAAATATAAATGGGGAAATGGAGGAGATATTGGGGAGGGGGGAGAGGGGGAGGGAGAATGAAAAAAAGAGCAAATTTTTTATATTAAGTATATCCAAAAAGGAAAATAAGATACAAATTGAATGTAGTGGTACAATGGGGTAATGCACGAAGCAATAGTGTACACTTGTTTTGTATATAATTATAGCACAATTAAGGGTAAACTGAGAACTAAAATTCTCAAAAAATGTAGTCGCGCTCTTGAGCGCCTGTGGCACAAGACTAAGTCTCTCAAAGACAAAAGAGACAACCAATACAAATCTGCCCTCCAAAAATACTATTCTTTCCTCCACACTGCCAAGCAAACCTATTTTACAACTCTTATTAACACCTTCTCATCCAGTCCCCGTAAACTCTTCTCTACCTGCAACTCTCTACTTCGTCCTTCACCGCCTCCATCCACTGACTCACTCCCTGCCCAGGAGATTGCTAATCACTTCAAAAACAAGATTGATAATCCGTGATGAAATCTCCACTCTACAGGTATCTCCCCCAGTTAAGACCCCATGTCAACAGGTACAACTGACACTCCCCTTATTCAAATCTGCTACTACAGACGAAGTTGCTAAACTCCTTTCTATCGCCCACCTAACCACCTGTCCCCTGGACCCTATTCCCTCTCAAATGCTACGGTCGCCCTCTGACTACAGCCTACACTCTCTAACCTACATCTTCAATCTCTCCCTCACCTCTGGCATTTTCCCCAAGGCTCTAAACATGCACTGGTCACCCCAATACTTAAAAAGCCGTCCTTGGACACTACCAATCTTAACAACCTACGCCCTATCTCCTTGCTCCCCTTTTCCTCTAAACTCCTTGAACGCCTCGTTTACAACCAACTGAGTGACCACCTCGTTAAGAACAACCTTCTTGATCCCCTTCAATCTGGATTTCGCCCTCAACACTCCACAGAAACCGCTCTTTTAAAACTCACAAATGACCTACTAACTGCAAAAACCAACGGACACTATTCTGTACTTCTAATTCTGGACCTCTCAGCAGCTTTTGACATGGTTGACCACCCCCTCCTCCTCAAACTTTACTCCCTCGGTCTCCGTGACTGTGCTCTTCAGTGGCTCTCATCCTACCTATCCCAACGCACCTTCAGTGTCATATACAATTCTACTTCCTCCACTCCTCTTCCCTTCTCTGTTGGGGTCCCCCAAGGTTCTGTTCTTGGACCTCTTTTATTTTCAATCTACACCTTTTCCCTGGGTCAGCTGATAGCCTCTCATGGCTTTCAATATTATTTCTACGCTGACGACACACAAATCTATCTCTCCACCCCTCAACTCCCTCCATCAGTCTCCTCACGCAACACTAACATACTAACTGACACATATGCATGGCTGTCAAACCACTTCCTCAAACTCAGCTTGTCCAAAACCAAGCTTATATTTCCTCCCCCACTAGCCTCTTTCCCTGACTTTTCTGTCAAGAGCAATGGCACAACCATCCACTCATCCCCACATGTCAGGGTGCTAGGTGTTATCCTGGATTCTGAACTCTCCCCCACATCCAATCACTTTCCAAAGCTTGCCGCCTCCACTTCCGCAACATCTCTAAACTATGTCCCTTTCTAACCAATGAAACCACAAAGCTCCTGATTCACTCCCTGGTTATCTCTCGCCTCAACTACTGCAACTCCCTCCTCATTGGCTTACCTTTAAATAGACTATCCCCCTTCAGTCCATCATGAATGCTACTGCCAGACTCATCCACCTTACAAACCGCTCAGTGTCTGCTACCTCTCTCTGCCAATCCCTCCATTGGCTGCCACTCGCCCAACTAATTAAATTCAAAATACTAACAATAAGTTACAAGGCCATCCACAACTCTGCCCACAGCTACATCACTAGCCTAGTCTCAAAATACCAACTTAATTGCCCTCTCCGTTCCTCCCAAGACCTCCTGCTCTCTAGCTCCCTCATCACCTCCTCCCATATCCGCCTCCAGGACTTCTTCCGAGCCTCGCCCATTCTCTGGAATTCCCTACCCCAATCTGTCAGACTGTCTCCAAATTTATCCACTTTTAGGCGATCCCTGAAAACTTTCCTCTTCAGTGAAGCCTATTCTGCCTCCATCTAACAACTGCACTATTTTCTCCATTAGCTCATCCCCCACAGATATTACCCTTTTGTATAACTTGACCCTCCCTCCTTGATTGTAAGCTCTAACGAGCAGGGCTCTCTGATTCCTCCTGTATTGAATTGTAATTGTACTGTCTGCCCTAATGTTGTAAAGCGCTGCGTAAACTGTCGGCGCTATATAAATCCTGTATAATAATAATAAAAGAACAGGATGTCATATGGGTGTGGGTGGAGGGGTGGTGGGGTTTTTTTTTTTTCATTTTCACAAAAGAACACTGTATAAAATGACATGATTTTGACATACCTAAAAAGGAAAATAATGCACGAAGCAATATTGGACATTTGTTGTGTATATAATATAATATAGCACAATTAAAGTTAAAGTGAGAACAGGATGTCATATGGGTATAAATAGGGAGGGGTTGGGGGGGGGTAATTTGTTTTAAAAGGAAAACTAGATGAAACTTGAATGCAGTGGTATAATGTGATTGTGCACAATGCATTATTGGGGGAGTGTTTTTATAAAATATAGCACAATTAAGGTTTAATGTCGAATAGGATGTCACTAGGGTTTTGTTTTGTTTTTTTACGAACATTCTACAAATAAGTATCATTTTGATATATCTAAAACGGAAAATAAGATACAATCAGAATACAGTGGTATAGGGGGAGAATGCACAAAATAATATTGTAATTTGTTCTCTATATAACATAGCACGATGTGGGTTAATGTGAGAACATGTTATATGGGTGTATTTAGGCAGGGTTGGGGGTAGGGTGCGGGTAATTAAAAATTTTTTTTCTCTCTTCCTCTTTTTCTTTCCTTTTCTTATTTGTGAATTATTTTTATATAAATAAGTAAACCTGGGCTAGACACGACCTATCTAAAGGGAGTCCCCTTATATCCCCTAATTTAGGGAACTTACAAAGTAAGGTTAGAAAGGAGTCAAGTAGGGGGTGATTGTTTAGGTAAGTGTGTAAGGTTTGAATTAGGTTTTTGAATTAGGTGTAGGTTATATTTTTTTTTTCCTCCCCCTCTCTTGTTGTCCTATGGGCACTATAAAAATATGTTCATTTAATGTTAATCTTGAGGACTAAATTCAGCAATAAAAAGATCACAGGTTCTATACTCTCTCCACAAACAAAATATTGGCATAATTTTCTTTCAGGAGACGCATTTTCGCTCAGACCATATACCTAATATACATAATAGATATTACCCTACCTGGTATCATGATTCCTTTGCCTAGTCAAAATCTAGGGGAGTTTCTATAGCAATTCATAACTCGATACCTCATCAGGTGTATGTAAGAGCCCTTGCACACTGGGGCGGTTTGCAGGCGCTATTGCGCTAATAATAGCGCCTGCAAACCGCCCCGAAAGTGCCGCTACTGTCATTCCAGTGTGAAAGCTCGAGGGCTTGCACACTGGAGCGATGCGCTGGCAGGACGGTAAAAAAAGTCCTGCTAGCCGCATCTTCGGAGCGGTGAAGGAGCGGTGTGTATACCGCTCCTTTACCGCTCCTGCCCATTGAAATCAATGGGACGGCGCGGCTATACCGCCAGCAAAGCGCCTCTGCAGAGGCGCTTTGCGGTGGTATTTAACCCTTTCTCGCCCGCTAGCGGGGGGTAAAACCGCCCCGCTAGCGGCCGAATACCGACGGTAAAACGCCGCTAATAATAGCGGCGTTTTACCGCCGACGCCCCCACTGCCCCAGTGTGCAAGGGCTCTAAGTTGGAGGAATAGAGATGGGAGGGCATTATCATTAAAACTTGCTATATATGGTAAAAAAAATACACATTTATCAATATATACCTACCTAATCAAGATCAGATTAAAATAGGTACGCAATTGCTGATGGATCTTATGGAAAGAGCAGAGGGGGTGACGTTAATAGGGGGAGATTTCAATTTTGTTTTTAACCAGGATATGGACACTACGGCATCTTCAATCTCCCAGAGGAGTAGGGTTAAAAAGAAATTTAATGATATGCTGGACAAATATCAATTGGACATATGGATAGAAAAGAACTATACGTTTCATTCAAAAGCTCATGATACATACCATAGATTAGATTATTTTCTGAATAATCAGTTGGGGGTGGCCGTGTCTTCTTCCTTTGAGAACGGTAGTTTTATATGGTCGGAAAATGCACCGATATTTTTAGTAATGGCTATGCCTAGTGGCAAAATAACAAGAGGCACTTGGAAATTAAATGATAACTTACTATATGACGAGGCTTGTATATCAAAGATTAGATCAGCAATAATACATTTTACAAGGGATCATGTAAATGATACTACTTCCCTATCTATCCAATGGGAAACATTGAAATGCATACTGCAGGGTTTGTATATAAAATACGGAGCTAGGTTAACCACTTGCCGACCGCCGCACACAGATGTACGTCGACAGGGCGGCACGGGCAGGCAAAAGGGCTTACCTGTACGTCCCTGCCTGCCCGCGGGTGGGGGGTCCGATCGGACCCCCCCCCGGTGCCTGCGACGGTCGGCAAATGTCCCCCGGCGATCGGTGGTGAGGGGGAGGCCATCCATTCGTGGCCCCCCCCTCGCGATCGCTCCCAGCCAATGGGATCATTTCCCTGCCTCTGTATTGTACACAGAGGCAGAGGAAATGATGTCATCTCTCCTCGGCTCGGTATTTTCCGTTCCGGGCCGAGGAGAGAAGACTGGAATGTGAGTGCACAACACACACACACACAGTAGAACATGCCAGGCACACAAAACACCCCGATCCCCCCCCCGATCGCCCCCCGATCCCCCCCCAATCACCCCCCCCCCTGTCACAAACTGACACAAAGCAGGTTTTTTTTTTTTTTTTTTTTTTTTTCTGATTACTGTATTGGTGTCAGTTTGTGACAGTTAGTGTGTTAGGGCAGTGAATGTTAGGCCCCCTTTAGGTCTAGGGTACCCTCCTAACCCCCCCTAATAAAGTTTTAACCCCTTGATCACCCTCCGTCACCAGTGTCACTAAGCGATCATTTTTCTGATCGCTGTATTAGTGTCGCTGGTGACGCTAGTTAGGGACATAAATATTTAGGTTCGCCGTCAGCGTTTTATAGCGACAGGGACCCCCATATACTACCTAATAAATGTTTTAACCCCTTGATTGCCCCCTAGTTAACCCTTTCACCACTGATCACCGTATAACTGTTACGGGTGACGCTGGTTATTTCTATTATTTTTTATAGTGTCAGGGCACCCGCCGTTTATTACCGAATAAAGGTTTAGCCCCCTGATCGCCCGGCGGTGATATGCGTCGCCCCAGGCAGCGTCAGATTAGCGCCAGTACCGCTAACACCCACGCACGCAGCATACACCTCCCTTAGTGGTATAGTATCTGAACGCATCAATATCTGATCCAATCAGATCTATACTAGCGTCCCCAGCAGTTTAGGGTTCCCGAAAACGCAGTGTTAGCGGGATCAGCCCAGATACCTGCTAGCACCTGCGTTTTGCCCCTCCGCCCGGCCCAGCCCAGCCCAGCCCACCCAAGTGCAGTATCGATCGATCACTGTCACTTACAAAACACTAAGCGCATAACTGCAGCGTACGCAGAGTCAGGCCTGATCCCTGCGATCGCTAACAGTTTTTTTGGTAGCGTTTTGGTGAACTGGCAAGCACCAGCCCCAGGCAGCGTCAGGTTAGCGCCAGTAGCGCTAACACCTACGCACGCACCGTACACCTCCCTTAGTGGTATAGTATCTGAACGGATCAATATCTGATCCGATCAGATCTATACTAGTGTCCCCAGCAGTTTAGGGTTCCCAAACACGCAGTGTTAGCGGGATCAGCCCAGATACCTGCTAGCACCTGCGTTTTTCCCGTCCGCCCGGCCCAGCCCACCCAAGTGCAGTATCAATCGATCACTGTCACTTACAAAACACTAAACGCATAACTGCAGCGTTCGCAGAGTCACGCCTGATCCCTGCGATCACTAACAGTTTTTTTGGTAGCGTTTTGGTGAACTGGCAAGCACCAGCCCCAGGCAGCGTCAGATTAGCGCCAGTACCGCTAACACCCACGCACGCAGCATACGCCTCCCTTAGTGGTATAGTATCTGAACGGATCAATATCTGATCCGATCAGATCTATACTAGCGTCCCCAGCAGTTTAGGGTTCCCACAAACGCAGTGTTAGCGGGATCAGCCCAGATACCTGCTAGCACCTGCGTTTTGCCCCTCCGCCCGGCCCAGCCCAGCCCAGCCCACCCAAGTGCAGTATCGATCGATCACTGTCACTTACAGAACACTAAACGCATAACTGCAGCGTTCGCAGAGTCAGGCCTGATCCCTGCGATCGCTAACAGATTTTTTGGTAGCGTTTTGGTGAACTGGCAAGCGCCAGCGGCCTAGTACACCCCGGTCGTAGTCAAACCAGCACTGCAGTAACACTTGGTGACGTGGCGAGTCCCATAAGTGCAGTTCAAGCTGGTGAGGTGGCAAGCACAAGTAGTGTCCCGCTGCCACCAAAAAGACAAACACAGGCCCGTCGTGCCCATAGTGCCCTTCCTGCTGCATTCGCCAATCCTAATTGGGAACCCACCGCTTCTGCAGCGCCCGTACTTCCCCCATTCACATCCCCAACCAAATGCAGTCGGCTGCATGAGAGGCATTTTCTTTATGTCCTCCCGAGTACCCCTACCCAACGAACCCCCCCAAAAAAGATGTTGTGTCTGCAGCAAGCGCGGATATAGGCGTGACACCCGCTATTATTGTCCCTCCTGTCCTGACAATCCTGGTCTTTGCATTGGTGAATGTTTTGAACGCTACCATTCACTAGTTGACTATTAGCGTAGGGTACAGCATTCCACAGACTAGGCACACTTTCACAGGGTCTCCCAAGATGCCATCGCATTTTGAGAGACCCGAACCTGGAACCGGGTACAGTTATAAAAGTTAGTTACAAAAAAAGAAAAAAAAAAAAACACATACAAAAATATAAAATAAAAAAAAAATAGTTGTCGTTTTATTGTTCTTTCTCTCTCTATTCTCTCTCTCTATTGTTCTGCTCTTTTTTACTGTATTCTATTCTGCAATGTTTTATTGTTATTATGTTTTATCATGTTTGTTTTTCAGGTATGCAATTTTTTATACTTTACCGTTTACTGTGCTTTATTGTTAACCATTTTTTTGTCTTCAGGTACGCCATTCACGACTTTGAATGGTTATACCAGAATGATGCCTGCAGGTTTAGGTATCATCTTGGTATCATTCTTTTCAGCCAGCGGTCGGCTTTCATGTAAAAGCAATCCTAGCGGCTAATTAGCCTCTAGACTGCTTTTACAAGCAGTGGGAGGGAATGCCCCCCCCCCCACCGTCTTCTGTGTTTTTCTCTGGCTCTCCTGTCTCAACAGGGAACCTGAAAATGCAGCCGGTGATTCAGCCAGCTGACCATAGAGCTGATCAGAGACCAGAGTGGCTCCAAACATCTCTATGGCCTAAGAAACCGGAAGCTACGAGCATTTTATGACTTAGATTTCGCCGGATGTAAATAGCGCCATTGGGAAATTGGGAAAGCATTTTATCACACCGATCTTGGTGTGGTCAGATGCTTTGAGGGCAGAGGAGAAATCTAGGGTCTAATAGACCCCAATTTTTGCAAAAAAGAGTACCTGTCACTACCTATTGCTATGATAGGGGATATTTACATTCCCTGAGATAACAATAAAAATGATTTAAAAAAAAAATGAAAGGAACAGTTTAAAAATAAGATAAAAAAATAATAATAATAAAGAAAAAAAAAAAAAAAAAAAAAAAAAAAAGCACCCCTGTCCCCCCTGCTCTCGCGCTAAGGCGAACGCAAGTGTCGGTCTGGCGTCAAATGTAAACAGCAATTGCACCATGCATGTGAGGTATCGCCGCGAAGGTCAGATCGAGGGCAGTAAGTTTAGCAGTAGACCTCCTCTGTAAATCTAAAGTGGTAACCTGTAAAGGCTTTTAAAGGCTTTTAAAAATGTATTTAGTTTGTCGCCACTGCACGTTTGTGCGCAATTTTAAAGCATGTCATGTTTGGTATCCATGTACTCGGCCTAAGATCATCTTTTTTATTTCATCAAACATTTGGGCAATATAGTGTGTTTTAGTGCATTAAAATGTAAAAAAGTGTGTTTTTTCCCCAAAAAATGCGTTTGAAAAATTGCGGCGCAAATACTGTGTGAAAAAAAAAAATGAAACACCCACCATTTTAATCTGTAGGGCATTTGCTTTAAAAAAAATATATAATGTTTGGGGGTTCAAAGTAATTTTCTTGCAAAAAAAAATTATTTTTTTATGTAAACAATAAGTGTCAGAAAGGGCTTTGTCTTCAAGTGGTTAGAAGAGTGGGTGATGTGTGACATAAGCTTCTAGATGTTGTGCATAAAATGCCAGGACAGTTCAAAACCCCCCCAAATGACCCCATTTTGGAAAGTAGACACCCCAAGCTATTTGCTGAGAGTCATGTTGAGTCCATGGAATAATTTATATTGTGACACAAGTTGCGGGAAAGAGACAATTTTTTATTTTTTTTATTTTTTTTTGCGCAAAGTTGTCACTAAATGATATATTGCTCAAACATGCCATGGGAATATGTGAAATTACACCCCAAAATACATTCTGTTGCTTCTCCTGAGTACGGGGATACCACATGTGTGAGACTTTTTGGGAGCCTAGCCGCGTACGGGACCCCGAAAACCAAGCACCGCCTTCAGGCTTTCTAAGGCCGTAAATTTTTGATTTCACTCTTCACTGCCTATCACAGTTTCGGAGGCCATGGAATGCCCAGGTGGCAAAAAAAACCCCCAAATGACCCCATTTTGGAAAGTAGACACCCCAAGCTATTTGATGAGAGGTATAGTGAGTATTTTGCAGACCTCACTTTTTGTCACAAAGTTTTGAAAATTGAAAAAAGAAAAAAAAAATTTTTTTTTCTCGTCTTTCTTTATTTTCAAAAACAAATGAGAGCTGCAAAATACTCACCATGCCTCTCAGCAAATAGCTTGGGGTGTCTACTTTCCAAAATGGGGTCATTTGGGGGGGGGTTTGTGCCACCTGGGCATTCCATGGCCTCCGAAACTGTGATAGGCAGTGAGGAGTAAAATCAAAAATGTACGCCCTTAGAATTCCTGAAGGCAGTGATTGGTTTTCGGGGTCCCGTACGCGGCTAGGCTCCCAAAAAGTCCCACACATGTGGTATCCCCATACTCAGGAGAAGCAGCTAAATGTATTTTGGGGTGCAATTCCACATATGCCCATGGCCTGTGTGAGCAATATATCATTTAGTGACAACTTTGTGCAAAAAAAAAAAAAAAAAAAAAAAAATTCTCACTTTCCCGCAACTTGTGTCAAAATATAAAACATTCCATGGACTCAACATGCCTCAAAGCAAATAGCTTGGGGTGTCTACTTTCCAAAATGGGGTAATTTGGGGGGGTTTTATGTCATCTGGGCATTTTATGGCCTTCAAAACTGTGATAGGTAGTGAGGAGTAAAATCAAAAATGTACGCCCTTAGAAATCCTGAAGGCAGTGATTGGTTTTCGGGGCCCCGTACGCGGCTAGGCTCCCAAAAAGTCCCACACATGTGGTATCCCCGTACTCAGGAGAAGCAGCTAAATGTATTTTGGGGTGCAATTCCACATATGCCCATGGCCTGTGTGAGAAATATATCATTTAGTGACAACTTTTTGTAATTTTTTTTTTTTTTTTTTTTTTTTGTCATTATTCAATCACTTGGGACAAAAAAAATGAATATTCAATGGGCTCAACATGCCTCTCAGCAAATTCCTTGGGGTGTCTACTTTCCAAAATGGGGTCATTTGTGGGGGTTTTGTACTGCCCTGCCATTTTAGCACCTCAAGAAACGACATAGGCAGTCATAAATTAAAGGCTGTGTAAATTCCAGAAAATGTACCCTAGTTTGTAGACGCTATAACTTTTGCGCAAACCAATAAATATACGCTTATTGACATTTTTTTTACCAAAGACATGTGGCCGAATACATTTTGGCCTAAATGTATGACTAAAATTGAGTTTATTGGATTTTTTTTAGAACAAAAAGTAGAAAATATCATTTTTTTTCAAAATTTTCGGTCTTTTTCCGTGTATAGCGCAAAAAATAAAAACGGCAGAGGTGATCAAATACCATCAAAAGAAAGCTCTATTTGTGGGAAGAAAAGGACGCAAATTCCGTTTGGGTACACCATTGCATGACCGCGCAATTAGCAGTTAAAGCGACGCAGTGCCGAATTGTAAAAAGTGCTCTGGTCAGGAAGGGGGTAAATCCTTCCGGGGCTGAAGTGGTTAAAAAAAAGTAAAAGGGAATAGATTAACTCAGCTTCTAAAGGAAATAGCCAAACTAGAAAAACCGCATTAAACAGAATCCAGTACTGGAGAAATCAGTAGAATTAACAGAACTGCGATTAGAATTACGAACTTTATTAAATGAACAAACATTATGGATTAGAGATAAAAACCACACTTTATATTATCAACAAGGAAACAAACCCGGTAAACTTCTAGCTAGAGCATTACATCAGCGAATAAATACAACATCTGTTGTTAAGGTTAAAACAGATACAGATGATATGGTATACGATCCAAAGGGAATTTTGGAAACATTCCACACTTTCTATTCCAGACTATATAATGTATCAAACCAACTAGCAGAAAGGGATCCTGAAATATTTCACGAGAGTATACATCAATACATAAAAGATACTGCTATACCGACTTGAACAACAAACGAAGTGTAACAGTTAGAAAAGGAGTTTTTAGAGATTGAAATACAGAAAGTAATTGATTCGCTATTACCGGGAAAGAGCCCCGGCCCAGATGGTTTTACTCCATGGTTCTATAAATTATTTAAAGATTTGCTAATTCCATTCATGAAGCAGACCTTTAATTCAGTGTCTGCCTCTCAACCTTTTGTCCCACAGGGTATGCAGGCATATATCTCGCTATTACCTAAACCCGAGAAAGATCATACAGTTTGTGGAAACTACCGACCAATTTCTTTGACGAATATTGACCTTTGATTATATTCGATAATTATTGCTAACAGACTTGCATCGATATTGCCACCATATATACATTTAGATCAAGTGGGATTCATAAGGGGATGAGAGGTGAGAGATAATACCTTGAAGACGATGACAATTATTGAATATGTCCGGAAACACACCATCCCATCCTGCCTACTGGCAATTGATGCCGAGAAGGCTTTTGACTGTGTGGGATGGTGTTTTTTTGAAGAGACATTAAGACAATGGGGAATTGGTCCACTGCTTCTAGATAAGATAATGCTTCTCTAGCACAGTCCAACTGCTAGAATACGTGCAAATGGAGATGTATCTGATATAGTCAATATAGCTAACAGAACCCGACAGGGATGTCCTTTGTCCCCATTGTTGTATGTTTTAGCTATGGTACACCTGGCGATAGCTATTCGGAACAACAGAGATATACAAGGAATAAAAGTGGGGGAGGTGGAAAATAAAATGTCAGTATATGCAGACGATCTGCTAATAATATACATTACGAACCCAATGGGGACGTTACCAAATTTAATTCAGGAATTCAAACGCTTTGCTGAATTGAGTAACTTAAAGTGAATTATAATAAATCAGAGGCATTAAATATCACACTACCAAATAATACGGTGGAACTCCTTAAAAGGAATTTTTCTTTTAATTGGCAGACAAACACAATTAAATATCTTGGAACATTCATCCCCAGTGAGCTGGAGAAGCTCCAGGAATATAACGATCTCCTGATAACGCAAAAAATAAGACACTCCAACAATATGATAAGGGGATTTTCTCTTGGATGGGTAGGATAAATATCATAAATATTGATATTTTGCCGAAGATATTATACATATTTCAGACTATTCCAATATTTCCAGCAACAAATATTTTGAAGCAACTACATAAGGCTATAGGCCCCTTTCACACTTATACGACTTGTCCCACAATTTTGTACTGCAAAATCGTATGACAAGTCATTCTCCATGATTTTCAATGACTACCATTCATATTGGCACGACTTTAAGTCGTGCCGACTTGAAAGTAGTCCCTGCACTACTTTGGTCCAACTTCTATGCGAGTTGTACTCCATAGACCTCAATGTTAAACCCTGAAGTAGCATGCAAGTCGTGCCTGAAAAATATATAGACACGACTTCAGCACGACTTTGTAAGCACAAGCCTGGCTCCCTGATCGGGAAAGGAAAACTTTTTTTTCCTTTCCCGATGAGCGACAGGCAGTGCTGACAGCTGTCTGGTATGAATCCAGAGGGGGAACTCCACGCCAAGTTTTAAATGAAAAAAACGGCGTGGGTTCCCCCCCATGGGCATACCAGGCCCTTAGGTCTGGTATGGATCTAAGAGGAACCCCCTACGCCGAAAAATCGGCGTGGGGTCCCCCCCAAAATCCATACCAGACCCTTATCCGAGCATGCAGCCCGGCCGGTCAGGAATGGGGGTGGGGACGAGCGAGCGCCCCCCCCCCCTCCTGGACCGTACCAGGCCGCATGCCCTCAACATGGGGGGGTGGGTGCTTTAGGGCATGGGGGGCACCCTGCCGGCCCCCCCACCCCAAAGCACCTTGTCCCCATGTTGATGAGGACAAGGGCCTCTTCCCGACAACCCTGGCCGTTGGTTGTCGGGGTCTGCGGGCGGGGGGCTTATCGGAATCCGGGAGCCCCCTTTAATAAGGGAGCCCCCAGATCCCGGCCCCCCACCCTATGTGAATGAGTATGGGGTACATGGTACCCTTACCCATTCACCTAGAGAAAAAAGACAATAAAAAACACAGTACACAGGTTTTTAAAATAATTTATTAGGCAGCTCTGGGATCTTCTTCCGACTTCGGGGGTCCTCTTCCGACTTCGGGGGTCTCTCCGCCGTCTCCTCCCGGTGTCCGCATCTTCTGCCGGTGTTCTGCCGAGAAAGTTCCGCTCGGCGGATTAGTTCCCCCTCTACTGCGCATGCGCAGTAGAAGCCGGCGGAAATAGCCGAAGCGGAACAGCTGAAAATGAGCTGTACACGGCGCCTGTAAGAGGGCCCCTCGCGGGCTCGCTTCCCTCGCCACGCTTCGGGCACGGCCTCGCTGCGCTCGGCACTTTTAGATTCCCCCTCTAGGTCCACTTGGATAGAGGGGAAGGAACCTGGACCCAGAGTGCAGGCGCCGTGTACAGCTGATCGAAGCGTTTGAGCTTCGGCTATCTCCGGCGGCCGACAGTAGTACGTACTGCGCAGGCGCTGCGCCTGCGCAGTACAGGGGGGGAACCTATCCGCCGAAGGAACTTATTCGGCAAGACACCGGCTCCTCCGCTATCTTCTGCAGCTCAATTGCTAGCGGTGGTCCGGACTTCTGCCTTCTGTCTTCTTCTTTTCTTCCAGAGATGTTGACACGACGCTCTCTACAGCTGGAATGGTCTCTGAACGCTCCGCAACAGACTTTTATAGGCAGTGACTCCGCCCACCTATGAGGTCACTGTCCCGGGGCATGCTGGGACTGTGCCGTCATAAGGGGGCGTAGTCATCACCCGGTGACCACGCCTCCTAAAACGTCACAGTCCCAGCATGCCATGGGACTGTGACGGCATAAGGGGGCGGGGTCACCGCCTATATAAGTCCGTTGCGGAGCGCACAGAGACCATTCTGGCTGGAGAGAGCGTCGTGTCAACATCTCTGGAAGAGAAGAGGGAAGAAGACGATCCAGAAGTCCGGACCACCGCTGGCAAAAGAGCGCCAGAAGATAGCGGTGGAGCCGGCAGAAGATGCGGACACCGGGTGAAGACGCCGGAGAGACCCCCGAAGTCGGAAGAGGACCCCCGAAGTCGGAAGAAGATTCCGGAGCTGCCTAATAAATTATTTTAAAAACCTGTGTACTGTGTTTTTTGACGCTTTTTTTCCCTAGGTGAATGGGTAGGGGTACCATGTACCCCATATTTATTCACATAGGGTGGGGGGCCGGGATCTGGGGGCCCCCTTATTAAAAGGGGCTCCCAGATTCCGATAAGCCCCCTGCCCGCAGACCCCGACAACCAACGGCCAGGGTTGTCGGGAAGAGGCCCTTGTCCTCATCAACATGGGGACAAGGTGCTTTGGGGTGGGGGGGCCGGCAGGGTGCCCCCCATGCCCTAAAGCACCTACCCCCCCATGTTGAGGGCATGCGGCCTGGCACGGTCCAGGAGGGGGGGGGCCGCTAGCTCGTCCCCACCCCCATTCCTGGCCGGCCGGGCTGCGTGCTCGGATAAGGGTCTGGTATGGATTTTGGGGGGACCCCCACGCCGATTTTTCGGCGTAGGGGGTTCCCCTTACAATCCATACCAGACCTAAGGGCCTGGTATGCCCCTGGGGGGGAACCCACGCCAGTTTTTTTTTATTTAAAACTTGGCGTGGAGTTCCCCCTTATGATTCATACCAACTACTGTATGTTTTCATTTGTTAATGCCAAAAACGTGGCAAAGTAGTACTGCTCCCAAATCGCGGTAAAATCGCGGCAAAATCGCGGTAAAATCGTGCGACTTTGAAGTCGTATAAGTGTGAAAGGAGCCATAGGGAGTTTTATATGGGCGGGCAAGCGGGCCAGAATTAGTAGAGAAGTATTAAACAGACTAAAAAAAGATGGAGGCTTGGCTCTCCCAGACCTATCGCTGTATCTTAGATCAGTGGTTGTAGCTAGGATTGTAGATTGGTTTCACAATGCAGAATGCAAGCAATGGGTGAAACTTGGGGAAGAGGTCGCAGCCATAAAACTGAAATCATTGCCTTGGATAATGAGGGAGAACTGGCCCTCAAATAGGGATATGCTTTTTTGGTTGTATCAACATTGAACGTATGGGATGGAGCAATGAAGAGGGGGGATAGGGTCTTCATATATAGGTCCAATGACCCAACTCTTCAGTAATCCAGAGTTCCCACAGCATTAGGAGCTATGACCTTCCTAAAATGGCAGAGAAGTGAAGATACTAGGGTGGTGCAGACAATGGAGGGGAACAGACTTCTTCCGCTGGACGCCTTGGGTATGGAGTATAAAATGAAACGGATGCAATATTGGCAGCTCCAAAAGTTTATCGTTTTTCTGACGAAAGAGGCTGTATTGGATAGAGCATTGACAGAGCTGGAAAAACTGTTTTTACAAGTGCAGAAAACAACCCATACTCTATCCAATGTATATAAATACTTAATTTCAAAAAATAAAGAGCAGGAGATAACCTATATAAAAAGATGGGAGGAAGAGTTGGGGATTAATATCCCTAGAGTAAAATGGGAGAAAGCAATTATATTAACACACAAATTATCAATCTCTAATAGACACCAAGAAAGAAATTATAAAATATTAGCCAGATAGTATAGATGTCCTGTAGATATGCATAAAATAAATCCAGACCATGAAGAACTATGCTGGAGGTGTCGTGCGGCAAAAGGCACAATGTCACATATTTGGTACTTCTGCTCGGGGGTCCAGACGTTTTGGAAAAAAATATATAAAATATATCTAGTCATAACAGGAATAAATTTACAACCAGATATATTGGTATCCGTACTGTCAATGATCCCAGGATTGGTGAAGAATATAAAAAAAGTATTCTAAAACACTTCTTGACCGCAGAACGTACTATTATAGCTAGAAAGAGGAAAAATAGGATAGCGCCGTCCATAGGTGAATGGGTGTGTGAGATGAGCGAGATGCGGTCCCTGGAAGAGAGGATGGTGATCGAAAAAGGCTTAAAAGAACAGATAACAACATGGCAAGTGTGGGAGGAATATAGAGCCTCATCGTCCTTGCTAGATGAGGTATAGGGTATGGGCCCAATAGAGGTGGGGGGGTGGGGCTTCTATTGTCTTTTTTATTTATTTATTTTTATTCTATTTTTATTTGTTTGTGTGAGTGGGGCAATTGTGAATTAGAAGCTATGGGTACATGTTAAAATTAGTGGTATGGATTTATTACAAGGAAATATACAATAAAAGAAAATAGAGGTTATTAAGGGGTAAAGGATCTGGTCTGAATAAGAAAATAGACTGTAATCCAAATACACTAGTAGATAAATTATAGATTTGTAAATGTTGCATAAAATTGTAACAATGAGTTGTTAAAAAATGATTATAAAAAAATATATATATAAAATAAATAAACCTACCATTAAAATTATAGACTGATCATTTCTTTGTCAGTGGGCAAACATACAAAATCAGCAGGGGATCAAATACTTTTTTCCCCTCACTGTAAATTCCACTCTGTTTTCATGTACACCTTCATATGGTTTTGCATGTTTATATATAATTACTTTTAATTACTTTTTACAGCTGTCATACTTTTTTTCCCTTATCGTCTTTCAGGACAGTACATGAGAGAGTGACTCCACCCACTAGGAAACAGGAAACAAACTCCACCACATTTTAAAAGGAGGCTCCTCTCCACAGCTCGTCAGTTTTTGTGTTTCCTCCGGCAAGGGAACACCTAGTAGGGGCCAGGGTCTCTTATGGTGCTATCCTGAGAGGCCAGGCTGCCTACCCCACCATACCTATTTTTCCTCCAGAGAGTCCGATCCTCCCACACCGCGCCACAGGGTTGCTGGTAAGTGGGCTCCTTTTCTTTGCTTAAAAGAGCTGGACCGTTCCTGGAGCCGCTCCTTAGGCGGCGGCAGCCGTTCGCTGGCTTTTTTTTAAACCGAGTGTCGGCGTTACTGGCCGCCGCCATCTTGGAAGAGTACAGACTCGACCGGTCGGAAGTGAGGTATCCGACGAGGGTAAGGCACTTGGAACGGGCGCATCATTTCCGATCGGAAGTGGCGCAGAGGAAGAAGGGAGGAGCGGTCCTGGTGCCTATATTCTGGTTCCGGTCGGGCGCAATGGCGTTTTTTGATTCCGGAACCGACGTTCGTAAGAGCCACCGATCGGAGCAGCACAACTATGGATTCTGTGGCAGCTGCATGTGGCACAGGCACCAGCAAGGCCCAGGTAAAAGGGGTTAGAGAACTATCCTGGTTACTTTGGTGCCCCTCTCACAAATGTTTTTTCCCCCTTGGTGGCTGGGGCCTGTCTGGGCACATGGGGTTAACTGCTGTTCCTCCTGTGCACCTGTGGTGAGTCCGTTAGGAGGAAGCTTTGACTTAATTGAATGCTGGTGTTTTTTCTCTTTTATAAATATATCGACAGATCCGCGCTTACAGACTGATTTACACCTGCAGCCCCCCTATGTAGAAAGGGGACACCTAAGTGATCCCCCAAAAAACTGAAAATCAAAGTATAGGGAGTGGCGCTGTGTTAGAACAAAGGGTGTGGCTGTAAATTAAACAAGTGCTCAAGTGTGTAATATAATTGCTTTTTAGAAGTGAAGAAATTTGTTATAATACGAAACTCCCAAAAATCAATGTATCCCTATATTAGTGAAAAATCCTTATTTAGTGATAAAGGGAATTTGCTACTATATGTGCAAACAATAACACAAATTTTAAATCATCACCATTATATAACATATCTAAATCTTCTAATTAGTAAATATAAAGTGACAAGTGCCAAAAACTGTGGTTATCAAACCATAGTGCATTGATGTGCAAAAACCATTTACAATAGTAAATCATTAATAATGTGTAAAAACCGCAACTATGTATCAAAGAAAATCCCATATACTGTTTGTTGCAAAGTGTTCATAACAGTAATATAATGTGCCGTGCACCAAAACCCTGTAGAAATCGTGCAGAAGGTTCTTCTTTAGTGGTAGAAAGACGTGCTGTAATTACTGGCAGTCACCCCCCAATGTGGTTGCACTCACCGGAGCACTCGACCCCTGCAGGGGTACGAGCGTATGATGTTGATCCTGCCTTTCCGGTTATATGGGTGCCAGTATCCTTCCACGCGTCCCAATCCTAAAGCAGCTACTTACATACAAGGAGGTGGGGACTCCCTGTCCCTTGATGTAATAAAGGTCCCCACTGGATATCCACACTGTGGCTGCGTGACATCACGGGCTCAGCTCCTCTCCTCTACATGCATATTACCCTCTGATTGGGCTTTCTCAATAAAAAATATTTTTGATACATAGTTGCGGTTTTTACACATTATTAATGATTTACTATTGTAAATGGTTTTTGCACATCAATGCACTATGGTTTGATAACCACCGTTTTTGGCACTTGTCACTTTATATTTACTAATTAGAAGATTTAGATATGTTATATAATGGTGATGATTTAAAATTTGTGTTATTGTTTGCACATATAGTAGCAAATTCCCTTTATCACTAAATAAGGATTTTTCACTAATATAGGGATACATTGATTTTTGGGAGTTTCGTATTATAACAAATTTCTTCACTTCTAAAAAGCAATTATATTACACACTTGAGCACTTGTTTAATTTACAGCCACACCCTTTTTTCTCTTTTGTCTTTTTTTCTGGCATGCTAAGAGCTCTGAACCAGCTATCAAAAAGAGATGCCCCTCATGTAAAGCAAAGTTACTGGAGGGTTGGAAAAAGACTTTATGCCAAAATTGCATTGACTCCTTAGTTAAGGAAGAGGCTTCTTCTGCGTGCAGCGACATAATCGCATCAGTTAAGAAAGAGCTAGATGCTACTATACAGGCTTTTCGCTCTTTTCTTGTAACACCAGCATTAAGTCAGGCAACTACCTCAGACCCTCTCAGGACTCACACTTAACCCCAACGGTAGAGGCTGAGGCTGGCCCGACTACCCAAAGGGGGCATTCCCCTTCATACTCTGGAGAAGAGGAGGAAGAGGAAGGGGCAGATGCACCTTCTAGATACAAACTGTCCTTGGAACAAGTAGACAGTCTGTTGAAAGCAATTTATGCAACATTGGGAATGGAGGAAGAAAAAAGAGAGTTATCGCTGCACGATAAAATGTATGAAGGGCTTAGTGAAGCAACAGGTCGCACTTTCCCTGTACATTCGGTAATCTCGGAGACCATTAAGAAAGAATGGGCTGACCCACAGAGAAAACCCTTTTTCCCAAGAGCTCACAAGAGGCGTTTCCCTTTTAAGGATAATCCTGAGTCACTTTGGAATAAAGTCCCGAAGTTGGATGCAGCTTTTTCCCAAGTATCTAGATCAACAGATCTGGCATTTGAGGACATGGGTGCTTTGAAGGATCCTATGGATAAAAAGGCAGACCAACAGCTTAAAAAAAGCCTGGCAGGCCATTATAGGGAATCTCAAGCCTGCTATGGCTATGACCTGTGTCTCCAGAAATATGGAGTTCTGGCTGAATCAGCTGAAAGCACATATTATAGCTGATTCACCCAAACAGGAGATTCTAGATTCCTTCCCAACCCTTATACCAGCTGTAGCATATATTTCTGACGCCTCTGCAGATTCTGTAAAAATGTTAGCTAGATCAGGGGCCCTGACCATTGCAGCTAGGAGAGCGTTATGGCTGAAGACTTGGCCTGGGGACGCAGCTTCCAAAAATAAGTTATGTGGAGTTCCATTTTTGGGAGATCAGCTATTTGGTCCCGAACTAGAGTCTATTTTGGATAGAACAGCTGATAAGAAGAAATCCTTTCCTGTTAAAAAGAAAAAGCAGCCAGTTAGGCGGTTTTTTGGACCTCAAAAAAATCAGGAAAAGAGTAACAGGCCCCAAGAAAAAAGAAAGAATTGGGCGGCGCAGAGAGGAAAAGGCAAAGGGAATGTCCTTTTCAATCCTCCTACGCAGGCCAATAAAACACAATGACTTGGTGGTGCCTGTGGGAGGAAGGCTTCAAAAATTCCTTCCTCTTTGGGCAAACATAACAAAAAACCCTTTTATTTTGGATTTAATAGCCCAGGGATACAAGATAGAGCTGTTGAACCTTCCTCCAGAGAGATACTGTGTAACAAGTCTACCAAAAGACACAACAAAAGCCCTAGCCATGAAGAACCTGTTAGGGGATCGAATAAAACAGGGGGTTGTGGTTCAGGTGCCTCCAGAGGAAGATTTCCAGGGGTTCTATTCCCATATCTTTCTGATAAAGAAACCATCAGAAAGCTTTCGGCTCATTCTCAATTTAAAACTGTTAAACAGGTCAGTCCAATACAGGCAATTCCGTATGGACTCCATCTTTTCGGTAAGAAATCTCTTAGTCAAGGGATGCTTTATGGCATCAATCGACCTAAGGGATGCATACCTGCATGTACCTATAGCTGCTCAGTCCCAGAGATTCCTGAGGCTGGCAGTAAATATGGGGAGGGAGGTTCTGTACCTTCAATTCAGAGCCCTCCCATTTGGTCTATCTTCTGCCCCTCGAATATATTTCCAAAATTATGGCGGAAGCCCTAGCTCCCCTCCAGCTACAAGGGATTGCGGTCATCCCTTACCTGGACGACCTCCTTTTCTTTGCACCTTCCAGGGAAAGGTTACAGGAGGATTTGATCAAGGCTCGCAGTCATCTGGAGGCCTTAGGTTGGATTATAAACATCCAAAAATCAAATTTCAATCCAGCACAAAGAGTCCAATTTCTGGGGTATCTGATAGCCTCAGTGGATCAAAAGATCTTTCTTCCAGAAGAGAAGAAAGTGAAGGTATAGCAGGCAGTATCCAGCCTTCAGACGAACCTGGAGGTATCAGTCAGAAGGATTATGTCAGTACTGGGAACCAGGACCTCAACTATGCCGGCCATTCAATGGGCCAGACTCCATTTCAGACCCCTTCAGAGTTTTCTCTTAAAGATCTGGTATCACAGTCCAGAAGCTTTAGACCCAAAGGTAAAGCTTCCCACCAGGGTAAAAAAGACCCTTTGGTGGTGGAGAAAGGCAGTGCTGTCAAGGGGTTTACTCTGGTCCTTCCCAACAGAGAGAAGGATAACGACAGACGCCAGCAGTTGGGGATGGGGAGCACACTGAGGTCAAGACATAGCTCAGGGTGTTTGGTCCCCAGTAGAAGCAGGAAGGTCATCAAATTGGAGGGAGTTAAAGGCAGTCGCTCTAGCCTTGGTTGCCTTCTCTCCAAACCTTCAGGGGTCCCCTGTGCAGATATTGTCAGACAACGCCACCACGGTGGCATACCTGAACAAACAAGGGGGCACAAGGAGCGGGACTCTTCTATTGCTAGCTTCAGAGATCCTAGAATGGGCAGAGAGTCATCTACTTTCCCTGTCAGCAGTACATCTCAAGGGCACGCTAAATGGAGTAGCAGACTTCTTGAGCAGACAAAAGATTCAGGAGGCAGAGTGGAGTCTGAATCCAGAAATATTCACTCTAAGGCTCGATTCACACTTATGCATGTTGCTTTTGAGCGTTTTTGGAGGTTTTTTTTTTCATGCTTGCCACGTTTTTGAGCAGCGATTTTGCTGCGATTTTGCCACGATTTGCGTTTTGTGTTTTTTTTTTTTTACAGTTTTTTTTTTACAGTCTTAAAAAAAATTTAAAAAAAAAACAAAAACGCACCAAAAACACATCAAAAATGCTGCAAAAACGGTGCACTTGCGTTTTTGATGCTTGTCCATTGAATTCTATGACATGCAAAACGCTGCATTTTGCATGAAAAAAAGTCCAAAAATGCAGAGAAACAAAAAGGCATTGATGTGAACATGTTCCATAGGAACCCATGTTAAAAGATTCCCGTGCATTTCTGCAAAATGCATCAAAAAACGCGCTAGTGTGAATGGAGCCTAATAACCCAGAAGTGGGGATGCCCACAGGTGGATCTATTCGCATCAAGAGAAAATGCTCAGCTCCCTCAGTTCTTCTCTCTGCACCGAGACAACGGATCAATAGGGATAGATGCCCTGGCACATCCTTGAAATTTTCAGCTGGGTTATGCCTTCCCCCCTTTTCAGCTAATTCCTTTAGTATTGAGGAAGATACAGAAGGCGAAGGTGTCGGTAATCTTGATCACCCCGTACTGGCCGAAAAGGGCCTGGTTTTCCTCCATTCTACTAATGTCAGTCAATGGAAAATTCAGAAGTGTGGCGCTATAAGCTCCGTAAATAAGTGATGAATGAATGAATCAAAATGGTAAAAAACTCTTAAATATTAAGTGATTTCAAAGCAAACATTTCAGTGTGAACCAAAAAGTGCTACGTGAATGAATGTGACTAGTGAGCAAAATAATAACACTTAAATACATTCACTAAATCAAATGGTAGGTGAAAAAAACATCACAGAATGGTATTAAATATAAAGTCGATATCCTAGTAAGTGAAAAAAACAAAAGCAAAAAGTCTGTGGTAACAGTGCATAGGCGATGATAAACAGGTGTCTCCTGAGCATGCAGAGGGATTGTTTAGACCCAGCAACCTGGCAGATAAATGGACCGTAGGGAGACCAGAAGTGCACAGAAGATTTAAATCAGTGCCAGGACCATCACCAGAAATCATGGAGGCTTACCAGAAATAGTGGCCTGAAATAGCATATGCCATACAGGTCAAAAGGGCTTGATGACCAACAGGTCTGGGTATTATATCTGGTCAGATGTCATCACCACACAAAGGGGGAAGAAATCGGCACGGCTTCCTCATCAATGGATACACCATAAGCCAAGCGAATAATTTGTGTTGCATGTGAGGGATAAAAACACTCACATAGCGTGATAACGTTTAAACTTGGATTTATTTAAAATAAAGAAAAAAAAAAAACTCACATTGTCAGAAGATGGGAATAGCATGTAAATCGTGTAGCGGTAGTCATGAGGGATCCACCCGACATGTTTCAACTAAACAGTCATCATCTGGGGTGTGGACCCCCTCATCCCACCGCTCTATATATAGATAAATGGTGACCCCCACTGGAAGTGTCCGAAACCGGAAGTGCTTCGGATGACCGCTTTTTCCGGTTCAAAGGGGCATATAAAGCAAATAGTTACATAGTTACATAGGTTGAAAAAAGACACAAGTCCATCCAGTTCAACCATAAAAAAAAAAAAAAATATTGTACAATCCAATATACCCAATACTATACCCACAGTTGATCCAGAGGAAGGCAAATTCCTTCCTGATCCCCCAAGAGGCAATCGGATTTTCCCTGGATCAACTTTACCTATAAATGTCAGTACCCAGTTATATTATGTACACTTAGGAAAGTATCCAGGCCTTTCTTAAAGCAATCTACTGAGCTGGCCAGAACCACCTCTGGAGGGAGTCTATTCCACATTTTCACAGCTCTTACTGTGAAGAAACCTTTCCGTATTTGGAGACTAAATCTCTTTTCCTCCAGTCGTAAAGAGTGCCCCCTTGTCCTCTGTGTTGACCGTAAAGTGAATAACTCAACACCAAGTTCACTATATGAACCCCTTATATATTTGAACATGTTGATCATATCCCCCCTTATTCTCCTCTTCTCAAGAGTGAACAAATTCAGTTCCTCTGATCTCTCCTCATAGCTGAGCTCCTCCATGCCTCTTATCAGTTTGGTTGCCCTTCTCTGCACTTTCTCCAGTTCCCCGATATCCTTTTTGAGAACTGGTGCCCAAAACTGAACTGCATATTCCAGATGAGGTCTTACTAATGATTTGAACAGGGGCAAAATGATATCTCTCTCTCTGGAGTCCATACCTCTCTTAATACAAGAAAGGACTTTGCTCGCTTTGGAAACCGCAGCTTGGCATTGCATGCTATTATTGAGCTTATGATCTACCAAAACCCCCAGATCCTTCTCCACCATTGATTCCCCCAGTTGTACTCCCCCTAGCATGTATGATGCATGCATATTCTTAGCCCCCAAGTGCATAACTTTACATTTCTCAACATTAAACCTCATCTGCCACATAGACGCCCAATTAGACAGAGCATTGAGGTCAGCTTGTAAATTGGAGACATCCTGTAAGGACGTTATTCCACTGCATAGCTTGGTGTCATCTGCAAAGACAGAAATGTTACTTTTGATCCCAGACCCAATATCATTTATAAAGATATTAAAGAGTAAGGGTCCCAGCACTGAACCTTGGGGTACACCACTGATAACCTTAGACCATTCAGAGTAAGAATCATTAACCACTATTCTCTGAATTCTGTCTTTTAGCCAGTTTTCTATCCATTTACAAACTGATATTTCCAAGCCTGTAGACTTTAACCACTTGCCGACCGCCTAAGCACATATACTGCGGCAGAATGGCACGGGCAGGCAGAATCACGTACCCATACGTGATCTGCCTCCCGCGGGCGGGGGGTCCGATCGGACCCCCCCCCCCCGGTGCCAGCGGCGGTCGGCATTTGACTGGGAGCGTTGAGAGGCGAGAGGGAGACCATCCGATCGTGGCCCCCCCCCCCTCGCGATCGCTCCCAGCCAATGGGAATCCTCCCCTGCCTGTGTGCAGTACACACAGGCAGTAGTATTTTTTTTTCTAATTACTGCTAGGTGTCAGTTTGTGACAGAAGTGGTAGGACAGTTACTGTTAGCCCCCTGTAGGTCTAAGGTACCCCCCTAACCCCCCCTAATAAAGTTTTAACCCCTTGATCACCCCCCGTCACCAGTGTCACTAAGCGATCATTTTTCTGATTGCTGTATTAGTGTCGCTGGTGACGCTAGTTAGGGAGGTAAATATTGAGGTTCGCCATTAGCGTTTTTTAGCGTCAGGGACCCCCATATACTATCTAATAAATTATTAACCCCTTGATTGCCCCCTAGTTAACCCCTTCACCCCTGATCACCGTATAACCGTTACGGGTGACGCTGGTTAGTTCATTTATTTTGTATAGTGTCAGGGCACCCACCGTTTATTACCGAATAATGGTTTAGCCCCCTGATCGCCCGGCGGTGATGTGCGTCGCCCCAGGCAGTGTCAGATTAGCGCCAGTACCGCTAACACTCACGCACGCAGCATACGCCTCCCTTAGTGGTATAGTATCTGTACGGATCAATATCTGATCCGATCAGATATATACTAGCGTCCCCAGCAGTTTAGGGTTCCCAAAAACGCAGTGTTAGCGGGATCAGCCCAGATACCCGCTAGCACCTGCGTTTTTCCCCTCCGCCCGGCCCAGCCCACCCAAGTGCAGTATCGATCGATCACTGTCACTTACAAAACACTAAACGCATAACTGCAGCGTTCACAGAGTCAGGCCTGATACCTGCGATCGCTAACAGTTTTCTTGGTAGCGTTTTGGTGAACTGGCAAGCACCAGCCCCAGGCAGCGTCAGGTTAGCGCCAATACCGCTAACACCCACGCACGCACCGTACACCTCCCTTAGTGGTATAGTATCTGAACGGATCAATATCTGATCCGATTAGATCTATACTGGCGTCCCCAGCAGTTTAGGGTTCCCAAACACGCAGTGTTCGCGGGATCAGCCCAGATACCTGCTAGCACCTGCGTTTTGCCCCTCCGCCCGGCCCAGCCCAGCCCACCCAAGTGCAGTATCAATCGATCACTGTCACTTACAGAACACTAAACGCATAACTGCAGTGTTCACAGAGTCAGGCCTGATCCCTGTGATCGCTAACAGTTTTTTTTGTAGCGTTTTGGTGAACT
Source organism: Lithobates septentrionalis (assembly GCA_037952835.1). Taxonomy (NCBI): domain Eukaryota; kingdom Metazoa; phylum Chordata; class Amphibia; order Anura; family Ranidae; genus Lithobates; species Lithobates septentrionalis. The sequence goes on from JBBDGP010000965.1 coordinate 355,642, forward strand.
GGCAAGCACCAGCGGCCTAGTACACCCCGGTCGTAGTCAAACCCGCACTGCAGTAACACTTGGTGACGTGGCGAGTCCCATAAGTGCAGTTCAAGCTGGTGAGGTGGCAAGCACAAGTAGTGTCCCGCTGCCACCAAGAAGACGAACACAGGCCCGTCGTGCCCATAGTGCCCTTCCTGCTGGATTCGCCAATCCTAATTGGGAACCCACCGCTTCTGCAGCGCCTGTACTTCCCCCATTCACATCCCCAACCAAATGCAGTCGGCTGCATGAGAGGCATTTTCTTTATGTCCTCCCGAGTACCCCTACCCAATGAACCCCCCCAAAAAAGATGTGTCTGCAGCAAGTGCGGATATAGGCGTGACACCCGCTATTATTGTCCCTCCTGTCCTGACAATCCTGGTCTTTGCATTGGTGAATGTTTTGAATGCTACCATGCACTAGTTGAGTATTAGCGTAGGGTACAGCATTCCACAGAATAGGCACACTTTCACAGGGTCTCCCAAGATGCCATCGCATTTTGAGAGACCCGAACCTGGAACCGGTTACAGTTATAAAAGTTACAGTTACAAAAAAAGTGTAAACAAAACACATACAAAAATATAAAATAAAAAAAAAATAGTTGTCGTTTTATTGTTCTCTCTCTCTCTATTCTCTCTATTGTTCTGCTCTTTTTTACTGTATTCTATTCTGCAATGTTTTATTGTTATTATGTTTTATCATGTTTGTTTTTCAGGTATGCAATTTTTTATACTTTACCGTTTACTGTGCTTTATTGTTAACCATTTTTTTGTCTTCAGGTACGCCATTCACGAATTTGGTTATACCAGAATGATGCCTGCAGGTTTAGGTATCATCTTGGTATCATTCTTTTCAGCCAGCGGTCGGCCTTCATGTAAAAGCAATCCTAGCGGCTAATTAGCCTCTAGACTGCTTTTACAAGCAGTGGGAGGGAATGCCCCCCCCCCCCAACGTCTTCCGTGTTTTTCTCTTGCTATCCTGTCTCAACAGGGAACCTGAAAATGCAGCCGGTGATTCAGCCAGCTGATCAGAGGCCAGAGTGGCTCCAAACATCTCTATGGCCTAAGAAATCGGAAGCTACGAGCATTTTATGACTTAGATTTCGCCGGATGTAAACAGCGCCATTGGGAAATTGGGAAAGCATTTTATCACACCGATCTTGGTGTGGTCAGATGCTTTCAGGGCAGAGGAGAAATCTAGGGTCTAATAGACCCCAATTTTTTCAAAAAAGAGTACCTGTCACTACCTATTGCTATGATAGGGGATATTTACATTCCCTGAGATAACAATAAAAATGATTTAAAAAAAAAAAAATGAAAGGAACAGTTTAAAAATAAGATAAAAAAAAAATAATAAAAAAGCACCTCTGTCCCCCCTGCTCTCGCGCTAAGGGGAACGCAAGCGTCGGTCTGGCATCAAATGTAAAAAGCAATTGCACCATGCATGTGAGGTATCACTGCGAAGGTCAGATCGAGGGCAGTAATTTTAGCAGTAGACCTCCTCTGTAAATCTAAAGTGGTAACCTGTAAAGGCTTTTAAAGGCTTTTAAAAATGTATTTAGTTTGTCGCCACTGCACGTTTGTGCGCAATTTTAAAGCATGTCATGTTTGGTATCCATGTACTCGGCCTAAGATCATCTTTATTTCATCAAACATTTGGGCAATATAATGTGTTTTAGTGCATTAAAATTTAAAAAAGTGTGTTTTTTCCCCCAAAAAATGCGTTTGAAAAATCGCTGCGCAAATACTGTGTGAAAAAAAAAAAATGAAACACCCACCATTTTAATCTGTAGGGCATTTGCTTTAAAAAATATATATAATGTTTGGGGGTTCAAAGTAATTTTCTTGCAAAAAAAAATTGTTTTTTTATGTAATCAAAAAGTGTCAGAAAGGGCTTTGTCTTCAATTGGATAGAAGAGTGGGTGATGTGTGACATAAGCTTCTAAATGTTGTGCATAAAATGCCAGGACAGTTCAAACCCCCCCCCCAAATGACCCCATTTTGGAAAGTAGAAACCCCAAGCTATTTGCTGAGAGGCATGTCGAGTCCATGGAATATTTTATATTGTGACACAAGTTGCGGGAAAGACTATTTTTTTTTTTGCGCAAAGTTGTCACTAAATGATATATTGCTCAAACATGCCATGGGAATATGTGAAATTGCACCACAAAATACATTCTGTTGCTTCTCCTGAGTACGGGGTTACCACATGTGTGAGACTTTTTGGGAGCCTAGCCGCGTACGGGACCCCGAAAACCAAGCACCGCCTTCAGGCTTTCTAAGGCCGTAAATTTTTGATTTCACTCTTCACTGCCTATCACAGTTTCGGAGGCCATGGAATGCCCAGGTGGCAACCCCCCCCCCCCAAATGACCCCATTTTGGAAAGTAGACACCCCAAGCGATTTGCTGAGAGGTATAGTGAGTATTTTGCTGACCTCACTTTTTGTCACAAAGTTTTGAAAATTGAAAAAAGAAAAAAAAAATGTTTTTTTCTCGTCTTTCTTTATTTTCAAAAACAAATGAGAGCTGCTAAATACTCACCATGCCTCTCAGCAAATAGCTTGGGGTGTCTACTTTCCAAAATGGGGTCATTTGGGGGGGGGGGGGTTTGTGCCACCTGGGCATTCCATGGCCTCCGAAACTGTGATAGGCAGTGAAGAGTGAAATCAAAAATTTACACCCTTAGAAATCCTGAAGGCGGTGATTGGTTTTCGGGGCCCCGTACGCGGCTAGGCTCCCAAAAAGTCCCACACATGTGGTATCCCCGTACTCAGGAGAAGTAGCTAAATGTATTTTGGGGTGCAATTCCACATATGCCCATGGCCTGTGTGAGCAATATATCATTTAGTGACAACTTTGTGCAAAAAAAAAAAAAAATTGTCACTTTCCCGCAACTTGTGTCAAAATATAAAACATTCCATGGACTCAACATGCCTCAAAGCAAATAGCTTGGGGTGTCTACTTTCCAAAATGGGGTCATTTGGGGGGGTTTTATGCCATCTGGGCATTTTATGGCCTTCAAAACTGTGATAGGTAGTGAGGAGTAAAATCAAAAATGTACGTCCCTAGAAATCCTGAAGGCAGTGATTGGTTTTCGGTGCCCCGTACGCGGCTAGGCTCCCAAAAAGTCCCACACATGAGGTACCCCTATACTCAGGAGAAGCAGCTAAATGTATTTTGGGGTGCAATTCCACATATGCCCATGGCCTGTTTGAGCAATATATCATTTAGTGACAACTTTTTGTAATTTTTTTTTTTTTTTTGTCATTATTCAATCACTTGGGACAAAAAAAAAATGAATATTCAATTGGCTCAACATGCCTCTCGGCAATTTCCTTGGGGTGTCTAATTTCCAAAGTGGGGTCATTTGTGGGGGTTTTGTACTGCCCTGCCATTTTAGCACCTCAAGAAACGACATAGGCAGTCATAAATTAAAGGCTGTGTAAATTTCAGAAAATGTACCCTAGTTTGTAGGCGCTATAACTTTTGCGCAAACCAATAAATATACACTTATTGACATTTTTTTTACCAAAGACATGTGGCCGAATACATTTTGGCCTAAATGTATGACTAAAATTGAGTTTATTGGATTTTTCTTAGAACAAAAAGTAGAAAATATTTTTTTTCAAAATTTTCGGTCTTTTTCCGTGTATAGCGCAAAAAATAAAAACGGCAGAGTTGATCAAATAACATCAAAAGAAAGCTCTATTTGTGGGAAGAAAAGGACGCAAATTCCGTTTAGGTATAGCATTGCATGACCGCGCAATTAGCAGTTAAAGCGACGCAGTGCCAAATTGTAAAAAGTGCTCTGGTCAGGAAGGGGGTAAATCCTTCCGGGGCTGAAGTGGTTAACTTACACATGAGCCGTGTGTGCGGAACTGTATCGAACACTTTTGCAAAATCCAAGTAAACCACGTCCACAGCCACCCCTCTGTCCAAGGTTTTACTTACCTCTTGATAAAAAGAAATCAGGTTTGTCTGACAACTTCTGTCTTTCATGAACCCATGCTGTCTGTTGCTTAAAATGTTTTTTTCTAGCAAGAACTCATCTATGTGGTCTTTTATTAAATGCTCCAGTATCTTCCCGACTATAGAAGTTAAACTAACAGGTCTATAGTTACTTGGTAAAGACTTTGATCCCTATTTAAATATAGGCACCACGTTCGCCCTGCGCCAATCCAGTGGTACTATTCCCGTCATTAATGAGTCCCTAAAAATTAGATACAATGGCTTTGAAATTACAGAGCTCAATTCTTTTAGGATCCGTGGGTGGATGCCATCAGGTCCAGGTGCTTTATCCACCTTTATTCTGTCTAAATATTTCTGGACCATATCCCTTTTGAGCCATTGTGGATCATTGGGGGCTGTGTCAATACCACCCCCATTATGGACATGAGCTCCCCCATGCTCTTTTGTATACACAGAGCTGAAGAAAGTATTTAATAAATTAGCCTTCTCCTTGTCCCCAGTCACCCACTCTAGATTATTTTGTAAAGGGCCTACATGCTCAGACCTGACCTTTTTACTAGTAATATGTGCTAATAATTCCCTAAAATCTAAAAGGGACTGTGTACATAGGGACCTATACTTTATTGTAAGTCCCGATTTATATTAAAAAAGTGCAAATGCAGCTTGGCATTGGTCCGGTTGTTTAATCCGGAAACCAAGCCTCACTGTCAGTGCCTCATACCTGATGAGTGGGAGCGCAGCGGCGCCGCCCTGCTCCACACTCAGTACCAAGCCTCGTTTTCATGTTGCGCGATGACGTCACGAGCATGTCAGAATAACGACGGCAATGCGCTCCAAGCTTCATCAGCCAAGCCTCTCTATTCCTATCTTCTGACAATGTGAGTTTGTTTTTATTCTTTATGTTAAATAAATCCAAGTTTAAACGTTATCACGCTATGTGAGTGTTTTTTTTTTCTAAATTCTTTATTTTCTGACAGTCATATAACACATGCCACATGAAACATTTCTTTTAAACATCATATCAGCATATACATATTCTTTTTATCATAATATAGCTATTTCGCTCATTTCCTTACCAATTGGTACTAAGTCTCTTCTGTTCCAAGGGCAAGCATATAATTCCCCCTTTTTCATTTCCCCTAGCCCCTTTACCCCCCCCCCACCCCATCAGTACAAAAAAAAAAAAAAAAAAGGTTTTTACCCCGCCCCCCCAAGGGGGGGGACCCCTCTCCTCAGGTCCATTCGATCTTACCTAGCCCCCTTCTCCTGTTCTCTAATTCTATACTCTACTAGGGGAGACCAAATCCTCCGATATTTCTCATCTTGTTCTTTCAGCATCATCGTCAAGTTTTCCATTTGTTGAATTTCTGTAATTCTAACCCACCACTGGAATTTAGTCGGAGGGACTGTACTCTTCCACAGGGCCGGGATACACGCCCTTGCGGCGGTGAGAAGGTGTTTAAGCAGGGACTTCCTATATTTTTCCACCGATAGGGGAACGTCATTTAATAGAAATACAGCCGGGTTGCTCCCAAGAGACACACCTGTAATGTCCTTAATCGTTTCCTCAACTATTTCCCAGAAGCCCTTAATATCCTCACATTCCCAGAATATATGTATCATCGTTCCCACCCCCCTCTTACAGCGCCAATATATATCTGATACTTGTGGATAAATTTTTTGAAGAGCTGATGGTGTTCTATACCATCTGGTAAGGATTTTGTATCCTCCCTCTTGGTATCTGCTAGCAATTGATGTTTTATGTACTGATTTTAGTATTTTCGTCTTCTGTTTTTGAGTGAACTTTACTCCTAGCTCTCTCTCCCAGGCTTGCATAAAGTTGAGCTCCTGTGGTACTTCCAGGCTTGTTAATGTTTCATAGAAATGTGATAAGGAATGCCTGATATTTTCGCCATTTAAGCAGATCCGTTCAAAACTAGTTAACTCCCGTATTACAGAAAATGTTTTATTTTTTGAGCGGATATACGCTCCTAACTGCATAGACCTAAAATAATCCAGGTCTTCTGTCACCTCTCCCTCTATCTCGCCTCTTGTCATCAGGCGGCGGTCCCTAGAAAAGTCTATCAGCCTACTTTTCCCTTTATGTTTTATTACTTCATACCTCCGATCGATTAGGCCTGGTAAGAAGTCCGGGGCACCCAATACCGGGATCATTGGACTCGGAATTGGTGAAAGATTTGTTTTTTTGAAGATCATGTAAGTAGAGCGGATAGTTGCCCCTGTTAACGGGTGTTTTTTCACTATGGTGGGTAATTCTGATTTTTTAATCCATGCTAATCCTTCCAATGGAATTTTAGACGTCGCCTGTTCTAACTGTATGTGCGGTTTCCTTACCGAGGCACACCATTCCACCACTCTCGCTAATTGTAGGGCTTCCCAGTAACGTACTGGGTCTGGGAAACCAATACCACCTTTCCCTTTTGGGAGTACTAAAATATTTCTCCTTACCCTTGCTGGTTTACCTGCCCATATAAACCTTAGGAACCCTGATCTAAGGTCCTTTAGAAAGTTTGATGGGATCTTTATTGGTAGTGTTTGAAACAAATAGAGAATTCTGGGCATCACGTTCATCTTTATAATGTTTGTCCTTCCAAACCAGGTGAAGATTTCCCTGTCCCATCTCCTAAAGTCTTGTTTAATTTGTCTTAACAACGGGGCATAGTTTAGTTCAAACATTCTACTAAGCTTCTTTGGGATTTTAGTCCCCAGATAACTTATGTGGGAATCTGTCCACCTAAAATTGAATTGTGCTTTTATCCGATATATTTCAGTTGTATCCATCTCCAACCCCATAGCTTCGGACTTAGTATAGTTTACCTTATAGTTTGCTAACTCCCCATACTTATTTATCTCACTTAGAAGGGAAGGGAGGGATATAGTTGGAGAGGTTATGAAGAAGATCAGGTCATCAGCATATGCTGCTAACTTGTGTTCCTCTCTCTCCGTCTTGATACCCCTGATATTACAATCAGCGCGTATTTTCCTTAGGAAAGGTTCCAGTATGAGAATGAAAATGATTGGTGAGAGAGGACACCCCTGCCGCGTTCCGTTTTGTATCTCAAAAGGGTCCGATAACCTGTCATTAACCTTAACCCTTGCGCTTGGAATTGAGTAAAGGTTTGAGAACCAGCTCAACATTCCTTCACCCAGTCCGATATGTTGTAAGGTTGTTTTAAGAAAAATCCAATCAACCCTATCAAAAGCTTTTTCTGCGTCCGCTGAGAACAATATGAGGGGTTCCTGTCTGCTCTGTGCAGTGTATATTGCATTTATTACTCTCTGCGTATTTTCCCTTCCTGCCGTAAATCCCACCTGGTCTGGATGAATCAGTGCCGGGATATGTTCTTCTAATCTTAACGCCAGGATCTTAGAAAAAAATTTTAAGTCCACATTCAGTAACGCAATTGGCCGATAACTAGAGCATTGGGATGGATCCTTTCCCTCCTTCGAAATTACTGCTAAATGTGCCATCAAAGTCTCTCTAGGTATCCTCCGCCCTTCCCGTAGGGAATTGAAAGCCGCTGTAAACCTCGGGGCCAATTTCTCAGCAAAAAATTTATAGTACATCAGGGTATACCCATCTGGGCCCGGGGCTTTCCCTACTTTTAGAAGGTTTATTGCTTTTTTAAATTCTTCTATTGAGATTGGTGCATCTAGATCTCTTGCTACCTCCTCCGTTAGCCTTGGCATTTCTGAGTTACCCAAATATTCTTTTGCCCTCTCTTGTTTGTTTCTGCACCTATGTGGGAGCTGATGACCATCCAGCTGGTACAGACCCTCATAATATTCCTTAAAAATCTGTGCCATCTCCTGTGATGATTTCGCCGCCACCCCCTGCTGTGTTTTGATACCCGTCAAATGGGGTGGTGTTGTGGCATCCTTGAGGGCCTTTGCCAGCATCCTACTTGGTTTATTCCCAAATTCATATAATGTCCGCCTACCCCGTTTCAATTTTGCTTTAGCCTGTTCGATAAGGAGCGAGTTCAGGTCTCCTCTAAGGCCACCTAGTTTCTCCTCTAGTAACTGTGTTTGAGATTTTTTATGTTTTAGTTCTACTTCCCTAATTTTTTCGAGCAGGTCCTCGATCTGTGCATTAAACTTTTTTTTCCTATGCGCCCCGAGTGATATCAGAACTCCCCTCATCACACATTTGTGTGTTTCCCAAACACAGAATGGGGTGACTTCGTTCGACTCGTTTATCAGGAAGAAGGAGTCTAATTCCTGATTAAGTTTTTGCTCATACTCCTTGTCTTTTAATAGTGTTTCATTAATCTTCCAATGCCATTCCCGGCGTTCTTCCTCCCCTAAATCCAACGTACAGTCTGTCGGAGCGTGGTCTGAAAGGGTAAATGAACCTATTTCCGCACTCACCAATGATGATATGACGGTCTGTGATATCATAACATAGTCAATACGCGTATATGTTTTGTGTTTTGACGAAAAAAACGTGTAGTCCCTGTCCTGGGCATGGATTGACCTCCATGTGTCTATTACTTGCAAATTACTTAATAGTTTCTTAACTCTTCGTATTTTTGTCAATGAGAGATATGAAGCTCCCCTGGACGTATCCAGGAGCGGGTCTAATACTAAATTTAGGTCGCCTCCTATCACTAGAATACCCTCCTTATGTTGATATATCATTTGTAAACAAGTTTCAAGGTAGCTAACCTGTTCTTCATTTGGGAGGTATAGGTTCACCAGTGTGATCCTCTGTAATCCAATTTGTCCTTTTACAATTAAAAGGCGACCCTCCTCGTCTGTGACTACCTTCAATTCCTTCCATGGGATCTGTTTTGAGACTATAATTGATACTCCATTGATTTTAGAACACGGAGATGTACTGTGATAGGCTGTTAAGAATTTATGATATGGTTTTGGTATTCTGTCCCTTCTAAAATGTGTCTCCTGGAGGAAGCCAATCTGCGTCCCCAACCTTCCCATCTCCGCAAGTAACCTAATCCGTTTTTCCAGGATGTTCAGTCCCTTGACGTTGTAAGAGGTGAATTTTATTCTAGTCATATTTTCCTTTTCTTTTCCTTTTCCCTTCCCCCTCTCTTACCTTTCCTTTCCTTTTTTTTCCTTCCTTTTACGATCTGTTGGATCTTACGAGGAGAGGGGCCCCCCCACCAGGACCCCAGGGAGAGAGAGAAAGGGAAAAAAAAAAAAAAAAGGTGGGGAACCCCCTTGTACCAATTGGGGGTTACAATCCGAACGGCGCGAAACCTCGGTGCCGTTTGGAGGAAAAAAAAAAAAAAAGAAAAAAAAAACCACACTTTGTAAACGCCTCCGACTTTTCCTCCACTCGGAGGGGAGACGTCTATTGTAGGGGGATGCCCCTGAGCACGAAAAGTTTGAGTATCTATATATCAAAAATAGCAGTGGCACGCCCATTGGTAATAACTAAGAGTGAAATAGCCCAGGAGAGTACACCTGTAATATTACCAGTCAGTTACCATTTTACAGCTATGTTTTCATTTCCATACTTGTATTCTGCTTGTTAACATATAACCCCATCCAACCCCTCCCTCCCCCCCATCCCCCCCACACCCCCATCCATCCCTTTCCCTGCCCCTTACTCCCGAATAACCCATACCTCACCCCCCTCCACCCCTATCCCCGTCCCTCCCCCCAGCGCCCCCCCCCCCCACCTCCAGTGAGACCGAGGTATTTGGAGAGCAGGGGGGGGGCCCGGGGGAGAGGAGAGAAGGGGGAAGAAAAAAAAAAAAAAAACCCCCGAATACATTGCAAAAATTACAAAGTTCTTGTGTCCGTCACCTTCTCACCTCCCTCTAATTCTTAGGGGTCACTAAGAACCCCTGTCCATTGGTGTAAAAATTTGTATGCTAACAAAGAACGTATTATTTAGTGTCATTGTATCCCTCCCCCTTCTCCCTCCCCCCTCCCTCCCTTCTTACCCCTCCCCCCCACCCCACTCCCCCCCCTTTCCCCCCTTGATGTACGCTCAACCCTTCCCCCCCCATTCCCCTCATCCCTAAACGTGCCACCCCTGCCCCACCCTCCTTACCCTACCCCCATTTATACCCTCCCCCTCTCTTTCTCGTGTGCAACAAGTGTAACATGTGTTATCACAAAACCCCCGTGCTTTATATCCATAATACAGCAAAATCCTTATTACCTTGACCACACCACATATAAGAAAGAAGAAAAAAAAAAAAAAAAAAAGAAACATTTCATCAAAGTACATCCTGTGCTTCTAAATTCCCAAAACATATTCCCTCCAAAACACAACAATAATTCACACACTTACTATACCAACCCCTGTGACACACAAAAAAAAAAAAAAAAAAAATTGGGAGTAACAACGAGCCTTCCATTGGTATTGCCTATAATATATCACACTCAAATAAAAAACCTTCCATTGAGCATACACAAACATAAAGATACCCGCAGGAAAAAGAAAGCGAGAGGGAAAGAAGAGAAAAATTTCCCTCTTCCCTTCCCCCCTTTTCCCCTTTTAGGGGGGTGGAACACGATGGGTATCCCCAGGGGGGGAGAGAAAGTCCCCAGAGCCTTCCATCAAGTCCAGGACAGCGCACAGTTGAAAAAAGTCAATTACAGGATAACAAACAAAAAACAAAAAGCAAGTCCATCATTAGATCATAACTCCACTTCCTTCTCCTCTATTCCTATTCCCAATTACTTCTGTTGGGTATACTCTCTGACATTATCAATAATCATATCAATCCAGTCAGGGATCTCCACTATTTCTGAATCTAGGAACTTGAATAAGTCCGGTAGTTGCTCTGGCGCCATCAGGGCAAAGGTGTGATCATCCTTTTTTATGATTAATGAGAATGGGTGTCCCCATCTGTAAGTTGCACCTTTTGCCCGTATTTGATCCAGAAGTGGTCTCAGTAACCTTCTCCTTTTTTTCGTCTGCCAGCTGAGGTCTGGGAACACCTGGACCCCCTGACCTGCGAATTCCAGCACCCCTTTCTGCCATGCAGCTCTCATTATATCCTCCTTCACCCTAAAGAAATGTACACGGCAAAGCACGTCTCTGGGGGGTCCTATTTCTGACATAGGCCCTGCTGGACTCCTATGAACACAATCCAGCTCAATATGATTGTCGGATGTCTTCCCTAAATATTTATTAAAGATGTCGGTTACTGTTTTCCTCAGCTCGGGTGGTTTTATTGTTTCTGGAATCCCTTTAATGCGTACATTATTTCTCCTGCTTCTGTTCTCAAATTCCTCTGCTTGTAACTGCAACAGTAACAATTTTTGATGTTGTGTTTTAAACTTCCTTTCCAGTAACTCTATACGGGCGTCTGCCGAGGACTGTGAAGACTCACAGATACCCATTCTTTTGTCCATCACCTCTAACTTGGCAGTTACTTCACTCATTTCTTCCCTAACCGCAACTTTTAGGTCGCTCAATAAGACTTGTAATTCCTCTTTAGTTGGTAGCGCCTGTATGAGCTTCCTAATATCCTGTACACCATCAGCAGCCAGTACAATGGTTTCCCCCCTATTAACAGAACATACCTGAGTCTCTGTATTAGCTCCAGTCCGGGGCATAATTGGGGGGCTTATTTCTGCGGTTTCTGCCACTTCCGTGCGGATGCTCCCAGCTGAAACACTTATAGTGATCGGGGTAGTTGGTTCCTCCATGGCCGCTTGCTGTCTCAGAGCGGCCCGAACAGCGCGCTGTGAAACGGCCCCGGCCTCCACTGACATGGCTGGCTCCGTCTTTACGGTGAGGTACTTGGTGATGGACGGATATCTGGGTGCCTCAGCCCGACCTGTGCCCTTCTCTTGTCTGCGTCCAGGCATAAACTCGCCCCTGCAACTGCTCGTGGTTCTCCTGGCGTCTCTCACTCAGCCCGCCGAACCCGATCTCCTGCTCGAGCGCGCCACTGCGATGCTCCGCCTCTCACTCCGTCATGCTCAGACCGCACCTCCCTGCGTCAATCAGTCACGCACGCCCCCGCTATGTGAGTGTTTTTATCCCTCACATGCAACACAAATTATTCGCTTGGCTTATGGTGTATCCATTGATGAGGAAGCCGTGCCGATTTCTTCCCCCTTTTTGTGTGGTGATGACATCTGACCAGATATAATACCCAGACCTGTTGGTCATCAAGCCCTTTTGACCTGTATGGCATATGCTATTTCAGGCCACTATTTCTGGTAAGCCTCCATGATTTCTGGTGATGGTCCTGGCACTGATTTCAATCTTCTGTGCACTTCTGGTCTCCCTACGGTCCATTTATCTGCGAGGTTGCTGGGTCTAAACAATCCCTCTGCATGCTCAGGAGACACCTGTTTATCATTGCCTATGCACTGTTACCACAGACTTTTTGCTTTTGTTTTTTTTCACTTACTATGATATGGACTTTATGTTTAATACCATTTTGTGATGTTTTTTTCACCTACCATTTGATTTAGTGAATGTATTTAAGTGTTATTATTTTGCTCACTAGTCACATTCATTCATGTAGCACTTTTTGGTTCACACTGAAATGTTTGCTTTGAAATCACTTAATATTTAAGAGTTTTTTTACCATTTTGATTCATTCATTCATCACTTATTTACGGAGCTTATAGCGCCACACTTTTGAATTTTCCATTGTTAGTTTGATCCTGAGTCTACGGGTGTGTTGGCTGCTGTTTTTGTTTACTTCCAGCGCAGCGCTGTACTTTACCTTTGTATACCAATTTATTATACTAATGTCAGTCAAACCATTCTGGCAGCTTCCCCTCAGACAGGACTTACTACTTCAAGGTCCAGTGTATCATCCGGATATAGCAAGACTAAGTCTTACTGCTTGGTATCTGAGGAACAGCTGTTAAAGAACAAGGGTTTGTCAGAGCCTCTAGTATCCACTTTACTTGCTAGTAGAAAGAAGGTGACTAGAGATATCTACGCCAAAGTTTGGAAAGTCTACAACTCCTGGTGTCGCTCGGCAAACAGAAATTTAGAAGACATTGTGTCGGTTCTGGAATTTCTGCAGAAGGGGGTGGACAAAGGGCTGGCAATTAGCACTCTTAAAGTACAAGTGGCTGCCCTAGGAGTATACCTGGATCAACCTATTTCCTCAGTTCCGTTGGTTACGAGATTCTTTAGGTCACTTACTGGATCCAGACCAGTTCCCACTAGACACTTTCCAAAATGGGACTTGACAGTGGTCTTACAAGTACTCACAAAAGATCCTTTTGAACCGTTAGTCAATCTCTTTAAAGAATTTAACTCTGAAGACGGTATTCTTAGTTGCAGTTACGACTGCGAGAAGAATTGGAGAACTTCATGCTCTTTCAGTTAAAGAGCCCTTTATGTCGATTTACCCAGACAGGATTGTGCTTAGAACAGATCCTGCGTTTTTACCAAAAGTGGCATCAGTCCATAACATGTCGCAGGAAATCTTCCTGCCAACTTTTTGTTCAGATCCTTCAGGAAGTAAGGAAGAATTATTTCATAAGTTAGATGTAAGAAGAACTTTATTACATTACTTAAATAAAACAAGGGACTTCAGGTCTTCGGACTCTTTATTTGTTTTGTTTTCTGGCATCAGAAAAGGAAGGCAAGCTTCAAAGAGGTCAATTGCCATATGGTTAAGATTGGCTATTTCAGAAGCTTATATCCAGTCGGGTTTGTCTCCTCCTCAGGGAGTACGAGCACACTCTACTAGAGCTCTAGCCACTACATGGGCAGAAAAAGCTGGTGCCACCCCAGACCAAATTTGTAAGGCGGCTACGTGGTCAATTTATCTTACGTTTGTCAGTCACTACAGATTGATCTTCTGTCAGCTGGTGATCTGGCATTTGGCAGAAAGGTCCTGCAGGCTGTTGTCCCTCCCTAGTTGGTAAGTCTCGATTATCCTCTCATGTGCTGTCCTGAAAGACGATAAGGGAAAATTCAAGTTAGACTTACCGGTAACTTGTTTTCCAAGAGTCTTTCAGGACAGCAAACTACTCACCCTTCATGTTTATTTATACATAGTTATACGTATATGGAAGTGTGTGTGTGTGTGTGTGTGTATATATATATATATATATATATATATATATGTGCTGTGAATTAACCGTATTATGATTGTGTGTTCCAGCTTGGGCCGGAGGTACTCTACTACAACTGACGAGCTGTGGAGCGGAGCCTCCTTTTAAAATGTGGTGGAGTTTGTGTTTCCTGTTTCCTAGTGGGTGGAGCCACTCTCTCATGTGCTGTCCTGAAAGACTCTTGGAAAACAAGTTACCGGTAAGTCTAACTTTAATTTTTTTCTTGCCCTGCTTTGTAACTTAATGTCAAATAAAGAAAAAAATAATCCAGGGCAGCAGTAGTTAAAGCCAGCCTTTTTACATTTTAGTAAAGTCCCCTATAATTCACTTAAACCCCTTGCTTTACTCTGGTAGGGTGCACAGTTGCATCCGTTCCCCTTCTGCAGCCTGTGTCTAGTTTCAGGGACTTACAGGGAAGCAAAGATAGGAGAGAGAGGGCTGCATTCCGTGTTAAATGGCAATTGTTTCCTACAATGCAAATTGAGTCCCCGCCTCCCCTTTGCCCCCCATATAACAAGCCCGTTGCAAACAGGACATGTACCTGAAACCAGCGTAAGCACTGTACCTTAAAAATGGGAAACCATATCTATTAATCAAACACTAAGGGACATAACTGAGGTACATTGGGTTATGCTGCTGCCTTCAAGAGATGGGACACTAGCAAACAAAGCTTGCAAGGACAACTTAAAGAAAAAGTAAACCACAATGTATTGTTTGTGCCTATAGGTAAGCCTATAATAAGGCTTACCTATAGGTACTGTAAATATCTCCTAAACGTGCGCCGTTCAAGATATTTACTGTATATGCAGCCGATTTACGTCATCGGCGCATGCACTTTTAGGGAACGGCCACCCGTGCCAGTTTTTTTTAGAGCCCTGTGCCGTGACCGGCAGCCCCTGCACGCATGTGTGGGTGTAACCTAATGCGGCTCTGGCCAGTCCACTCGGACCCGGAAGGAAGACGGGTGAAGATAGATGCAGCCTCCAGCAGTGACGATGAGGGCTTCGTTTCCAGGTAAGTTTCACATAATGTGCTAATATGCAATGCATACTAGCACATTATGCTATATACTTTTGCAGGTCAGGGAAAAAAAACAAACAGCGCTTTACTTCCTCTTTAAAGCAGAATTCGGCCCAAAAGTGGAACTTCCCTCTTTAAGGACTCCTAACCCCCTGACATGCCACATTTGGCATGGTATTTTTTTTCGGGGGGGGAGAGAGAGAGTGGGTACCTAGTTTTGACAGGTACCCAGCTCCCACTTCAGGCTCCTGCCGCCTAGGCGACAACCCCTTTCCTTTTCCCTCCCTGCAATCTTCTGGGACACACACGTCACAGGTCCCTGAAGATTGCTTGGCCATTCAGGATGCGCAGCGCGACCTCGCATGTGCAGTGCACACCCGGCTGTGAAGCCCCAAGCTGTCTCAGCCGGGTGCCCACACTAGTGATGCCAGCGCCGGGGAGAGAACCGAGGCTTTGGGCAGTCGCATCGCTGGACCGTGGGACAGGTGAGTGTGTTTTTATTAATAGTGAGCAGCTTCTGATTTTTAATAAACAGAAAAACAAGTGGAACTCCGCTTTAATATAAACCCCCTCCCCCACCCACACTATCATATTCCAGTTTTTTGCTTGTGTCCTAGGAGAATCTACGTATTCCTTTCTGAGAAAAACAAAACCAATATTTTTTTTTTCTAGTAGGTTTTTCAATAGATGCAGAGACTGCAGGGGCTCCTTTTGCAGCTCAAAATTGGTTTATCCTTGACATTGCCACATAGGCTGAACCTGGACACCACTGAGAGGAAAAAGTGGGACCAGTCTAACTTGTGCTTGAACACTGAGCTCTGCACTCACCTAGACATCTGTATGTAATGTATGAGTCAGTCACAAAATGCTTTAGAGGTCCAGGGCCATGGCGCACCTGTCTTGCCCTACTCTAGATGGTAGCAAAAATAAGTGCCTGCATTGGCACTTAGAAGTACTGTCTGATTGCCACAGTGGCAGTAAGTTACTAGGGGTCTGACATATACCACGGAGCATGTGTCCTCCCCTTTCGAAGTTACTGGAAGCATAGCTGCGACACGTTCATGTGTCGCAGACACTTATTACTTTAGGGACGTGACACTTTTTTTTTTTCTGTTGTCCGTCTTTAAGGGGGGTGCTGTGACACCTTTTTGTGCCACGCACCCCCATGGCATCTGCGACACTCTTGCTACTGACATGCCAATCCAGAATTGGAGTGGCCACTGTCTGCAACGGACTGGGGCCACAGTTCTCTTAACACTCTGGCTTTAAAGGCCTGGCTGTTAAAGCCCAGGTCCTGAGAGATAGGGGCCTATCTGATTTGGTTTCTCATGGTGCAGTGTAAGGAAAATTCAATCCAGAAAGTGCTCCTTAGTAAAAATATTGTTTTGGTTTCAGTATGGCCTGGATTAGCATTTGGCCTTGAGTACCATCAAGGATCAAATTTTGTTCCTAGCAGTTGTTTTTAAAAGACCCCCTTGAGTGAAGGCCTTTATACAAAGTTTTGCTTATATTCCCCATGTCCTGCTCCACAACATCCAGAGGATATTTCCCTCCATTGTCTGTGGTCCATGCTTTTCAATTCTATCTCCCAGCCACTGCAAGCTTCCTTCAGACAGCCTGAGTCTCTGCTTGTCAGTCTTGAACGTTTCTGTCAGGGACAGCCTGTTCCTTTTTCCACTTCTGCCAGATGAATTCGGCAGCTCGTAATTCAAGAATCTGTCTTTCTGATTTGTAAGGCTTCCACATGATTTTCGGTACACATGTTAATTTTACCAAGTGGATGTCCAAGCCTCACCTGATGACTAAGTTGGTCGTAAGGTTGTTTAGGTGGCCCTGTTTAGTCGCTTATTTTAACCTGTTGATTTTCATGGGCTTGTTAGTGATTTGTGTGTTGCCCACCACTCAGTGGGAATGCTTTTGGATTTCCCAGTATACCCAAATTCTTTTGATTTTCTGTAAAAATACTTGGAGTACATTAAAGGAAATCCGTCCCTCCCTCTTTTTTCCTATGATGCACTCCTTCAGTGGTGGCTGGTGGTATATTTTTTTTGGGGGGGGGGGGGCGAACAATGCACCCACAGCCACCCCTCCTGTCGGTCGGGTCAAAAATAATCACATAGTTACATAGTCCAGGTTAAAAAAAAGACACAAGTCCATCTAGTTCAACCAATAATAAAAAAAAAAATCCTATAGCAAAGCATAATCAAATTTGCTACACCAAGGGAAAAAAATTCCTTCCTGATCCGCTGAGAGGCAATCGGATCTTCCCTGGATCAACTTTACCTATAAATGGTAGTACATCAGTATATGTACATCAGTATTCAAAGCCTTTGCTCAATACTTTGTTAAAGTACCTTTGGCACCAATTTTTGAGCCTGATGCTACAAGCTTGGCACATCTAATTTTTGGGCAGTTTCTCCCATTCTCCTTTGAAGGACCTCTTAAGCTCCATCAGATTAGATGGGGAGCGTTAGTGCCCAGCCATTTTCAGATCTCTTCAAAGATGGTCAATTGAGTTCAAGTCTTGGCTCTGGATGGGCCACTCAAGGACTTTAACAGAGTTGTCCTGTAGCCACTCCTTTGTTATCTTGGCTGTGTGCTTAGGGTCGTTGTCCTGTTGGCAGATGAACCTTCGTCCCAGTCTGAGGTCCAGAGCACTTTGGAGCAGGTTTTCATCAAGGATGTCACTGTACATTGCTGCATTTATTTTTCCCTCGATCCTGGCTAATCTCCCAGTTCCTGTTGCTGAAAAACATCCGTACAGCCTGATGCTGCCACCACCATGCTTCACTGTAGGGATGGCGTTTGCCAGGTGATGTGTGGTGCCTGGTTTCCCCAAGGCATGATGCTTGCCATTCAGGCCAAAGGGTTCAAACTTTCATTAGACCAGAAAATTTTGTTTCTCGTGGTCTGAGAGTCCTTCAGGTGCCTTTTGGCAAACTCCAGGTGAGCTGTCATGGAGTGACAGTTTACTGAGGAGTGCTTTCTGTGTGGCCACTGTATCATACCAGGCCTGATTGTTGGAGTGCTGCAGAGATGGTTGTTCTTCTGGAAGGTTCTCCTCTCCCCACAGAGAAATGCTGGAGCTCTGTCATCTCCCTGACTAAGGCCCTTCTCCCCCAATCGTTCAGTTTGGCCAGGCGGGGCCCGCTCTAGTAAGAGTCCAGCTGGTTCCATACTAATTCCATTTACGGATGATGGAAGCCACTGTGCTCATTGGGAACTTCAATGCTGCAGACATTTTTCTGTACCCTTCCCCAGATCTGTGCCTCGATTATAATCCTGTCTCGGAGGTCTACAGACAATTCCTTGAACTTGGTTTGTGCTCTGACATGCACTATTAACTGCGGGACCTTTATATAGACAGGTGTGTGCCTTTCCAAATCATGTCCAATCAACTGAATTTACCACAGGTGGACTCCAATCAAGTTGTAGAAACATTTCAAGGATGATCAGTGGAAACAGGATGCACCTGAGCTCAATTTTGAGTTACATGGCTGAGGCTGGGTTCACACTGTACTACACGACAGTAGTACGACTTTCATCCTACTTTGCTCTGCGACTTCAGTCCTACATTGGTCCTACATTGATCCTACATTGGTCCTACATCCATCCAACTTTCCTGAACGGGATACTACTTTGATCCGACTTTTCAGATAGTACACTTGTCCTTTGACCAATCAAAACTAACACACAATGGGAGGGGCTACAGCAGGGGGCAGGAAATAACACAATGTCGCATGCCAAAGTCGGATGGTTAGGACAAGGATCCGACTTTGATCCTACTTGATCCTACTTCAATGATAGTCAATAGGCTGAAGTAGGATCAAAGTCGGAACAAAGTAGTACAGGGAGCATTTTCAAAGTCGGACCGACTTGTGTCGGACCACTTAAGTTACCCATAGGGAAACATTGATTTTCACACGTCATGCGACATGAGCTCCCAATGTTGGAGCGTTTGTCGGACCAGTGTGAACCCAGCCTAAGGCCGGGTTCTCACTGGTACGACATACGATCTGACTTTTTGTCTGGTATGGATCATAAGGGAAACCCCCACGTCAAAATAAAAAAAAATGGCGTGGGGTCCACCCCTCCAAAAATCCATACCAGACCCTTATCCGAGCACGCAGCCCAGCAGGAAAGGGTGGGGGATAAGCGAGCGCACCCCCTCCCATCTTCCTAGACCATACCAGACCACATTCCTTCAACATGGGGGGGGGGTGCTTTGGGGCAGGGAGAGCTCTGTGCCCCCCCCACCCAAAAGCACCTCATTCCCATGCTGATGGGGACAAGGGTCTCTTCCCGACAACCTTGGGCGGTGGTTGTTGGGGTCTGCGGGTGGGGGGCTTATCAGAATCTGGAAGCCCCATTTAACAAGGGGGGCCCCAAATCCCAGCCCCCCACCCTATGTGAATGAGTATGGGGTACATTGTGGCATCACCGCCCGGGCCATGATGGGGGTGGTGACGTCACTGGATGGCCATGCCTATAAAAAAATGGAAAAGAGCAGAGCTCGTAGAACTGCAGGAGCTAGTATCGGGAGAAGATTAGAGGAAGAACCAGCAGACCACAGGCCAGGATTGTCAGGAAGAGGCCCTTGTCCTCATGAGCATGGGGAGAAGGTGCTTTGGGGTGGGAGTTTGGCCCCAAAAGGGGCGCTCGCTCATGACCTGGGTCTGACCCTTCCTGACCTGGGTCTGGTATGGTCTTGGAGGGGGGGGAACCACGCAGTTTTTTTTCCCATTTTGGCGTGGGGTTTCCCTCAAAGAGCCTGGTATTGTTGGGATCAAAGTCGGATCTCATTCATTGAAGTCTGTCACAAAGTCGCAGGACAAAGTCAGATACACAGTAATACCACGGTTGTGTCTTTCCAGTGTGAACCCAGCCTGTGGCTGTGAATATTTACGTACATGGGATTTTTTTATTTTTAATACATTTGCAAAGATTTCAAACAAACTTCTTTCACGTTGTTTGCATTGGGTATTGTTTGTAGATTTTAAAGAAAATAATGAATTTAATTCATTTAGGAATAAGGCTGTAACATAACAAAATGTGGAAAAAGTGATGCACTGTGAATACTTTTTTTGAATACATTTCGGATGCTCTGTATATTTGGAAACTGCACTGCCTCATCACTGCCCCTCTCTGATATTCATAGACTAAGGATTATAGGCCGCTACCTTCAGGTGATTGGACACTTGCAAATTTGGACAGGTCCCCCCTTGGGCATACCCAAAAAAAACCCTATCCCACTCTGAGACCTCAGTTTTTTGCTAGTGTCCTCAAGGTCAGGGGTCCCCAACCCTTGGGCCACGGCCTCTCTGCAGCTGGGCCGCGAAGGCTGCACTGTCAGTTGTGCGGCGGGAATCAGAGAGATGACAGTGGAAGTAAACAAAGCCAAGGGCATTTCCAGCCTGGAGGAGAGATGTGGGGTCTTATTGACCCCACATCTCCATAAAGAGGACCTTTTCCTATTACAAGGGATGTTTAAATTGTAACTGCAATAAAAGTGATCACATTGTTTTTTTAAAGTGAAAATGTAAAAACTAAAAACATAAAAGTAAAATAAAGAATAATAAAAAAAAATTTAAAGCACCCACATCCGCACACAGAAGAGACCGCATACGTGAGTCGCGCCCACATATGTAAACGGCGTTCAAATCACACGTAAGGTATCGCCCTGAGCGTTAGAGCAAAGGCAACAATTGTAGCCCAAGACCTTTCCTCTGTAACCCAAAACATGTAAAAAGTTTTAATGTGTCGCCTTTGGAGATTTTTCAGTACTGTAGTTTGGTGCCATTCCACGAGTGTGCGCAATTTTAAAACATGACAGGTTAGGTATCTATTTACTCGACGTAACATCTTTCACATTATACAAAAAAATTGGGCTAATTGGGCTAACGTTCCTGTTTTTTTTTTTTTTTTTTTTTTAATTCGTGAAACTTTTTTTTTTTTTTTCCCAAAAAAAAATGCATGTGAAAAATCGCTGCGCAAATACTGTGTGACATAAAAAGTTAAAAATACCTCCATTTTATTCCCTAGGGTCTCCGCTAAAAAAACATATATAATGTTTGGGGGTTCTGAGTCATTTTCTAGAAAAAAAATATCATTTTTTCATGTAGGAGCGAAGTGCCAGAATTGGCCCGTATGGGAAGTCGTTACTTTTATAATATAATGTAAAAATAGAAATAATGCGCTTCAATCACCCTGACATCTTATCAACCATGATGATTGAAGCACTAACACCAGCCATTGTCCCGACAAATTGCCCACAAAAAATCGCATCCCCACTCCCCTGGTCATGGCACAGTTTTCTTCCACGCAGCTGGTCCCTGGTGTCAAGAAGGTTGAGGACCGCTGCTCTAGGTTCTGAACCTTTTCTCCCTTATAGACTAGTTTTTATGCATAACTAGTAATTATTTACCTCAAATTCTTCAACCTATTCACTGCCTTCTACTACAAAAATAGAAGCAGTTCATCTGGATTGGTGTATCTTCAGTAAAACCATACCCAGACCCCATGCTGTGGGGATGGCCTGTAATGTTTCTTTGGGCCCTAGATCAGGTCCAGGGTCGTTGTCCATTCCCTTGATTCCTAGACCCCAGTTCCCATGTTATACTTACCTGCTCTGTGCAGTGGTTTTGCACAGAGCAGTCCTGAATCCTCCTTTTCTCGGGTCCCTCTTCGGGGCTCCTGGCCCCTCCCTCCTGTTGAGTGCTCCCACAGCAAGCAGCTTGCTATGTGGGCACCCGAGCCGAGCCATGGCTCCCCATGTCCATTCAGAGTCCCGGTCAACTGAGACACTCCTCCAACATCACTGGATCTAGATCGGGCTCAAGTAAGTATTAGGGGGGCTGCTGCACACAGAAGGTTTGTTATCTAAATGAATAGAATGCATTAAGATAAAAAAAACTTCTGCCTTTACAATCACTTTAATATCTCCACTACTTGCAATACACCTATTGGTGTCTCCTGAATAGTATTTGTTAAGTGATAAAGCTATCAAGAAACTGGATATTTGTGTTTGATTTTAGAGGCAAATATATCTTTATTTTTTTACAAAAAAATAAAGTAGAACAGCAGTAGGGACATACTCAAACATAAAAGCTTTTTGACAAGGATAACGGAGCCTGAACAGGCATATGACAGTAGTACAGCGCTCAAAATTTCGACTTGCCTGCTCACATTTTGCGAGTGGAAAATGATTAAAGGCAAGCGTGGACTGCATCGGAGGGGGGCGAGCACCACTGGTAGGCAGGGTTGAATGGGAGCCGTCCTCCCAGCGATCACCAAGAGGGAGAGTAGAGCCAACTGGATCATAAGAGAGCGGGGATTGCCCGCTGTAACAGCTTTCATTTGAATTGCCCAGTGTTCCCGGTGCTCAACATCACACACAGTCCCGCCTCCTGGCCCGGACACTTTAATAGACAGAATTGCGGGACATGTGACATCTATCAAAGTACCTGGGCCAGTAAGCGGGACTGTGTGTGACAGCAAGCGATGGGAACACCAGGCATTTCAAATGAAAGCTGTTACAGCGACGTTCCCCGCTCTGTGATGATCCGTCCGGCTCTCCTCTTCCTCTCTCTTCCCCTGCACTGGTGAAGCGGAATTGATAGGCGCTAATGAGCCTGCACTGATGGGCACTGGTGAGGCGCCATTGATAGGCACTAGTGAGCCTGCATTGATGGGCACTGATCACGCTGCACTGATGGGCACTGACAAAGTTGTTAATATTTACTTTTGTAACTTAATTCTGCATAAAACATTTTAGTTAAATTTCATGAGATCATTTATGAGGGCGTTTTTAGGGATGGGGCAACTGGTGGCGAGTAACCCTTCAGGCCTGGCTAGTAGCTCAGGACTGGCCCAGAAAGAACCTAGTATGCAGACATACTCAAACCACTAGTTGACGCCTCCATTAACCTTCTGCTTCTCAGTCACTGGCTTTAACGCCATGGCTGTTGAAGCCCAGGTTTTGAAGGACAGCGATATATCTGATTGCCATAAAAAGTGTATATGGACCTAGGATTGTTCAATATCAATGGTACAAACATCCCAAGTATAAGCAATATATTGAATAAGAGTTGAAGGACTTTCAGGGTACTTGAAACATCATAAAATGCATACAGCATCATGAAAAAAGTTCTTCAAGCATATCTTCACCCTAAAAGGCATGTTGGGCTCTCCCTCTCTTTTACAAATGGAACATTTTTCCCCCGAAGGTCTTTCAGGACAGCATCGCCAAGAGACGAGGCTCTTCCCCCTGATCAGAAAACACTGCCTTATATCTTTTAAAGGGAATGCCAACTCCTCAGCTGTGGTGTTTCCTCTGGCGGGAAGACACTGCAGGAAACCATGGCTGCTTGTGCAGTCTATTTGTAGACGCTGGGGGTTTACACAGCAGAGTGCTTTGTGATGACCTAACCTAGCAGCTTGGGTGTCCCGCCTATGTCTTGTGGTTAATTAGGGGTTACCTGTAGTCTTTTGCCACCCCAGAATCCCCTTTGATGGGTGGTGATAGCTCCAGGAATCCGCTTCTGCTTTAGTGCCCAGTGGGGTCTGCTGGAGGAGAAGGCTTCCCTGGAGCCTGGTGCAGCCAGGTGGTAGAGCTCTGAGTTCCACTATCAGAGGGCGGGTGACATCTTTTTCAGGAGGGGATGGAACTTCCACCATACGCACAAGGCTCTCGCATCTGTTAGACATGTCTTAGTTAGTGGGTCCTCTTTTTTCCCCTTTCTAATCCTTCACAGGTACAAAGTATTTGTCCAAAACCCTCCTTTCTCCCTAAGGTGGTATCAGCCTTCCTCCTCATGTAGACTTTGGCCTGCCATTCTTGTGCCCTGCTCCCAAGAATCCCAAGAAAATTGCTCTCTGTTTTATTGGACATAGTAAGCCCTGTCAGTCTATCTGAAAGCCAGTCTCTATATGGATAACAGACTTTGTACTGCCAAGAGTGTCTCGAAAAGGACATCCTGACTTTGGGTTCAGTATTGCCAGGTGGATAAGACAGCTCATTGCCGGTGTCAAAAATAAAAAATAGAGATCTATACACACCCTAAAGAGTTAACTACAAAATAATGTATTGCTTAAAGGAGCAAAGTACAAAAATGCGCAGCAAGCCAAAAATCCCGCTTATCCCCTGTATATAGGACAAAGGGGAGTTATGTACAAATTCCCTAGTGTTCTATACTTCCCTACATCAAATAGGAACAGATAAACTAGTGTGAGGGAGAAAAAATGGGTAAATGCAGCAGTCCACAGGCCCCTCCCTCCCCTAGATAAAAAGCACCCCCTATAATACCTGTAAAAATCCCCCAAGCCACTTGTATATGAATGATCAGCATATGATTCCTAAGAGGACCAGTGTGTTTCCGTGAAACACAGATAATAGTCACACTGTTCCAAGATGGAATGATGCACAATCCACACTATTCTGATGCACCCATATTGCTTATTGGTATTACCGGTCAGTCAGTCAATGGGGCTATATAAAAGAACAAGTTTATTGGTCACAATGAAGGTTATCCAAAGCATGGTAGGGGGACTTCCTTGCTGACAGGTGTATTAATTCTCCAATATAAATTAGTTCCTGTTATTCTCGTCCTGATATTTAAAGTGCAATAGTGGAGGCAGAGGTATCTATCCACATACCAGAAAGATAGTGTAAGTCCCTAGACACTGCAACTCCAGGTGATGCTGTCTCAAAGCCACAGATATATTCACAGGTATATTCAATGTAAACACGTTAGGTTTTCCCGCAACGTTCTGGTAAATTCCCATAGACAATTGGTATAATGATTTGATTTTTTCAATCTGTAGTGGTTACTCATGGAGCCAGCTGGTAACGCAGAGATCTCCACTAATCTTGTGTGGAAATCGATCTGTCAGTGTATGTGCGATACATACAATTCCTCAGCAAATGGTTCCTCATCTGTGACTTTTCTGTAAGTTTCCAGTTTGTGCAATGTTTCAATGCTGTCAAAGCAAACTGATGGTAGTTCCAACGGATACTTTTATCAATGTCCAGGGAGTCTGGTATGCAGGATAAATCTCGAGTGAGACATTCAGATTAAAATAAAAAAGGAAGAATTGCGCTAGGTGCGTGAATAGTATAGAAATTATTATAAAATTATGTTTTGAAAAACCGTGAAGGATGTCCTGCGGCTGAACACTATAACCCTGATACAAGGGCACAAAAGATATGGATAAAGAAAAAAAGTGCAACGCTGGATAAATACCACAAGTGATATATCAATAAATTAGTAACAGTGAAATCAAGTGAAAACATAAATAATAAACCAATAATGAAATCAAATAAATATATGGTAATGATTGATAAAAACATCTAATAAAGTGAAAAAATTCATAAGAGAATAATCAATTAATAGTGCATGTGTAAAAAAAACACAAAAACATAAATTAATAAGTACGGTGAAAAATAAAACAGTTCATAAGGTGAATTAAAAGTCCAAATGTGAGATGTCCAATGGAAGAACCTGGGTCTGTGCTATCACCGCTAGTGTTGCCCGTCACTTTACAATAAAGCAATGGAGGCTTACCAGACAGCCTGCGACCGCCCTTATTCAGGGGGGTCAAAACAGGCTTAGTAGAACAATCGAAACCACAGAAAACACTGTTAGAATCCCACCAACTTCCTTTGTGGATAATCGATTAGCAGCAACAAAAGGCGCTTAGGATAACACATTCCCAAGGGGTGAGTACCATACAGCGGCAGGTATAAACTTCCATAGATCCAACCAAGGTATTCTGTGAGTTTTCAAGGGAAGAAAAGAAAACTCCAATAGTGCAGAAAACTTTTTGCCGATTTATTCAAGTTAAAAATACAAGCACATAAAAAATGTTCCTTGCAAGGAGTAAAAAAACTCCACTGGTATCTAAAAACAAAGTCGCGCATGCGTGTCCACGTTGTGACCCTACGGCCATTTTGTCACCACTGATGTCATCAGGGGTACGCAACAGCGCACGCGCCTTATAAGCTCACACAGATGGCTTTTACCACCAAGATTAAGTTAACGTAAATGGTATAGAAATAACTCTCCTCTAACATCTATAAGGCGGCGAAGCCATTGCTCATAAATAGAGCTTAGAATAATAAAGGATACTGATAAAAACCAGTGCCATCTTGTATGATCCACAAGTTAGCACTGTTTTTTTTCAGTATAGTTTATTATTCTAAGCTCTATTTATGAGCAATGGCATTACATTAGCACACAGTAATGTGATTGCCATCATTGTTTAGTAGTTTTCACTACTTGTTGCTACTATATCACAGTACCTGTGTTACAATATATGAACAAAAAAAAAACATTCATACACCAAACAGGCGTTCCAGTGTTCAATGAAATTCCAGTATCCCCATAGAGATACAAGCCAAACGCGGTGTCTGAATTCCATTATTCGGCACACACATATACATACAGATAGAGCACCATGTCGAACGATGCATTGATTGCGCCCAGTACCACATCAAATGAATTAATGATTTGTATAGCGCTGCAGATGTGAACTGAATCGCCTCAAGGCACTTGATCCGTGCTGTTAGTCCTGTTTCTTAGAAGAGATGGGTCTTGAGTTTTTTTCTGAAGGCCCGATGGTTTTCTTCCATGCGGATGTTGGTGGGTAGAGTGTTCCATAGCTGTGGTCCTTGGATTACGAATCTTCGTTCTCCCTTTGATTTGTAGCGAGACTTGGGAATGAGGAGGAGGTTTTGGTTAGTTGATCGAAGACTGCGATTGGGTGTGTAGTGTTTTATTTTCTCGCATAGGTATTGTGGAGCGTTTCCTTGAGTGCATTTGTGGGTGAGGCAGAGGGTCTCGAAAGTAATCCGATCATTTACGGTTAGCCAATGTAAGCTCCTCAGGGATGGTGAGATGGATTCCCATGGCTTTTTTCCTGTTACCAGACTTTCTGCAGTGTTTTGGATGACTTGTAGGAGTGCAATCTGGGATTTAGGTAGTCCTATGTAGAGGGAATTTGCGTAATCGAGCCGGGAATTCATGATTGTTCCAACTACTGCTTTGTCCTCTTATGGAATGAAGGGGATGAGTCTTCGTAGTAGGCTAAGGAGATGGTGAGATCCACTGACTACTGATCCTATTTGTGCATCGATCGACATTTCTGAGTCAAAGATGACTCAGAGACTTTTGGCTTTGGTGCTTGGGGAGATGGTCTGTCCAAGGATGGTGGGTGGTGTCCAAGGTGTCTGTTTTTCTATTACGGTTTGTGTGAAGGAGAAGAAGCTCTGTTTTGGATCCGCTGAGTTTGAGGGAGCTAGTGGTCATCCAGTTGTCTGTCAATGTGAGTCATTTTTCTAGTCGCTGGTAGTGGTCTTTTTGACCAGTGATACGAAAGTAGAGTTGGGTCTCATCAGTGTATGAGTGGAAGTAGAGTTCCGAGTTTCTAATGATTTTGAGTAGTGGACGGATGTAGATGTTGAAGAGCACCGGTGATAAGGGTGAACCTTGAGGGACTCCATAGGAAATTGCCTGAGTTTCAAAGGTGAAGGCTCCTAGTTTCTTTGATTTCTTTTTATTAATATCAGTGTAAAAGCAAAGTTACATACTTTTCGTGACAAGTTGTATTTAAAGTGCATTTAGCCAATACATTAAAACAATTTTACAAATGCAGGATAACTGCTCTAATACCTCGCTTTCCTTCTGTGCACTGTGAAAACTACTATCGTGCATTTGTACGTAATCGCTACTTATAATGTGCTCATTTTCCCTTATTTCTTACCCCTCTTTTATTATTCCCCCCCCCCCTTACCCTACCTAAGTTTTCCCAACCCTCCTCTACCTATTCCCCACCTTACCCTCCCCCCCCCTTGTTATCAGCGTAAAGATTACGTGCGTTCTTGTTAGGATTCGTGCTATGACTATCTAAGCCCCGATGGGACCTGTTCCTACACCCGAGTTTGTCCAGTTTGAGCCTTTGTTTACCCCCCCCCTCGTGAGGGGGTCTAGGGTACACTGAATCAAATTAAATGCTGGATATTCTGCTCTTGGAGCCAAGGCTTCCATATATCAATAAATTTACTATAGTTCCCTTTTTTGGTGTATACTGTCCTTTCTGTCCAAACCAGGGAGTCCATAGTCCTAAGCCAATCCCCTATAGTTGGAGGGTTTGCTGAGAGCCAATGCTGCGCCAGCAACTTTCTCGCTTGGTATAAGCATCTCACTATAGCAGTGATTGTACTGGTGCCACCCAGATTGGCTCCCACCAGCCCCAACACACACACCTTGGCGTCTAACTCAATATTTACCCTAAATCTGCGGTTTATTATCCCTATCACTTCCGTCCAATATCTTGTCAACTTTGGGCATCTCCAGACCATATGTATAAGATCTCCTGACCTGTAGCACCTGGGGCAGCTGTCGTCAGGTCTACCCCCAAACCTGTACAGTCTACTGGGCGTATAGTATGCTCTGTGTATGAGGAGGAGATGTGAGGCCTTCTGTGATAGAGAGACAGATACCATCTGCCCAAGTTCCAATATTTTATTCCACTGGTCATCCGACAACTCCCCCACATCCGCCTCCCATCCCTCTCTAGACCCGAGGGGCACCCCCTGTACCAGAGTCTTATCCAATAATTGCGTATACACAACCCCAATCAGCCCCTTAGTGCTTGTTGCTTTGACTATTTTATTAAGAAGCGGTGTATTACAGCGTATCATAGGAGAGGACCCGAATTGGGTGTTCAATGCGTGTCTGATCTGTAAGTAGTTGTAAAAGATATTATATGGAACTCCGAATTCCATTCTCAGTTCTGTAAAAGATTTCAAGTTGGTGTCGCTATACAGCTGAGCCAATCTATGAATTCCGTGACTTTCCCAAACGGGGTGCTTTTCTACAGCCCTTAATTCCCCCAAGGATTCGTTAGACCATATGGGAGCAAACTCAGTAATACCTCTATACCCCATGATCTTTTTAACTGTCTGCCAGGTCTTATTAACTAATTTGTATGTTGGCAGCTTTCTCTGGAGTGAGCCCGCCTCTAGTGCCTCTACTAGGCAACTATGTGAGCTACCTTCTAACATAATTTTATTACTGGCACTTGCCTTACCCGAGGATTCACAGCCCCCTAAGTGCTGCATTTGGGCAGCTAGGTAATAACCATACGGGTGCGGAACTGCCAGGCCCCCTTCCCGGGTAGGTCGCTGCAATGTCTGCAGTTTGATCCTAGCCTGGCCCTTCTTCCAGATAAGATCCCTAAATAGGGAATCAATTTTGATAAACCATTTTCTCCCGACCCATACCGGGGAATTATGGAGAATATAAAGTAATTGTGGCAGCCAGATCATTCTGATCAGGTTTGCACGTCCTGCCAACGACAGGGGGAGTCGGCACCAGATGTCGCATTTTCTACTAAACTTCTCAAGCAAGGGGGCCAGGTTGTCTTGAATATAATTATTGGGATCTCTAGTCATTACTATTCCCAAGTACTTTATCTTGTCAGTTATGTTTATCCCAGAGAGACCACCAGGGAGGGGGTTATTGATTGAATCAACATGTAACAATGAGGATTTATCCCAATTGACCGCTAGGCCCGATACCGACCCAAAGCTTTCTACCAATTGCATCGTTTTTACCAGCGATGGCCCGGTGTCCCCCAGAAATACCAGGACGTCGTCTGCGTAAAGTGCAACTCTTTCTTCACTGCCCTTCCTCCTAAAGCCCCGCAAATCCGGAGCCCTTCTTATAGCCTCTGCCAGCGGCTCCATTGCCAGAGCAAAAAGAAGAGGCGATAAGGGGCACCCCTGTCTTGTACCCCTCTCAAGTGAAAAACTGTCTGTGTACTCGTTGTTAATCTTTAACTTAGCTAGTGGGCAGCTGTACAATATTTTTATCCATTTAATAAAGGCCGGGCCAAATCCGAATTTATCCATTATTCCCCAGAGGTAGCCCCACTCCAGGCTGTCGAATGCCTTGGCGATATCCAAGGCCATGACAGCTCTGGAGTCCCTGTCCGCGACTGGGGTCTGCAGGTTCAGGTATGCTCTCCTAATATTGACGCTGGTAGACCTATGGGGGATAAATCCTGCTTGGTCTGGGTGTACCAAATTATCGATACATTTACTCAGCCTAGTTGCTAGTACCTTTGCTAGGATTTTAACGTCCGAGCAGAGCAGGGAGATTGGTCTGTATGACGCTACGTCCAGATGATCCTTCCCCTCCTTTTGAATAAGAATGATATTCGACTCTGTCATTGAGGCCGGAAGACCACCGTCGACAAACGCCTCCTCTAATGTCCTCAAAAGGGTGGGGAGCAAAATCCCCCCATAATGCTTATATATTTCCAGGGGAAGTCCGTCTGGGCCTGGGGTCTTATGATTAGGCATAGCAGCCACAGCACACCTTAATTCCTCTAGTGTTATAGGGGATTCTAAGCTTATTTTATCTGCTGCGGATAAGGTTGGTAATACCAGCCCCTCCAGTAGTGTATCCAACTCTCCTCTTACTATGAGGTGTTTTGACTGATACAGGGAC
The DNA here is from genome assembly GCA_037952835.1 of Lithobates septentrionalis. Lineage (NCBI taxonomy): Eukaryota > Metazoa > Chordata > Amphibia > Anura > Ranidae > Lithobates > Lithobates septentrionalis. The sequence goes on from JBBDGP010000965.1 coordinate 386,205, forward strand.
CTGTAAAAATCAAGGAATATCTCCCTAACTTTCCCTGGGTCTGTCGCAATTTCTCCGCTTGAGGATCTAATCGCAGAGATTGTTGAGGACGGGGAGTTGGTGCTTGCCACTACGGCAAGCATTCGGCCCATTCTTTCCCCCTCCTCAAAGAACCTCTGCCTCTGAAAGAGTCTTTTATTTTCGGCTTTTCTCATTATTACTGCTTTATATTCCTGTTGTTTCCCAATCCAGAGCTCCTCTAGCTCTGCAGTGGGGCCCAAAACATACTGCCTTTCCAGCTCCATAACCTCATTTCTAATGCGATCATCCTGCGTTCTTGTTTTCCGCTTTGCCCTTGCTATTTGCTGAATTAGAAGTCCTCTAAGAAAGGCCTTTAGAGCATCCCAGATCACACCCCCTGCCGCTGTCCCTAGGTTGCATACCATAAATTCCTCTAGCCTAGTAGAAATTTCTCCGCTGCTCCCTATTACCTCCAGCCATACTGGACTTACTGACCAGGGCCTATATATATGTCTATCACCGATGCGCACCGCCAGTTTTAGTGGAGAATGGTCTGATAATCCTCTCGGGCCGTAGTCTATTTTATGCACTAGGGGGTGCATTTCCTTATTACCTATGGCTAAGTCTATTCGGGATAGTGTGTGATGTGTCCCTGAATAGCAAGAATATTGCCTACCGTTTGGGTTGCGGATTCTCCATAAGTCACACCACCCCACTTCCTCCAAAAACTGCCTCAGTCTGCCCTCCATTACCCTCGCTGCCCGGGTACCGATTGGGAGCCTATCCTGCCGACTATCAAGAACTGTATTAAAGTCGCCAATCAGGATTAATGGGATCCCAGCCTTGCTCTCCATATATTCCAACAGGCAGTATAGAATTTCCAACTTGCTTGGAGGAGGGATATAGATATTTGCAATAACAAACTCTCTGTCGTCCAACAGGCAATGCAGAAAGATATAGCAGCCCAGCGTGTCGATCCGAACTCCCCTGCAGGCAAACGACACCCCTTTCTTTACCAATATACTCACTCCCCTTGAGTAGGAGGAGTAAACAGAGTGAAATTGCGACTGGAATTTCCTACCCCCAAATCTTATCCTAGTTTCGTTTGTAAAATGCGTCTCCTGCAGGCATATCAGATCGACACCCTGGGCCTCCAGCTCTAATAAAACAGCAGTTCTCTTGTCAGGATCACCTAGCCCCCTAACGTTCCATGATCCTATTCCAACTACACTAGGCATCGGAGAGAGAGAAGTAAGAAAAGGGAAGTTTTTTTCTCTTCTTTTTTCCCTTCCTTTTTAACATAGAATAAAAAGAAAATAACCAACATGTACAGTGTAAAGCATACTCCTCTTTTTGAACCCCAACCGAGATCACCCACTTTCTTGACATTTATTATGAGTCCCCTGTAATTCCTAGATCCCCTACCCGTGCAAAAACTATTTTTTAGGGGTGTAGAGGATGGGGGGGGGAGCAATTTCCCTTCCCCTCCCGTCTCTCCCACACCCCCCGGGCTCCACATCTTTCCACGTGCGTATTTAAATAACACAAACCCTTATTTGCTTTACTACCCTCCCCCCACCCCTGCTTCTGCTTTCTAGTGTGTTTAACTCCCGTATGGGGAGTGATTAACTCTCTACCCAGTGACTTCCCCTTACCCCTCCCATGCCTATTTCGGCTAGCCCCAGGAGCCTTTATTGTGACCCAATCTACCCCATACCTCCGTACCTCAACTGATACCAACCACACCCCCCCGCCAACCCCCACCCGCCCCCCTCCCCCCTCCCCCTCAGCCCTTGTTGCATCTCCCTTAGGGGGAGCACTAAAAAAAACCAAAAAAAGAAAAAAAATCAATCCCCCCCACGACCTTGGTCGTGAACCAACACACATTTGAGGATTTCACCCACTCTTGGACCCACGCTCCTCCCCCCCACCTCCGGGGAGAGAAAAAAAAAAAAAAAAAAACCCCCCCGCCCCCAGCCCCCATCCCACATTTAATTTTTCTTTTCATTTTTTTTTTTTTTTAATGATACAGTGTTTTGTCCTCTTTCAATTTCTTTTCTTTTCTCTTCCCTTCCTCTTCGCCTTTCACGTTTCCCCCGGACTCCTAGGTTTGTATATTCTTTTTATAGTCCTCGAGCCAAGCTGAGGCCTTGTCAGCTGCGTCAAAGAAGTAGACTGTCCCTGAAGCTTCTACGCGCAGTCGCGCTGGGTATAGCAGAGCATACTGGATTTTATGAGACCGTAGGGCGCGCTTCACTTCCACGAAACCCGCCCTTCTTTTCTGCAAGTCCGGGGAATAATCGGGGTACAGTGAAATCCTACTGCCATTGTGGAACATATCTCCTTTTTCCCTAGATTTCTGCATTAACGACACCTTGTCTTTGTAGCAGAACAGTTTAAGGATCATTGGTCTAGGGCGTCCCCCTGATGCGGTGGGTCTAGTGGGTATTCGATGCGCCCTCTCAATAGCAAAGTAAGGTGAGAGAGTGTCGGGCCCAAAGAATCCCTTAAGCAGATTTTCCATATATACCTCCGGGCGAGGGCCCTCGCTTCCCTCGGGGAGGCCCAACACCCTTACGTTACATCTGCGCATCCTGTTCTCTATTTCGTCCATTTTATTCCTATACGTTTCAAATTGCGTTTGTATGCTCTTGAATTCCCGTTGCATTGGGAGCACTGTGTCTTCCAGTTGGCTCAATCTCTCTTCAATAATAGTAGTTCTTTCTAGCACTTTCTGGAGTTCCTGACTCATAGAGCGTAGTTCTACCTTGAGGCCCCCTAGTTGATCACACAGGTCATTCAGGGACCCTTTACACGAGTTTACTGCAGCTAGTACTTCCTTTAATGTGGGTTCTAGTTCCGCGGCTGTACTGGGCTCAGGTGGAACACCACTAGTTGGTACAGTTGCTCTCTCCAGGGAGGTTAGCTCTAAGCCTTTCTTGTTCATTGTAGATTTAGTACTAGCCGACAAGGCGAAGGCTCCTAGTTTCACTGTCTGTGAGTGATTTTGTAGGAACGATGCGAACCATGGTAGATCTGAATCTGTGACTCAAGCTACTTCTGTGAGGCGGATGAGTAGGGTATTGTGGTCCACTGTGTCGAATGCTGCACCGAGGTCCAACAGTACCAGGAGACATGATTCTCCGTCATATAACATAGATTGCTGCGCTCTGATACGAAGTTCAATCAATGTGAGAAAATAATTTTTTGTGCTAAAAAACCAATGTGAAAAAAATTGCTACCAAATCGCTAAAAAATCGCATATATATAAAATCGCAAGTATATGAAAAAATCGCAAATATTTAAAAACTGTGTTCCTCCAGTTATACAAATCCACTGGAAGTGGTGCGATATCTCCAAAGTAAACGAAGCAACAATTGTGTATAGATATACTAAAAATGCGTTTGCAAATAGTAATCAATCCAAATTAGTGCCAATAAATAAATTAGATATATTCCCTGTGATAAGTGTTGAATCATCCGTAATAAAAAATAAATAAATGATATGCTTATAAAGGTGCAATATATATACAATTGATGAGTATAAATAGATAAATAATGCCAATAGAATCTGATTAAATATAGATGATTAAATTCATGAGATAGGATAAGTAACAGGCGACAGTTCAATCCTCACTAATCTGGGATATCTGGATTCCTGCAGTACTTATTTGTTCACCCTCTGAGCTATTTCTTCCACAGCCACAACGAATGGTAATTTTCTCAGTATCAAGTGGTTTTATGTAAAATAAACAAAGAGAGAAAACATTGTGCAATATTGTTACAATAAAAGTTCACAGGCAAAACAGCACAGTGATACACTCACGTGTGCCTGACTTGTTTTAGGCATGCAGATAGGCAGATCTCAGCGGGCTTGTAAGGACAAGGCTTGCTACGCAAGCTGCTGCTGCTTGATACAATGTATTCAGCAGACTGTGTCCTAAGCTCCTCCCACGCGTTGCATCACTGACACGTGACTTTCTCAAGGCTATAGCTTAGCCTTGAGAAAGTCACGTGTCAGTGATGCAACGCGTGGGAGGAGCTTAGGACACAGTCTGCTGAATACATTGTATCAAGCAGCTTGCGTAGCAAGTCTTGTCCTTACAAGCCAGCTGAGATCTGCGTATCTGCATGCCTAAAACAAGTCAGGAACACGTGAGTGTATCACTGTGCTGTTTTGCCTGTGAACTTTTATTGTAACAATATTGCGCAATGTTTTCTCTCTTTGTTTATTTTACATAAAACCACTTGACACTGAGAAAATTACCATTCGTTGTGGCTGTGGAAGAAATAGCTCAAAGGGTGAACAAATAAGTACTGCAGGAATCCAGATATCCCAGATTAGTGAGGATTGAACTGTCGCCTGTTATCCTATCTCATGAATTTAATCATCTATATTTAATCAGATTCTATTGGCACTATTTACCTATTTATACTCATCAATTGTATATATATTGCACCTTTATAAGCATATCATTTATTTATTTTTTATTACGGAGGATTCAACACTTATCACAGGGAATATATCTTATTTATTTATTGGCACTAATTTGGATTGATTACTATTTGCAAATACATTTTTAGTATATCTATACACAATTGTTGCTTAGTTTACTTTGGAGATATCGCACCACTTCCAGTGGATTTGTATTGGTTTTTTAGCACAAAAAAATTATTTTCTCACATTGATTGAACTTTGTATCAGAGCGCATCAATCTATGTTATATGTTTTAATTTTTAGGGGATTCTGACCACTATATAATTGATAGTAGCTTGATATCATTGTCAATCTAACAATCTTTATTTAATTGCACGTGCATTCACATACATTTGATTTACACTTATTTGATTGTATATGTCACGCTAGAGCATTATTGTTCTTGGTGTTTTTGTTTATTTACATGATTCTCCGTCATCTGCTGCTTTGAGGGCGTCGTCCCATATTTTGAGAAGTGCCGTTTCTGTGCCATGGCCTGGGCAGAAGCCTGAATGCTGTGGGTCCAAGAGTTTGTGTGTGTCCAAGTGGAGTTGTAGCTGTTGTACTACTGCTTTTTCCATAATCTTGGAAATGGTGTTGAGGCTTGTTACCAGTCTGCGGTAGTTGGGATCTTTTTTTATTTTTTTTATTTTTTTTCTTAAATAATCTTTATTGACATTTCTTAGTTTACATACACCATTAAAAACATCCTCAAATTCATGTAAACAAACTCTGCGGGGAAAGGGGCCTTGTATCCTTCCACCAGTCCCCCCTCACTCCCACTAAATCTACAAAACTTGTCCAGTAGATGGTTTTATATGATACAGTAGGATGACAGGAATCTATTTACCCCCAAACCCTCCCACCTTCCCCTTGCCCTCATCCCGCCCTAAGCCAGACCTTTCGTTTATTCCTGACACCCTATGCTTGCCAACCAGGGGTTCCACATCTTCTCAAATTTTTTAAGGTTCCCTCTTCTGATATATAGGGCTCTCTCTTTACATATTACGTCATTTACTGTTTTAACCCACTCATCAACTGTCGGGGGGTGGACTGATTGCCATCTCTGCATGATAAGCTTCCGGGCCTGGTAAAGGCATCTCAGAACCACTATTTTGACTGCTGCCTCCTCCAGGCTCCATACCCTATATCCAAGTATGCAGAGTCTGACATCTGTCTCTAACGAGATTCCCCACTTTTCTCCAACAGAGCCCACTACCCCCAACCAGTACCGCACTAGTTTGGGGCACCTCCATACCATGTGGATCAGGTCACCCTCCTCCCCGCACCTAGGGCATTTGGCGTCAGGTCTTACTCCAAAGCAGAATAGTTTCTTTGGGGTGTAATATGCTCTATATAGCAGCATTAGGTGGGAAAGTCTCTGTGCAGGTGAAACTGAAACCTCCTGACCCACCTCCAAGATTTCCCTCCATTGTGTGTCGGTTAGCTTTCCCACATCCTTCTCCCACCCCTCCCTACAGCCAAGGTGCTCTGATCTAACGACAGCTTCCTTACATAGTTGCGTATATATTTCGGAAATAAAACCCTTCCTCTTCCCGGGTCTGATCACTCTTTGTAGTAATACCGCATCTATCCAAACAGGGGGACCTACCCTGAATTGCACCTCCAGAGCCGCTCTCATTTGCAGATACCTAAAAAATGTTTGCTTTGGCATACTATATTCTTTTTGAAGGTCCTCGAAAGTTTTCAATACATTCCCTCTATACAGTTGGGATAGACTATTTATACCCCACCTCGCCCATTCCTTAAATTCCCCCATAGCCACAATCTCCTGCAGGTTTCTGTTGTGCCAGAGGGGAGCAAATTCTGTAAACCCGACATATCCCATTAAAGACTTTGTTGCTTTCCAAACTTTTGTTATTAATTTGGTTGTGGGACTACTACCAGGTAGTGAATCTGCTTCCAGTGCCTCCGCTACGATTTTGTGGGGTGCCTCCAAAGTTAACAGGCTATTATCAGCACAACCGCCCCCTAGATGCTGCAGCTGTGCCGCCAAGAAATAGCATCTCGGATGCGGGAGAGCTATTCCTCCTTCTTTAACTGGTAGCTGTAGGTTCTGGAGGCTAATCCTGGCCTTCCCTCTTCTCCATAACAAATCCCTAAAAAGTGAATCTATCTTTTTGAACCACTTTTTATTCACCCACACCGGTGAATTGTGTAGCAAATACAACAATTGAGGCAACCAAACCATCTTAATTAGGTTGCCCCTTCCTGCTACAGAAAGGGGCAGCCGGTTCCAGATATCAATTTTGCGCTCAAATTTATCCAGTAGTGGAGCTAGATTATCTACGATAAACTGATTAGGGTTTTTTGACATATTTATGCCCAGATAACGGATCGTTGAAACTATTTTTAAGTGTGGGGTTCCCGGCAGGTCCTGACCAATGGGTGTATCTAGCGGCAGAAGTGCAGACTTCCTCCAGTTCACCACCAGTCCCGATACATTACCAAACTTCTCCATTATATCCATTACCTGCCTAAGCGAGCCTCCCGTATCTCCAAGAAACAGTAGGACATCGTCGGCATACAGGGCAACCCTCTCTTCTCCTATTCTTCTTACAAACCCCTTAATCTTTAAGCTGGTCCTAATATGAATTGCTAGTGGCTCCATGGCAAGGGCAAAAAGCAGGGGGGACAGAGGGCACCCCTGTCTTGTTCTCCTCTCTAAGCATATTTTCCCTGAGAGGTCTTTATTGACCCTAACCCTTGCACTTGGGGTCTTGTACAGTATTTTTATCCACCTTCTGAAACCAGGGCCCAGGCCAAATTCTTCGAGCACCCGCCAGAGATATGGCCACTCCAAACTATCAAAGGCCTTAGTTATGTCCAATGACAACACTGCTCTTGATCCCATATTCTCTGTCGGGGTCTGGAGGTTCATATAGACCCTCCTGATGTTCATGCTCGTGGTTCTATGGGAAATAAATCCCGTTTGATCCCCGTGGATAAGTTTATATATAATTTTATTAAGCCTGGCAGCCAACACCCTTGCCAGGATCTTAGCGTCTGCGCACAGCAGGGATATAGGTCTGTATGCCGACGGGTCCAATGGGTCACCCCCCTCTTTATGAAGCAGAATGATCTCTGTTTCGGTCATCGAAACAGGCAGACACCCTCCCCGAAGAGCCCAATTCAGTGTCTTCAGTAATTCTGGCAGAAGGACCTTCCCGTACCGCTTATAGGTCTCTACCGGAAGACCATCCGGTCCTGGAGATTTTTGGTTTGCCATTCCATTTACCGCCATTTGCACTTCAGCTAGTGTAATTGGTGCATCCATACCCTCTCTATCCTCTTCAGTAACCCTCGGGATCCTCATACCCACAAAAAAATTTTTCATGTCCTTCTCCTCGACAATCCCTTGCGACCTGTACAGATTTTTATAGTACTTCTCAAATATACCTGTAATTTCTGATCTCTGGGAGGATATCTCTCCCTTTGGGGTCCTGATTGCCGGGATCATCGAGGAGGAGGAATTGGTTTTTACCAAGTAGGCCAGCATGCGTCCCACACTTTCCCCCTCCCCAAATGTCCGTTGTTTCTGGAAGAGTTGCTTATTTTCACCCTTCTTCAAGACTGCTGCCCTATAGGTTTCCTGTATTCCCTCCCACCGTTTCTGCTTCTCTGGACTAGGGTTTGCTATGAATTGCTCCTCTGCCAGCTCCAGTTCCTTCCTAATACCCTCTTCCCACTCCCTTGCCCTTTTTTTTACACCTGCCACCCCCTGGATCAGAATGCCCCTCAGGAATGCCTTCAACGTATCCCATTGTATACCCGCTGTGGTTGAACCTTCATTAGATTTTAAGAAGTCTTCTAACTTCATTGTTATCCTCTCTGGTTCCCCCATTAGCTCCAACCAATATGGGCTTAGCTTCCAAAACCCTCTCGCCTCCCTGACCCCCATGTCCATTGAGGCCACCATCAGAGAGTGATCCGAGACCCCTCTCGGATAGTAAACTATATCCTTCATTAGAGGTGTTGCCTCCACATTCCCCAGGACCATATCAATCCTGGAAAAGGTAGAGTGGGAGGCAGAGAAGCAGGAATACTGCCTTGTTCCGGGATTCTGGGCCCTCCATATATCCACTAGGCCTGCTTCCTCTAAGAATTGACCCAACCGGCCCCCTGCTACACTATTTGCTTGGACTTTCGCTGGATATCTGTCCAGCTCTCTGTTCAGCACCTCGTTAAAGTCCCCCAATACTATCACCGGGGTGTCTGTCTTATCCAGCATAAACTCCAATAAGTTGTATAAAACTTCCAATTTAAAAGGTGGGGGAATATAAATGTTAGCAATGACATACATTCTGTTTTCAATAGAGCAGTATAAAAAGACATAACGACCCAAACTATCTATCCTGGTCTGCCTACAAGAGAACACCACACTTCTTGTCACCAATATGCTCACTCCTCTAGAGTACGAAGAGTGGACCGAGTGGTATTGGGCTTGAAACCTCCTGCTTGGGAGACATTTCATCGTATCCTTTGTCAGGTGTGTCTCCTGTAGACAGACCAGGCCCACCCCCCTTAACTCTAGTAGCGAAAAAATAGCAGCCCTTTTGTTTGGGTTCCCCATCCCCCGTACGTTCCAAGAACCTATTTTGAGAACCTTAGGCTGCATCAAACAGGCCACAGGCTAGAGCTGGCCTCCAAGAAGCCAAAAAACAAAGTGGGTGCCTTAAACTTAGTACACCATCATTCTCCCTCTCTATACCAAGTTCATATTGCTTCCCACAGTCCAAATCTTCTTATCTTCTGATCGAACAACCTAGCACTCTGGGCTCCTTTCCTTGGGTTCCAGTCTCTGTTTATTTTCTTCATACCAGTGGGTTTCCCCCCCCCCCCCCCGGGGAATCAAAGAAGAGAACCTCCCCCATTGCCTCAACCCGTAGCCTGGCTGGGTACAGTAGGGCATACTTGACATCAAATTTTTGTAGGGTACGTTTAACCTCCACAAAGCCTTCCCTGCGTCTCTGCAACTCCGGTGAGAAGTCCGCAAAAAATGAAACCCTTGCACCGTTGTACAAAATAAGCCCCTTCTCTCTGGCTTTACGCATTAAGGTTATCTTGTCACAGTGATTCAAAAATTTCATCAATAAGGACCTGGGGCGCCCTCCAGGGGGCGGAGCCCTGAAGGGGACCCGATGGGCTCTCTCAATTGCAAACTGTGGGGAAAATGCATCTCTTCCAAATATTTCTGTGAACCATCCTTCCAAAAAAGCAATGGGATTCTGCCCTTCACATCTCTCCGGGAGACCCACTATTCTTATGTTATCCCTTCTCAGACGGTTTTCCATTTCATCCATTTTTTCATTAATTCTACCCAGTTGTTCCTTCATAGACTTAACATCTTGCTGTAGGGGAAAAACATCATCCTCCACTTGGCTCACTCTTCCCTCCAAGCCGGTTATTCTATCTACTGCCTTTTGCAGTTCCTGCTTTATTAGTAACAGTTCATCCTTGATCTCTTTAATTTGGCAGCTTAACCCCTCCACTGATGCTCTGCAAGAGTTAATCGCATGAAAAATTTCCCTCAGGGTTGGTTCTGCCTCTGTAGCAGAGGCCATTGCTGGTGGTGGTACATGGACTTTTTCCCCTGCCCCTGGGCCTTTATTAACAATTGGATTTTTTATGCCCTGCTCCAGCTGGGGTGGAAGATGCCTGTCCATGACTTTTCCTATCCCCGGTGGTCTTAGGTTGCGGAGCTTGCCCATTCTTAATGGGGGTCTGTTCAGGAGTGTGTGCAAACCTCTCCAATTTTGCTGCAGCTGCTGCCGCCTGGTTCCCCTTCTCCTTTGCAGATCGTAACGACTGGGGCCCTAAATTCTCCATGTTGACTGGCTCCTCCCCTCTCCTCCTTGACATTGCCGTTGTTACCTTTATGTGCCTGGATACCCAACACCACCAGTGGGGAACAAGTGGGGCACGGGGGAAACCAGGGGACCGCAGTAGAAGTTAGCACAGGTAAATACTATCTCTTTAATGCAAGGTTCTGTTTACACCCCTCCAGTCCCCATTCAACCAGTATGCGTGTTTCAACAGTTCAGAGAGATTAACAAACTGATCAGATAGGTCACAGCTGCCCGATCCCTTCTCCTTCCCCCTGTTAGGCTATTGAACCACAGGGTAGTGTCCTTTGACTTTTAGCCGGGCACAATAGACTGTAATAGATTAAAGGGTCACAGCTCTCTTTCCAAGTCCCACTCTGATCCCCAAAGTCCCAGGACCCAGCATCCAGCTTCTTACCGGCCTCCTGGATGTGGCATAGGTATATAAGTATAGGCTCACCACCGGTCTCCAGATCCGCCCGTTCCAGCCATCCACTTCCCCTCCTCGCTCACCGCTCCGCTCCGTGACGGGATGCTGAAGCCGCCCCACTGACTCCCAGGCGCACAGGCACGGTAATTGCCGCGGCTTCAGTGGGCACGCTACAGTGCAGCTAGTTTGCTCCGATGACCGACAGCAACTTCTCCGTCTTCCTCTCCTGCTACAACGGCCGCACCGGGACCCAGGCCCAGACACCGGCTACCTAGTGATGCAGCCAGCCGAGCACGCCAACACCGATAACGGCCAATGGACAGTAGGGTAGCGAGGCTCGCAACAGGCTACTCGCTCCACACCACACTCCTTCCACTCCTTCCGCACCTACTTCCGGTCACGCCCCCACACGCTAGACACAACATTGGTGTGACCACAAGGATTGCCACCAGGGCCTCCTAATCGTATTCGCTGCAGCTTCTCCCAGAAGAGCCACACCAACCTGCACCGTAGTTGGGATCTTTAGGGTCGAGGTTGGGTTTCTTTAGGAGGGGTTTGACAATGCCTTGCTTGAGGGTGGTTGGAACAATCCCTTCTTTGATCGACTGATTTATGAAATGTGTTATAGTAGGAGCCAGAATGTCGGAACATTCTTTCAGGAGTAAGTGGGAATGATGTTTGGTGATGTGCTGTCTCAAAGGCTTCTGATGATGTTTTTGGTGGTGTCCGTGGTGATTGGGATCAGCGAAAAATTCGGTGATTTTGTGACGTTTGTGTGGATTTTCTCTTTTGCTTTAGTTGAATGAGGTTGGTTGTTTTTTTCCATCAAATTGTTTCCCGAATGTTGTTGATTTTGTCAATGAAAAAATCTGATAACTCATTACAGAATTCTTGAGTTTCTATGCTGGGGGCTCTAGGCAGGTAGGGTTCATAGTCTGCTCGACTATTTTGAAAAGTTCCTGAGGGCGGTTTAAGGCTGTTGAGATGGTGTTATTTTGATTGAAGATTGCTATGTGATATTTCTTAGTGAGTGCTTTGTAGTTTGTGTGGTTTTCCTTTGTAGAATTTCTTCTCCAGGCTCTTTTGGCTCTTCTGCGTTCCTGCTTCATTAAAGTAAGAGTGCCGTTAAACCATCCAGAGTTCTTTTTGCGGATGCATGTTCTACGTTTTGGAACCACTTCGTCTGCTGTTTGTAGTAATGCCTTTTTCAAGGAGTTGAGTGTTTGTTCCGTTGAGTGGTTTGAATTTAGCATTGCTATTTTGGTTGATAATGTGGTTTTGAAGAGTTTGGAATGTAGTTTCTTCTGAAATCTGGTCCAATGTGTTATTGTATGTTTCGGTTTTTGGATGGTGGTGTTGGTGGCGATTTTAAATTTGATAGCGTGGTGGTCCGTCCATGGTAGCGTTACGTTGTCGAATATGTTGATGTCCTTATTTTGTTTGAAGATGAGGTCCAGAATGTGTCTTGGACCATACGTAGGAGCCTTTATCAGTTGCTGCAGACCAAGTTCTTCTAGTTGGTTAATGCAGGCGGTGGTGATGGGGTCTTGGGTAGAGTTCGCCCAGAGGTTGAAGTCCCCATGTACCAGAAAGTTTTTGGTTTTCAGGGTGTACGTTGAGATGAATTCAGTGAAGGGTGTAAGGAGATTAGTCTTCGGTCCTGGTGGTCTGTAGCATAGTAGTATGTGACTGGTGTCTTGGGGTGTTTGAAAATGAAGGGTGAGTGTCTCCATGAAAGGAAGGCACTGAGTTCTGTAAATTTGGTTTGATGAGCGCAAGGTTAGATTTGAAGATCACTGCTAGGCCTCCTCCATTTTTTCCTCTTCTATGCTCAGTTAGAATGCTGTAGTTCTCCAACACCAATTCCGTTGGATGGCGTTGCAGTCGGGTGTTAGCCAGCTTTCCGTGATGAAGAGGCAATCTATGTTGTTTTGGGTGATGAAGTCATGGACTTCCAGTCTGACTGCAGATCTAGGTGCTGATCAGGGCGCATGCTAATTGTTGTGGTTGGATTGGTGACTTCCTCTGTTTGATGGCTGATTGAAGGTTGGTCTTTAGTAATTGTTCTTTTCTTAGTTTTTTTGAATGGAGGTTGGTAACGTTGAGGTGGTATTTATTAGCCTATGGAGGGTGTCCGCTGAGTATTTGAAGTTGCACATGGTGAGAAAAAGAGTTGATGTTGGTAGGATGATGCGATGATGATACTGATTAAGCAATGATGGGGTTGCTGAGTCGAATGATGGTTCTTAGGGGTGCCACTGATAAGGGGGTGGTGTAGCTGAAGGTGCTAATACTGGTGCGAAAGTTCTGATAGTGGTGATGAAGGGGGGGGGGCCCACTGGCCTACCCTCCCGTTGATCCAGAGGAGAGCGAAAAACCCCTAGCTGAGCTGGCCAATTGCTGCAGCAGAGGAAAAAATTCCTTCCTGACCGCCCGAGAGGCGATCGGACCCGAGGACCCTGGATCAACTGCTGTGAGTGGTGCCCCAGGGCACTTACCTGACAGGAATTTCCAGAGATGGAAAGAGAGAAGGAAGGATGATGGGGTCGGGGGGGAGGCTGACGGACAGAAAGAAAGGGCACTAGGGTGGACCTAGGCCACTACTTACCAGTCCTGCAGCCGCGTCTGGGTGGGCTGGACTCTGAGGCTAGGCCTAGGTGGTGGTTATCCTGGCTCTTGTATCCCCCGGTGCCCCTACAGTTGTCCGGTAGCAGGGGGGTGTTCAGGGTGGGAAGGGCCGATGGCCCGCTGCGACCGCAGTAGGGGTGAGCTGAGGGGGTAGGCTGGCAAGGGCCGCATCTAGGCCGCAGCCGCGGTCTGTCCCTCAAGTCTAGCGGGCTAGAGAAGAGGGGACCGGATGGCGGCTGCGGAAGGTGCCCCGGTGGGCTGGAGGTTGGGTGGGGGTCATGTGGGACCGGGGTCCCGGTTGGTGCTGCAGGGGAATTCGGGGATGAGTTCTGGGAGGCCGACGGGCTAGGCCCGAACTAAGCCCGAGCCACTGGCCGTCCGGAAGCTCGGGCTCTGGTGCGGCTACGGTCCCGTCTGCGAATGTGGATGGGGTCTCGTTGGCGTGGAGTGCGCGGGTCTGCCGATCGAGGCTGGGGGGGGGGGGGGCGGTGGTGAAGTGGCAGTCCGGCACTGGGCTAGAGCTAGGCCGGAGCCACGGCCTGTCCTGGAGGCTATCCGATGAGGTTAAGGGCTTGGATTGGCATCCGAATGGCCGCGGACGGCGTGGGTGGAGACCTGGGTGCTATCTGAGGCAAGTCGGGTCCGGGGGTCCCGTCCCGCTCCTGGTAGACGTGCTGGGGGGGGGGTCCCGGTTCTAATCTCCTAGGGAGTCCGGGGATGAATCTAGGGTGGCCGGAGCTTCAGACGCACATGTCCGCTCTCTGCTCAGACATCGCACATAAATTCGCATTATTGCTGACTTCCTTAGTGTAATATCCACCTGCAGATTGGTAACCAGTAAGTAAATGGACCAATCTGCTACATGTTGATGTTCTATCACGCACAGAGTATGTATGTATAATCTATTTATGATGTCTGCTCCGTCGGGCATAGGAACAGGGAATCAGGGGGTACCCAGAGAAAAGGAGGGGGTAAACCCATATTTATTTAGTTCAGAAATAATGATTAGGGCAGTCATGACGGTATTTAGGCACATTTCTTATGTATCCGATATAGATGATTTCCCATTGTTCACCTCATTTGTTAACTTAGTTGAGTTAGGTCACCATGTCATTCTAATTTCAAACCACTGTGCTACCTAATGAAGTGTTGGAACACCTTGTTATGTTAATGCCTATTTTCAGGACTCCCCACTCATTTATCGATTATATACCACACTTGCGAGAGTTTCATACATTCTGATGTGCAGGGTGTGCATACACACTAGCCTCCCACACATCGGACAACTTCCCAGTAACTGCACCCAATTGGCCCAGCATCATCTTCACTGCATCCATATCAGTCCACAGTCATTTGCCTGAGTAGTATGTTACAACAGATATGCCCGAGACATAATCGCCTAATGTAGGTGCACGTTTAGCTATCATGTTGGGGTGGGAGCCCAAGATCTACTTTAATCTGTCGTCTAGCATAAGCAGATGCCAGTGTCTGCCCAATACTTTTTTAAGGTAGTCCCAATGGGTACCATAAGTCGTCACCACTCATATTCTATCTGATAATTTTATTTAGTTTTTCCTCATCTTGTTCAAGGTCCAGAGTAATTTCCCTCTTCTTGGACCAGGCTTTTTTCTTTGCCTGTTTTATTATAGAATTTGGATAGCCCCTTTTCCTAAATCTGACTTAATTCCTTACTTTCTTTATGAAAATCCTTATTATCTGAGCAATTCCTGCAGATTCTCAAAAATTGTCCCACAGGGATCCCTCTCCCTCTAATAAGTGGCCAAGGATGGTGGCTGATGGCGTGGAGGAGTGTATTTCCCGCTGTGGGTTTTCTAAATGTACTGGTCACAATTTTTGTATTCTCCTTACGGATCAGCAGATCTAGGAACTCAATTTTCTCACTGTCCACCTTGTAGGTGACAAAATATTTCTGGTGTTGTTGAGTTCTTTTATGAATAATTCAAATTGTGACACAGTACCCCTCCACACCACCAGAACATCATCGATGGAGCGTACCCAAAGGGCCACATGTTCCCTAAATGCTGAGTGGTTGTATACTTCCTCTCTCGCCCACCATCCAAAGTGCAAGCACGTGTAGGATGGGGCACATGAGGCCCCCCATAGCCACTCCCCGTTTTTGTTTATAGTATTTACTATCGAAAATTAAGTAGTTGTTAACCTCCCTGGCGGTTTTCCAGAGTGTGGCTCGGGGTTAAAATTCAGCACCATTAGCGGTAACCCCGAGCCACACTCGGGATTGCATCGCAGGATCCTGGTGCCTCCTTACTTACCTTGTCCCCGCGATCCTGCGATGTCCCCCGCAGTGTCCGCGGGCTGTGTCCTGTTCCGAAGCCTCTCTGTGCCAGGCTCCGTTCCCTGCGAGCTTCGCGACGCACGGGGGCGGAGCCTGGCGGCAAATTCAAAAAAATGTAAAAAGCATAACACATACAGTACTGTAATCTTACAGATTACAGTACTGTATGAAATCATTTCACATCCCATTTGTCCCCAGTGCTCTGGCCCATGCCCTGCATGCAGTTTTATATTGCATATACTGTTCTTTCTGCCTGGAAACTGGAGATTGTCCATAGCAACCAAAAAGTGTCCCTTTACATCAAAAATGGCTTTAGACCAGCTAGAAAACGGCGATAGTAAATTAGAACACTTGCAGAATTGAGCGATAGTGAATCGTGTGGAAATTTATTTTATTACTATTTATTTTTATTTTTTTAATTATTATTTTTTTTTATTATATTATAATTTATGTTTTTGTGTTTCAAACTTTATCATACCCGGGATATCTACTAGACTCTTGTTTGGACAGATTTAAGTGTGTTATTGTTAATAATTACAGACCTACAATATAAAACGCCAAATTTCCATGCAAAATAATTGTACCGCTTTCAGCACCTAAAATCAGAAAGAATCATACCGCCAGGGAGGTTAAGAACCAATTCAAGCAATTCGATCAGGGATTCATTGTGGGGGCCAGCCAATGTGTGTCTGATATCCAGCCATTGCAATACTGCCTGTATCCCCACCTCATGGGGAATAGAGGAGTATCGGGGATTCCACATCAATCCCTGCCAATAGGCAGTCCCTAGGTATCTCCAATTTGTTTTGTTTTTGCAGAATATCTGCAGAGTCTTGTACATAGGAAGGTGATTCCCGGTTTAGGTGCTTAATTCTCTTGTCAATATATTTTCCTATCCTATCAAGGGGACGCCCCATTCCAGACACAATTGGTCTGCCAGGATTTTTTTTTTAGATTTTTATGCACCTTAGGGGTAATATAGAAAGTTGGTGTATTGAAATTAGTCATTCTCAAAAAGAAAAGTCTGTGAAAATGGTGATGAGGTGGAGTGGGTCAGGAATAAAACTCCTTCAACATTCTAAATATCCAATCTGAGGTCATCAAAACAGTGGATGGATGTGGGTACGCTTACCAGAACCGGTGGACTCTAGTGCCAGCAGCATAGAGTCAATCGAGCAGTGTGCCACCATGGGCAGATGTTGCTTCAAGGAAATTACACAGATAGGAGCTGGAGGAGGAGGAAGGAGATGGTGCAGACGTCCGAACCTTGAATTCATTCCTGCTTTTGCCATTGTGATCCAACCGTATGGTCCGTGTCCGGAAACCATCCATCCGCTTTGGGCCATCTTTACATCTGCCCGTGGTGGCACACTGCTCGATTGACTCTATGCTGCTGGCACTAGAGTCCACCGGTTCTGGTAAGCGTACCCACATCCATTCACTGTTTTGATGACCTCAGATTGGATGTTTAGAATGTTGAAGGAGTTTTATTCCTGACCCACTCCACCTCATCACCATTTTCACAGACTTTTCTTTGAATTTTTGAGTATGCCCTTTTAGAGGGGTACCCCCACATGTTTGGAGAGACATTTACACACTACTTCACATGGTGTTTATGTTGTGTTTTTTATTAGCGCTACAATTTACCTATTTTATATATTTGTTTGTCACATTGTAGCAGATCTTTTTTGAGTTTTTAAGGTTTAGCGCATTAACCACCTTTATCACTCTCAAAAAGAGAAATTCCTTTTGTGTCAACAGACCAACTTCCTGTGCTCTAGTCAAAACATAGTTTATTTCCTTGACCAAATTTGGAAAGGGGTTATCTGGCCATCTTTTATAGCAGCTGGAGTCATTCAGCTGTCTATAGACTTCTTCCAGATAGTCACTTTCAGACCACAAAACTACGTTCCCTCCCTTATCACTGAGTTTGATAATACAATTAGGTAGCAATTTAAGTTCTAGAAGTGCTTTCCTTTCATTGGGTGAGAGGTTGTTCACAGTGGGTTCTATCTTTTCCTATTTTATAGCTCGTATATCCTCCGTAGTTGCCTCCAGGAACATTTGAAGATATTTATTATTAGAAAAACTAGGGAAGCGTTGTGACTTATTAGCTAGACATGACATGGGAGGTGGATCTAAAATCTCCGAGTCTATCCAAGTGTTTCCCTCAGTATATTCAATAAGTTGTAATTCATCCATCTCCATTAGCAGCTTTAATCCATTGTCATTTTTAAATTTTTTTTTTCCAAAGAACATGAGTTTAAAATTGACCCGCCTTAAAAACAGGTATATGGGGGGCGTGGCTTGGCAGCAGATGTAGTCAGTCACACTTCGTGTGAGCTCCACTATTATCCTGAAAATCACCGTTGATCATCCCATTTCAGTGTCAGACTGTTCCCCAGTGAAACCTGTCACACCCGCCCAGCTACTGCAATACTTACGGCTTAGAAGATGCCTAGGCGCGGCTCCACGGCCCGTTCTGCCCTGGACCACGAGACCCAAGATGGCGGCTCGTCTTTGAAGTCGGCTGCAGTGAAACACAGGGAGGCCGTGCAGAAACTGTTCTCCCAGAATGACATGTGGGACTCACCGGAGGTACCTGGAAACGGAGCGGAGAGTCGTAGTGGCTCACAGTCGGAAGCAGATGATGCAGCACCCCTGGAGGATCCGAATGCACCGGTGTAACCCTGGGACACAGTGAGTAATTTACCCATGTCCCAAGCTTCACACAAGGCCCAATCCACAGGCTCGGCTGGGCCTGAACCCACACTGAGAGATATCCTCTCTGCGGTCATATCCTGCAATCTTTCTATTACTATTCTGGCCACGGAAGTTAAGGGGATGAAAGCTGAAATGTCCTTAATGCGCTAGGACATGCAGAAATTAAGGGATCATACATCCGCCATTGAAGGGTGCATTAGCATCATAGAGGATGAATGGGCCCCCATGCAGAGAGAGTCGCATGCACAGCAATTAATGGTGGCTAAACACGCCGCGAAACTTGATGATTTAGAAAATAGACTTTGCAGAAACAACGTTAGAGCTATTGGCATTCCTGAAAAAATGGAGGGGAGAAACCCGGTCAATTTCATTGAGCACTGGCTACTGGAAAAGTTTGGGAAGGAATCATTCTGTCCTATGTTTGCAGTGGAGCGCGCACACCGGGTACCTTCCAGGCCTCTGCCTCCGGGTAATCCCCCTAGAGCCTTCCTGTTCAAAATGCTCCATTACAGAGATAGAGATATTATCTTGTCTAAGGCACGTACCCTGGGGGACGCCCTGGTGATCGATAACTCTAAAATATCCTTGTTTACAGACATTTCGGCTGAGGTGCAAAAGCACCTCTACCCTCACTCCCGGTTATCCACCAGTGTTTCTTCCACCTCTATACTCATCACTTTCTCTCCACCAGCTCACTATCCTTCCATCTGTTCCCCAATTATATCATTACACATCACTTACACACCTCATTTCTCTTGCCAATCACAAGGGGCGCTAGGAGGGCCCGGATCCGCCGGGGATTTCGCTTGTGGTGGGTGTCGCCATTAGACGTGCTCCCTCGGCTCCCGGCATCAGTGTCTTCGGTTGGCTTATGGCGGGCGTCATTCTCCTTCCACGTGTACACATATCTGTAAGTTGTGTTATTCCAATGGTTTGGGAGGGTATCTACCCCACCGCCCCTCCCCGCCTTGACATAGCTAACTTACTTAGCCTTCTACCTTCTCATTTCAGATATTGCAATTGTCTGCTCCTGAAGAGTGGCTTAAAGCCGCGAAACGCGTCAAGCTACCTGACATTGTATCTTTCAGTTACATTATTATCATGACATGTATTCATAACCTTTACTTCAATGGTGTTTTTAGACTATTGACTGTATAGATGCTATCTACTTAAACCTTTCTATGCTGCCTTGAGAATTGGTGGACCCCCTAAAGCTATCATGTATATGCTTGTTTGTTAAACGTGTTTTTACTAGTACTCACCTATTTGGAATCGGCACCATGATATTGGATGCAATTAATTTTTTGTACCTGTGATTAAATGTTATTAAACATGTTTTTTACACCCTAATAAACCAATTTTATGTTCCACCAACTTATTCAATTTGTCATCATGGGTTTCATTTAAAGTCCCACTTTTTAGTTGCTTTGCTGCCTCTGGCCACAATTGTGTTTTTATTGCCTGAGGTGCAAAAGCAGCGGGCCCAGTTTAACGATGTTAAAAAGAGACTTTGCTCCTTGGAAATACAATACTCCATGCTTTATCCGGGCCATCTGCGTGTGGTGGCCAGAGATGAAGTGCATTTTTTTGAAAAACGCGCAATGGTGATGCAATGGCTGGATAGAGAAGAACGATCCCTACGGGAAAAATTGAGCAGATGGCGCAAAAATACCTGAATGTCATCATTTTTTCACGCATGTAACACTGGTACAATTACTATCTACTTAAGATCTGATTGGTAACAAGATTATAAAACTCCTGTCAAGGCGGAAGACTATGCTCACAAGGCGTGTTAGTTTTACTCACGCTAATGAACACTATACGAGGCCTGTTGCCTATTGGCTCTTCAAAGCCGGCTACTGAACTTAGCTCCCCAGTTGAGAGTCCTTCGTGGACATTACAGTTTTTTATTTCTGGTTTTATTGTGTTACTTGGGACCCAGTTGGTTCATTGGTCCTGGTCTTGCTTAACCTTTTATTTTACAGATTTCACTTTTTTGATCAGAGACTGCCTACTATATACTGCCATATCCGGTACTCTATGGATAATCATCTAGAGAGTGCCGCGCCTATTCCTTATGGCTTTCAAACTCTTGTCTTGCATACATATGTTTTAATGTCTTATGGCTAAACAAGTTGTTCTGACAAGTTGGAATGTAAGGGGTCTAGGGGACAGAGTAAAACGTCTAGCGGTACTTCATATGCTTAAACGCATGGGTTCCTCTGTGGTGTGTCTGCAGGAGACGCATATACTGCCTGGTCAAGAGTCCCCATTTTCTGTCAAATTATTTGGTGCCCAGTTTCACTTTGCCTTCTCATCCTACGCCAGGGGGGTCAGTGTGTTGATAGGAATCAATGTCCCCTTTACACACACTGCTTCACTTATTGACCCTCACGGTCGGTATATATTTCTAGTATGCTCATTGGATGGATTACAGTGTATTATTGGAAATATATATATATACCGCCCCCTTTTTCGGTAGAGGTCATCAAAATTCTGGCTACTTTTCTGTCACAGCATCCGGGTATTCCGGCACTTATTGTGGGTCATTTCAATAACTACTTGGATACAGATCTTGATAAACTGTCCACAAAAGCCCCTCCGAGTGATTTGAGCGGGGGGCGGACATACTTCGCTCGGCTTCTTTTAGAGCTGGGGCTGAGAGATGTTTGGCGGATGAACTATCCACAGGTAAAATGTTATTCATGTTACTCTGCCACACATAGAGGTGTCTCCAGAATTGATCTTGGTCTTGGCAATGATACGATGCTACCACTAGTAACTTCCTCACTCTACGAGGTGAGAACTAGATCTGATCACTCCCCCCTTTGTATAGAGATCCTTGCATCCGGCATATCCAAGCGGGTTTGCTGGAAACTCAACCCGTTTTGGTTGTCGCTATTTCCTAACCCTGACCCTATTCACAATAACCTGACTACATTTATTCGGTTTAACAAACCTACGGCTAGTCCTGGTGTTTTCTGGGATACACTAAAAGCCTATTTAAGAGGTCAATTTATTAAATCTATCAGTGCCATTAAGACCGGGACCAAGGCTTGGGAACAATCTGTACTGAAGGAGGTTGAGAGGGCTGAATCTGCCTTTGTTGATTCCCCCTCGGAACATACTCAGAAAACTTTGCATGAAGCTCAGCACATGGCTAAACATTTGGTACTAACCAAAGCCGAAAATAAAAGGTTTTTCCTTCAATAGAAATATTTTGAGGAGAGAGAAACCACAGGACATATGCTTGCTATGATGGTGAGATCACAGGTTCATCCCATATAGAAGCAATCACTAATTCCTCAGGGACCCTAGTTTCCTCTCATGTAGATATTCTATCCACGTTTAGAGATTTCTATGCTGATGTGTACTCCTCTAAGGTCTCACCCACTATAGATGAAATTGACTCTTTTCTTGAACGATGCCAACTGCCGCAGATTCTGGCCCAAGATTTGGAGCAGCTGAATGCTCCCCTTACGGCTGATGAGCTGCTGGAAGCATTAGCGCTTTCCTCTCCTGGTAAGTCTCCGGGTTCGGATGGCTTGCTGGCAGAGGTGTACAAACGCTATCCTGAAACGTTATTAGAGCATTTAAAAGAGGTGTTTGAGGACGCTAGAAAAACGGGAAGCTTACCCCAATCCATGAATGAAGCAATTATTGTGCTTCTTCTGAAACCTGGTAAAGAGGCTCATTCCCCAGACTCCTATAGGCCCATATCGCTATTAACAACTGATGTAGAACTACTGGCAAGGGTACTGGCCACCAGACTAGCTAAAGTTATTCATAAAGTGGTCCACAGGGACCAATCAGGGTTTATCCCATCGAGATCTACAGCCCTTAACATCAGACGACTCTTTCTTAACCTTCAAATACCTGTCGATAACCCGGGTAGGAGAGCGATCCTGTCCCTAGACGCAGCTAAGGCTTTTGATAGCGTCGAGTGGCCTTATCTGTGGGAGGTTTTGAAGCGCTTTGGACTGGGGTACGAATTTATTCAATGGGTAAGGCTGCTATATGCAGCCCCCACGGCTAGGATTCGCGTAAATGGAGACCTTTCTGATTCATTTCCCCTCTTCAGAGGCACGAGACAGGGGTGTCCACTTTCACCCCTGTTATTTGCGTTAGCCCTTGAACCACTTGCGGCTACTGTTAGATCATCCCAGTCTATAGTGTTTTTGGTTTTTTTTTTATTATTTTATTTTAGAAAGGTAATCATATGAAAACACAGATACATTCCCAATGAAACGTACAGAAGAGACAATAGGCTCCCCAATGGCACTCAAAAGAACAGTCATTATATGAATAAAGAAAACTAATGTCATCCATGGGGTACCACCAGTTTGTATATAGTGGGTTTTAACAGAGGACCGCTCACAGATAAGATCTCCCTTTACGCGGATGACACTTTGCTATATCTGGGAGACGTGGATGCTTGCCTTACGAACGTGATGCAGGTAATCCAACAATTCGGATCCTTATCAGGATTCTCTATCAATTGGAGCAAATCTGTCCTTCTCCCAGTAGATGAACCAATGATCTCGTTACCGCCTATTGCGGAATCCCTTAAGGTAGTTTCTTCATTTAAATATTTGGGAGTACAGGTGTCAACTGACCCACTGACATATTTAGAGGACAATCTCCTACCCCTTTTCAAGAAACTTCAAATGACGTGTAATACTTGGTGCAAACTCCCATTGTCAGTAATTGGAAGAATAAATTTAATTAAGATGGTTTGGGGACCCCAACTATTATACATTATGCATAATTCTCCGCAATGGATACCACGTAGATGGTTCAGCCGTATTGATACTTTGTTCAGGTCCTTAATATGGAAGAAAAAAGTAGCCAGAATAAGTCTTTCTACTCTGCAGTATGGTAAAGAT
The DNA here is from genome assembly GCA_037952835.1 of Lithobates septentrionalis. NCBI lineage: Eukaryota > Metazoa > Chordata > Amphibia > Anura > Ranidae > Lithobates > Lithobates septentrionalis. The sequence continues at coordinate 409,509 of JBBDGP010000965.1, forward strand.
CAGGGAGGAGCTGCAGTCCCTAACCCTAAACTTTATTTATATGCCTCTCAACTGCAACAATTAAGTGGTTTTGGGTTACTGGGCGAATCTGACTCGGACGAAAACATATTGCGGACTGGAACACTGAATACCTCGGTGCTGGCGAGTTTGGAGGGGGGGTTACCACACCTGCCACAAACAGCACCCACTGTTATTCTTCTGAAAAAACTATGGTCCACGGTCGGGTCTAGTTTGAAGATCTTGGGATTTTTGGCAGAAACTCCATTATGGGATAACCCGAACTTGGCAGAGGTATACAAGTTGGACGGCTTCCAATCCTGGAGGCTGGCCGGAATTTGTAACATCTCCCAATTGTTTAATCAAAATGTATTAAAAACTTTTTTGGAACTGCAAACAGAATTTAACCTTCCCAGGCATCGATTCTACAGATACCTTCAGGTACGACATGCTCTCCAGGCCCAAGGTCAGACCTCTACTCTCTCACTTGCCACCCACTCCCTGATAAAAGCCATTTTTTTCGGTCAGGAAAAAAAGGGCCTAATATCTCATATCTATTCTTTTTTGTTGTCAGCCACACAAGACACCATGACTCTACTGAGTAGGCGGGGCTGGATGGTGGACTTAGGGGAAGTGAATGACGAAACATGGGACATATGTCTCCAAGCAGGGCCGGTTACCTCTGTTTCACAATCACACAGACTGTCTCATTTATTTTTGCTGCATAGGGCTTACCGCACACCTGTACAACTACAGGGGGTAGGAGAGGCTCTTCTTTGTGTCCCAAACGTTGTGGGGAGGAGGGATCACTAATTCACCTGATGTTGCGTTGCCCCAAACTGCATCGATATTGGGGCAGCGTTACTGAAGCAATTTCCACAGTTTTTCAGATTAGGGTCCCTTTGGACCCCCCAATATGCATCTTGGGAGCGGTAGATGAGGAGATATATCCCCCCCTATTAATATAGCGGTGATTAGATTACTGTATCTGGCCCGTAAGATGGCCAGATTTTGGTTATCTTTACATGTTCCAACCAAAAAACAATGGGTAGAACAGGTCAACTATATCCTTATCAGGGAGCATTTAACATATCAGCATAGAAATGCATCTCGGAAATTCTATTCCATATGGCAACCCTGGCTGGAAACCCCTGGATTGGCACCCCCACGACTGGTTATGCATAGATTACTACAAGTATAACAATCTGGTGTGGGGATGAATGAACCTTACCTAAATATAAACCAATGAGGCAGGACAGTTGGTGTATTCATACCTTGACTAAACGAAGAAGTACTCATATGCTTGAGCAGACTGTGGGCAATGTTGTCTGTTAGATGACCCCTTGGTCATCTGTTGGTTGTGTAGGGTCAGAGAGTCCCGGCTCTCTTGCACAACTCGGCTCTCCTTCTATATGTTAAAACAATTACTTTTGATGCCACTGTTGTGTGATCTTTATTTGCACAATACACATTCTGTCAAGATGACATATGTAACTTTTGGTTATAAGATTTATACGCTGTCATTTCTGGTGATTTGATGTATACTATGTTTCTTGTCTCTGGTGGCACAATAAACAAATTTTCTAATTTAAAAAAAAACAGGCATATATTCTTGTATATTTCAAACAGGGTTACTGGGTTATTGCATGGGGAAAATCCCAGTTCTTTGCTCAATACAGATATATGATCAGAGTTAAGTTCATGTTCTGTCAGGTTAATAATATTTAGGTCTGACTTCTCTGCAACCTTGTTGTTACCCTGTTCTCCAATGAAGTAGAGCTCCCCATCCTGGATGGGTTCCGATTCTGTGTTACTGTAGTTTCTTTTTCTATTTCTCTTTCTCCTTCGTTTTTTTCTTTCTACATTTGTCTTGGGAGATTTCTCTAAAAAAGTTACTGTTTTTCCTCCTTCTTTGCTATTATTCCTATCACTCTGTTTGCAGGGCCTATTATGTGATCTACTTCTCCCTCTTTTTCTTTCAAGGTCTAATATAATACCCATTTCAAAATCCATCGTATCTCTTTGGAATTTTTTCTGTTTTCCTATTTTTTGTTCCTTCTGAAAATCCTCTACTTCCTTTTTCAATCTTTCATTAAATTTGCCAAATTCATCTACTTCCTGATATTCATCTAATAGCTTTATGCTATCTTTTAATTGTGTTTCCAATTCCTGTAACTGTGTTTTTTCCTCTTCAACAATCAGACCAATCATATGCAATCCATGCTCAACTTACTCTTCAGTCCATATTTTCAAAAATCTATCATTATGTAAATGATCTGCAGGTACAATGCGTTCCCGTAAGCCCCTTGGTATCATTTGTGCTTGTAAATATGCCTCTAATGCAATGATGTTCCATGTTCTTTTTAGATGTTTCATAGTCAAATTACTATGTTTCTTAAAGAGTTCTCCAAACTCATTTTGACATTTGGGAGCATTTTGTTCATCTCCACTAAAAACCTCCCTGATTTCCTGTTCCATCCCACTGTCTATACAGAATGCCATATTGAACTATATATTTAATGAAACAGAGGTGTATACTTGAAGGCCTACAATACACCACTCAGCGCCAAAGAGATTAGTTATTGTTCCCAAAATACCAAAATGGTAACCCAGAAACAGGGTAATACCAAAGTCACCCAATTATTTTAGCAAACGAGGGATTGAATCCTATCCAGACAGCTGTTTAAAAACAATACAAATTTTTAAAAAATAGTATAAAAAAATATAGACCGCTAAAAACAAACCGTATCCGTCAAATACTACAAACAGCGCTCATGTTGAGCAATACTGGCATGTGGCCAACTTCACAGCAAAGTCTTTAAAAACAGTGATGAACGTTACACTGGTTCAGAAAGTGTTCATAGGTGATCATAAAGATTGTCACAGTGTGCACGTTGCACCGATTCCTCAAATTCCACCACATGAAACACACTCCCCTCAGCGGGTTAAACTCACCAGAGCACTATAGTAAAAACAGCTTCTAAGGGAAGTATTCCTCTGAACCATATACTGTAGTCACCACCATTCCAGGAGATCAACGAATGATAACGGCTCCAATAAAGGTCATAAACAAAAGAGAGCGCACATAGCGTAATCCCCTTTATTAATAACAAAAGAGAGCCCCTCACAACAAATATCTCCTCATAAATATATACGTACAAACAGCAATCAATGAAGCTTTGAAAGTATAATCAAGCGTTCATTTCACTGTTTAAGCACTTCCCTTAGAGGATGTTTTTACTATAGTGCTCTTGTGAGTTAAACCCCCTGAGGGTAGTATGTTTCACGTGGTGGAATTTGAGGAATCGGTGGAAGGTGCACACTGTGACAATCTTTATGATCACCTATGAACACTTTCTGAACCAGTGTAACGTTCATCACTGTTTTCAAAGGCTTTGCTGTGAAGTTGGCCACATGCCAATATTGCTCAGCATGAGCGCTGTTTGTAGTATTTGACTGATACAGTTTGTTTTTAGCTGTCTATATGTTTTTTATACTATATTTTAAAATGAACTATATATCTGTCTGAACAAACCCAAGATTTTGCACTATGTAGGGCAACACACCACACACAGAGTATATATAGGGGAGGGAGGTATGTTGGAAAACCAACTATAAAGACTATGGGGGTCTGCTGGACCGCTGACATATACAATCCCTAAATTCCTTTTCATAGATCACAGATCTGTAATTCAAATATAAGTGTAGGGAGATGGTATTAAACAGAGGAATTGCGCATCCTAGTACGCCATGTGAGATTGCTATTAACCCCAATAAATATGGATAGAAAGCTGGCAGGATTCAACCATATAGCGGTTAAACTAAACCAAAACCTACATGTACAAAAATGGAGAAAAATGGGATTCCCGCCAAAATTCATGTACTAGTAGTACTCGCTGATTAGATATCAGTACTCGCTGATTAGATATCAGGGGGTGTGATCAATAATAACACTATGTCAAAAAATAAAGATAAAAAATAAAGAGATCTATACACACCCTAAAGAGTTAACTACAAAATAATTTATTGATTAAAGGAGCAAAATACAAAAATGCACAGCAAGCCAAAAATCCCGCTTATCTCCTGTATATAGGACAAAAGGGAATTATGTACAAATTCCCTAGTGTTCTATACTTCCCTACATCAAATAGGAACAGATAAACTAGTGTGAACATATACAGTCGGGTCCATAAATATTTGGACATGGACACAATTCTAATCTTTTTGGCTCTATACACCACCACAATGGATTTGAAATGAAACAAACAAGATGTGCTTTAACTGCAGACTTTCAGCTTTAATTTGAGGGTATCTACATCCAAATCAGGTGAACGGTGTAGGAATTACAACAGTTTGTATATGTGCCGCCCACTTTTTAAGGGACCAAAAGTAATGGGACAATTGGCTGCTCAGCTGTTCCATGGCCAGGTGTGTGTTATTCCCTCATTATCCTATTTACAAGGAGCAGATAAAAGGTCCAGAGTTCATTTCAAGTGTGCTATTTGCATTTGGAATCTGCTGCTGTCAACTCTCAATATGAGATCCAAAGAGCTGTCACTATCAGTGAAGCAAGCCATCATTAGGCTGAAAAAACAAAACAAACCCATCAGAGATAGCAAAAACATTAGGTGTTGCCAAATCAACTGTTTGGAACATCCTTAAAAAGAAAGAATGCACCGGTGAGCTCAGCAACACCAAAAGACCCGGAAGACCACGGAAAACAACTGTGGTGGATGACCGAAGAATTCTTTCCCTGGTGAAGAAAACACCCTTCAACAGTTGGCCGGATCAAGAACACTCTCCAGGAGGTAGGTGTATGTGTGTCAAAGTCAACAACCAAGAGAAGACTTCACCAGAGTGAATACAGAGGGTTCACCACAAGATGTAAACCATTGGTGAGCCTCAAAAACAGGAAGGCCAGATTAGAGTTTGTCAAACATCTAAAAAAGCCTTCACAATTCTGGAACAACATCCTATGGACAGATGAGACCAAGATTAACTTGTACCAGAGTGATGGGAAGAGAAGAGTATGGAGAAGGAAAGGAACTGCTCATGATCCAAAGCATACCACCTCATCAGTGAAGCATGGTGGTGGTAGTGTCATGGCGTGGGCATGTATGACTGCCAATAGAACTGGTTCTCTTGTATTTATTGATGATGTGACTGCTGACAAAAGCAGCAGGATGAATTCTGAAGTGTTTCGGGCAATATCTGCTCATATTCAGCAAAATGCTTCAGAACTCATTGAATGAATGAATGATTTGTAAAGCGCTGCAAATGCGAACTGAATCGCCTCAAGGCGCTAGATGCATTCTCTGTTGTCAGCTTCTTAGAAAAGGAAGGTCTTTAGTCTTTTCCTGAAGGCCTGGTGGTTTTCTTCTATGCGGATGTTGGTTGGAAGAGCATTCCATAGTCGAGGTCCTTGGACTGCGAATCTTCGTTCTCCCTTTGCTTTGTGGCGGTATTTGGAAATGAGGAGGTTTTGGTTAGCTGATCGAAGACTGCGATTCGGCCTGTAGTGTTTTATTTTCTCCCAGAGATATAGCGGAGCGTTTCCTTGTATGCATTTGTGGGTGAGGCAGAGGGTCTTGAATGTGATCCGATTCTTCACGGTTAGCCAGTGTAGGCTCTTTAGGGATGGGGAAATGGATTCCCAGGGTTTTTTTTCCTGTTAACAGTCTTGTCGCCGTGTTTTGGATGAGTTGCAAGCACGCAAGCTGATATTGGGGTAGTCCTACATAGAGCAAATTTGCGTAGTCGAGTCAGGAATTGATTGTTCCCACAACTGCTGCTTTGTCCTCTTCTGGGATCAAGGGGATGAGTCTGCATAGCAGGCGGAGGAGATGGTGGGATCCGCTAACTACTGATCCTATTTGTGCATCCATTGTCATTCCTGAGTCAAAGATGACTCCGACTCTTGGCTTTGGTGCTTGGTGAGATGATCTGTCCGAGGATGGTGGGAGGTGTCCACGGAGTCTTTATTTTGGAATTTTTGTTAGCATAAGAAGTTCTGTTTTTGATCCGTTGAGTTTGAGGGAGCTAATGGTCATCCAGTCATCTATTAAAGTGAGGCATTTCTCTAATTGCTGATGAAGGTCTTTTTGTCCGTTGATGCAAAGGTAGAGTTGGGTGTCGTCAGCGTATGAGTGGAAGCAGAGGTCCGTTTTCCTGATGATATTGAGAAGTGGACGGATGTAGATGTTGAATAGCACTGGTGACAAGGGTGAACCCTGAGGGACTCCACAGGAGATTGCCCGGGTTTCCGAGGTGAATGTTCCTAGTTTCACTATCTGAGAGCGATTCTCTAAGGAGGATGCAAACCATTTTAGAGCAGAATCTGTAGCTCCTGCAACTTCCGTGAGGCGGACATGTATAGTATTGTGGTCCACTGTATCGAATGCTGCGCTGAGGTCTAACAGTACCAGGAGACACGATTCTCCATCATCTGCTGCTTCAAGGGCATCGTCCCATATTTTGAGAAGTGCTGTTTCTGTGCCATGGCCTGGGCGGAAGCCTGATTGCAGAGGGTCCAGGAGTTGGTGTGTGTCCAGGTGGCGTTGTAGCTGCTGTACTACTGCTTTCTCTATAATCTTGGAGAAGGTGTTGAGGCTTATTGGTCTGCGGCAGTTAGGGTCCTTAGGGTGGAGATTGGGTTTCTTTAGCAGGGGTTTGACGATGCCTTGCTTGAGGGAGGTTGGCACAGTCGCTTCTTTGAATGATTGATTTATGAGGTGTGTTAGGGTAGGGGCCAAGATGTCGGGACATTCTTTCAGGAGTTTAGTGGGAATGATGTCGTTTGGTGATGTGCTGTCTCGAAGGCTTCTGATGATGTTTTTAGTCGTGTCAGTGGTGATTGCGGACAAAGAAGTTCGGTGGTTGAGTGATGTTCGTGTCGATATCCTCTTTTTGCTTTGGTTGAGTGAGGTTGGTTGTTATTTTCTGATGAATTGATTTACGAATGTTGTCGATTTTGTCGATGAAGAAATCTGATAACTCATTGCAGAATTCTTGAGTATCGTTTGCTGGGGGCTCTAAGCAGGTCGGATTCATTGACTGAGCAACTATTTTGAAAAGTTCCCGCGGACGGTTTAAGGCAGATGAGATGGTGTGCGAGAAATGTTCTTTTTTGGCTTTGAAGATTGCCTTGTGGTATTTCACAGTGAGTGCTTTGTAGTTAGCATGGTTTTCCTTGGTGGGATTTCTTCTCCATGCTCTTTCAGCTCTTCTACGTTCTTGCTTGAGTAGGGTGAGAGTGCCATTAAACCAACTCGAGTTTTTTTTCCGCTGAGAGGTTTGAGTTAAGCAAAAGTATTTTGTTTGATAATGTAGTTTTGAAGAGTTCGGAGTGTAGTTTCTTCTGAGATCTACTCCAGTGTGTTGTTGCGCGTTTCTGTTTTTGGAGGGTGGTGTTAGTGGTGATTTTAAATTTGATAGCGTGGTGGTCCGTCCATGGTAGTGGAGTATTGTCAAATATGTTGATGTCCATATTCTGTTTGAAGATGAGATCTAGAGTGTGTCCTGAACCGTGCGTGGGAGCATTTATCAGCTGTTGAAGGCCTAGTTCTTCCATTTGGTTGACGCAGGCGGTTGCGATAGTCTTGGGCAGAGTTAGCCCAGAGGTTAAAATCCCCAAGTACCAGAAGGTTTTGTGTTTTCAGGGTGTGTATTGAGAAGAATTCAGTGAGTGGAGTAAGGAGATTGGTCTTTGGTCCTGGTGGTCTGTAATAGTAGTATGTGAATGGTGTCTTGAGGTGTTGTTTGAAGATGCAGTGAGAGTGTTTCCATGAAAGGCACTGAGTTCTGTAAAGTTGGTTTGCTGAACCCAAGGTGCGATTTGAAAATCACTGCTAGACCTCCTCCTTTTTTTCCTATTCTATGCTCAGTTAGGATACTGTAGTTCTCGGGCACCAATTCAGTTAGGATGGTGTTGCAGTCAGATGTTAGCCAGCTTTCTGTGACGAAGAGGCAGTCTATGTTGTTTTCGATGATAAAGTCGTGGATTTCCAGCCTGTGCTTGACTGCAGATCTGGTGTTGATCAGGGCGCATGCTAGTTGTTGTGGTTGGATCGGTGTCTCCCTGTATTTGATGGTTGATTGTGGGTTGGTCCTTAGTAATTGTTCTTTTTTTTTTTTAGTCTTTTTTGAGTGGCGGTTGGTATAGTTGAGGCAGTGTTTCTTAGCCTGTGGAGGGCGTCTGCTGTGAATTTGAAGTTGCACATGATGAGGAAGACAGAGTTGCTTGAAGGAAGGGTGTTCTGATGATGGTACTGATGTAGTGATGACGAGCTTGCAAGGGGATGGAGGGATCAGATGGCTACCACTGCTTCTGGAGTGGTGTGGGTGACGGGCTAGGTGTTGGTGCGGAGGTACTGAAGGAGGTGTCGCTGCCTACTGCCCTCTTGTTGATCCAGAGGAAGGCGAAAAACCCCTAGCTGCTTTTGCTAATTGTGCAGCAGAGGAAAAAAATTCCTTCCTGACCCCCCGAGGGGCGATCGGACTTGGGCCCCTGGATCAACTGCTAGAGTACCCCCAGTGCCTTACCTGTACGGATGGTCCAGAGGAAAGATAGGGAGGGGGGTCTGACGCTACTTACTGGTAGGTGGTGCGGTGGCTGCGTCTAGGACGATTTAAGGTAGACTGGACTCCGGTGAATAACCAGTGCCCCTGCGGTGAGGTCCAGTAGCGGGAGGGGTGATTCCAGGTGTGGAGGGGCACGGGGCTCTGTTGGACGAGAGAGGGAGGGGGTATGGGTGGCTGGCCGGAGCTAGGCTGCAGCCGTGGTCTGTCCCACTGAATCTAGCGGCTAGAACGGGGTGATTAGACCGTGGCTGCGGTGGTGTCCCGGGGGGGGGGGGCTGGACAGAGGGACCTAAGGGATGGTGGGACCAACCGGGAGGTGACGCGGCCGGGGGCTAGTGGCCTCAGGAGGGAGGTCCAAGATGCTGCATCGTTCGGCACTGGGTGTACCAAGATGGCCGCCGGCTAGGCGCGGGCTGGTCGGCGGTAGGGAGTACCAAGATGGCCGCCGGCTAGACCCGAGCCGCGGGCTGGTCGGCGGTAGGGAGTACCAAGATGGCCGCCGGCTAGGCCTGAGCCGCAGGCTGTCCTGCGTTGTTACCCGGACCGTCTGATGACGGTGGGCGGATAGGCCAAGTCAATCACCTGACCTGAATCCGATTGAGCATGCATTTCATTTGCTGAAGACAAAACTGAAGGGAAAATGCCCCAAGAACAAGCAGAAACTGAAGACACTTGCAGTAGAGGCCTGGCAGAGCATCTCCATGGATGAAACCCAGCGTCTGGTGATGTCTATGCGTTCCAGACTTCAGGCTGTAATTGACTGCAAAGGATTTGCAACCAAGTATTAAAAAGTGAAAGTTTGATGGATGATTGTTAATCTGTCCCATTACTTTTGGTCCCTTAAAAAGTGGAAGGCACATATACAAACTGTTGTAATTCCTACACCGTTCACCTGATTTGGATGTAAATACCCTCAAATTAACCAGTAACCAACTGGCCCATAGCCGAATGACGGCTGCAGGGCGGTTGGATAACTGTGGGAGGACGTACTATGACGTGATCCCGGAAAACTCCTCCGGGGCACACACACGGGAACATCCGCGTTCGCCAGGTTCACGGGACCCAGCGCAACACGGATCGCGGTAAAGAGCCAATGACAGCGGCCCTTTACCACGTGATTGCAAGTCACAAGTGTCAACAAAGCAGGGAAAGCAGGGTCATCAGGAGTTCATTGCTTTCCTCTCCTCACACCTATGCAGCAGGAGAGGAGAGCTTTACAGTGCCAATCTGTACGTTTTTCTACTTATATCAGTGCCTAACAGTGCCACAACAGTGTCATTTGTACCACCTGTGCCACCAGAGCCACACCAGTAATACTACAGTGCACACCAGTGCCACCTGTGCCCATCAGTGCCACTTGTGCTCATCTGCACCACTGCAGTGCCACCTGTGCCCATCAGTGCCACTTGTGCTCATCTGCACCACATCAGTGCCGCCTGAGCCCACCAGTGCTGTTTGAGCCCACCAGAGCCACACCAGTGCCACTACAGTGCACACCTGTGCCACATCAGTGCCACCTGTGCCCATCAGTGCCACCTGTGCCCATCAGTGCTCATCTGCTCCACATCAGCCTCACCAGCCACCAGTATGGCAAAAAAATTGTTTATGGCCGGGAGCTCTCCGAGTGTCAGTCCGATTCAGATTCAGCCTATGAACCCGCGATAAGCAGCGGGTCTGATACAGAATCGGAAGAGGAACGTGTGCCCATGAAAAGAAGGCGTTCTGGCTTGGAGCAGCAGCCTACTACCACCTCGAGCGCAGTGCCGTCCACCTCGAGAGCAGTGCCGTCCACCTCGAAAGCGGTGCCGTCCACCTCGAGAGCGGTGCCGTCCACCTCGAGAGCAGTGCCGTCCACCTCGAGAGCAGTGCCGTCCACCTCGAGAGCAGTGCCGTCCACCTCGAGAGCAGTGCCGTCCACCTCGAGAGCAGTGCCGTCCACCTCGAGAGCAGTGCCGTCCACCTCGAGAGCAGTGCCGTCCACCTCGAGCGCAGTGCCACTGCAACAAAGGCCAGGCACCAGTAGGGTGTCCTCTCAGCCCCAAAAGGATAGAGGCCATGCCAGCCTTCCCTATGCTTTTCAAAACCCCATGTGGCTTCCCCCTAATTCCGGAGCAGCAAATATCCCCCCCTTTTACCACCCAGCCAGGTGTCCAGGTGAACACCAATGATTTTGTCATGCTTGATTTTTTTTTTATTTGATTTTCCCTGAAGACTTACTGTCGTCCATTGTGGCCCAGTGCAACCTCTATGCACAGCAGTACGTAGTAAGCAACCCTGGCTCTAGTTATGCCCGTCCTTTTGAGTGGAGAGAGCTTACCATAGAGGCCTAACTTTTACAATCGGAAATTTACTCATATCGGTCAACTAACCCCATCCACCACATGCCACTCCTCTCATCGATTATGCCAAGATCAAGATACCTTTATGATTTTGCGCTTCCTCCACTACAATGACAACACCCAGTGCCCTCCCCGAAATGACCCAGCATTTGACAAATTATTCAAAATTCGGCCACTCCTAAATTATTTCTCAGAAAAATTTCCTCAGTTATATACCCCCGAACAGAATATTTCCGTGGATGAGTCTCTTGTAAAATTCTCAGGCAGGCTTGGCATTAAACAGTTTATCCCCAGCAAAAGGGCCCGATATGGGGTTAAAATGTACAAATCTTGCAACAGAGCCACGGGGTACAGTTACCCCTTCCGGGTGTATGAAGGGAAGGTCTCCCAACTGCATCCCCCTGAATGTCCAGAATATATTGGAGCCAGCAGCAAAGTTGTCTGGGAGCTTGTTTATCCACTCCTTGGAAAGGGGTACCACCTTTATGTGTATAATTTTTATACAAGTTTGCCCCTCTTCTGCAATCTTCACCGGAGGGACACCCCAGCATGTGGTACCGTAAGAACCAATAGAAAGGGTTTCCCGCAAAAACTGTTCAATGAAAGGCTACGACAAGGGGAGACGGCGTCTTTGCGGAACCAGGAGCTATTGGCTGTCAAGTGGAGGGACAGACGAAACGTCCACATGCTGATGACGATTCATAATGACACCTACGTGGAAGTCTCCAGAAGAAACGGCCCAGTCCAGAAACCAGCTTGTATCTATGATTATAATTTGTTTATGGGGGGAGTGGACTTCAATGATCAGATGATTGAACCCTACCTTCCCACAAGAAAATCTCGTCATTGGTATAAAAAAAGTGTCCATTTATTTTTTCAGTTTGGCCATGTATAACATGTTATTTACCAGAAATCTACTGAGACCCCCGTATCCTATCTGCACTACCAGGAACAAGTAATCTCTGCCCTTTTGTACCTTGAAAGCCCACCAGAAAATATTCGCTCTGATTCCGTGAGCAGACTCCACGAACGCCACTTTCCTGACAAAATCCCCCCCCCCCCCGTGAAACAGGCCACAGACGTCAGAAGAGATGCCGGGTGTGCTCCAGAGGAGGAATTAGAAGAGACACCACGTATTATTGTCCCCAATGTCCTTCCCAACCAGGCCTCTGTATAGGTGAATGTTTCCGCCGTTACCATACTTCTCTACATTATTAGGGAAGTATGGTAAACGTAATTCTCATTTCCTGTCATTTTCCTCCACACCCCTTATGCCATTGCGCTGAACCAGACATACCTCTGCCTTCTCCGGAACTGACCCTGGCCTGTTATACAACTAAGCTTATGCCTAATACTAAATTGTACCTACCTCTGCCTGCTCTGGAACTGACCCTGGACTGTTTGACCACGTTTTTTGCCTGCCTCTTGGACTGATCATTTACCCTGCTATGTTAGTGGGAACACAGGGGTCTCACATATGTGAGGGGCTCCAGAAATGTTTTTCTGGATGAAGAAAACTCATTTTTTAGTTTTCTGATTCCCAGATTTAGGGTCTGGAGACTCGGAGGCTTTAAAGAGATTTGGGTGGGAGAAGCCTCTACCCCGTGCCAATTCTTTGCTGGCCTGCTACTTGGACCATGTTCCTGCTTAATACCAGGGCCAATATTTTGGCACTGCTGGCAATGTCTCTACTTGCACCTACCCTGGACTGTATAAGGACAGTATCCCTGCCTGTACTGACTATGGACAATATTCTTGCCTGCTGCCAGGACAATTCCATTCACTGTCGCTGACCATGTCCCTGCCTGCTGCCTGGATCAGGGCTCTCCTCCTGTGGACAACTGCACTACTAAAACCACAGGTAATCTTTTGTTTACCCTTTACTCAGCAGAATGTATTTTAGGGTGTAATTCTTGGTATGTTCATGCTATGTGTTAGAAATATGAAAGGCCTTCAAAAATGTGATAGATTGTAAGGAAATTAAATGTGTCATTTATGCTCCTAGAACGCCTGAATGTGCTACTTCAATTTTGGGCCTCTGTATGTGGCCAGGCTGTGTAAAAGTCTCACACATGTGGTATCGCCATACTCAGGAGGAGTAGCAGAATATATTTTGGGGTGTCATTTTTGTTATGTAAATGCTATGTGATGGAAATATCTTAGAAATGGACAACGTTTGTTTAACCACTTCCCGCCCGGCCTATAGCGGATTGACGGCCGGGCGGTGGTTCAGTTATCCTGACTGGGCGTCATATGACGTCCTTCAGGATAACATGCCGCAGCGCGCCCCCGGGGGCGCGCATCGCGGCGATCGGTGGACCGGTGTGTCAGTCTGACACACCGCTACACCGATCTTGGTAAAGAGCCTCCGGCGGAGGCTCTTTACCACGTGATCAGCCGTGTCCAATCACGGCTGATCACGCTGTCAATAGGAAGAGCCGTTGATCGGCTCTTCCTCACTCGCGTCTGACAGACGCAAGTAGAGGAGAGCCGATCGGCGGCTCTCCTGGCAGGGGGGGTCTGCGCTGATTGTTTATCAGCGCAGCCCCCCCGCAGATCACCACACTGGACCACCAGGGATCGCCACTAGGACCACCAGGGAAGGGAAACATGTGGATGGCCAGGTATGTACCCCATGGCCATCCACATGTGCCCAGTCAGTGCCAAATCTGTGCCAATCAGTGCCCACAAATGGGCACTGATTGGCACAATTATGTTGCAGTGATGCCCAGCAATGCCACACTTAGGGGCATCACTGCCATAAATTAGTATCATCAGTGCCACCCATCAGTGTCCATCGGTGCCACCTATCAGTGCCCATCCGTGCCTATCTGTGCCAACTATCAGTGCCACCCATAACTACCCATCAACGCCACCTACGAGTGCCCATCAATGCCACCTACGAGTGCCCAACAGTGCCGCCTATCAGTGCCCATCGTGCCACCTATCAGTGCCCATCAGTGCCACCTACCAGTGCCACCTATCAGTGCCCATTAGTGCCACCTATCAGTGCGCATCAGTGCCGCCTATCAGTGCCCATCATCAGTGCCTGTCAGTGCCACCTCATTGGTGCCCATCAGTGCCGCCGTATCAGTGCCCGTCAGTGCAGCCATATCAGTGCCCGTCATTGAAGAAGAAAACGTACTCATTTACAAAAATTTTTAACAGAAACAAAGAAAAACGTGTTTTTTTTCAAAATTTTCGGTCTTTTTTTATTTGTTGCGCAAAAAATAAAAACCCCAGAGGTGATCAAATACCACCAAAAGAAAGCTCTATTTGTGGGAACAAAATGATAAAAAATTTGTTTGGGTACAGTGTAGCATGACCGCGCAATTGTCATTCAAATTGTGACAGCGCTGAAAGCTGAAAATTGGGCTGGGCGGGAAGGTGTCTAAGTGCCTGGTATTGAAGTGGTTAAAAAAAAAAAAGAAGTGTTTTCATTTTTCTTCCACATTTTCCAAAAACTTCTGGAAAAAAATGAACCGTTCAAAAGACTCATTATGCCTCATAGATTATACGTTGGGGTGTTTGCTTTCCAAAATGGGGTCACTTTGTGGGCGTTTCCATTGTCCTGGTGCTCCAGGGCCTTCAAAAGTGTAATAGGTGGTTGAGAGATTAGATGTGTAATTTATGCTCCTAGAACGCCTGAATGTGCTACTTCAATGTTGCGCCTCTGTATGTGGCCAGGTTGTGTAAAAGTCTCACACGTGGTATCACAATACTCAGGAGGAGTAGCAGAATATATTTTGGGGTGTCATTTGTGTAATGTAGAGAGAAATAACCTGTTATAATGACAATTTGGTGTGAAAAAAATAAAAATAAAAAAAATCTTCATTTTGCAAAGAATTGTGGGAAAAAATAACTTAAAAAAACTCACCATGCCACTTACTAAATACCTTGGAATGTCTACTTTCCAAAAAGGGGTCATTTTGTGGCTATTTGTACTTTCCTGGCTTCTTAGGGTGTCAAGAAATGAGATAGGCCTCAGTACATTAGGTGTGATCAGATGTGATCAATTTTCAGTGATTGGCACCATAGCTTGTAGACTATAACTTTCACACAGACTAAATAATATCCACTAATTTGGGTTTTTACCAAAGATATGTAGCAGTATAAATTTTGGTCCAAATTTATGAAGAACCAAATGTGGTATATATCGATGAATGAGTGGGGAGTCCTGAAAATAGGCATTAACATATCGAGATGTTCCTCATTAGGTTCAACACCTCATTAGGTAGCACAGTGGTTTGAAATTAGAATGACATGGTGACCTAACTCAACTAAGTTAACAAATGAGGTGAACTATGGGAAATCTGAGTGAATCTTTATTGGATACATAAGAAATGTACCTAAGTACCGTCATGACTTGTGAACTTGCGAAACATGTAAACTTTTACGCTGGGACAGCACCCCTGCCTTATACCGACCCCAGCCTATATCCTGTCCCCTTGGGGATTTTGTTCTGACAGCAAATGATGCACTACCGGAAATAACTAATCTGAATGTCTCACTCGAGGTTTATCCTGCATACCAGACTCCCTGGACATTGATCAAAGTGTCCGTTGGACTACCATCAGTTTGCTTTGACAGCATGGAAACATTGCACAAACTGGAAACTTACAGAAAAGTCACAGATGAGGAACCATTTGCTGAGGAATTGTATGTATTGCACATACATTGACAGTTCGATCTCCACACAAGATTAGCGGAGATCTTTGTGTTACCAGCTGGATCCGTGAGTAACCACTACAGATTGAAAAAATCGTAACATTATACCAATTGTCTTTGGGAATTTACCTACACGTTGCGGGAAAACCTAACATGTCGTTACATTGAATATACCTGTGAATATATCTGTGGCTTTGAGACAGCATCACCTGGAGTTGCAGTGTCTAGGGACTTACACTATCTTTCTGGTATGTGGATATATAAATCTGCCTCCACTATCGCACTTTTAACATCAGGACGAGAATAACAGGAACTAATTTACATTGGAGAATTAATACACCTGTCAGCGAGGAAGTGAGGAAGTCCCTCTACCATGCTTTGGATAACCTTAATTGTGACCAATTAACTTGTTCTTTTATATAGCCCCATTGACTGACTGACCAGCGATACCAATAAGTAATATGGGTGCATCAGAATAGTGTGGATTGTGCATCATTCCATCTTGGAACAGTGTGACTATTATCTGTGTTTCACAAAAACACACTGGTCCTCTTAGGAATCATATGCTGATCATTCGTATATAGGTGGCTTGGGGGATTTTTACAGGTATTATAAGGGGTGCTTTTTATCTAGGGGAGGGAGGGGCCTGTGGACTGCTGCATTTACCCATTTTTTCTCCCTAGTGGGAGCTATATGTTCCCACTAGTTTATCTGTTCCTATTTGATGTAGGGAAGTATAGAACACTAGGGAATTTGTACATAAATCCCTTTTTGTTCTATATACAGGGGATAAGCGGGATTTTTGGCTTGCTGTGCACTTTTGTATTTTGCTCCTTTAAGCAATAAATTATTTTGTAGTTAACACTTTTTAAAGTGTGTATAGATCCCTTTATTTTTATTTTTTATTTTTTGACAGTGTTATTATTGATCACACCCCCTGATATCTAATTGGTGAGTACTACTAATATATGAATTTTGGCAGGAATCCCATTTTTCTCCATTTTAGTTCATTGCAGTGCCTATATATTAAGATATTGTGCCCCAGTACCCTTGCGTCTGTACTCCACCAGATTAGTAATGGTTTCCTGGGCATCGCACTGTTAGGCATATGTTGCTCAACTTTGTAAGGCTGCTACCTGGTTGTGACAGTCAATTTGGGTGGGAGGTTTGTGGAACTCAGCTTACCTTGGAGAGCTCTGGAGACTCCGTGTCCAGCTCCCCTGGCCCCTCTTATGTGTAAATCACACTGTGTCCATTAGGGGCCCAGGGTGACTGAGAACCCCACTATGATCTTTGCTATTACACACACTGTACAGCCACACTGGAATGTATATATGTATATATTGTGTGTTGTCTCATGCTGTTGTGGACTCTTTGCTGTGATCGTTTGGAGTGGGTTTGTACTCCAATGTTCTATTGTGTCTGTCTGCCTTGGATATTATGGGATGTGTATGTAAATTAGCTGTGAGATTGGTGGGGGGGAATTCCTCCAACAGCTCTCCCTGCTAAGACTGTTCACTGATGAGAAATTTGAATACACTTGACCTGTGAGTCTATTGTGATTGGACAGTTTACCCCGCCCTGAATCCAAGGGTGGGGGGAGTGTCTGAGTTGTATATCTGTTGTAACATGTGCTTGAATAAAGGAGTTTGATGTTGTTGTTCACCCTACACTGAGTTACGGCTGGTGACTGGGTGGGCTAAAGGGTCTTGGATAGCGCTGGTTCTGGACAAAGGAAGCATTTATGGCGGACTTAGACCTGTTGAGGACAGGGGTTCGTCACAACTGGTTGGCATTAGCGGGATTGTGCTTCCTGGCTGTGAACACGTCCAAACCTCCACCTGGATACAAGGTCAGAATAGCAGACTTTAGTCACCCCAGTGGAGATATGGATCTGGCATCAGAGTTTCCGGGAGCTTAGCATCAAGGCCAGACACTAATTAGCTCTGCCCAACACCAGTAACCTCTTCTTCGTTCTACGGACAGAAGATGGTGCATTGCTATCCCTAGACACCAGTTATAGAGATTGGGGATTTGATAGGCTGTTCTGCTGAAGAACAACAACCTGGTGAGCCTCCAGCAGAAGAGCTGGTATTAGGACCAAACTTCACTGAGCTCTGCCCAGCACCAACAGCCGCATCTGTGGGGTTACCAGAGACTTCCCCAGCTGAAGCGCTGGCCACAGGACAGAGAGTCAAAGACCTCTGTCCCACACCTGCAGCAGTGCCAGGGGCCTGTGGTGAGAAGGCGACGGTCACTCCCCAACAGTTAGCCAGAGTGGATGATGTGGAGACAGGGGAGAGTGGTACCAACCTCTGCCCAGCACCGGCAACATCTACAGAGTTCCAGGGAGACGGGACAGTCGGCCCCTTTCCTCAGCGACAATCGGATGTAGTGAAGCTTCTACTCCCAGCTAAATCGCTGGCAACAGGGCAGAGTGCCACTGACCTCTGCCTAGCACCTACAGTGGCTTCGGCCTTTTTGAGAGAAGAGGTAGTCCGGCTTTTCTCCCACAACACTGACAGGGACATGGGATTTTCTTCCAGCAGCATCTGTGGAGTTACAACAAACTTATCCAGCTGAAGCGCTGGCAACCGAACAGAGGATCCAAGACCTCTGCCCCAAACCTGCGGGAGTTCTGGAGGCCCAGGGGGAGGAGATGGTCACTCCCCAACAAGGATTCGTGCACCTGGGAGACAGTGAAAAAAAATTTGGTGTCAAGCTTTAAAAAAAAAGTAATTTAGAAAACACTACCGTGTTATATACATTTTTGGATCATGTTGACAGGTGCTGTTTTATCCAGTTTGACGTATGTTTGGAACACGCCAAATGCAGGCCAGCAAAATTCCATTGACTAATTGAGCACTAATGCCGCGGAATTTTCGTCGGAAAAACCTTGGATGGTTTTTCCGACGGAATTCCGCTCAAGCTTGGTTTGCATATACACGGTCACACAAAAATTCTCTGAATTTTCGATCAAGAACGCGGTGACATACAACACATACGACTGCACTAGAAAAGGGAAGTTCTTGACGGTCGAAAGTTCAGAGAATTTTTGTGTGACCGTGTGTATGCAAACCAAGCTTGAGCGGAATTCCGTCGGAAAAACCATCCAAGGTTTTTCCGACGGAATTCCGCTCAAGCTTGGTTTGCATACACACGGTCACACATAAAATTTTCTAAACTTTCGACAGTCAAGAACGCGGTGACATACAACACGTACGACTGCACTAGAAAAGGGAAGTTCCATACGAAGCGCCACCCTTTTGGGCTCCTTCTGCTTATCTCGTGTTAGTAGAAGTTTGGTGAGAGATGATTCACGGTTTTCAGCCTTGTGCTTTTCAGATCGTTACTGCTCTTCAGTTTGTGCTTGTGGGTTTGTATCTGTTCTTCAGTGCGTGTAGTCAGTTCGCATCTGGGTTTCAGTGCGTATTATTATAGTACGTATTTGTTTTTCAGTGCGTTCTTGTCTGCTCCTTTCTGATTTTCAGCTCGCTCTTCTCAAGCCTTTTTGTTTTTCAGTGCTTTCTGTTAGTTCGTTCTGACCAGCCGACCGTTTTGAAGCCATGTTGCGGTTACGCACTCGTCGTGGAGTTCGTGCTGTGCGGGGGCTTGGTGTTGGGGTTCTCGCTTTGACCCAAGCCCAGTCCATGAATAGGGTGGGGAGGAGTTCATGGACGAATAATTGGTTGCTCCAGCGTGACCAATGCTGTCATATGCCTTTGTTGCGGGAGATCCAGGAGAATAATCCTGATGATTTCAGGAATTTTCTCCGGATGACGGACCCCATTTTTCACTGTCTGTTGGCTTTGCTGTTCCCTTATATTACGAAGCAGGACACCTGCATGTGGCAAGCCATCACTCCCGAGCAGAGGCTCGTCGCCATATTGCGGTACTTGGCGACAGAGAGAAGTCTGCTGGACCTCAAGTGATCAAGTGAGAGGATCATTATTCCAGAGACCTGTTCTGCCATTATACAGGTCCTGCAGAAGGACTATATTAAGGTAAGTTTTCTCCTTTAACATCACATTCTATGTATTTAATGTTTTCTAATGTATTGTATTTCTTTCATCATTCCCTAATTACCATGATTGTAAAATGCTGTGAATGTCCCCTTTGTCCTCATGCATGCTGTAAGCTTTTAATGCTCCTTTTTCGTCCTTCATGCATATTTGCCTTCACTAACCTCCCCAGCATGCTATCCTGGGCCCATACACACCTAGCCTAGTCACTTATCAATGTCATTTTGTCATCTCCATAGTAGTGCTTTACCCTAAACACTCCCTAAAATGTGTACAAATGTTGTTGTTGTCCTTAAATTCAGGCAGAGTGCCATAATCTTTTTTTTTTTTTTGGGGGGGGGGTCCCAAACTCCTCTAGAACCCCCCCTTAAAATTTTTACAATGGGCCATCAGAGGGGGTGAGGAATCTGATAAGTGGACCTTATCTTTTTGTCTTTAAATACTCCTTAAATTAAATGTTATACTGATGTTGGCCAAGAATGCTTGTGTCTAAACTGCTTGCAATGTTATGTGCAAAAGTAGTAATTTTATTTTTTCTGGTTTGACTCCACAGTTTCCTTCAACGCCACAGGAATGGCAGTCTGTGGCCTCCCAGTTTGCCGAGTGGTGGGACTTTCCCAACTGCGGAGGGGCAATCGATGGGAAACATGTCCACATCGTCCCACCACCCCCATTTGGGGTCATACTATTTTAACTATAAGGGGTTTCATAGTATCGTGTTGATGGCAGTGGTGTCGGCAACATATGAGTTTTTATATGTGGACATGGGGAAGAATGGCCAGATGGTGGAGTTTGCCCAGACCGAGTTCTACTGGCGTCTCCAGAGCGGTGGCTTGGGATTGCCACCTGCTGAAGAGAACGTGGAAGGACTCCCATTTGTGTTTGTCACAGATGATGCATTTTTGCATACTTTTTAGAAGCAATTTCTTGATCCTTCAGTACTGTTCTTGCTCCTTCAATTTCAGGTCTGACCAGCGTTTCCTCAATTGCTCCTTGGATCGTCGTACCCCAAAATTCCTGTGCAGACTTCTCACAACTTTAGACATGATCTTGGCCTTTCACACATTAGGGTTGGTGTATGGTCCATACTTCCCGTCATAGTCGGCCCTCTTCAAGATGTCCGCCATCTCTACAAAGGACATATTTGAGGCCTTATATCCTCCTCCGGGATCGGGACGTTTCTGGCTCCAGGCTTTCCTCATCGTTACTGGAATTACGCACCTGCTGTGTCTCCGCCATGTCCTCTCCCACTGCGCCGAAAGAGAAGGGGCGGGGAATATTCTAGAAAGAACATCAGGGGCGGGCGACGCGGGTGTAATGGACTATTGAATGGACTCCTCAGGCTACCAATTTTCTTTTTCAAATAGTTGATGTGTGCCCTGTGGTTCAAAGGCTTCGCAAATTTCTGCAGTTTCTCCAGCGTTGCCTTCCCTCTTTCTTTTGTTATGACCCAGAATAAATGGTAATTTTGTGTTCAGCAAATACTTGCCTATATGTTTTTATTAAAAAAGGACAGTTTGTGAGTAAGCAAGTACATTTTAAAAATACAATGTCAAATTAACAAGGGACACCAACCTCCTTGAGGTAAAAAAAAAATAAAATACAAGATAATGTTGTTGTGGTAACTTGACACAAAAAAAATGATGGAGATCACTAGAAACTAATTTTAAAATAATCAAAAAAAGGAGATCTTGATTAAAATAAAAAAAAAATCACTATAAAAAATAATTCTTAACATTATTATGGAGATCTGGCTTTAAAAACTAAAAGTATTATTAAGGAGATCACAAGAAATGATAAAGAAATAAGTTTGTCAGAACTCTGTGTGAATATCAGCAGCAAAACAACTTCATTCATCTAGCATTATAAAGAACAAAAGAATGCGCTCCAAAAATTTACTGCGTGACGAATGTGCTATCTCCATCACGAACACTAGTTTTACCAGACCGAGTGCTTCCGTCTCATACTTGATTCTGAGCATGCGTGTTTTTTTGAGCGTCGGAATTGCATACAGACGAACGGAATTTCCGATAGGAACTTTTTCCTACGGAAAAATAGAGAACCTGCTCTCAATCTTTTGCTGGTAGAAATTCCGCCAGCAAAAGTCCGATGGCGCACACACGGTTGGAATTTCGGACCAAAAGCTCACATCAGACTTTTGCTGGCGGAATTTCCGATCGTGTGTACGCGGCATAAAAGTAATATTAAAGTCTTGCTTTTTTGGGCTTTTTTTGTTTAAAATTAACAAACATGTCATACTTGCCTGCGCTGTGCAGTAGTTTTGCACAGATCCTCTTCTTCTCTGGTCTTTCGCCGGCGCTCCTGGCTCCTCCCTCCTGCCAAGTGCCCCCACAGCAAGCAGCTTGCTATGGGGGCACCTGAGCCGAGCCACTGCCCTGTGTGTCCATTTAGACACTTAGGCTCAGCCCCACCCCTTTCTTTCCTCATTGGCTAACTGACTTTGACAGCAGCGGGCCCCATTGGCTTCCGCTGCTGTGCCTCAGCCAACCAGGAGGGAGAGTCCCGGGCAGCCGAGGTTTTCTCGTGCAACATCGCTGGATTGATATGGGGCTCAGGTAAGTATTAGGGGTGCTGAGGAGGGAGCTGCACACTGAACGTTTTTTATCTTGATGCATAGAATGCATTAAGATAAAAACCTTCTGCCTTTAGAACCACTTTAAGGTAGTTCAGAGTCTGCATTTGATCTGCTTTGCAATGCGTTTCTTTGTATGCAGCATCTCCTATTGAGGTGAATTTTTAAACTTCAGGCAAAGCAGGTCATTTGCTTCTTTTTCTTGTCAAACACTGTGTTTACTTTTCAAATGTGTGCATTTTTTTTAACTAGCTCATGTTTATATCAGATTGTGCCAATCCCATACCTCTATACCTCTTGTGTATCATGTTTTTGGACTTAAAGGTGGGTGACGTGTACCTGTTTTCCATGGAGACTGGTGGCTTCCTTCCTCATCGAACATCTTCTGTAAAGGAATGTTTGACTCGGTATTTGAACATGCCATCTACACAAGTTAATTTCTTGAACATCAAACAAACCTTGATGAAGGTTGGTATTTCTATATTTCCATTAAAGACATATTGTTTCTAGTTGTCAGTTGTATTTTCTGTGTACTGTTACATATTTGTCCACAATCCTACCTTTTTTTTCAGGCTGCTTTGTCCCGGGCTCTGTCCTGAAATCCCTGTCGTTGAGACAGCTGCACTTTTCCTGTCCTTGCAGCTATGTAAATGGTGGTAAATGTAAATATGTATGCTGCCTAGTGTCTAGCTAGGCCGACGATCGGATCAGCAGGGGGCCCGACTGGGACTTCCTTTAACTCTCCTGTCACCTAATTAGGTTAGGTTACCTTTTTGGGCTTTTGAATATCTCCCCAAGTAGACAGAGTTGGTGGGGCCAGGTGTGTGGCTGCCTCCCACACTCCTACCACAGTTGGCTGCTTCACTCTCGCTGATTCCACAGCTGAAGTTGGGAAAAGAGAGATTGTAGATAGCAACCTGGGAAAGTCTTCCATCTCCAGCTATGCAGTAAGCGACTGATCACCCTGCCACTAGATCCTGCCCACTGGCCATTCAACAGACTGCAGTCCATGCTGGAGTGAGTCCTTGCCCACGGGACTGGCAGAATCAGGACAGCTGAACGAGTCTGGGAGATTGAGAAAGCTGAAGTGACAGACGAGTCCAGGAAGCTGAAGGAGCCTGAGTCTCGTTGGAGAGTGGGAGTCTGGAGTGTCAGGAGAACCCCTATTGAGAGGCCAGGATGTGAGCCTATGCTGCAGGGAGCAGCAGGGGCACGTTTGCACTGACCAGTCTGACACCTGGAATTACAGTGGCTGCAGGGAGCAGCCAGTTAACATCATTGTGTTGTGGACTGAGGGTCTGCAACTATAGGCAGAGTAAGCCAGGAAAACCCAGCAACAGGAGAATTGGGTGAGATGGTCTGATGGACCAATCCAAAGCCATAGGTCCAGCTTTGGGGCCTAAGCAGCAGTGTTGCTGATGAGAGAGCCATGCGGCTTAGCATTTTCTGCTGCTTGTTCGCGATGTGTTAACTTTACTTTAGTTCAATAAAAGTTGTGACCCACTTGGACTTAGTACAAATGCATCTACCACTGAGCTAAACATCCCCAATATCACAGCATGTAGTTTTCCCCCAATTTTTTTTAAGGCCAGTTCACATAGGTGCGATGCGGGAACACTGCAAATCCACCCTGGATTCCTGCATCGCACCCGTCTCACACGGCAGTTCACACTGCCATGTGCGAACTGCTGGGAGTGTCAATACAATGTTAATGGCACCCCCATTTCAGCTCGCATATCGCACTGCGAACTGTCAGCTCTGACATAATTTGGATTGCATGGATGTGAACACCCATGTTATCCGATTCTGGTTCGGACCAAAAAAGGATCCTGATGTGAACCGGCATTTACTTTACAGAATGATCATTTATGTAGTTATTGTCTGCACCCATCTTTTAGACCCCTTTTCACACTGAGGCGTTTTTCAGGCACTAAAGGGCTAAAAATAGCACCTGAAAAACGCCTCCCCTGCCACCCAAATGTGAAAGCCCAAGTGCTTTCACACTGGCGTTAAAAAAAAGTCCTGCAAGCAGTATCTTTGGGGCGGTGGAGAAGCTGTGTATACACCACTCCTCCACTGACCCTGCCCATTGAAATGAATGGGCGCCGCTGCTGAAGCATCTGCAAAGTGCTTCGGCAGCGGAGCTACAAGGGGCACATTTAACCCTTTCCTCGGCCGCTAGCAGGGTTAAAAGTACATCGCTAGCGGCCGAATAGCGGCACTTTACTGCTAACGCTGCCTACGGCTCCGTGTGAAAGGGCTCTTAAAGCCTAGGGGTGAGTTTTTTAAATGTTTACTGTTACTACCAGTGTTTTGTTGTTTTTGTTTACTTTTGTATTTATTTAGTCTCATAACTACAGCTCTCTTATATATGTTTAACCACTTCAGCCCCGGAAGGTTTTACCCCTTTCCTGACCAGAGCACTTTTTACAATTTGGCACTGCGCCGCTTTAACTGCTAATTGCGCGGTCATGCAATGTTGTACCCAAACAAAATTTGCGTCCTTTTTTTCCCACAAATAGAGCTTTCTTTTAATGGTATTTGATCACCTCTGCGTTTTTTATTTTTTGCGCTATAAATGGAAAAAGACCGAAAATTTTGAAAAAAAAAAAATGTATTTTCTACTTTTTGTAATAAAAAATCCAATAAACTCAATTTTAGTCATACATTTAGGCCAAAATGTATTCAGCCACATGTCTTTGGTAAAAAAAAAGTCAATAAGCGTATATATATTGGTCTGCGCAAAAGTTATAGCGTCTACAAACTAGGGTACATTTTCTGCAATTTACACAGCTTTTAGTTTGACTGCCTATCTCATTTCTTGAGGTGCTAAAATGGCAGGGCAGTACAACCCCCCCCCCCCCCCCACCAAATGATCCCATTTTGGAAAGTAGACACCTCAAGGAAATGGCTGAGAGGCATGTTGAGCCCATTGAATATTTTATTCTTTTGTCCCAAGTAATTGAATAGTGACAATTTTTTTTAAAAAATTTACAAAAAGTTGTCACTAAATGATATATTGCTCACACATGCCATGGTTATATGCAGAATTGCACCCCAAAATACATTTTGCTGCTTCTCCTGAGTATGGGAATACCACATGTGTGGGACTTTTTGGGAGCCTATCCGCATACAGGGCCCCCGAAAACCAATCACCTCCTTCAGGATTTCTAAGGGCGTAAATTTTTGATTTCACTCCTCACTACCTATCACAGTTTTGAAGGCCATAAAATGCCAAGATGGCACAAACCCCCCCAAATGACCCCATTTGGAAAGTAGACACCCCCAAGCTATTTGCTGAGAGGCATGTTGAGTCCATGGAATATTTTATATTTTGCCACAAGTTGCAGGAAAATGACAAACTTTTTTTTTTTTTTGCACAAAGTTGTCACTAAATGATATATTTGTCAAACAAGCCATGGGCATATGTGGAATTGCACCCCAAAATACATTCTGTTGCTTCTCCTGAGTACGGGGATACCACATGTGTGGGACTTTTTGGGAGCCTAGCCGCGTACGGGGCCCCGAAAACCAAACACCGCCTTCAGGATTTCTAAGGGCGTAAATTTTTGATTTCACTCCTCACTACCTATCACAGTTTTGAAGGCCATAAAATGCTAAGATGGCACAAAACCCCCCCAAATACTTTCCAAAATGGGGTCATTGGGGGGGGGGGGGATTTGTGATAGGCTGTGAGGAGTGAAATCAAAAATTTACACCCTTAGAAACCCTGAAGGGTGGTGCTTGGTTTTCGGTGTCCCGTACGCGGCTAGGCTCCCAAAAAGTCTCACACATGTGGTATCCCTGTACTCAGGAGAAGCAACAGAATGTATTTTGCCCATGGCATGTTTGAGCAATATATCATTTAGTGACAACTGTGCAAAAAAAAAAATGTCTTTTTGTGTCACAATATAAAATATTCCATGGACTCGACATGCCTCTCAGCAAATAGTTTGGGGTGTCTACTTTCCAAAATGGGGTCATTTTGGGGGGTTTTGAACTGTCCTGGCATTTTAAGCACAACATTTAGAAGCTTATGTCACACATCACCCACTCTTCTAACCACTTGAAAACAAAGCCCTTTCTGACACTTTTTGTTTACATGATATTTTTTTTTGTAAGAAAATTACTTTGAACCCCCAAACATTATATATATATTTTTTTTTTAAAAGCAAATGCCCTATAGATTAAAATGGTGGGTGTTTCATTTTTTTTTTTTCACACAGTATTTGCGCAGCGATTTTTCAAACGCATTTTTTTGGGACAAAAAACACACTTTTTAAAATTTTAATGCACTAAAACACACTATATTGGCCAAATGTTTGATGAAATAAAAAAGATGATCTTAGGCCGAGTACATGGATAACAAACACGACATGCTTTAAAATTGCGCACAAACGTGCAGTGGCAACAAACTACATAAATTTATAAAAGCCTTTACAGGTTACCACTTTAGATTTACAGAGGAGGTCTACTGCTAAAATTACTTCCCATACTTCCCTCAATCTGACCTTCGCGGTGATACCTCACATGCATGGTGCAATTGCTGTTTACATTTAATGCCAGACCGACGCTTGCGTTCACCTTTGTGCGAGAGCAGGGGGGGACAGGGGTGCTTTTTTCTTTTCTTTTTTTCTTTATTGTTTTTTTTGCCTTTCTTATCTTATTTTTAAACTGTTCCTTTCATCAAATATCCCCTTTGATAGCAATAGGTAGTGACAGGTACTTTTTTTTTTGAAAAAGTTGGGGCCTATTAGACCCTAGATCTCTCCTCTGCCCTCAAAGCATCTGACCACACCAAGATCGGTGTGATAAAATGCTTTCCCAATTTCCCAATGGCGCTGTTTACATCCAGCGAAATCTAAGTCATGAAATGCTCGTAGCTTCCGGTTTCTTAGGCCATAGAGATGATAGGAGCCATTCTGGTCTCTGATCAGCTCTATGGTCAGCTGGCCAAATCACCGGCTGCATTCTTGGGTTCCCTGTTGGGACAGGAGAGCCAGAGAAAAGCATGGAAGACGGTGGGGGGGGGGGCATTCCCTCCCACTGCTTGTAAAAGCAGTCTAGAGGCTAATTAGCTGCTAGGATTGCTTTTACATGAAAGCCAACCGCTGAAAAGAATGATACCAAGATGATACCTAAACCTGCAGGCATCATTCTGGTATAACCACTCATAGTCCAGCAACATACCAGTACGTTGCTGGTCCTTGTTGGGCACATATTGTAATCTTATTTTTTTCATGCAGCCTGTGGGCTGCATGAAAAAAGTAGATTGGTGGGTATGCCTACCATTAGAATACCTCCCTTCATCCACCCACTTCTAATGATGGGCTTACAAGCACCATTTATATATGCCGAAGCATGTGGGCATCCACCCCAAAATTTAGGAGCAAATTGCTCCTCCGCCCCTGCTGCCCCCATGCTTCGGCATATATGCTCTTTTTTTAACTGTGGTGGTGAAATCACCCCCTACAGTGCTGGAGTCACGGCTTTATGTATCGTGGGAGCAAACGCTGTTGCTGTCAAGATAAATAAATCCGCGCTGCAACTGAATGGCGGACCTGCTAAGCAAATGATGGTTAACAATAAAACAAAGTAACATTACAGTATAACAGTAAGACATACCATACCTGCAAAGCAAGTACAAGAAAAAATTGTAAAAAATAAAACGTTTTTTAACGCAACCTGTGCCTAAAATATATATATTGAAACAAGGGAAGCAATCAAAACTACGATTTGGAATAATTTTAATCAAAAGGTAATCTTTGAAAACTTCAGCAGTGCTAAAGATTTTAAATAGAAGCTAAAAAATCTGTATATAAAGCTGAGAACTGGAAAAGCCATAGTGCTTTACAAATAAAAGTTCATATGTGATTCATCTGTTTCAAACTGGAGAAGCCAAAGTGATTTGCACATAAATGTTCATAAGTGATTCATCAGTTGTTTAAAAACTTCAACAATCGATACATCTTGTGCTTGAGATCCCTCTAGAAATTGCACTCACCAGAAAGATCAATCAAAAGCCTTGTGTATGTGAAGTGGCTGAGATCGCTGCCAAACGAACATCAATCCAATCCGCAGTGACCGATCAGCAAATAGGGAGGCCAGCACTCTTGTCTTCCAATTTACCCAGATCCAGTCAGCTGAAAACTATCCTTGGTACTCAGGCAAATAAGGAGAGAGGAAGCCTCACAGTGTAAAACTGTAAAGCTTTTAATATCCGGAAAAAAAAAAAACACCCCTCCCTTATTACATTGAGCTTACAAACAAGTAAAAAAATTAGAGCATCCAATAAATGGTAGCGTGGTACATTCCGTTATGAGAATCTCACCACCTGTCGGAGAGCTGTAATCGTCCGTGGTGGTTCCCGGGGAGAGCCCAAAACGAATGACCTGTAGGCAAGCTGTGTGGTACACCTAGACGTGTTTCGTGAATCCATCTTTATCAATAGGCATAACCCACACGGCACCGCTTGCTAATATATATCCTCTTAAAATTAAGTGTTAACTTCACTGTTGAGTATTCGATCCTCCATGGTACCCATCACTGAATGATCCAGCTCTCATTCAGTGGGCCTATTAATACATGATAACAAAGTATAGCAGGGAAACAAAAACTGCATTTTTTTATATTTATGCATTATGTGTAAGAGAGCTGGACCGAACAATAGTAATAAAAGGTGCGTGTTCCGATCACACTTTGGCTCTTCAGCATGATGTTAAACAAGATGAGCTTTCACATAAACATATCTTCTACATCTTGATACAATTAAAACAAATTACTTTGTTAGGCAAAATAATAAACAATAAAATTCAAAATATTACTCCAACATTGTGACTTTTGTGACTTTAGTTTACAAAGACACAATAACCATTGGCAGCAATGATCTATGAAATCAAATTGGCTAGTGTAATAGTGCAATAAGGCCCCATTCACACCTGAGCGTAGCGTTTTTGAGCATTTTTCCCGCATTTTGTCACGCGTTTTTTCGGGCATATTTGCGCGTTTCCATGCAGCGTTGTCTGGCGTTTTTGAGCTTTGGCATTTTTTTTATTAGCCAGTAGGAAAAATGATCATCTGTTTCATCATTTGTTGCTATGTTGTTAGATTTTGTCATCTGCTTCCTGCTCCAAAATCCCCAAATCTGCCCAATTCGCGCGACAAAAAAGGGTCCAGAACTTGTTTGAGCTTCAGGCGACTTGGAATGGAGATGTGAACCATCTCCATAGAGAATTATGTATTTTTTCCCCTCAAGTGTTTTGTAGCTTCAGGCTTCAAGCTACAAAACGCTCAGGTGTGAAGGGAGCCTTAGTAGCTGAATTGTAATGCTGAAACATATTGACACCTAGATCTAGTTAAAAAATATATATTTGGAGCTAACCAGAGATGAGGTAAAAATGCAAATAAAAATCAAAATTGAAATAAAATTAAGACTGAGATTGTCCGCTTTCAACCTATACTATGTTCATCTAAACACAGTCTTGATTAAACATTCTGTAAGCCGTAATAAAATCACAGTTATATGAACACATGTTAAATGCACACATGTTCATATCCACTATAAATGACAGCAAATTCCTTTATGCAAAATCCACCTGTGGTATTGGCACTCCCTAACGCTGACATCTTCATTCACATATTGTTGGCTGGGAATGACAACTCAGAACAGCCGTCGAACCAGAGAATGGTAAATGCATGAGAACGCGCTCCAGAGTCTCTTCAGTTCAGTAAAATTGAATACATTCACTAGCCTAATTAGGTGAAACAATGGATATTCATGCCAGGATACAATGCTTACTAAGTTGGTAAACAGGTAAAAAATCCGTTTTAAACACTGCAGTATTCTTATATCTGCTGAATAGCAGCTAATGCATACACAGCATGTTGTACCTAGATATTGGCGCTCCAGAGCGCTGTCATTTCCATTCATGACTTGTAAGGAAATAAACCAATCTCTTTAGTAGCTTTTAACCCCTAAATAGACAGTAAAAAATGGTGTATGTATAAGCTCGCTAGCAGACATGGGGGTAAGTCACACATGTGCAAGTCACAAGCAAGTCTCAAGTCTTAACCTTCAAGTCATAAGCAAGTCCCAAGTCACTGTGGCGAAAAGCAAGCAAGTCAAGTCGAGTCCCTGCTAGAAGTCAAGCAAGTCAAGTCAAGTCATTTATTTTGGTCAAGTCACAAATTAAGTCAAAATACTGATCTACCCCATTTCCATCCTTTAAATGAGTTAAAAGTCAGTTTTTAGGAAAGGTTTTGTTTTATTTTCAACATTAACAAAACAGCTTAGTGCTTTTTTCTTGGCATATTAAAGAGACACTTTGAATGCCCAAATAGCAGACAAGGAGCAGAACACTCAGCAATTAAATGGCCAACAAGCCTGAAAAAAATGTAGTCCTTGCTGAGGGGGAAAATAAATAAGCTCAAAGTTTGAACTTGACACAATGCCAATATCTGGACACTTGAATGGTGATGAGAATAATAGTATCCCCATCACCATTCTTCAAGTGTCCAGATATTGGCAATTTGGCATTGTGTCAAGTTCAAACTTTGAGCTTAGTTATTAGAATAGAAAAAAGACGGAGAAACACCCGCGCAATGGGATGCATGCAATGGAATAAAAATTTAAAAATTAAAGAATGTTGTTGGAACTGCTGCCACTACCGATTACTTCCACTAGGTGGAGTAAGATATAAGAGAAAAGCAATAGAAGTAAATAGCACTGTTTCCAAGCCTGGTGAATTCAAATGTGTTATAAAGGTCCTGGATGTGCATAAGTCAAGTTGGTTGTCTGACTTAATAAAGTGCAGTGTGTGCTCTAAAAAAGATATAACTTAATCCGTATAAACATAATATATCCATATATAAATGAACCCTATTTTTAAATTAAAAATATTTGTGCAAAATTATGTGATCCATAACGTAAATCGATAATGTACATATGAAGTGAACAAACAAATATATATAATCAAGTGCTTTCAGTGCTGCTAGGATCTGGTGAGTGCAATCAATCACTATTAGAACATGGATTAAGGCACGCACTGAAAGGTTTACTTATTGGAATATCCATCAGAATGCAGGGTTTTTTTTTGTAGCAGCACTGAAAGCACTTGATTATATATATATTTGTTTGTTCACTACATATGTACATTATCAATTACGTTATGGATCACATAATTTTGCACAAATATTTTTCATTTAAAAATAGGGTTCATTTATATATGGATATATTATATTTATACGGATTAAGTTATATCTTTTTTAGAGCACACACTGCACTTTATTAAGTCAGACAACCAACTTGACTTATGCACATCCAGGACCTTTATAGTAATTCCACGGGATAAACATTCACTAAATATACTATAGGCAACATCTTTACAATCTTTCCCACTCCATACTGCCCTCCCACTAAGGGAATAACACATTTGAATTCACCAGGCTTGGAAACAGCACCTAACTTCTATTCCTTTTTTCTTAGTTATTAGAATAGCCACTTAAAATGCATTGCATTTGCAAAAAATAGTATTCTCACTTCTCAGAATACTATTTTTTGCAAATGCAATGCATGTTAAGTGGCTATTCTAAGAATAGCCACCTAACATGCATTGCATTTGCAAAAAATTAAATTTGAAAGTACTTTCTCGCTCAGTTGTGAGCGATGGGGTCGCATTATCACCCCACCATGGCTAAACACACGTTCAACAGGTGCGCTTGATGCAGGGACTGACATTACTCTTACCGCTACCCTGAACAAAGAGGGGAGCATGTGCCTGTTCATGGCCCAAAACTGAAGGCAGCTCTGTCCATCACAAATGTCTAAATACTGGTTCAGCTGAATTTGGGGACTGGAACATGAATCTCTCTTCTGTTTTTTGCGGTATGCTGTGAACTGCCCAGATTGACTCTCTGACTCTGCCACTGGCATTTGCTCGTCTTCATCGGTGGTTGTTGGGGTGGGCTTGCAGTCCTCTTTGAGAATCAAGTCTGAAAAACACAAGCATAAAACAGTGACTCAATGCACTCAGATGTTATTACTGCAAACGGGTTATTACCAAAAACATAACATACTTTTTATCATCGCAGACACAGCCTCCTTGACATTTTCGGTAGCCAAAACATCATGGGTCAACCACATGGTGCCAAATGAAGGATCCAGCAGAGCAGCTTTTAGGTATAGAGGGTCAGAGAAGGGTAAGGTTGCTACATCATTCTGTTCATCTGCCATCCTCACATTGACAAAGATCCCTTCGAATCGTCTTTGGAGTGATTCTTGCAGGCTACGGATCAAGCCACCAAGGTAGCGCACGCTCTCTTTATGATTTTCCAAGTGGTGATTCAGAGAAAGGATACAGGGTGCAACAGCACTTATTGTCACAAGTTTTTCTCCCTGTGAGAGGTCTGTGGCTTCTCCAAAAGGTTGAAGGACATCCACGAGTTCCTTAATCTGATTCCACTCTCTAGCTGTGAATACAGTCTCTTTGTGTCCCCCATCTTCAAGCATTCTAGTCAGTTTCAGCTGGTCACAGCTGACCACTGATTTCAATTGCCTCAGTGTGGAATTCCAGCGTGTGGTAACAGAGGCAGGGATTCCACGCTGTCCAAACTCCTCCTCAAATTTTTCCTTGAAAGAGGTGCTTGTGTGTAACAAGGAGCTCAACCTGGAAGCTTTGGCGAGAGCTGCATTGACTAATTTAGTCTTTAAGTCCATCACCTATTACCAATTGAAGCGTGTGTGCAAAACATTGAAGTCTAGTCTGGGTTTTTGCACTCAAATAATTGTCAAACATCTCCTGTTCTTCCACTGACAGGTCATTCCAAATGTCTGAATCATCAAGGTCATCGTCTTCATCTAGCTGTCCTGGAAAACATGTAGTGAATGCTTTTTTCATGTTTACGGCGTTGTCACAGATGATGTGGTCTACCTTTTTTTTAATCTTGTACTCTTCACATATATGCTCAAATTCCTCACAAATTCTTTCCCCTGTATGGGGACCTTTGAAGCGGTTGCACGCAAGCAACTGTGATTTTAACTGAAGACGGTCATCCTCAATGTTGATCCAGTGCACTGTGACTCCAAGAAAGCCTCTCATCCTGCGGTCTGACCATATATCTACAGTCACTGACAGATGATCTACCACTTCAAGTTCATTTTTCAGCTTCATTTTCCTATCTGCCACCAGATTGTCAAGCTTGCCAGTAATTGTTCTTCTACTTACTGGAGAGTACTTGTTGTCTACTATTGACAAAAAGCGACGAAAGCTTTGATGTTCAATGATGGACAGTGGCATGTTGCAGTTTATAATGAGGTCTGACAGGATTGAGTTTGTAATTGCCTTTTGCTGCTGGTGGTTGCAGTGGTATAGCTGCACAGTCCCCTGTGCGATGAATTGTGAGATTTGAGGCTGGGTATCATCAAAAGTCCCTTTGGTATGGATGTACTCTTCATATCTATAGAGTAAACAGAAGAGAGATAGAAAAAAAAGTTAGCTATGTGATTTATTGATTTGAACAACAATACACTCTGCTCCCACCTAAAGTGGGATGTAGGCCTAATTTGCATATATATATATATATATATATATATATATATATATATATATATATATATATATATATATACATACACGTGACGTTACTGTACCTACTTTTCTTTGTGGGTTTTGTAGTGACGGATGAAGTTGGATGTTGTGGTGGACGTGTCTCTTATTTTTGAGTTGCAGACCTTGCATATCGCCGTTCTCTTCTTTTCACCAACATCTAAAATATAATCCTTAAATCCAAATTTAATTATTTTTGGAATCGCTCCCTCCATTATAGCTGCCTTGTGCGTTGATCTGTCAGGGGTGGATCCAGAGTTTTCTGTCGGGATGGCCCAGGCACTGCCAGAAAATAAGGTGTTGCTGCTTAGTACACTAGTACTTACAGAACTATTTTTAATGTATTATATATATACGGTCCTAACCTAACCTTGTTTAAAACAGTGACACGTTTATCATTCCAGATTAGAATATTACATTAGTGACTCATAGTGACACTTTTTGGGCACCAGTGACACCAATACAGTGACCAGTGCTAAAGTTTGCATTGATTTCAGCATGCATGGAGCATTGCAGTACATGAACTTTCACTGGATGTGGACTGTTTAATGAGTTTGTAGTACGCATGGAGAACTTAATTCAGCAATATGATTTTTATGTAATATTCACGTTGAGCACTTTGTACTTCGTACAAGTAATAGTTAATTAGTGAAGGACTCAGGGAGGAACTGGTCTGGGACTGAGGGTCAGTGCAGTGGCCGTCGCAGCGCAGGAGAAAAAAAGCACGAGGAGGAGGAGAAAACAAGGAAAGAAGGTTTGTACCTACCTAGGTTTCATAGTTTTAGCATGTGCAATGATATTGATGATTGATTGCATCTGCAATCATATCTGCGTCCTGTAATCATCAGTACAGGCCAGGGCCCTGCTAGCTGCTACATCACTAGTGCAGATTTGCAGAAGCTGCAGGTCTGTTTGATGCAGTGCCAAGCAAGCTAATGCTTCCCTGCAAAGTTTGCAGGGAAGCATTTGCTTGGCACTGCATCAAACAAACCTGCAGCTTCTGCAAATCTGTTTCCTCCTCCTCGGCTCCGGGCTCTGTGCTTTTTCTTCTGTGCTGCGACGACCACTGCACTGTCCCCCATTCTCAGACCAGTTCCTCCCTGAGTCGTGTGACTGTCTCTGCTCCAGTGCCCCCTCAGTAGAAGAATAATAGTCTGCCATGACTTACTCTATGGCTGCTGGACTGGACTCCACTCAGATTCAGTCAGTCGGCTAGGCTTGGCTGGCTCCTTGGGCAACTTCCAGTTCCTTCTTCCTTCCCCACCGTGAGGCCCGCGACTCATGCTGCTGGCTCTGCACACTTGCACAGAAGCCCAGCCCCTCCCTCAGAGATCACTCCGCAGTAGGAGGGGGCGGCGTCACGGCCTGGCCGGACGGAATACAGAGACCTGTACAGCCTAGGAGGAGAGACTGCAGCGCAGTCATCATCAAATTAAAAAAAAGTCTGCGGCGGCCGCAAACACTGCAAGCGCCGCTCGCGGACACCTATGCGATCCCCGCCCAAAAGGTTAGCAAGCTGTATTTGTGCGGGCAGAAGCCGGGACTCGGGGGAGCTTTCTTTTGTGGGGGGGCGGCTTTTGCCTAGGCCAAGACACAGCACTGGTGGTGCCAAGTCATTGCAAGTCAAATAGCCCAAGTCAAAGTCAAGTCGCAAGTCATTAGTGGCAAGTCAAAGTCAAGTCGAGTCATTTATTTAATTTTGTCAAGCAAGTCGCAAGTCCTCAAACAGGTGACTTGAGTCCGACTCGAGTCAAGTCATGTGACTCGAGTCCCCCACCTCTGCTCGCTAGCCATTCATTAAATCCACCCGGCTTAGCTGATAACAGCATATCAAGATTACTGCTAATTCAATCTCAGTAATCTGAACCTAAAATCTCAGCCTGAAATATTAAACATGACATTAAAAACGGGAATATGCAAATGTGATAGGTTAAATAATATCATGCAAAAATTAAAAAGGGAAAAGAAACGGCGACAGTGTATATCAGTGTACCTATATCTATAGAACAATCATAAGGACAACTATCTAAGCTGAATAACTGATTGTTTGAAAGATCAACACCCTCCATCATAAAAAGAATTCACCCGTGACATTAATTTAAAATCAGAGTAAGAAAATATAGCCATTCATTAAATCCACCTGGCTTAGCTGATAACAGCATATCAAGATTACTGCTAATTCGATCTCAGTAATCTGAACCTAAAATCTCAACCTGAAATGTTAGAATGACATTAAAAATTGGAATATGCAAATATGAGCATATGGTTAAATCATATCATGCTAATATTCCAAAAACTAAAAGGGAAAAGAAAGGGCAACAATGTATATCAATGTACCTATATCTATAAAACAATCATAAGAACAACTATCTAAGCTGAATAACTAATTGTTTAAAAGATAAAATGAAGTAGGAACACCCTCCATTCTAGTAAGACCTCACCAGTGACACAGATTTAAATCGGAGTAAGAAAATATAGCCATTCATTAAATCCACCCAGCTTAACTAATAGCATATCAAGATTACTGCTAATTCAATCTCAGTGATCTGAACCTAAAATCTCAGCCTGAAATATTATACATAATATAAAAAATAAAAATATGCAAATATGATAAGTTGAATCTTATGCTTAAAATTCCAAAACCTAGAAAGGGAAAAGAAAGGGCGACAATGTATATCAGTGTATCTCTATCTATAGAACAATCATAAGGGCAACTTTCTAATGAGTGTCTGGGGTAAATTGAAAAAAGGATGATAAATAAAATAGGACTACTCCCATGACAAATATTCTGTCAACAAAACCTAATACTTGCTAATGAAGCCTTTATAATAGATCAAGGACCCATTCGCTAAATGTCCATATAGAACTTGATCCCCTAATTTCTAAATTGTGTCACAGGTCAAAAATCACTAATGAAGCAATTCAGGTCCAGTTCTACGTTTAACCCAAATGGTTGAAGAGTATTGGCTAGGTATATCCATTTGGTTTCACATTTGGATATCACTCTCACCATATTACAACCTCTCCATTTGGGGCTTATTTTTTCTATGCCCCAAAATAAAAGTCCTGAAGGGTCCATGTTGTGTTTTCGCTTAAAGTGGAGTGACACACTGTGATCTTTAAAGGCCATAGAGATATTAACAATGTGCTCAGAAACTCAAATGGCCAGTGTTCTTTTTTTGCTGCCTATATACATTAGACCGCACGGGCACTGTAAAGCATAAATAACGTGTGTAGAATTGCATGATATAAATTGTTTAATATCACAAACTCTACCGTTTGCAGTTGAAAGAAGAAGATAATCCCTTGACGTGAGTGTGGGTCTGCTGGCAAGACTTACATCTCCTGCAGGCATAAAAGCCATTTCTATCCCAAAACATCTTTGGTTTTTGTGGAGGATCAAGAACTTTTTTGACAATCTTGTCTCCAAAGGATGACGTTCTTCTATAGATAAACATAGGTTCTTTGGGTAATACATTCTTTAAGATTTTATCCATACTGAGAATTTCCCAGTGTTTTTTTAATTATCTCTTCTATTTCTCTGAATTGGGAATGGAAGTCACTAATGAACTAATGAACCCCCAATCTTGTCTGGAGTCATTGATTTTCTCTTTATCCTCAAGACAACTAGCCTGTGAGAGCTGTCCAACTTCTTGTATTGTTAAGTCCAAGATTTCTGCTTGGTAACCTTTCTCTATGAACCCATTTTTTAATATCTCTGATTGAGCATAAAAATCTACGTTGGAGGTACAATTTCTTCGAACACGTGTGAATTGACCCTTGGGTATGTTCCGCAGCCAGGTTGGATGGTGACCACTATGTATAGATAAGTAGCTGTTTCGTTCTGAGTTCTTGAAATAAACTTTTGTGGTGAGGTTTCCAGAATCTATCAAGACAGTGACATCCAAATAGTTAACCTGATCTTTACTGTGCTAGTAGTCTAATTTTATATTGTTTGGGTTTCGGTTTAAAAAATTCATAAAATCCTTTAAAGAGTCTTCAGTGCCTGCCCAAATCAGAAACAGGTCATCTATATACCTCTTAAACAGTAGTTTGCGCCTCCTCTGAGCATAAATAAATTTGTCCCCCCATTCGCTCATAAAGAGGTTTGCTAAACTAGGTGCGAATTTCGTGCCCATCGCAACGCCTCTCTTTTGCGTATAGAAGTGCCCACCATACCAGAAGTAGTTGTGTGATAAACAGTACTCCAATACTAGCCTCAAGAACTTCTTCTGAATAAACGGGATATCGTCCCTCTGGCTGAAAGCCCACTTAAGAGCTAACAGTGCGTCGTCGTTCTGTATAATGGTATACAGCGACGATACGTCAGCTGTTACCAAATAAATGTCTGATTGTTCAGGCAATTTAATCTTACTTAAACAGAGAAGAAAGTCTTTAGTATCACTGAGGTAGGATTTAGTACTAGTGACACTAGATTGTAAAAAAAAAATCTAAGTACTGTCCTAATCTGGCTGTGACAGAGCCTATGTTTACAATAGGTCGAGCTGGGGGAGTGGAGGTTTTTTTGTGGACCTTTGGAAGGGTGTATATAGTTGGTATCCGACTAAAACTGGGTACCAGGTATCTCCTTTCTTTTTTAGTAAGTACCCTCATATCGAAACCATAATCAACAAGATTTATGAGGTACTGTCTATAACTTTTAGTAGATCCCCCTTCAGAGGTGTGTAGATGTTCTTATCTGCTAACATTTCTGATAGCTGAGAATGATAGAATTCTTTGGTCAAAATCACTACACCTCCTCCTTTGTCCGCCGGGCGGATCACAATATCTTTTCTTTTTTCCAGAGCATTGATACCTTGATTCTTGTATATATCTTGGATTTGTGTTTCGTTTGGGCACGATTTTTTCCAAGTCCTTGAGGACTAATTGTTTAAATACCTCTAAGTGGTGATTCGATGTAGAAGGGGGATTAAACAAAGATTTGTTTTTTAATTTGCTATCAACTCCCACTGTGGTATTATCCCAAGACCTCCTTAACCACATGCTGACCGGGCCATAGCCAAAAGACAGCTACAGTGCGGTCGGCTTATTCTGGGTGGGCGTCCATGGACCTCCTCCCAGAATCCTGCTCTGGCGCGCCCCCTGGGGCACGCACCCGAGTACATCCGTGTCCGCTGACCGTGGCCGTTTACCATGTGATCGCTCTGTCAAATGACGGAGCGATCACATGTAAACAAACCAGTGTCATGTCATGACGCCGGTTCCTCTCTCCCCTCTGTGTACCGATCGGTACAGAGAGGGAGGGATCGGATGGCAGCAGTTCTGTGGGCTGGATGTGTAGTGCCCACAGCGCTGCTCAGTGACAAATACAGTAACATCCAGCCATCCATCCATCCACGCTCAGCCATCCCTCCATACTCTAATGCCCTGCAATACCCTGCACTACTCTGCAATACCCCGCAATACTCTGCAATACCGCGCAATACTCTGCAATACCCCGCAATACTCTGCACTACTCTGCAATATTCTGCAATACTCTGTAATACTCCGCAATACTCTGCACTACCCCGAAATACCCCGCAATACTCTGCACTACCCCGCAATACTCTGCACTACCCCGCAATACTCTGCACTACCCCGCAATACTCTGCACTACCCCGCAATACTCTGCACTACCCCGCAATACTCTGCACTACCCCGCAATACTCTGCACTACCCCGCAATACTCTGCACTACCCTGCAATATTCTGCACTACCCCGCAATACTCTGCACTACCCCGCAATACTCTGCACTACCCCGCAATACTCTGCACTACCCCGCAATACTCTGCACTACCCCGCAATACTCTGCACTACCCCGCAATACTCTGCACTACCCCGCAATACTCTGCAATACCCCGCAATACTCTGCAATACCCCGCAATACTCTGCAATACCCCGCAATACTACACAATACCCTGCAGTGCTCCGCACTACCGAGCCATGCGCAGCCATACTCGGTCGTACTCGGCCTCTGTATGTGGCCAGGCTGTGGAAGTCTCACACATGTGGTATCACCGTACTCAGGAGGAGTAGGAGAATCTATTTTGGGGTGTCATTTTTGGTATGTACATGCTATGTGTTAGAAATATTGTATAAATGGACAACTTTGTGTTAAAAAAAAAAGTGTTTTAACCACCGCCCGCCGTCATATGACGTCCTTGATTTTGTGCGGGGATATCTGAATGATGCCTGCAGCTACATATCAACTTTTTCAGCCGGCGATTCCCTACACCATAAGAACAATCATAGGGGCTGTTCCAATGCTTGATCGTTCTTATGGGAGGCGAGAGGGGACTTCCCACCGCCCTCCGGTGCTTCTACCGACTCACCGCTACGATCGAAGCCAGGATCGTTTTTTTTTTTTTTAATTTCAGGCTTCCCAGCCTAGAGGTGAGATGTGGGGTCTTATTGACCACATATCTGAATGTAAAGAGGACCTGTCATGCCATATTCCTATTACAAGGGATGTTTACATTCCTTGTAATAGGAATAAAAGTGATCAAAAAATTCTTTTTTTGGAAAACAGTGTCAAACCAAAATAAAGTAAAATGAACAATAAAAAGAAAAAAAAAATTGAAGCGCCCCTGTCCGTGTGCTCGCATGCAGAAGCGAATGCACGCATAAGTCCCGCCCACATATGAAAACGGTGTTCAAACCACACATGTGAGGTATCGGTGCGGACGTTAGAGCGAGAGCAATAATTTTGGCCCTAGACGTCCTCTGTAACTCAAAACATGTAACCAGTAAAAAAAAATTAAAGCGTCGCCTATGGGGATTCTTAAGTAGCGAAGTTTGGCACCATTCCACAAGCGTGTGCAATTTTGAAGGGTGACATGTTAGGTATCTATTTACTCGGCGTAACTTTATCTTTCACATTATACAAAAACATAGGGCCAACTTTACTGTTTTTTTTTTTTTTTTTTTAGCACAAAACTGTTTTTTTTACCGTGCGAGATAAAAAGTTGTAACAACCGCCATTGTATTCTCTAGGGTCTTTGCTAAAAAAAAAACATATATAATGTTTTAGGGTTCTATGTAATATTCTAGCAAATAAATGATTTTTACATGTAGGAGAGAAATATCAGAATTGGCCTGGGTGCTCCAGAACGCCTGAAGGTGCTCCCCTGCATGTTGGGCCTCAAAATGTGGCCACACTGTGTAAAAGTCTCACACATGTGGTATCACCATACTCAGTAGTAATAGCAGAATGTGTTTTGGGGTGTAATTTGTGGTATGCATATGCTGTGTGTGAGAAATAACCTGCTAATATGACAATTTTGTGAAAAAAAGAAAAAAAAAATCTAGATTTTGCAAAGAATTGTGGGAAAAAATGACAACTTCAAAAAACTCACCATGCATCTTTCTAAATACCTTGGAATGTCTTCTTTCCAAAAAGGGGTCATTTGTGGGGGATTTGTAGTTTTCTGGCATGTTAGGGTCTCAAGAATATAGATTGGCCGTCAGTACTTCAGGTGTGATCAATTTTCAGATATTGGCACCATAGCTTTTGGACTCTATAACTTTCACAAAGACCAAATAATATACACCAATTTGTACTTATTTTTACTAAAGAAATGTAGCAGTATAAATTGTGGCCAAAATTTACGAAGAAAAATTACTAATTTGCTAAATTTTATAACAGAAACAAAGAAAATTTCATTTTTTTACCGAATTTTTAGGCTTTTTTCTTTTATAGCGCAAAAAATAAAAAACCCAACGGTGATTAAATACCACCAAAAGAAAGCTCTATTTGTGTGAAAAAAGGACTAAAATTTCATATGGGTACAGTGTTGCATGACTGAGTAATTGTCATTCAAAATGTGAGAGCACCGAAAGCTGAAAATTGGTCTGGTTTGGAAGGGGGTTTAAGTGCCCAGTTGTCAGGTGGTTAAACTGGGTTGATTACTCAAAAAATATTTTTCATGTTCATTTTACGTAGGTATTTATGGATATCAATATAAACATTGAATTTGTTGATAGGTTTTTTTGTTTAACATTTCAAACCCGTGTTTAAAATATGCAACTCTTTGTCCGTTAGGCCCACGTTGGTGAGGTTATATATCCCTAATCTTCTGTCTCCCTTCTCCTTTTTCTCTTGGATTCTTCGTCCTGCCCTGCATCCCCTCGTTGATTTTGGTTCTGTTATTCCCCTATCTGTGGTGGGTAGGTTCTTTCCATCTCTGGGGGGCGCCACCATACCTGTTCTTTGTGTGGCTGATAGGAATGGGGTGGACGTCCTCTCCAAGTTGTCTCTCTGTCCCCTGAAATGTCCCCTCCCTCCTCTCCCTAAAAAAAAGCATAGGTGGTGGGTGTGGGTAGGGTGAAGATGGATCATAGCTTTCTCCATACTCACGTAAGGGTTCAAACCGGTCGGAGAGGGGGAAAGGTTGTGAAGTCCCAAAGGGACGGTTCTCCGGATGATAATCATAATGGTTATTCATACCTCCTCTTCCCCTGGATGTCGTTTTATTACCCCTTCCTCTATTGCCATTTTTTGGGGTGCCATACCCCTGTGGTTTGTTAGTTCCTTTCTGGGGTCCTTTCGGGAATTGTTCCAGTGGGTTTCAACCCAACTTTAGGCTGACTCCTGGAAGTGGAGGTAATTTTTCTTGATAGTTCCTGTGTATCCATCAAATCAGTGTCTGCACATGGAACCTGCCAAGTGTAAATCAAATTGTTCTTAAAATCCCCAATGTCCCTATGACATTTCTTTAATTTCTTTTTTTGTGTGTCACAGTCAGCCTTTTCTAATCTTTTAATAATATCCCTATTAAATTCCACTACTTGTGATGCAGTTTTCAGAGGATCTAACCGAGCCTCAAAATCGGATATTTTGTCTTACAACAATTTCATTTTTTTCTTTTTCCTCTTTAAAACTAATTCCTGGAGTTTAATTCCCACCCCATTAAAGAACTCAGGCCATTCAGATTGGGATTCTGGGTCATCCAGACCATCTTGTGGGTTGACCTCCCATCTCAGGCTACGCATAATAATTTTTTCTTTGAGATATTGCTCAAATGTGCGTATATCCCACCAAGTCTTAATTTGTTTTTCCAGCGTATTGCCTAAAGAAAGCAAGAGGTTGGACAAATCTGTGTCTATATTATTATCTACTTCGGTAGAAAATAATCAACATCAAGCTGGCGACTTGTTAAAAGAAATTAAACGGATCCATAGCTGCCAGAGTAATAAATAAAATAACTACACAGAAGTTCTCAAACGATCACTTATCCGGCGCTTAGGAAAATCATAAATGAAGTAAAAGAGCAGCTGCTATAATGAAAAATCTTGAAACAAGGGAAGCAATCAAAACTACGATTTGGAATAATTTCAATCAAAAGGTAATCTTTCAAAACTTCAGCAGTGCTAAAGATTTTAAATAGAAGCTAAAAAATCTGTATATTCAGCTGAGAACTGGAAAAGCCATTGTGTTTTACAAATAAAAGTTCATATATGATTCATCTGTTTAAAACTGGAGAAGCCAAAGTGATTTGCAAATAAATGTTCATAAGTGATTCATCAGTTGTTTAAAAACTTCAACAATCGATACATCTAGTGCTTGAGATCCCTCTAGGAATTGCACTCACCAGAAAGAAGATCAATCAAAAGCCTTGTGGTATATGTGAAGTGGCTGAGATCGCTGCCAAACGAACATCAATCCAATCCACAGTGACCGATCAGCAAATAGGGAGGCCAGCACTCTTGTCTTCTAATTTACCCAGATCCAGTCAGCTGAAAACGATCCTTTTGATTGAAATTATTCCAAAACGTAGTTTTGATTGCTTCCCTTGTTTCAAGATCTTTTTCATTATAGCAGCTGCTCTTTTACTTCGTTTATGATTTTCCAAAGTGCCGGATAAGTGATCGTTTGAGAACTTCTGTGTAGT
The DNA here is from genome assembly GCA_037952835.1 of Lithobates septentrionalis. Lineage (NCBI taxonomy): Eukaryota > Metazoa > Chordata > Amphibia > Anura > Ranidae > Lithobates > Lithobates septentrionalis. The sequence continues at coordinate 453,201 of JBBDGP010000965.1, forward strand.
TAAAATATATATATATGCCGCAGCATGGGGGTATTCACCTGCAAAAGGTAGGAGCAAATAGCTCCTCCGCCCCTGCTGCCCCCATGCTTCGGCATATATTCTCTTTTATTTAACTGTGGTGGTAAAATCCCCTCAGACAGCGCTGGAGTCACGGCTTTGTGTATCGTGGGAGCAAACGCTGTTGCTGTCAAGATAAATAAATCCGCGCTGTAACAGAATGGCGTTCCTGCTAAGCAAATTATGGTTAACAAGAATACAAAGTAACATTACAGTATAACAGTAAGACTTCCCATACATGCAAAGCAAATACAAAAAAAATAGTAAAAAATAAAACATTTTTTAACGCAACCTGTGCCTAAAATATATATATATGCGAAGCATGGGGGCATCCACCCACAAAAGGTAGGAGCAAATTGCTCCTCCGCCCCTGCTGACCCCATGCTAAAGCATATATGCTCTTTTTTCCCCTAATCGTCTTTCAGGACAGCCACCTGAGAGACCTTGGCTCCTCCCCTCTGCTGGAAACACCTGCGCCAGCTTCTATAAATTTCCTCCTCCCCTGCTGGCTCCTCAGTTATTTGTGTTTCCTCCAAAGGGGAGACAACACAGGAACCAGCCAGAGGGAGGCTCAGGCAGCATGTCCTGAAAGAGGAGTAGAGACTCCTAGGACAGACCAGGGAAGATGTTAGTGTGCAGACCCACAGCGGTTGTGACACTAACCTGGTCAGAAACTTTTCTTCATGTTGCCACCCCCGCATCCCTGAGCGCAGGTTAAGGTCGGGGGGGGGCTTTTCAACACCGAGAGCGGTGAAACGGAGCAGAGCTCCTGCAGTCCCATACCCCCAGCAGCAAGTGAACAGCAAACACGCCGGGTACTGGGACTGCACGGCCTGTGGCGGATGACGTCATTTCCGGCCGAAGGGGGCCGTGCACTTCCGGGTTCACGGCTTCCGGTTCCGGCTGCGAATATTGAAAAGGAGCCAGGCATGGGCTGGAGAGGAGCCGTTCATGCTGTAGAGAGAGCAAAGGCTCCGGAGGTGACACAAGAATGGCGGATGCAGAGGAATCAGACCGCACTGCTCCAGCAGAAACCAGCTCCAGCCATGTAAAGGTAAGGGGAACCTAGGGTGGAGCTCCCCTGGCCTGAACCACCACTCCCCCCCCCCCCTTTACTGGGGCATTTGGAGAGGGGGGGAGTAGGTAAAGGACCCTCAGGTGTCAGAGGGTGGATTCATAAGGCCCCTGGTGAGGCAAGCCTTAATGAAGATGTTGCACTCCTGCAATTATGCGGGGGAGGGTACTGTGTATGTATTATTGTGGGGTTTTTTCTTATGTCTTTTCAGAAAACAGAAAAAACCAGGGGCCCCCATGTTTCAAAGAGGAGGTGCCCTTCCTGTAAAGTTACCCTTAGAGATTCCTGGGAGAAAGCATTATGTAAGGATTGTATTACCAAGCTAGTGCAGGAACATTCTTTAGAGCAGGGTTAGATAGCGGCATCTGTTAAGGAATTGTCCAATACGTTTGAATCCTTTAAAATCTTTTTTGAAGGGTTTCAAATGCCACAGCTGCAGACTGCTCCTCCGACACAGACAATGTTACCAAGAACGCAGGCAATACCCTCCACTAGTGCAGGTCCTTCGGTAGCCCCTAGAGAGGAGGCGGAATATGAACCTGACAGTGCAACATCCGGCTCCCAAGAGTCTGAGGGGGAAGCTCTGGATGGGGATTCCAGATAGCCATCCCGATATAAACTCTCTTTAGAGGAGGTAGATCATCTTTTGGGGGCCATTTATACCACACTAGGTATTTCAACAGAGAAGAAACCGTTATCTTTGCACGATCAGATGTATGAGGGCTTAGGGTAACAGGAAAATAGGAATTTTCCTGTTCATGAAGTCCTAATAGAGGCTATTAAGAAAGAGTGTCAGGAACCTGAAAGAAAACCATTCTTTTCTAAGGCCTTAAAAAGATGGTTTCCCTTCACAGAGGATCCAGCATCATTATGGAACAAGACTCCAAAATTAGATGCAGCCTTCTCGCAGGTGTCAAGGCACACAGACTTGGCATTTGAGGACATGGGGGTCCTATCCGAGCCAATGGATAAGAGGATGGACTCGTTATTAAAAAAAATCATGGGACTCTACAGTGGGTAGCCTGAAGCCAGCTATGGCGGTCACAGTAGTGGCTAGGAACGTAGAGTTCTGGTAAAAACAATTCCAATTACAGTCTCACATTGAAGAAGGAACTGCGAAGGAGCAGATCCTAGCTTCATTTCCCACACTGCTGCGAGGCATTGCGTATATCGCAGACGCTTCCGCAGAACTTGTTCGAATGGCAGACAGATCGTCCGCATTAGCCAATTCCACAAGGAGGGCTTCATGGCTAAAGACATGGCAGGGAGACTGCGCGTCCAAAGCCACACTCTGCGGGATTCCTTTTACAGGGGACCTGTTGTTCGGACCAGGGTTAGAGAAGGTGCTGGACCGAACCGCAGATAGAAAAAAGACATTCCCATTAAAGCGTAAAGCAAATTGGAATCAGCCACAACAAAATAAGAGGCAAAGAAGGAATACAAGATCCCTCTTTACAACTCCCAAAAGTGAGACCCAGAGGATACCTTGGGTTCAGAGAGGGAAAAGCAAGGGAGGAGCGATTTTTCGTCCTCCTGAGCAGACCCACAAAAAAATGACAAGGTAGTCACAGTGGGAGGAAGACTGGGGGCCTTCCTCCCGCAATGGGAAGAAACATCTTCCAACCAATTTATTCTGAGAACAATAAAGTAAGGTTATCGTCTAGAGTTCTCAAAATCACCCCCAAACAGGTTATACATCACCAAACTCCCAAAAAACAAGGAGAAGGCCAGAGGATTAATGAGATCCTTAAAGGAACGCAAAGAGCAAAGGGTGATCATCAAGGTACCAAAAGAAGAGAGAGGGCAGGGTTTCTACTCCCACATGTTCGGAGTGCAGAAACCTTCAGGAAAGGTCAGACCAATCTCAAACCTCTAAACTTGTCTGTAACCTACAAGAGGTTCAGAATGGATTCCATATATTCAGTAAGGGCGCTATTGCCCCCAAACTGTTATATGGTTTCCCTAGACCTAAAGGACGCGTACCTCCACATCCCGATACACCAGGAGTGTCAGAAATTCCTAAGATTAGCAATAGAGACGGAAGAAGGAGTCATGCACTTTCAATTTCAGGCTCTACCCTCTCCTCATCGCCCAGAATTTTTACCAAATGTCTGGCCGAAGCTCTGGCAACATTACGGGTCAAAGGCATATCTATCATTGCCTATTTGGACGATCTTCTCCTGTTTGCAGAGTCACACGGGAAGTTACTAGAAGACCTCAAATATACGCAGACCTTCCTAGAGAGTCTAGGTTGGCTGGTAAATTTGGAAAAATCCAATCTACAACCCACTCAGCAGATAATATACTTAGGGTATGTCATAGACTCAGCACAACAGAGTATTTCTACCCAAAGAGAAAATAGGAAAAATGCAGAGGGAAGTAAGCATACTACAAGCCAAGTTTACCATGTGCCATAAGGCAGATAATGTCAACACTGGGGCTGTTAACATCTGCAATCCCAGCGGTACAGTGGGCAGGCCTGCATTTCCGGCCACTGCAGATGTTCCTGTTAAAAATATGGGATCACAGGCAGGAATCCTTAGACACCAAGATTCTATTACCAGCAAGGGTAAAAAGAACCTTATGATGGTGGAGGAGAACAGAGAACATGAACGAAGGACGGCTATGAAACGGCCTACCCATTTCCCAAATATTAACCACAGACGCGAGCGGCGTAGGGTGGGGAGCACATTTAGGCGCTCAGATAACACAAGGGACTTGGGAAAAGGAGGAGAGGATGAGATCATCCAACTGGAAGGAATTGAGAGCAGTATGGTATGCACTTCAAACCTTCCAGAAAGAGTTGAGAGGTCAAGTCCGACAATTCGTCAGTGATCGCCTATATAAACAAACAGGGAGGAACAAGAAGTGGAACCCTGTGGACCTTAGCAGAGGAAATCTTGAAATGGGGAGAAGAGAACATACTCTCAATGTCAGCAGTCCACTTGAAGGGGGATCTAAACAAAGTGGCGGATTTCCTCAGCAGGAAAAAATTGAGAGAAGGCGATTGGGTGCTAAAGCAGGAGGTATTCGAGCAGATTGCGCAAAAATGGGGAATACCTCAGGTGGACTTATTTGCTTCAAAGGAAAACAGGAAAGTTAGAGCGTTCTTCTCCCTGAAAATAGAGGACGGAGCGCTCGGGGTAGATGCGTTAGCACAGAGGTGGGCATTCAACAAATGCTATGCCTTTCCCCCACCAGTACTATTACCAGCGGTAATAAGGAAATTGAGCACGGAAAATACAACACTAATTCTCATAGCGCCTTACTGGCCAAGGAGACTGTGGTTCTCTATGCTCGGAGAACTCGCGGTGGAACCCCCCTGGTTATTACCGATCCAGGAAGATCTACTCTCCCATGGTCCAGTACACTGCCCCCAAGTGGAAAGATCGTACTTGGCCGCATGGTGTCTGAGGAGCAGTTGCTGGAAGCAAAAGGGTTCTCAGATCGTCTAATAAACACACTGCTGAAAAGCAGAAGGATAGAGACGCAACATCTACCAGAAAGTATGGAGGTGTTTTAACAGATGGTGCACAGACAATAACTTCAATACACAGAGCTCAGTGTCAGTCCTAGAATTTCTGCAGAGCGGCATAGACAAAGGACTAAGTCTTAGCACGCTTAAGAGTCAAGTGTCAGCACTTTCGGTTTACCAGGAAAAGAGATTAGCATCTGATCCGTGGGTAATCAGACTCTTTAGATCACTGAGCAGACAAAGACCGATACAAAGAACAGTCTTTCCAAAGTGGGATCTGTCATTAGTGCTGCAAACTATGACAGCAGACCCCTTTGAACCATTGGATAGTTGCAGCCTGAAGATGCTGACGCTTAAAGCAGTCTTCCTGGTGGCAATTACTACAGCCAAAAGTGTCTGTGAGATAGAGGCCCTATCCATCAGGCCCCCCTTTTTTTAGATTTTTCCGGATCACATAATATTTAAGATGGATCCGGGATTTCTGCCTAAGGTGGCCTCGAAATTCCACAGAGGCCAAGAGATTGTGTTACCATTGTTTTTCCCAAATCCTTCTAAAGAACAAGAAGTAAGGTTCCATAGTCTAGACGTCAGGAGATGCGTCTTGCATTATTTAGAAACAACAAAACATATTGGGAAGACAGATTCCTTATTTATTTTGATTTCTGGAGCAAGGAAAGGGCATAAGGCCTCAAGGCTTATAGGTTAGGAGGTATGCAGGTCCCAGAGGGTATCAGGGCACACTCCACAAGGGCAATGGCAGCGTCTCAAGCAGAGAGAGCTGGAGCAACGCCGGAACAGATTTGTAAAGCGGCAACCTGGTCCATCTTTGCCACCTTTGCAAGACACTATAGAGTGGATCTAAAGATCAGACCTTTGGACGCAAGGTCTTACAAGCCGTAGTCCCGCCCTAAGGTTAAGTGCTGGTTTATCCTCTCAGGTGGCTGACCTGAAAGACGATTGGGGGAAAAACGAAGTTACTTACTGGTAACGTTCTTTCCCGGAGTCTTTCAGGACAGCCGGGTACCCACCCAATTGTGTATTAAGACATAGAGATTTCCTTACAGGAAATGTGATATAATGAATTATGTTTATCATATGTACTTGTGTCTACCCAGCGGACTGGAGGTGCTCTTTAAAGAACTGAGGAGCCAGCAGGGGAGGAGGAAATTTATAGAAGCTGGCGCAGGTGTTTCCAACAGAGGGGAGGAGCCAAGGTCTCTCAGATGGCTGTCCTGAAAGACTCCGGGAAAGAACGTTACCAGTAAGTAACTTCGTATTTTTTCGTTTAAAAATATTTTATTAAGTTTTTACACAGACAATAATGCAAATGTATACATTACATAGTAAGTATAAGAGAACAAAAAAAAAATACATCCAAATATCCTATACTCATACATCTTATAAGCAAATTCGTTCCCAACAAGGACATTTGAGAACCTCCACATTAAGTGGCTACAGGTGCCTACACTCGACTCTCGTGCGAGGAAATCTCCCCCCACCCGTCGGGCACCCCGTCAGGGATCTTGCTGTGCCCACCTGGGATGATCAGAGACTCCCACCCATCAAGATCCTTTTTCCTGTATTATCATTACGGTCACCCTCATGAGCCTGATACTAAATATGTCATATATCATGTTGTGCTGATAAGGTATGAAAAAGAGAACACGATCTTAACTTTGTGCAACATAAACATTTTAGGAAACAAAGGCAAAGTATTTATTTCAGTGTATTACTCTCTGGAGTAACCTGCATTGGGTTATGCATACTTCGTATGTATGTAAACTATCTACTGGGGGAATTGATTAACCCATCCCCTAAGGGGATATCCAGGGACCTTTCAGAGTTCCAGTAGGCAGGTCCTCCAGAGTACCCCAATGGGGAAGTATCTCAAAATAGGAAAAGGAAAGAGCAAAAAGACCTGTAAGGGCAGAAAAGACCAAATGGCCTCTTCCGTGGAAGAAAGAAAACACGTTAGAATGAAGAAGAGAAAAGGTGGAGAAGAACAGTGCTACTGTAGATTAGGTGTGCCTCCTGCTCCCAACTCCGTTCCTGGTAAGAGTGGAATATTACAGTATCGTGCCCATGGTTCCCAAGTAACATTGAATTTCTCAACTTTATCCAACAGTTTCGCTACTATCTTCTCCTGGGACATTATCCATGAGCCTTTTCTCTTACAACACTGGAAGGATACTGTAGGCCTTTTCCAGGCCTTCGCTATGGTAAGCTTTGCTCCTAATAAAATGAAGAAGAGCTTTTGGGAGCTTTTAGGAATATCCGGAATGGTGCGATTGAGTAAAGCTATACGCGGGTCAGGTGAAATCGATACGCTCAGGATATTGCCTATTGTACGGAATATTTTCTTCCAGAAGGTTCTGATGCGTGGGCAAGTCCACCATATGTGCAACATAGTGCCTTCCAGTTTGCACTCTCTAAAGCAGATTGGAGAAGTCCCAGGATAAAACAGTGCCAGCCTGGCAGGTACATAGTACCATCTTGACATAACCTTTATGCTAGCCTCTATTAGAGAGATATTGCAAATACCTTTTATTTTAGCGGTTCCACCCTCTGAACCAATCCATTGATGTCCAAGATCCACTCAAGTCCTCCTCCCAGGTCCTGACGTATGTTGGTTTGTCCGGTTTAGACATAAGTGCTGTGTATATCACAGAAATCCCCCCTTTTTGGCTATCGAGGTTAGAGCACCAATGTTCGTATTGTGTAATTGAGAGTGATTCATGTTTGTTGTTCCAAATAGATTGTAGGAAATGAGAAATTTGGTTGAATCTAAATCTCTCAGATTCAGGCATTTCCAGTATGCGATTACAATAAGTCAAATTAATGGGTCCCGTTGCTGTTAGAAAGTGTCCTATCCTGTAGAGCAGGGATCTCAAACTTGTGGCCCTCCAGCTGTTGCAAAACTACAAGTCCCATCATGCCTCTGCCTGTGGGAGTCATGCTTGTAACCGTCAGCCTTGCAATGCCTTGTGGGACTTGTAGTTCTGTAACAGCTGGAGGGCCACCAGTTTGAGACCCCTGCTGTAGAGACCTTTGTCTGTCCACCATTTAAACACCTTAAAGTTTTAACCTGGCTGAAATGTAGAGTTATTAAAAATGTGAGATAGAGGTTTAAGGGGGGAGATCAGGGTCGTGTGAGTGAATAATTTGTTACAAAGTGCAATCGAATGAGATAAGGTGGGTGCCATGATAGCTGGTCTGCTTTTGGGGTCGCACCACATAAGAAAGTCAATGGTGTTGAGGTTAGTGGCCTGCCTTTCCATAGACAACCAATCAGGTTTTGGGCCCCTTCCGAAGATGAGAGATATCTGTGACAGTTGGGCAGCCCGATAATAACCCTCATAGAAGAACATTAGATGGGCATCTGTAACCCTTACTTCCCCAGACAAATCGAATGAATGCAGATTGTAGCTTGTGGAGGAAACCTTTTGTCAGAGGGATTGGGAGAGAACGAAATAAATATAAAAGGCGAGGGAGCAATGTCATCTTAATAGCATTTACTCTTCCCAGCCAGGATATACCATATTTAGCCCATTTTCCTATCTCTTGTCTACATTTAAGTATCATGGGAGGATAATTAGCTTTGAATAAGCCACCTATCTCAGGGGTCAAATGAATTCCCAGATAGGGGATGGTTGTGTCAGACCAGGAAAACTCAAAGCTTCGTTTAAGTTGTGAAAGAAGCTCTGACGGCACCGTGATATTTAAAGCAACGGATTTATTCATATTTACCGTCAGTCCTGAAATTTTGCTGAAGGATCTCAGGATCCCGCAAATCACTGGGGTGGAAATCAGGGGGGATGTGATGTACAGTAGCAGATCATCTGCGTATAAAGCGCATTTGTGTTCCTGGTCCCCACATTCCACCCCCTTAATATCCGGGTTTGATCTGATGGCTATAGCTAGGGTTTCTATCGCAATAGCGAATAAGAGGGGGGGGGATTGGGCATCCCTGTCTGGTACCCCTTTTAATTGGGAACGAGGTCGAGTATCTACCCATCAACCGAACTTGCGCTGAAGGGTTTGAGTACAGGGACTTGATTATATTTAGAAAAATTCGACCGAATCCCCAGCGTTGCAGAATGTCAGACAGGTATGCCCAGTCGATGGAATCAAACGCTTTGTGTAGGTCAATCGACAAAATAAAACCTTTTTGTGGTGGTCCCCCATCCCAGTGAGATTGCGGAAGAGAGATGATGTCAATGGTCCGTCTAATTTGATCCTGCCCCTGTCAGCCAGGAATGAAACCCACCTGGTCTTTGTGAATATATAATGAAATGAAGCTGGACATTCTATTTGCTAGGATCTTGGTTAAAATTTTTATGTCATTATTAATTAGGGAAATAGGTCGATAGTTCCCAATCTCACTTGGATCCTTCCCTGGCTTGGGAATTACTGTTATGTATGCGGCGTTCAATTCCAATCCCAATGGTCCCCCCTCTCTAAGGGAGTTCAGGAATTTTGTTAAGTGTGGCACTAGCGTAGCTCCAAAGTTTTTATAATAACCATTTGAGAACCCGTCTGGGCAAGGGGAGGATCCAAGCTTCAGTGAATTTATAGTTTCTAGCACCTCTTCCTGAGTGAAGAAATCCCTATGTGGCTTTGTCAGTGCTGGTAGTGCTAGGGAGTCAAGAAACTCCTGCCTAAGCTTACCTCCCGATGATGATTTAGATTTATAAAGATCTCCGAAGAATTTAAGAAATTCCTCCATGATCTTACTTGGGTTTTGAGTTAAATCCCCGGATTGAAGCTTAATTTTGGGAAAAGCTAATGCCCGATGTTTGGGGCTTATCTTGACCGCTAATTTAGAGCTTATCTTATCCTTTTGGCTGTAAAATTTTGCTCCCGTCCACCTGAGATGTTTTTCTGCTGCGGTGGCCAGAGTAAGATTGAGGAGAGCTTGAGCCCTGTCCAGATTTGCTAGAGACTCTGCAGTGGGTGCCCTTTTATGTTCCCTAGCTAGGGCTTTAAAATCCTCAGATTGTTTAATTGTGTCTGCTCTGAGTTCCGCCTTAAGTTTAGCTGCCATTTGCATTATCTTCCCTCTGATTACCAGTTTGTGTGCTGCCGAAATCACTTCTGGCGATACGTCTGAGGTTGTGTTGATTCGAAAATATTCCTTAATGGAGTCCTCTAAGATTGTGCACTGAATTGGGTCACTAAGTATGGATTCCTACAATCTCCATCGTGGGGGATTATTGCACCCTGATGGCTTCTTTATTACCAAAGTAACCATCGAGTGATCCGAAAGGGCTGAATCTACAATCTTGGATCTCAGTATCAAGGGGATCATATGTGAGCGCGTAAATATGTGGTCTATCCTGGCGTATGAGCCATGGGGAGCAGAATAATGTGTGTAATCTTTAACGTGAGGGTTATGCCGCGTACACACGAGCGGACTTTACGGCGGACTTTGCCCGGCGGATTTTTCGACGTACTTTACGACGGACTTTCTGAATGAACGGACTTGCCTACACACAATCCACCAAAGTCCGTCGAATTCGTACGTGATGACGTACGACCGGACTAAAACAAGGAAGTTCATAGCCAGTAGCCAATAGCTGCCCTAGCGTGGCTTTTTAGTCCGTCTAACTAGCATACAGACGGCGGACTTTTCGACCGGACTCGATTTCAACGGATAAATTTTAAACAAGTTTCAAATCTAAGTCCGTCCAACTTTTGACAAAACAAAGTCCGCTGGAGCCCACACACATCGAATTGTCCGACGAAATCCAGTCCGCCGGGCAAAGTCCGCCGTAAAGTCCGCTCGTGTGTACGCGGCATTAGTTTCCCTCCAGATGTCAATGAGACCTTCATCATGCATTATTTCTGCTATTTGAACACTTTGCCTAGAGGGACGCTTGGGTTTAGGTTTACCAGTGCCGGTTAAGCCCAAGGAAAAGTCAAAAGCCATATTAGTATCTCCGCCAAAGAAAATTGTACCTTTTAAATGAGGTCTTAGCTTGATCATTAGTGATTCAAAAAATGTTTTCTGTCCCTGGTTCGGGGCATAGTACGATACAAATGTATATAATTCCCGAAACTAGAATAAAACGTCCCTGTGGGTCTGTGATCACTTCTGGCTGAGAGATATTATGTTTAGCGAAGCAAATTGCGACGCCCCTCGTTTAGGTAGGCGCGGAGGACAAGAAAAATTGGGGAAAATGATGATGCAGAAATTTAGTTTGGTATGATATGGGGAAATGTGTCTCTTGTAAAAAGAGAATGTCGGCATGCATTGACTTATAAAGTTGAAACATCTTCCTACGTTTGATGGGTGAGTTCAAACCCTGGGTATTATGTGAAATAATATGAAGAGAGGGGGTTGTATTATACCGCTCAATCATAAGGTGTACAGTGTGGTGCTATGGTTGAAAGGAGTATCTTGCCTAGTTGAGAAGGAGAATCTGCGTCACATGGTGGGGATACAATGGCACGTACCAACGCGGGACCTGGGAGGAGAAACCAAAGGTGGATCCGGATCCTGGGCGCACTCGTTAGTATAGGGTACAGGAGGGAGAAGAAAGTGGTGAAAAGGAGAAGAAAAGAAAGTGTATTTGTTATTATGCACAGAAATATTCCACTTTTACCAATTACAGTGTGATATTTATCTATAACGTAAACTCGGGGGTGCCCAGACCCCCCCCCATTCCCAAGGCAGAATGTGCTAGACATTCGATGCCTCCTAACCTGTGAAAACCGTCCTCCTACTAGTAGGGGAGCCAGCCATGGTTCCAGGGGCATAAATGCCCTCCTGGGACCTGCGAGGGGCGCATTGAGACCACCACGGCCCCGTCACCTGAGTTACATAACTATTGTAAATTAACTAGCGAACTAAGTCAATAGGTGTTAAAAATTCACCGTAACAACCCACGTGAGACCTAAACCTTAACTTAACTAGACACACGGAACCCCGAGGAGGCGAACCCTCCCCCCTGTGCCCCAACCATCAACAGAGGGGGCAAGGGGGGAGAGACCAGTCCCCCATCGGGGATTCCGACCCATGTTAATATCAAATATAAGTGAGGCCTCAAAGCCTAACAAGAGGTATTAACCAAAAAACATTAACCCTTACACATCATCTGCATAACTAGGCTGAAATATTGTAAACCGTTAGCATTTACAGAAAAAGACATTGGGATGCCATCAGGCAACTTTCACCCTCCTGTCAGACCCAGCGGGGTAGCAGTGTGTCCAGAAGATAAATACTGGGAAAGGGTTGTACTGTTGCATATGAGATAACACTAGTGGGAAGTGTACCTCTGGAACCCCTTCCCCCCCCACCCCCCAAAAAGCTAACAGGGGCTTCCTCCAATTTAAGGTAGGCATTAAGCCCAGTAATGTTCGGGAGTCTCGTCAGCTAAAAGTCAAGTTGGTCTCTGCCGCATCAAGACAGCAATGAACTATAAAGCCTAAAAAGAATGTCCGGAGTGGCTTATAAGCCAAAGGGATAAGAGAAAACCCGGAACCACAAAAGGGTCCCCGTGTTCCCTCATACTTCAGGGTGGGAAGCTTTCTTTAGAGCGTTTGGAGCTCTGCTTGAACCAAGTAGGTTGTAGAGGACTTGCCGGGGGTGGACGCTTTGTTGATGATGGAGTGCCTCTTCCTTCCTGTGTATTACTCGGGCCTTGCGGTATTATACCCAAATGAAGAAGTAATCGATCCCCTCTAGCGAGCAACGAAAAGCCATAATTTTTATTTCTATAAGAAAAGTTCAGTCTCAGGGGAATGACCATCGGTATGTTATGGCTCTCTCTGTAAGCAGATGTAGCAAAGGTTTCAGAGAACGTCTCTTCTGCACCGTGTATGGTGATAAGTCGGCAAAGATTTGAATTTTGTGGCCCAATAACTTTAGGTTGTCTATTCCTCTTGCTCTCCTCATAATTTCTTTCTTAATAGCAAAATAGTGGGGTTTCACAATGATGTCTCTTGGGAGACCCTCAGAGCGGGGGGGTTGTAGTGCCCTGTGTGCCCTGTCAAGTTCCGTGCGATGGTCTGCTATATCTGGGATGAGAGCCTTCATCAGGGTTTTTACTGCAGAGCTTATATCTTTCTCAGTTTCAGGTAGGCCACGAATTCGAAAATTGTATCGTCTTGAACGATTTTCGAGGTCATCGACTTTGGCAAGGGCAGTTTCAAGTTGTTCTTGCATATCTTGAATTCTGTCCGAGTTTTGATTTATACGGGCAACTGCTTGGTCTGCTCTCTTTTCAATAAAATCCATGCGCTGCCCTAATTGCTGCAGATCAGCATGGATGGAGGAGGTTATTTGAGCAGCATTCCTGGCCAGACTCTGGGAGAGCGGTTGGGAAAAAGCTTCCATCATAGAAGGAAAGTCAGTGGGGACAGGAGGGTTATTAGGCACCTCTGCATCTGATAGTAAAAGGCCTGTGTGTGGATCCAGCATAGGAGTGGAGGGGAGACCATTCTGTAATCTGCCCAGCAGGGATTCTGTAGAAGCAGGGGAAGCTCCCAGAGGCAGAGGAGGGAAATCGGTACCTGGGGACAGTGGAGACCGAACGTCCTGGTCTGCAATCGAATCGCCATCTTCTCCTGTCCTGTGTGTGCCTCGTGTAGCCGCCGCCATCTTAGCGTAGCTGACCGGGCCGGCCGCCCCGGTCATCTGGTTTAATAAATTTCTCCTGGCCTGTGCCGTTGTGCCCCACGGGTTCTGGGAGCTCTCCCCCACAAATTGAGCCCGGTGTGCTGTGAAAATGTTCGGTCCGGTGATTAAAACAGGGCCGTGGTGGCGCGGAGCTTCAGTGACTCGCGGCCATCTTGGAAGCTGCCGCGCATGCGCCCCCAACTTCGTTTTTCTAACTGTGGTGGTGAAATCGCCTCCGACAGCGCTGGAGTCACGGCTTTATGTATCATGGGAGCAAACGCTGTTGCTGTCAAGATAAATAAATCTGCAGCTGAATGGCGTACCTGAAAAAAAAAAAAATGGTTAACAATAAAACACGGTAAACAGTAAAGTATAAAAAAAATTACATACTTGAAAAGCAAACATGATAAAACATAATAACAATAAAACATTGCAGAATAGAATACAGTAAAAAAGAGCAGAACAATAGAGAGAGAACAATAAAATGACAACTATTTTTTTTTTTTTACTTTTTTTTTTTATAACTAACTTTTGTAACTGTAACCGGTTCCAGGTTTGGGTCTCTCAAAATGCAATGGCATCTTGGGAGACCCTGTGAAAGTGTGCCTAGTCTGTGCAATGCTGTACCCTATGCTAAAACTCAACTAGTGTATGGTAGCGCTCAAAACATTCACCAATGCAAAGACCAGGATTGTCAGGACAGGAGGGACAATTAATAGCGTGTGTCACGCCTATATCCGCATTTTCTACAGACACAACATTTTCTTTGGGAGGCTCGTTGGGTAGGGGTACTTGGGGACATAAGGAAAATGCCTCTCATGCAGCCGGCTTACTGCATTTGGTTGGGGAAGGTGAGGTGGAGCACTGTCTGGAAACAGAAGGGCTCTGATGATCTCTTCCTGGAATTTAAGGAAGGACCCAGTCAGTCCTGAAGCTCTGTATAGCACATAAGCGTTCATCAAAGCCAATTGAAATAAGTATACAGACACTTTTTTATACCAGCGTCTGGCCTTACGGGCAACTAGGTACGGCGCCAACAACTGGTCGTTGAGGTCCACCCCTCCCATATTTTGGTTATATTCGTGGACACAGAGGGGTTTCTCCACAACACCAGTCGCCGTAGTAATTTGGACAGTCGTGTCTGCATGAAGGGAGGTAAGAACGAAAACATTCTTATTATCCCTCCACTTCATAGGGGGCAAGTTATTACACTTCAAGAAGGCTCTCTCCCCCAGCCTAAGACGGTTATCTACAAGCCGCTGGGGAAAGCCTCGACGATTAGATCGTACGGTGCTACATGCTCCAATCTGATGGTCAAACAAGTGACTAAAAAGTGGTACGCTAGTGTAATAATTGTCCACGTACAAGTGGTACCCCTTTCCGAATATGGGTGACACCAAGTCCCACACAATCTTGCCAGTGCTTCCTATGTAGTCAGGGCAGTTTGTCGGCTCTACGTGACTATTTCTTCCCTCATAAACCATAAAACTACATGTATAGTCTGTGGCCCTGTCACAGAGCTTATACATCTTGACCCGGTATCTGGCACGCTTACTGGGAAGGTACTGTTTGAATGACAAGCGGCCAGAAAAGTTAATCAGGGACTCATCAACGCAGACAACTTGATGGGGAGTAAACGGGCCGAATTTTGTAGAGCCGATCGTATCCAGGGTCTCCACGAGGACGACAGAGTTCATTGTTGTTGAAGTGCATGAACCGCAAAATCTGCTCGTATCATGCCCTGGCCATGGAAGCAGAGAACACGGGCATATGGTGAATTTGGTCAGTGGCCCAATATGACCGCAACTCACTCTTTTTGGTTATGCCCATGAGGAGGGATAGGCCCAGAAAGATCTCAAATTCAGAAACCGTAATTGGTTTCCATTCTCCGGCAAGGGAGGACTGGGGAATAGTGTCAATGTGTTGACCAGCGTTCAAATTGCTTTGGTCCACAATAGATCTATAGAGATCTTTGGTGAAAAACAGTGAATAAAAATCAAGTGACGTAATATTAACTGTTTCCACCTGAATGCCGGGTTGGCCAGTGAATGGGGGAAGTACGGGTGCTGCAGAAGTGGTGGGTTCCCAATTAGGATTGGCGAATGCAGCAGGAAGGGCACTATGGGCACGACGGGCCTGTATGCGTCTTCTTGGTGGCAGCGGGACACTGCTTGTGCTTGCCACCTCGCCAGCTTGAACTGCACTTATGGGACTCGCCACTTCACTAAGTGTACAACCAGGGTGTACTAGGCCACTGGTGCTTGCAAGTTCACCAAAGGGAATAGCGGCACTAGTACTTCTCTGCTCCCTGTGGTTCTTGCACCTCAACAGCATTGGGGTCTGGTACGCCTGACCTTGGCAGGGACCACAACTCCGTTGTTAGAGCTATCTGTCATGGAGCCGCTGCTGTCTACAGGTTCGTATTCTGAGCCTGAATCTGACAGATGAGTGACTTCCTCTTCACTATCTGTCATGCTCCGAAACGTGTAGGCCTCTTCACTACTGTACCTTCGATTTGCCGTTTTGGGCTCTAAATTTAGTGGTACAGTAGTGAGACTCACAGGTAAAAAAGCTCCTGACTGTTAGCGACTGTATCAAAACGCTACCAAAAAACTGTTAGCGATCGCAGGGATCAGGTCTGACTCTGTAAACGCTGCAGTTATGTGTTTAGTGTTTTGTAAGTGACAGTGATCGATCGATACTGCACTTGGGTGGGTTGGGCTGGGCGGAGGGGCAAAACGCACGTGCTAGCAGGTATCTGGGCTGATCCCGCTAACACTGCGTTTTTGGAGAACCCTAAACTGCTGAGGATGTTAGTATAGATCTGATTGGAACAGATATTGATCCGTTCAGATACTATACCACTAAGGGAGGTGTATGCTGCGTGTGTGAGTGTTAGCAGTACTGGCACTAACCTGACGCTGCCTGGGGCGACGTAGACCCTATCTGATCCTAAAACCTAACTTATATCACCTGCCGGGCAATTAGGGGGTTAAACTTTTATTAGGTAATAAACAGCGGGTGCCCTGACACTATAAAAATCTAACCAGCGTCACCCGTAACAGTTATACGGTGATCACTGGTAAAAGGGTTAACTAGGGGGCAGTCAGGGGGTTAAAACATTTACTAGGTAGTATATGGGGGTAGCTGACGCTATAAACACCTGACGGCGAACCTAAATACTTACCTGCCTAACTAGCGTCACCTGTGATACTAATACAGCGATTAGATAAACGATCGCTTAGTGACACTGGCGATGGGGTGATCAAGGGGCTAAAACTTTATTAGGGGGGGTCAGGGGGTACCCTAGACCTAAAGGGGCCTACCACTAACTGCCATACCACTTATAACTATCACAAAATGACACCAATGCAATAATCAGAAAAAAAAACTGCTATTGGTGTCACTGTGACAGGGGGTACAGGGAGGTGATTGGGGAGCAGAAAGTGTGCCTGCATGTTCTACTGGAAGTGTAGTGTTTGTTGCAAATTTACTTGATGTCTTCTCTCCTCGGAACGAAAAGGCTTCACAAGGAGCGATGACATCACTTCCTCTGCCGCTGTTTACATTACAGCAGCAGACGAAGATTCTCATTCGCCAGGAGCGATCGTGAGGGGGTGGCCATGAATCGGTGGCCTCCCCCTCAACTCGGATCGCTCCTGACGGTAATCCGACCACTGCAGGCACCGGGGGGGGGGGGGGGGGGTCTGAGCGATCATTGTGTCGACGTACATTGGCGGTCGGCAACTGGTTAACCACTTTCTCACCAGACCATTTTTTGCTATTCAGCGCTGCAGTATTTTAACTGGCAATTGCTCAGTCATGCAACACTGTACCCGAATGAAATTTTATATCCTTATTTTCACATAAATAGAGCTTTCTTTTGGTGGTGTTTGATCACCACTGGGTTGTTTTGTTATCACAAGGAATATAAATATCCCCTGTGATAGCAATAGAGAGTGACAGGTACTCTTTACTTAGAAATCTGGGGTCTATTAGACCCTAGATCTCTCCTCTGCCCTTAAAGCATCTGATCACCCCAAAATCGGTGTGATCAGATGCATTCTCAATTTAAAAATGGCACCGTTTACATCCGGCAAAACCGGAAGTGATTAAATGCTCATTGCTTCTGGTTTCTTAGACTAAAGAGATAATTGGAGCCATTACGGTCTCTGATCAGCTCTATGGCATTCTTGGGTTCCATCCCGCTGGAGCTGGATTGTAAAAGCAATCCAGCTGCTAACTAGCCACTAGGATTGCATTTACAAGAAAACCGAAAAAACAATGCCAGGATGATGCCTGCAGGTGCAGGCACCATCCCCGTATAACCACTCAGTCCATCGACGTACCGGTACATCACTGGTCCTTGTTGAGCATTTATGCAATGTTCTTTCTATTTTTTTTTCACGCAGAAACGAAAAACGAGAACGGATAAAGAAATCTCTGCCAGAAAAAGTGTGTGGTATGCTCACCATTAGAATCTGCTGCCCCTGCATTCATACAGCCTGTGGGTTGAGCGAAAAAACGCAACCTCAATCAATGTGGATGAAGAAATCTCTCAGAAAAAGTGAAAAAATCATAAGCTGAAGCATAGGAGCGATCTGCCCACTGACCACCCCAGACCTTGGTTGGGCATTTTTTTTTTTTTCATAACTGTGGAAGAGAAATCTCCTGCAGCGATGCAGGCACTGACGTATGTATTCTCAGAGCAGCAACCTGTTGCTGTCAGAATAAACAGATCAGTGCTGCAGCTGATTGACGTTCCTGCAAAGCAAACGACGGTTAACAATAACACACCTTAACAATATAACATTAACGCAGAAAACAACTTTTTACTGAAATCTGTGCCAAAAATATGTGAAAAAAATATAAGTCGAAGCATAGGAGTCCACTGACCACCCCAGGCCCCTTATGCTTGGGCATATATGTTATTTTTTTTTTAACTAAAGAAATCGCATCCTGTAGCACTGCAGGCACTGACGTATGTAGTCTGAGAACACCACCCTGCTGCTGTCAGAATAAACAGATCAGTGCTGCAGCTGATTGTTTTTTGCTTTTTGCTTTGCAGGAATGCCAATGGTTAACAATAAAACACAGTAACAATATAACATTAACTCAATAAAAGAACATTTTTTTTTTAGGTCTTATTTTTTTTTCTTCACTTTTCTTTCACTTTTTTATTTTTTATTTTTTTGTAACTTATCACAACCGTAAACTTTCCAGGCTTTAATTTTAGGGTCTCTCAAAATGTGATAGACCGTTATCTAACATCTTTGAGACCCTTGTGTGTGATTTGTGTGCCCTAGACTGTGCCATGCTGTACCCTATACTAATACTCTACAAGTGTGTGGTAGCAATGGAAGCAGTCCTTGAGGCAGGAACCAGGTTTGCCAGGACAGGAGGGACAGTAAAAACAGGTGTCATCTTATTCCCTGTCTGCTATAGACATATCTTCTTTAGGGTGACCTTAAAGTTGGGGTACCAGAGAGGACTTCAGGAAATTGCAGCTGGCTCACTGCATCTGGATTTGGGCTTTCGGTAACGGCACTTTTTGAATACAGAAGGGCAGTGATGATTGCTTCCTGAAATTTTAGGAAGGATCCACTTCTTCCAGTTGCTTTGTAAGTTGCAAAAGCATTGTATACAGTCAAGGCCAAATATATTGGCACCCCACCATTTCTGTCAGATAATGCACCACTTTGGCCGGAAAATTGTTGCAATTACAAATGTTAAGGCATTCTCATGTTTATTTATTTTGTCTGTATTGATATGACACGAAAAAGTGGAGAAACAAAAAACGAAATCTGACACATCCCACGCAAAACTCCAAAAATGCACCTGAAAAAATTATTGGCACCTTTACTTAAATATTTGGTAGAAAAAATTACTGAAATCATTTGCTTCCTGTAACCATCAGTGAGTTTCCCACACCTCTCTACTGGAGTTTTAGACCACTCTTCTTCTTTCGCCAACTGCTCCAGGTCTCTCAGATTGGAAGGGTTCCTTTTCCCAACTGCTGTTTTGAGATCTCTCCACAGGTCCTGCTGTAAGACCCATGACCTCTGGCAGAGACCCAAGTTTCTGACACTGGGCCCTACATTGCACCCCAGAATTCTTTGGTAGTCTTCAGATTTCATAATTGCATGCACACGGTCAAGACATCCAGTACTTGAGGGCATGGTCTGGACATGGCGGCGTGAGCACGCTCTTTGCAAGAGTGCTGTATGGACTGGGCTCTGTAACATCTAGACTAGCTGTCACAGTTCATGCCGGGGGGTGCTAGCTACCGGGGAGCCTTGGCCTGCAGATATTACCCGTTACTTTCTACGCCAGCACTCAATCTCTTCCCTGGCCCCTGCACCCCCCTCTGCATCCAAGATGGCGCGCTGGAGCATCCGGCACCTCTGATGGCTATAAGAAGCCTCCTGCACAGGTGACTATGCCAGTGGAGGCCCCCCGTCTGGACTTCCCCATCCTATTGTCGAAGCTGCCGCAGGCAGACTCCCCCATCTCTTGGGATTTTGGTACACACCAAGTTGGTGATATCCGGGATCTGCTTGTAGATCTGCCCATGTGGCAAGACATCAAGGCAATGGCTGCATTTATTGTGTCTGCTCTGCCCAGGGAGATCCATGACATCAAGCAGCAGATTGACACGATGGAGGGGAGGGTGGCTACCTTGGAATCCTCCACGTCTACAGTTGACACTCGATTGGAGACTCTAGAGGTGAATCAGGCCACATACCGCCGCCATCTCATCTTCATCCAGCTTAAAATTGATGATGGAGAGAACAGGAACAAGAGGAATAACCTCCATCTTCGGGGTATACCAAAGGCAACTATGGGGGCTGATCTGCGCTCTACAACGATGGCCATCCTTAACCAGCTCCTAGACAAAGCACCAATGGTGGAACTCGAGTTGGACCGGGGTTCAAGGCCCTTAACCTACTTCATCAGCCTCAGCAGCTCTGCTTAGCCAATGTGGCCCCCTGAGGCTCCTGCTGACTCACCTACACCATTTGTTGATTAAACATGTTTAATGTTAGTGCCTTCTCTATGCATTACTATTTGTCTGCTGGTGGGTTCCCTGCTTCTGAAGCTGGCCTTTTATTCGTCCTTTTTCTGGGACCGGAGTGATCGGACACTAGTTTTTCAGTTTTAACTTTTTCTTTCTCTGGACCTGTAAGGGCTCTATTGTTTTTGGCAAGGCTGGGGCTTGGAACCCAACGAGTGGGCTCATGTACGCAGCTCAGAAATGTACGCAGGGGACAAAAACATCAGGTTTTTGTCACCCACTTTCGGTTCTATTGGGGTCCTGCGAACCAGCCTGGGTTCACACCTTGGAGGCTAGGGTTGATGTTTGTTAGCTGATCTTTAGCTACCCTCTCAGTTGAAGTGCTGTGTATTTTATTTTTGCAAGAGTATCTGGAGGTGTCAGAGGACTGGTCTCTTCACATCCCTCTCCTGTTGCCTCTATGGCCTTCTCCGTTCTCTCACAAGGTTGACTGTAATAATATCTGTTACTTTACTTCATATTAATATTACTTTTAGTGGTTATGGTTCATACCTGTGTTTCGGTTCCCGGGTCTGTGCACCTCTGCTAATTTACCTCCTGACCTTATCACCACCCCAGATAGGCTTTTCCCCTGTGGAGTGTTTAGTGCTCCGTAAAGGGAATTTGGTACGTGTTACCTTTAGCACACACCCTCTTCAATTACCCCTTTTCAGCCCCTTCCTACTCCCTCCTCTCCACCACCTTCGTGTGATTGTTTCTCTTTCTTCTCCTTTCCCTCCTGATTTTAGCTCCCTTTTTTCCTTCTCCTCCTTTGCCCATCTTTTTTCTCTCCCTCCATCTGTCATTTCTCTCCTCGCCCCCATTTTCCCCTTCCCTGGAAGACTTATCTGGGCACCAGAATGGCTTTGGGCACCATTTAATTCACCTCTTTTAATGTCAGGGGCCTTGGCATCCCTGAAAAGCATTCCAGACAACAAAAAAGCAAGTCGCAGGTGGTTTTTCTTCAAGAAATGCATTTTAAACTCAACCATGTCCCTTGTCTTACTAACAGAGCTTTCCCTACAGCCTACCACAGTCCTTGTCCAATTCCAAAATAAAAGGGGGTGAGCATCTTGCTGTTGAACACGGTGCCATGGCCATTATTTACAGTACAACAGGATCCACTTGGCTGTTTCCTTTTTGTAAAGGGTAAAATTAGTGACTTAATGGTTATTCTTGCCAATGTCTATTTCCCCAACGTGGACCATCTCCCCTTCCTGCGGGGATTGATACCTGCTCTCTTGGAGTTCCAGGAGGGGGCCCTTGTCTTTGGTTCCAGCTTTGGATGTGTCTAGGGGTACGTCATATCTTCTGTATTCCCGCCTTAAATGCCTAAAAGCAGAATTCCACCTTTTACAACTTGTTGACCCCTGGCGTCTTTCACATCCCTGCTACAGAGACTTCTCCTTTTACTCCACACACATTAAGGACTAGCCTCGTTTTGGATTTTAGGTGTTTACATGTTTAAAACAGGTTTTTTTGCTAGAAAATTACTTAGAACCCCCAAACATTATATATTGTTTTTTTTTTCTAACACCCTAGAGAATAAAATGGCAGTCATTGCAATACTTTTTTTTGCACCATATTTGCACAGCGGTCTTATAAGTGCACTTTTTTGGGGAAAAACACTTTTTTGACAACAATAAAGTTAGTCCAATTTTTTTTATATTATGAAATATAATGTTACGCCAAGTAAATTGATACCCAACATGTCACGCTTCAAAATTGCGCCCGCTCGTGGAATGGTGTCAAACTTTTACCCTTAAAAATCTCCATAGGCGACGTTTAAAAAATTCTACAGGTTGCATGTTTGGCGCTACAGAGGAGGTCTAGAATTATTGCTCTAGCGGTCATGGCGATACCTCACATGTGTGGTTTGACCACCGTTTTCATATGCGGGCGCTACTCACGTATGCGTTCGCTTCTGCGCGCGAGCTCGTCGGGACAGGGCGCTTTAAAAAAAAAAAAAAATATTTTATTAATTTTACTTTATTATATTTATTTTTGCACTGTTTTTTTTTTTTTTTTTTAAATTGGATCACTTTTATTCCTATTACAAGGAATGTAAACATCCCTTGTAATAGAAATAAGCATGACAGGTCCTCTTAAATATGAGATCTGGGGTCAAAAAGTCCTCAGATGTCATATTTGGACTAAAATGCAAAAAAAAAAAAAGTCGTTTGAAAAAATGACATAAAAAAATTATGCCTTTAAGCACTTCAGCCCCGGAAGGATTTACCCCCTTCCTGACCAGAGCACTTTTTACAATTTGGCACTGCGTCGCTTTAACTGTTAATTGCGCAGTCATGCAATGCTGTACCCAAACGAAATTTGCGTCCTTTTCTTCCCACAAATAGAGCTTTCTTTTGATGGTATTTGATCACCTCTGCCGCTTTTATTTTTTGCGCTATACACGGAAAAAGACCGAAAATTTTGAAAAAAAATTATATTTTCTACTTTTTGTTCTAAAAAAAATCCAATAAACTCAATTTTAGTTATACATTTAGGCCAAAATGTATTCGGCCACATGTCTTTGGTAAAAAAAAATTTCAATAAGTGTATATTTATTGGTTTGCGCAAAAGTTATAGCGCCTACAAACTAGGGTACATTTTCTGGAATTTACACAGCCTTTAATTTATGACTGCCTATGTCGTTTCTTGAGGTGCTAAAATGGCAGGGCAGTACAAAACCCCCACAAATGACCCCATTTTGGAAAGTAGACGCCCCAAGGAAATTGCTGAGAGGCATGTTGAGCCCATTGAATATTCATTTTTTTTGTCCCAAGTGATTGAATAATGACAAAAAAAAATAATTACAAAAAGACAATTTATTTTTTTTTTTTGCACAAAGTTGTCACTAAATGATATATTGCTCACACAGGCCATGGGCATATGTGGAATTGCACCCCAAAATACATTTAGCTGCTTCTCCTGAGTATGGGGATACCACATGTGTGGGACTTTATGGGAGCCTAGCCGTGTACGGGGCCCCAAAAACCAATCACTGCCTTCAGGATTTCTAAGGGCGTACATTTTTGATTTTACTCCTCACTACCTATCACAGTTTTGAAGGCCATAAAATGCCCAGATGGCATAACCCCCCCCCCCAAATGACCCCATTTTGGAAAGTAGACACCCCAAGCTATTTGCTTTGAGGCATGTTGAGTCCATGGAATGTTTTATATTTTGACACAAGTTGCGGGAAAGTGACAATTTTTTTTTTTTTTTTTGCACAAAGTTGTCACTAAATGATATATTGCTCACACAGGCCATGGGCATATGTGGAATTGCACCCCAAAATACATTTAGCTACTTCTCCTGAGTACGGGGATACCACATGTGTGGGACTTTTTGGGAGCCTAGCCGCGTACGGGGCCCCGAAACTAATCACCGCCTTCAGGATTTCTAAGTGTAAATTTTTGATTTCACTCTTCACTGCCTATCACAGTTTCGGAGGCCATGGAATGCCCAGGTGGCACAACCCCCCCCCCCCCCCAAATGACCCCATTTTGGAAAGTAGACACCCCAAGCTATTTGCTGAGAGGCATGGTGAGTATTTTGCAGCTCTCATTTGTTTTTGAAAAAAAAGACAGACAAGAAAAAAAAATTTTTTCCCTTTTTTCAATTTTCAAAACTTTGTGACAAAAAGTGAGGTCTGCAAAATACTCACTATACCTCTCAGCAAATAGCTTGGAGTGTCTTCTTTCCAAAATGGGGTCATTTGGGGGGGGGGGGTTGCCACCTGGGCATTCCATGGCCTCCGAAACTGTGATAGGCAGTGAAGAGTAAAATCAAAAATTTACGCCCTTAGAAAGCCTGAAGGCGGTGCTTGGTTTTCGGGGTCCTGTGCGCAGCTAGGCTCCCAAAAAGTCCCACACATGTGGTATCCCCGTACTCAGGAGAAGCAACAGAATGTATTTTGGGGTGTAATTTCACATATTCCCATGGCATGTTTGAGCAATATATCATTTAGTGACAACTTTGTGCAAAAAAAAAAAAAAAAAATTGTCTCTTTCCCGCAACTTGTGTCACAATATAAATTATTCCATGGACTCAACATGACTCCATGCAAATAGCTTGGGGTGTCTACTTTCCAAAATGGGGTCATTTGGGGGGGGGTTTGAACTGTCCTGGCATTTTATGCACAACATTTAGAAGCTTATGTCACACATCACCCACTCTTCTAACCACTTGAAGACAAAGCCCTTTCTGACACTTTTTGATTACATGAAAAAATTATTTTTTTTTGCAAGAAAATTACTTTGAACCCCTACACATAAATGCCCTACAGATTAAAATGGTGGGTGTTTTTAATTTTTTTTTCACACAGTATTTGCGCAGCGATTTTTCAAACGCATTTTTTGGGGAAAAAACACACTTTTTTAAATTTGAATGCACTAAACTATATTGCCCAAATGTTTGATGAAACAAAAAAGATGATCTTAGGCCGAGTACATGGATACCAAACATGACATGCTTTAAAATTGCGCACAAACGTGCAGTGGCGACAAACTAAATACATTTTTAAAAGCCTTTACAGGTTACCACTTTAGATTTACAGAGGAGGTCTACTGCTAAAATTACTGCCCTCGATCTGACCTTCGTGGTGATACCTCACATGCATGGTGCAATTGCTGTTTACATTTGACGCCAGACCGACGCTTGCGTTCGCCTTAGCGCGAGAGCAGGGGGGACAGGGGTGCTTTTTTTTTTTTTTTTTTTTCTTCATTATTTTTTTGCTTTTTTATCTTATTTTTAAACTGTTCCTTTCATTTTTTTAAAAAATCATTTTTATTATCTCAGGGAATGTAAATATCCCCTATCATAGCAATAGGTAGTGACAGGTACTCTTTTTTGAAAAAATTGGGGTCTATTAGACCCTAGATTTCTCCTCCGCCCTCAAAGCATCTGACCACACCAAGATCGGTGTGATAAAATGCTTTCCCAATTTCCCAATGGCGCTGTTTACATCCGGCGAAATTTAAGTCATAAAATGCTCGTAGCTTCCGGTTTCTTAGGCCATAGAGATGTTTGGAGCCACTCTGGTCTCTGATCAGCTCTATGGTCAGCTGGCTGAATCACCGGCTGCATTCTCAGGTTCTCTGTTGAGACAGGAGAGCCAGAGAAAAACACGGAAGACGGCGGGGGGGGCATTCCCTCCCACTGCTTGTAAAAGCAGTCTAGAGGCTAATTAGCCGCTAGGATTTCTTTTACATGAAAGCCGACCGCTGCCTGAAAAGAATGATACCAAGATGATACCTAAACCTGCAGGCATCATTCTGGTATAACCATTCAAAGTCGTGAATTGCGTACCTGAAGAGAAAAAAATGGTTAACAATAAAGCACAGTAAACGGTAAAGTATAAAAAATTGCATACCTGAAAAGCAAACATGATAAAACATAATAACAATAAAACATTGCAGAATAGAATACAGTAAAAAAGAGCAGAACAATAGAGAGAGAGAACAATAAAACGACAACTATTTTTTTTTATTTTATATTTTTGTATGTTTTTTTTTTTTTTAACTGTAACCGGTTCCAGGTTCAGGTCTCTCAAAATGCGATGGCATCTTGGGAGACCCTGTGAAAGTGTGCCTAGTCTGTGCAATGCTGTACCCTACGCTAATACTCAACTAGTGAATGGTAGCGTTCAAAACATTCACCAATGCAAAGACCAGGATTGTCAGGACAGGGGGGACAATAATAGCGGGTGTCACGTCTATATCCGCGCTTGCTGCAGACACAACATCTTTTTTGGGGGGGTTCGCTGGGTAGGGGTACTCGGGAGGACATAAAGAAAATGCCTCTCATGCAGCCGACTGCATTTGGTTGGGGATGTGAATGGGGGAAGTACGGGCGCCGCAGAAGCGGTGGGATCCCAATTAGGATTGGCAAATGCAGCAGGAAGGGCATTATCGGCACGACGGGCCTGTGTTCTTGGTGGCAGTGGGACACTACTTGTGCTTGCCACCTCACCAGCTTTAACTGCACTTATGGGACTCGCCACGTCACCAAGTGTTACTGCAGTGCTGGTTTGACTACGACCGGGGTGTACTAGCCCGCTGGTGCTTGCCAGTTCACCAAAACGCTACCAAAAAAACTGTTAGTGATCGCAGGGATCAGGCCTGACTCTGTGAACGCTGCAGTTATGCGTTTAGTGTTTTGTAAGTGACAGTGATCGATCGATACTGCACTTGGGTGGGCTGGGCTGGGCTGGGCGGAGGGGCAAAACGCAGGTGCTAGCAGGTATCTGGGCTGATCCCGCTAACACTGCGTTTGTGGGAACCCTAAACTGCTGGGGACGCTAGTATAGATCTGATCCGATCAGATACTATACCACTAAGGGAGGTGTACGGTGCGTGCGTGGGTGTTAGCGGTACTGGCGCTAACCTGACGCTGCCTGGGGCAGGTACTTGCCAGTTCACCAAAACGCTACCAAAAAAACTGTTGGCGATCGCAGGGATCAGGCCTGACTCTGCGAACGCTGCAGTTATGCGTTTAGTGTTTTTTAAGTGACAGTGATCGATAGATACTGCACTTTGGTGGGCTGGGCCGGGCGGAGGGGCAAAACGCAGGTGCCTGTAGGTATCTGGGCTGATCCCGCTAACACTGCGTTTTTGAGAACCCTAAACTGCTGGGGACGCCAGTATAGATCTGATCGGATCAGATATTGATCCGTACAGATACTATACCACTAAGGGAGGTGTACGGTGCGTGCGTGGGTGTTAGCGGTACTGGCGCTAATCTGACGCTGCCTGGGGCTGGTGCTTGCCAGTTCACCAAAACGCTACCAAGAAAACTGTTAGCGATCGCAGGGATCAGGCCTGACTCTGCGAACGCTGCAGTTATGCGTTTAGTGTTTTGTAAGTGACAGTGATCGATCGATACTGCACTTGGGTGGGCTGGGCCGGGCAAGGCGGAGGGGAAAAAACGCAGGTGCTAGCAGGTATCTGGGCTGATCCCGCTAACACTGCGTTTTTGGGAACCCTAAACTGCTGGGGACACTAGCATAGATCTGATCGGATCAGATATTGATCGGTTCAGATACTACAGTGCCTTGCAAAAGTATTCGGCCCCCTTGAACTTTTCAACCTTTTGCCACATTTCAGGCTTCAAACATAAAGATATAAAATTTTTATTTTTTGTGAAGAATCACCAACAAGTGGGACACAATTGTGAAGTGGAACGAAATCTATTGGATTGTTGAAACTTTTTTAACTAATAAAAAAATGAAAAGTGGGGTGTGCAAAATTATTCGGCCCCCTTGCGTTAATACTTTGTAGAGCCACCTTTTGCTGCGATTACAGCTGCAAGTCGCTTGGGGTATGTCTCTATCAGTTTTGCACATCGAGAGACTGAAATTCTTGCCCATTCTTCCTTGCAAAACAGCTCGAGCTCAGTGAGCTTGGATGGAGAGCGTTTGTGAACAGCAGTTTTCAGCTCTTTCCACAGATTCTCGATTGGATTCAGGTTTGGACTTTGACTTGGCCATTCTAACACCTGGATACGTTTATTTGTGAACCATTCCTTTGTAGATTTTGTTGTATGTTTGGGATCATTGTCTTGTTGGATGTTTGGGATCATTGTCTTGTTGGAAGATAAATCTCCGTCCCAGTTTCAGGTCTTTTGCAGACTCCAACAGGTTTTCATCCAGAATGGTCCTGTATTTGGCTGCATCCATCTTCCCCACAATTTTAACCATCTTCCCTGTCCCTGCTGAAGAAAAGCAGGCCCAAACCATGATGCTGCCACCACCATGTTTGACAGTGGGGATGGTGTGTTGAGTGTGATGAGCTGTGTTGCTTTTACGCCAAACATATCGTTTTGCATTGTGGCCAAAAAGTTCGATTTTGGTTTCATCGGACCAGAGCACCTTCTTCCACATGTTTGGTGTGTCTCCCAGGTGGCTTGTGGCAAACTTTAGACAAGACTTTTTATGGATATCTTTGAGAAATAGCTTTCTTCTTGCCACTCTTCCATAAAGGGCAGATTTGTGCAGTGTACGACTGATTGTTGTCCTATGGACAGACTCTCCCACCTCAGCTGTAGTTCTCTGCAGTTCATCCAGAGTGATCATGGGCCTCTTGGCTGCATCTCTGATCAGTCTTCTCCTTGTCTGAGCTGAAAGTTTAGAGGGACAGCCAGGTCTTGGTAGATTTGCAGTGCTCTGATACTCCTTCCATTTCAAAATGATCGCTTGCACAGTGCTCCTTGGGATGTTTAAAGCTTGGGAAATCTTTTTGTATCCAAATCCGGCTTTAAACTTCTCCACAACAGTATTACGGACCTGCCTGGTGTGTTCCTTGGTCTTCATGATGCTCTCTGCGCTTTCAACAGAACCCTGAGACTATCACAGAGCAGGTGCATTTATACAGAGACTTGCACACATTACACACA
The DNA here is from genome assembly GCA_037952835.1 of Lithobates septentrionalis. Lineage (NCBI taxonomy): Eukaryota > Metazoa > Chordata > Amphibia > Anura > Ranidae > Lithobates > Lithobates septentrionalis. The sequence continues at coordinate 481,879 of JBBDGP010000965.1, forward strand.
GGTGGATTCTATTTATCACCATCAGTCATTTAGGACAACATTGGATCATTCAGAGATCCTCGCTGAACTTCTGGAGTGAGTTTTCTGCACTGAAAGTAAAGGGGCCGAATAATTTTGCACGCACCACTTTTCAGTTTTTTATTTGCTAAAAAAGTTTAAAATATCCAATAGATTTCGTTCCACTTCACAATTGTGTCCCACTTGTTGGTGATTCTTCACAAAAAATTTAAATTTTATATCTTTATGTTTGAAGCCTGAAATGTGGCAAAAGGTTGAAAAGTTCAAGGGGGCCGAATACTTTTGCAAGGCACTGTATGCCACTAAGGGAGGCGTATGCTGCGTGCGTTGGTGTTAGCGGTACTGGCGCTAATCTGACGCTGCCTGGGGCGACGCATATCACCGCCGGGCGATCAGGGGGCTAAACCTTTATTCGGTAATAAACGGCGGGTGCCCTGACACTATAAAAAATAAACGAACTAACCAGCGTCACCCATAGCGGTTATACGGTGATCAGTGGTGAAAGGGTTAACTAGGGGGCAATCAAGGGGTTAAAACATTTATTAGATAGTATATGGGGGTCCCTGACGCTATAAAACGCTGACGGCGAACCTAAATATTTACGTCCCTAACTAGCGTCACCAGCGACACTAATACAGCGATCAGAAAAATGATCGCTTAGTGACACTGGTGACGGGGTGATCAAGGGGTTAAAACTTTATTAGGGGGGGTTAGGGGGGTATCCTAGACCTACAGGGGGGCTAACACTCACTGCCCTACCACTTCTAACTGTCACAAACTGACACCATGCAGTAATCGGAAAAAAAAAAAAAATACTACTTGGTGTCAGTGTGACAGGGAGAGGTGATTGGGGGGGTGATTGGGGGGCGATCGGGGGGGGTGTAATGTGTGCCTGGCATGTTCTACTGTGTGTGTTGTGCACTCACATGTCTTCTCTCCTCGGCGCCGGAACGGAAACTGCCGAGCCGAGGAGAGATGATATCACATCCTCTGCCTGTGTGTACTACACACAGGTAGGGGAGGATTCCCATTGGCTGGGAGCGATCGCGAGGGGGGGCCACGATCGGATGGCCTCCCCCCGCCTCTCAACGCTCCCAGACAAATGCCGACCGCCGCTGGCACCAGGGGGGGGGGGACCGATCGGACCCCCCGCCCGCGGGAGGCAGATCACGTATGGGTACGTGATTCTGCCTGCCCGTGCCATTCTGCCGACGTATATCGTCGTTAGGCGGTCGGCAAGTGGTTAAGACATATGGGTGGAGCTGACGTCATGACGTCGCTTCCGCCCTCCTATGGTATGGAGACTGGTGGCGGCCATTTTGGCCTCACTCGTCTCCATACCTCAGCAGTAAGAGGTCCCGATCTCCGCCGCTACCGACTACACCGGTAAGCTGCGGAGGGCGCGGGAGAGCGTCGGGAGGGGGGGTGGCACCTCTCCCGCCGCCGATAACTGTGATCTCGCGGCAAACCCGCCGCAGAGACCACCATTATCGTACACAGAACTGGCTCCTGTAAAGATGGATACCTCGGTTGTGGCAGCAGCTGCTGCCGTTACCGAGATATCCATCTTCAGAGTGCCGACGTATATGTACAGGAGCCGGGTCGGTAAGTGGTTAAACTTACTCAAACTTAGATTGTATTCTGATCTTCTGATCTCTCGCAGAGAACTGCCTCGGCTTCAATCGGCCCACATTGGAGACATACTCTTGTCGGACCATGCTCCCATATACATCAACTTGCAAGTGGGCCAAACGGTTCAGAGTCCTCCGTCCTGGCGACTTTAATGAGGCTCTCCTCCAATCCCCTGATGGCCGTCAAACATTGGAGGTTGCCCTCTCTGAACATTTATCCCTGAACGAGGATTCAGTAGACAACTGGTTTGTGGTCTGGGAAACCCACACACTCGTAGTTAGGGGCACTCTAATCAAGATGGGAGCATGCCTGAAACGGGAAAGGCCTCTGCAGGTTGACACCCTACTTGCATGTCTTTGTCGCCTCAAAAGCACCCACAAGGCCAGTATTGCCCGAGCTATTTAAAACCTGTGAGTAACTTGACTTCCTTCTCTTTCATAATAAAATTGGCATGGTCCCAATGGTACTATGTACAAATTCTCAAACAAACCTGGAACCCTCCTTGCACGGGTGCTTTGTGGACTTCGCACCCGGACATATATTCCACACATCATCTCATCTTCGGGGCAAAAACTTTCTATCTGACGCTATGGCTGCTGAATTCCACTCCTTTTTTCATGCTTTATACCAGTGTTTCTAAACTCCAGTCCTCAAGATGCCCCAACGGATCATGTTTTCAGGATTTCCCTCAGATGAAACAGCTGTGGTAATTACTAAGGTAGTGAAACTGATCAAATCATCTGTGCAAAATAATGGCAAGCCTGAAAACATGACCTGTTGGGGCACCTTGATGACTGGGGTTGAGAAACACTGCTTTATACAACTTAGACCCAACGCCTTCTCCAGAAGCTTAATTAACCCTCTCCTCGAACATTTGCCCCTACAATGCATCCTCTGGCATGCCGTCTCTTCCCTCCTCTATAAGCGAACAATTAGAGTCTTCTATCACAGAGGAGGATGTAAGTAAGGCTCTCTCTCAGGCCAAACCAAAAAAGGCACTAGGGCCCAATGGTCTCACAGCCACTTACTACAAGACCTTCTGTATTTTGCTTGCGCCATGTTTGGTAACAGCACTTAACTCCCTGTTGAACGGGAAGCCCATGCCAGTGGATGCCTAAGGAAGGCAAAGATCCAGCCCAGTGCGGCAGTTACCGTCCCATCGCGCTTCTTAATTTGGGTCTGAAACTCTTTGCAAAGAATGGGAAGGTAGGTTGAGCGACCTTATTTGATCCGACACCTCATCCCTATTGAATAGATAAGAGCAATAACAGGGATGTTGGTATTATGGTGCTGCACAAAACAAAAGAAGATACATAAATATAATAAAATGGAAATTTTTATTACATAGAAACAATACAGGTGGGGTTCAATAAAATTGTTAGTAGAGCATATTTACAAATTGTTTTGCTGGTCAATAGTATCCATATACATGAGGTGGTCAGTGATGGATGTCATATCCCTACATGTTTCACCATCAATGGCTTCTTCAGAGGATTTATGCGGACCGCCAGTTTCCATACAGCTCTAGTAACAAATTCATATACAGGCTAACATTAATTTTTATAAATACAATACTACATGAAAATATCATATATCATGGTTATCATGGTTCAGTATGTCCCCTCTCCCACCAAACTCTCCAAAGGAGCGTCAGAGAACACACATCAGGCCAATCCACAAATTACAGAGGGGGAGGTTCTGTGTGACCACAGAGCATGTATGGGGACCAGGCTACAAGAAGACAGACAAGCAGAAAAATAATAATATCCATTCTTGGACAAAGACCTTATGTCCAGTTGTGTGGGATAACATAGCCTCCACTATACTTACAAGCTCTGCTATAGATACATTTTCATGCAGGGGCGCCAGGGAGTGAATACAGTCATAAGGTGTGATACCATCACATATGGACCACTGTCAAAAAGGAATAAGGAATGATTCAATGGTAATATAGTCGCCAATACTGCAACAGCACATGCAAACATGGCTGCAGCCAAGCAAACAAGGCCCTCCAATACTGCAATCATCTTCAAGTATAAGAAATTCCTCAAACACGGATAGGCCTGCCCATAGAGGGAAGGTCTTGCACGAACAGTCAAACATAAATCCATTCATGATTCCACATAATCCCATGACAGACCCAAACAGTCCACCACTAAAACAGGTAAGGCATTCAAAGGTAGAGATAGAAACACAGGTTACAGAGCTGCACACCAACTGAATCAAAACTCAGCCATAAAGATTACAAAAACAGTCCATAATTACCTTGTTCTAAACAGCATACAATAGCAGTGGTTGTCCCTGCCCTCCAGCTGGTGGTGTGCTGGAGAGGTCGGCCTCATATACCCCCCACTTGGTCAGCGTCTGATGTCACTGCCCGAGCGCGGACAGGATGTTGCCACTGCGCATGTGCCAGCACGGGCCCTCCATTCGCCTACACAGCGCAGGATTCCAAGCGGCAGGAGGGAACAGTCATGTGACATGATGTCATCATTCCAGGGGGAGCAGGCGGAGCCAGCCCTCTGCATCCACACAATGGGATAGGCAGAGCAGGACCAGTGCAGAGGCACTGGAAGCTGGGATGGCACAACACTGGCACAAAAGGAGCAGCCAGATTGGGCATCTGCCAAATTGGTTGGATAGATGCCCTGGGCATTCATATGGTCACACGCACAGCCCACCACCCACCGAGGTTGACAACTAGGAGTGATTCCCATGCCTCTCAAATAGTCAGAGGAAGGGGGGAGAGAAAAAGGGGAGATTATGTATATGCCCTCATATACTGGTGAACCTACCAGTGAGTGCACAACATCGAGAACCATGATATGGAAGAATGCAACCTACAAATTTGCCAAAGATCCAAAAGCTTATTTAAAGTTATACATCAATAGATAATTATTCCATCAGTAAAAGCAGTTTACAATCTTCAGTTGCGTCAATTATGTAACATAATGTATGATGTCTAAATACGTCATTGTAACTCAAACAGTAACATTAATCACTTAGGCAAAATAAATGGAAAGATGCAAAGATTCTGGCCAATAGATTATTGCCCCATCTCCCGCCTTTGATACATAAAGACCAGGTGTTTTTTTTTCCACTCCTAGAGCCTTGTGACAATACTATTCATGTAATCAATCGGATTCATGCCGCCAGGACCTCTAAGAAACCGCTTATCCTGCTTTCAACGGATGCTGACAAAGCATTCGACAGGGTTCCCTGGTCTTTCATACGGGCGACTATGGAACATTGGGCTTAGGACCTCAATTTTTAGTTGGATTTCTGCTTTATATTCACAACCCTCTGTGGCTGTAAAAGTTAACGAGACCAGATCTGACTTCATTCACATATTGAACGGGACACGGCAGGGTTTCCCCCTTTCTCACCTTATATTCATACTGATATTGGAACCCTTCCTCTGCACGGTCCGTGATAACCCTAATATTCCCAGTTATTGTAAACACTCGGGAGACCATAAGGTGGTGGCTTTTGCTGATGACCTGATCTTTTTCCTTACGAACCCACTTATCTTTTTACTGAACCTTTTAAAGGCTCTGCAGGTGTACGGGACTCTGTCCCATTTCAAAATTAACTTTGGAAAATCCTCTGTCCTTATCGTCTCTGCGAACCGTGACGTAATCCAAAGTCTCCGTCCTTTTCCCTTTTGATTGGGCCTCTGAGGCAATCGGATACCTAGGCTCTAATCTCACTTCTGACAAATCCAAGTTGTATGAAACCAATTTTAAGCCAAGTTGAAAGAAGACCTAATGCATTGCCATTCCTTAACCCTGACATGGTTTGGCCGTTGCAGTGCTCTTAAAATGACGGTGCTCCCCAGAGTCCTCTTTTTAACGCATGACCTTCCCATTAGTCTCCCGCCTCTCTTCTTTCACATTATTGGCTCCCAGTTCTAGGACTTTGGTCATATAAGAAACCACATCAGACGTTGCAGTGTATCCTCTACCTAAGGTCTCTGGGGGCCTAGCCCTTCCAGATATTGGAGCTTATTATCGGGCCGTACATCTCACCAGGATTGTTGACTGGCATTGCCGTGGTGAGGCTAAGCTTTGGGTCTCCATGGAACTGGAAGACTCAGGGTACTGCTTTGAGTTGGCCTTGGATATCTTCCCCCATACCTAGGGAGCTGTGTGTGCATTCTACCCTTGGTAATACCTTACAGGTCCCGCGGAAAGCGTTTCAAAGCTCCTTAATTTCTACACTTCCCTCGCCTATGATTGCCATTTTAGGTAATCCCAAATTCACTCCAGGCCTTCATGGCGGTCAGTTTCATAGTCTCAAAACTCATGGCTATTTTCACCTGTCGGACTTGCTCATATCAGTGGGGACTTTGATTTCCTCCGGCCTGGCCCGCCTTACTGACCCTCCCCTGGACATTTAGGGTTGCCTTTCAATTGCGCTCCTTTCTCCGACGTTGCTCCTGTACCCCATGCATTATTAGTCCGTTCACCTGCTTTGAATCATTATGCCACAGAGGGGAACCGATATGTCATTCTCTCCCCTGGCTATATGCCTCCCTGACTCATCCTGGAGAGGACCATGTTCCTCCATTTCTCACAAAATGGGAAATAGATTTGGGTCTGAGCTTTACTCCCGTCCAAAGAAAAAGATTCTCCATTTTGCCCAAATTCATCCATTGCTACGACTGTACAGGAGACAAGTTATAAAATCCTCACAAGATGGTACAGGGTCCCCATCCAGCTTCACTGTATGTTCCCTCAGGTCCCAGACTCCTGTTGGTGCTGTGACGCGGCTGGTGGGACCATGCTCCACATTTTCTGGCAATGTCCTAAAATACAACAGTTCTGGCAAGATGTAACCGCTGGCATTAAACAACTTACGGCTGTTGACCTGCATGCTAACTCTGCGGCCTGCCTATTGCATTTGGCGGAGCGACCCGTTAAAAACTACTAATCCTCTCTCATAATGCAATTTCCAAATGCTGCCAAGGCCTGTATTCTGCTTTGCTGGACAGATGCTGACCCCCCTATGAAATCTCTTTGGTTTGCTAAACAGCCTACGGGACATGGAAGAACTTACAGCCACACTGCGCAATACAGAAGAGTTGTGTACCGAAACCTGGAGGCTGTGGAACTACTTTGTGTTTTCCAATGCCTACCTTTAATGAGCTTTCCGACTCCCAGTGAACTCCAGCCTACCCAGCTCTCCCCTGGGAGTGGGATGACCAAGTGGCGCTTCCGCTTCTGTTTTTTTTTCTCTTGTGGTTTTCCCTTGGTCCTGCCCTTCCCCCGCTCAACTTCCTTTCTCTCTCCTCCCTGTCCCTCCTGACTACCGACCCCTGGATGTGTGGAATCCCCTCGCTCCCTTAAAGTTTTCCGCCCCATCAATGTTTTGTTTTTCAGTGCCTCAACCTTATGGTAAATTTGTGAACCTTGTTCAGATAATCAGTACATACCACAATCCTTTCCTGAGTTCGTTAACTTATAAGGTTTTCTTACCAATGTATAAATATCTCCCAACAAAATTAATACCGTATATACTCGAGTATAAGTCAAATTTTTCAGCACATTTTTTTGTGCTGAAAGTGCCCCCCTCGACTTATACTCGAGTCAAGCACTTTTCTGCAGCAAAAAATTTCATTTTCCGAACCGACTTTGGGGCCCTGTATCTCAGGGTCACTTGGTGCTAGGAACCCCAAATTTGGTGTGCAAACCCAGTGGAACTGGTACCACAACATATCCAAAGCTGAATTTCCTAGCACCAAGTGGCTCCGAGATATGGGGCCCCAAAATCGGTTCGGAAAATGTCATTCTCTGCTGCAGAAAAGTGCTTGACATTTTCTGAACTGACTTTGGGGCCCCATATCTCAGGGCTACTTGGTGCTAGGAACCCCAAATTTGGTGTGCAAACCCAGTGGAACTGGTACCATAACATATCCAAAGCTGGGGTTCCTAGCACCAAGTGGCCCTGAGATACGGGGCCCCAAAATCGGTTCGGAAAATGTCATTCTCTGCTGCAGAAAAGTGCTTGACATTTTCTGAACTGACTTTGGGGCCCCATATCTCAGGGCTACTTGGTGCTAGGAACCCCAAATTTGGTGTGCAAACCCAGTGGAACTGGTACCATTAAATATCCAAAGCTGGAGTTCCTAGCACCAAGTGGCCCTGAGATACGAGGCCCCAAACCGGTTTGGAAAATGTCATTCTCTGCTGCAGAAAAGTGCTTGACATTTTCTGAACTGATTTTTGGGGCCCTGTATCTCGGGGCCATTTGGTGCTAGAAACCCCAGCTTTGAAAATTTTATGGTGCCAGTTCCACTGGGATTGCACACCAAATTTGGGGTTTTAGCACTAAGTGGCCCTGAGATACAGGGCACCAAATTCGGTCAACTGTGTCCATCTGCAGCGATGTCATTTCGGGACCCTTTGGGTTCAGAGACCCCAAATTTTGGCTGCAGCTAGGGGGCATCTAGGAACCCTTAACTACCAAGTTTGAAGTTCAGGGGACCTATGGCTGCAAATGGGCACAGTGATGCTGCAAATGGGCATTGTTGACCCTCTTTTCCACTTCCAGTAGCTGTGCATTTCTCACCCTCGTCTTATACTCGGGTCAATAAGTTTTTCCCATTTTTTTGTGGTAAATTAGGGCCTCGACTTATACTCGGAACGACTTATACTCGAGTATATACGGTAAGTAAATAATTTGACTTCATTAATTAACAAGTATAGTTAGTTATACAATGTTATACAGAACTGTAATTTCTGGTGATTGATATTTCACACACACACATTATCAAAACATCAATACGGCAAAGAAACAATATTTTTTAATATTACAATTAACTCAGGGGAGCCCAAATTGTTCTGTTAGAAAAATCTGTGCGGTAATTGCGCCTTACTTCCAAGAACACAATATCCCTAGTTGCTCGGTCAAACAGAACCTGAATTTCTCCAGCCGGAAGGCATCCAAAGTATGTCTCACAGAGTCAACAGATGGATATTGCCAATTTGGAAGAAAAATTAATCCAACAGACCTTGACTGGGGCAATAAATACTCTCCCTGGGACCACAGAAATTTAAATTGATGTTATACAAGTTTGTGTCTGAATTTTCCCAAACACGGCTTCAATAATACACAGCCTAGACCATCACCATGGGCAAATGATAATGATAAATTACCCTACACACTGTGTATGATAATGTCAACACAATAATTTATAAACCACAATCCCTACAATTATGAGAGAAAAAGATCATTAATATTTGTATGGTCTGTATCTTACCAACAGTTTAGAAAGGGAAGATATCCGACAAAACCTAAGTACATCGAGTGGTTCCAGTCACAAGGTCCAGCAAGATGGGGAGTGGTCAAATATCATCAGGCTTCTTGATCATCTAGGGGTGTATCCGGCATGTGGGTCTGTGATCCTCTCTCTATGGCCCTCACATCCTTTATACCATCTGGGACAATAAGCTCATAAAATTATCATAAGCTCAGCCCAGAAGGTTTGGCTTTATTCTCCATCGGTTGGAGAACTCTAATGATTTACTTGGTGAGTCCAGGTAATATCTTCAGCCACAATTCCCTGCCCCGGTATATCCGATTAGCCCCTAACCTATCCGCCTTTAGGAGATCCCTGAAAACTCACTTATTCAGGGAAGCCACACCCACCTAACAACCCCATCAAATCATTCCCCGCATCTATTATCTTTTGTACCACCACCCCCTCCCTTTACAATGTAAGCTCTATGAGTGGGGCCCTCCTGTCCCTTCTGTATTGAACTGTACTGTAATTGTGCTGTCCTCCCCTCTACATTGTAAAGTGCTGCGTAAAGTGTTGGCGCTATATAAACTGTGAATAATAATAATAATGGGCATCTATCTATATATTGGGGCTTATGAATATATATCTATATTGTTTAGGGATCCTGGCAATTGGTACAAAATACAATATACTTAGTATAAATTTGATTAATTAATATCACACAAAATGGATGTTTATATGGATAAATGCATGTCTCCTGCATATCCTATGAAAACCTATTTGTCTTGGGACAACACATGTTATATGGGTATTTTCACGTAGATGCGGTTATAGTTTCTGTCTTTAAAACAATGACGGGTATCTAAACATAATTCCTCATTTGTTCTATATCAAAATGTATATGGCAGATTACTCATGGGGTCAGTGGGTATTAAAAATTATGGTCGTATCTGTGACCTGGAGTCTAATATAGCATTTTGAATTGAAATTGAAGCATTTGAAATTAACTTTTGGACAGGCTTACTAAGGCTTACTAAAGGTCTAGCGAAGGTTTCAGCTGTACAAACAATTTCTCCTAGACACTTTTAGACAATATTATTTAGTCTGTTAGTATATTAGGGACTGTTGTCGTTTTGGTGTAACATTAACCTCACATCTCAGTCATTGTCTGAGGGAAAGCTTGAGTCAACATTGGGGTTGACTAGGGAGGCAATTTCACCTTTTGAAACAATGGGATTATTTACCCAAGCTTTTCCTTTAAAGGTTTTGTAACTTATGTCTGAAAACACACATTTGACCATAATGCGCTGGTTTCGTATTAGATTCATGTTTACTTGGTTTCGACATAGGTTTGTCTTTTAACTTTAACTCTCCAGTGGGTGGTTTAGCTTTATCCGCCTTCCCTGTTGGGAGGAGGGAATGCTCTCCTGGAGTGATGACTCCGAAGCTGAAAGTTCCATGAGAAATATAATATTTTAATGTATCTTGGTCATGACAAAATCCCCCTTTGCATTCCAGGCATGTAAGGGAAACGTCCATGGAATTCACTCCATAACATGGCGAGGGTCAGATGTTTGTTGGTAGTCTTTCCTGATGGGTGGTAATTCTTTTGTCCGTCAAGATGAATCCGGGAGCTTTCTGGATCAGTATCCCAGAGGAAGGTCTCCGTCAAGCTTTGAGGCTGGCCCGACCTAGCATGGACATCCATAGCAGAATACCAAGGACTTAACATACAATGGTTTCCTGGAGCGGTCTCAGCTTCGGTTCCTTTTGATTATCTGGTCACTATCACCTCCAATCACGAGTTTGGATGGTGGCAGGGATATCATTGCGTTTATGTAGACACTGTTTAAAGGAAAATAGACAGTTTGAATATCACGTAGATATACTGTATAGAATAAAATTTTGATGTTATGGTGAGGTAACCCTTTTAATTGACCTTGAATGTAGAGGTCGTCAATCACGACCTTTTGATCCCCAATGAGGGGTAGGAGGGTTAATCCTCCAGCAACTGTAATTGGGACTTGGGGTGGCAAGCATGTAATTGATGTGCACCCATCTCTCTCTTATTTCATCATTACGTGTAATATGCAGTTTATATGCCACGGGGGAGATCCTGTCCACAATGTTAAATGGACCTCTTCAGGACCGCAGGAATTTCCATTCCTTTACCTGGTTTCTTGTGAAATTTTAGAGATACACCTTGTCCCCAATTTCATACTCCTTTGTGGTTTTAAGGTCATAGAATGTTTTAGCGCTAGTTGCGGCTCTTTCAATATTTCTTTGGGCAAATGAGAATACATATTGTAAATGCTTCCATAAATCTTTTATATATTGGTGAGTTGTGGTGGCATTGATCAAGTTATGATCAGTGGTGTGGTACAGGAGGTGTTGGGGCAGGACCACCCGCCTTCCGGTCATAAGTTCGAAGGGTGACATTTTTGTGACTGTATTCGAGGTTGCCCTTAAGGCCATCAGGACTAAGGGAAGCTTACATCCCAGTCATTGCCTGTTTCCTTTACAAATTTATCAGTATGTTTACAATGGTCTGATTGTACCGTTCCACTCCACCACTAGAGGCAGGCATATAGGCGATGTGTAATTTCCTTTTTATGCCCAATATCTTCCACAGTTTAGTCATTACTTCGCTAGTGAAATGTGTTCCCCTATCAGACTCAATTCTCTGGGGAGGGCCGAAGCATGAAAATATGATTTATCAAAAGGGCGGCACATGTGTCTGAGATGTTATTTGGTGCGAGAATACACAACATTTTTGGTAAATAAACATGTCACAGTTCACATATATTACATATATATATCCCCCTTTTCTGAAGGGGTGCCCTATGGGTGGGCGAAGCTGGTTGAAATTGAGGACATATTAAGCATCCTTAGCAGTATGCCTTCACACCACGCAGCATATGAGGCCAGTAGGCGTAATCCCAGAGGTAATTTTTTTCTCTGCGACGCCCAGACGTGGGGGCGGTCATGGGCATGCTGTAGCATTAAACCTCTGAATTTAAGTGGGACTACCCATTGTTGGATACCCCCTTTTAAGGTGCTGATCAACAATCCTTGATGCAGCGTGAACTGGGATTTGGATTTCATTAATATACGTAAGTCTTCCTTGTAAGGATAATTTTCTTGACTAAGGGGATTCTTGTCCGGGTGTTCTAAATGTTTATAAAACAAGCTTCACTGGGGTTTTCATGACACCATTGCAATACATTTGAATCCGTCAACCTAGCTTATTGTCTAGTGACAGCTTCTAACTGTACTGAACCTAAGATGATCTATATCTAGCAACTCACCTGTTAGGGCCCCTTCTTTGGCAAGGGTATCGGCCTGATCATTCCCTTCCTTCTCTTCACCTAGGACTTTGGAGTGGCCCTTGGTTTTCTTAAAATACAGAGTGATCTTGTGTTCTCTTACCATGTTTGACAGGTTTATGGTTACTTTTTACCATGTTGTTCCTTTTCCATCGGGGGGAGATACTCAACAAAACTATTCCTGACATAATTTGAATCGGTGTTGATGGCAAATTCTTTAAGGCGGTAATCTATAGCCATCTCAACGGCTTTCAGGATTGCAGCGAGTTCAGCAATTTGGCTGCTTCTTGACCCAAGCTTGTATCCCACGGAAATTGGGGCTACACCTTGGGTCCATATGATCCTGATGCCAGCCACTAGTTGAAACTGGTCTTTGTCCTTATAATGATAGGCACAGCCATCTACATATACACACGATAATTGTTTACAGTATTCATCATCATAAACCTTGTAGGGAGACAACAGTTGTTCCTCTAAAAAGTCAGTGTCCGTGGTCCCCGCGCAGGGATCAGGGGCGGAACAATCATGCAGCTCAGCAAGGCCCTGGGCCACTGGACTTTTCTTGTTCTGTTTGTATCAAATTTCTAAAGGCCACCCTTGCAAGAATGTCCAAGCAGTGCTGCAGCTATTAGACACATTTCCATCCCTGAAACGTTCACTCTGTAAATACTGCAAAGGCTGGTGTGCGGTTTCAACAATAATTCTTTCACCTTGAATGTAAATGCAGAAATTCTGTAATGTCCAGACAGTGGACAATAAAGCTTTTTCGTTTCAAAGTATTTATTGTTTTTTTCAACAAACAAGTTGTACAAGAAATGAATCATGAAGGCAGATTAGTCATATCAAATACAGATAGACCCCAATGGGGTAAGGCATTGCAAAAAAAAGAACACATGTTAGGGATTAGGTTCCGGCCTGTGTTTATAACAGATAATCCTAGAGAATGACACCATAGGCCTAAAGAAAGAACAAAAAAAATCCCTAACTATCCTAGGAGTAGGTGGAGGAGACCTGAGGGATTCCGCCGGCACCCCAAAAGGGAACACAATGTGACCGGCGAAATCTCCATCAGCTCCCCCCAGCAAACATAGCTGAAATGTAGATATTCCTAGTAGGGAAACATTATCAGAGTATATTAACCCCTTAGGATAAAGACCATCTGGGATCATAAGTTTCACTAAAACCATCGAACTGTCTGCAATTCAAAACATAAGGTATATAAAGAGAAAAGGATGTGAAATGGGGAGGGGGGGGAGAAAGGAGAGAGAGAAGAGAGCCATCCCGCGGGAAGAAACCCCGCACCCCCGCAACATCCAGCTGAGTTATGGTTGCATACCCGGAATCAAGGAAATACCAATGAAGCTTGCCCAGGGCTCCCAAATAGCCTCAAATTGGTCTTTTGTGTTGTTGAGAATGCTAGCGAGCTTCTCCTGGGCCATAATCCAGGAGATCTTCCGGATCGCCGCCTTAAGGGACACTTTGGGTTTCTTCCATGCCTTGGCGATGGTGAGCTTAGCGCCCAGAAAAATAAAGTGAATTAGTTTGCGGGCAAGCTTCGGAACCCTGGGCAAATTGTCATTTAGGAGCGCCATAGCTGGGGTTTTCGGGATATGGACCTTGGTAATTTTCCTGATCAAGAGGAAAATCTTATTCCAGAATGTCCTCAATCTTGGGCATTCCCAGAATATATGGGATAGCGAGCCCCTAAGTAAGCAACCTCTATAACACCTTGGGTCAGCCGCGGGGAACATTTTGGCTAATCTGTCAGGAGACCAAGCTTTTTCGCAGTCAGAAAACTTGATCTCAACTGAGGACAATGTTTTACTGGCTTAAGCGGTAATCTTACTGACATTCTCTTGTTTTCGATAAAGAATAGAACTCATACTTACCTGCGTGTACCCTGTCTCAAGAAAAAAGGGTTTACCTTCTGCTGGATATGCAAGGCAGAGGGCTTGGGTGAGTCGTACCTTCAGTTCCTTCACCGTGTCTGCTTGTTCCTTGCCCCATGACCATTCAGTGTCTTTCTTCAGCAGATGAAGTAATGGTTTGCTAATCTCGGAGCAATTGTCGATTGAACTTACGAGAATAGTTAACCATTCCTAGAAACTATTTTAATTCTTTAAGATTAGTAGGGACCTTACAGTTCAATACTGCCTCAACCTTTTTCTTTTGGGGGTTTAAACCTTCTGAGGTAACTTCATGGCCTAAGAAATGTACCTGTCCTTCGCTGGCCCAAGATATGTCAGAGTTCTGTAAGGTGCTTGGTCATATCAGTAATTTTGATGAGGATGTCATCGACGTATGCCAATGTTCCTCGCTCCAAGGCATCTGGCATAGCCTTGTGCATGAAGACTGCAAATTTGTGGCCAAAATTTATATAGCCAAAAGGCATACGCACCCAGCAGTGCTGTTGGTTTCCAAAACTGAAGGCCAGTTTTATACTGATCTTCACTGACTTTGATGATCCAGTATCCCTGGGCACAGTGGAGAGCCGAGAATACCTGGGATCCCTGGATTTGGACAAGGCACTGGTTGATGTAGGGTACTGGCCATCCTCACATGTAGACACGCTTATTGAGTTGTGGGAGGTCAGCGCACAAGCACCACTGTCCGTTGGGTTTCAGAATCCCCAGGATGGGGTGATTGTATAAGCTGTGAATGGGCTTAATTATACCCCGTTCGTGTAACTTCCTAATGATCTCGGCGAGAGACTCATAGGAGGCTAGCAGAAGTCTATACTGCTTTACAAATACTGGTGGGACGTGAGGGTCGGTCTGGATTTTGGCGATCTGGAGATCAGTAATCCCACAATCGTAGGAATCCTGAGCAAAGATTTCCTGGAATTCAAAAAAGTTTGCGGAGCAATTGTCGCTCAAGATCATTGGTGCATGCATCGGCTAGGGCTATGATCTCCTCGACTATCTCTTTGAATCCTGGAAAGCTTTCAGGTTTCCCTATCTCATAGGCCTCTTCAAGCCTGGTGGTTGGGTCATTGGGTGTGCGAGGTGTATTTTTTTCCCAATCAGGTCCCTTGGGGTACTCCTTGTTCTTTGGTTGATCAAAGACGAAAGATGCCTCCAATTCTACAGGTACCAACCATCCTTAGAATCAAAGGGGTAAATGGACTCTATGGTGAATATACCCTTGGGTAAAGAATTGAACGATTGTTCAATTTCTCCTCAGATAAATATTCATCTGGTATGAGTCCAATCACTTGGTTGGTGACTCCAAATGTATAATACCCCATCTCTACCGCAAGGCCGATAAGGGTGCTCTTGGGTAGGTTAAGGTCCTTATTTGAGAGGTTGTGTACATAGATGGATATTATGGACTGATGTGTATTGATCAAGGGTGCGTGGGTAATTTTTATTCCCTCCTCCTGTATTATCTGGGACAGGCATACCCCTTCAATTTTTGTCCCTTTTTGACATTTATGGGAATTAGGAAATTTTTTATGTCACTAGCGATGATAATTTCTGGAGCTACCTGAATCTCAACAGCATAAGGCATCTGTTGCTGGAACTTCAGGGCTGAGGTCATATCCTTTTATCCCATGGGGTCCCCCTTTAGTCGACTCCATAAGCAGTCGATTATCAGGTCAATTTGGGTGGCAAAACGATACAGTAGGTCGTTGCCGAGGTAAATTTGGGATTGGACACTATGAACACGTGGGTGGTTGCCTTATTACCTATATTTAAAAGGCATCTAGCGACTGAGTTATGGTCCTCAGAGTTATCAAGGGCATCTGACATCCAATGTCGCTGAGGAGTGGAGAAACTGATCATTTTCATGTCAGAAAGGTGGCTATCAAGTCCATGGCTCACAAAGCTATGCTCTTGCTTTAGATCAATTTTGGCATATTTTGACCTATTAAGACCATTTATCTGGATAGGTATAAAGAGGTTGTTGCTAACCCTTTCTATTTCTGTCAGGAACTGGGTGTGATTTCCCCCTTAGTTTTATTTTCCTGATGGAAGGATATGGTCAGTACATTATCCTGGAGGGAGATCTCTTTTATTTTATCCTGGGGAATTTTTAAAATATGGTCCTCTTCTCCTACTTCCAGGCCATAATTATCAGGTTGGATAACCGTAACATCTGGGAACTGACTATTCCTGAAGTCTATTTCTAGGGAACCAGGCCTTTCTTCCACCAGGTGGCAGTGTTGCCGGGAATGGGGAGTTTAAAGTCTGTCATATTTAATCGGGGAATTGACCTGTGACCACATCACTTGATTCACACAGTCAACAATTGTGTTGAGCCTCTTAAGGAGATCCATTCCAATGATCATGTGATGGTGTGGGAGATCTGCAATAATAACAAGGTGCCTAATTTCCCTAATACCGAATTTGAGCTTAAGCCAGGCAGTACCTATGACTTACCGTGGCTATCCACCCACCCCGATTAGTGAGCAATTAAAGCTCCTAAGTTTCTGTTTGTTGGGCATTGAATTTATTGCTTCATTAAATTGTTAAAACAGGATGGTGGCTTTGGATCCCCGTGTCAATTAAACCTGAAATGGGGTGATCACCAGCCTCATGTACCTTTTACAGTAGTGAAATATCTTCCACCAGATTCAGTCAACTCACACATGAAATTAGCGTGGTTGAAGATCTGTGGGTTTTCCAACAATTTACATTTGGCATTTCTCACCGCATGTCACAGCTTCTTTGTGCTTATGATTCCTGCGGGATGGCCTGCGGGGCCTACTCGAGACGGAAGCACACGGAGTAGGAGGCATCCTGCCCGATTGGTCATTTAAAAGGCTCCCAGTAGCTCAGTATTAGGGGTTAGGAGGATACTGAAAAACAGGAGCAGAATAAACAATCCCACCCTGTGTGTGTCTCCTATCATTGCACCCAGGGTTGTCCCCTGCTGGAGGACTGTCTGGGGTTCTAAGCATTCTGTGACCCTGGGTTGGTCACAGGAGCGGCCCCTAAAAAAGACGGGTTGGCAGATTGGCAGTTGATCAGATGTGTCATTATTAATTTGTGCCTCAACCTGGTCAATTCGCCGGCCCATGGTACTTTGGCGATTTGCCCTATTTCACCTGACCCGGTTGCATTCAGAACGGAAATGCAGCGATGCATCAGATTCATCACCACTCCTCTGGTCTTGATGCTGCGGCCTTTCTCTCAGTGGGGTTCCTCTGGTTCCCTTTGATTTTGGGGAGCTACACCAACCCTGGGGTGATTGATGTGTTCATGATTGTGAGGTGCCCTGCGAGTATCAGGATTTTCATTCATCGGGTCTCTTATGAACTTGGGGTCTCTGTAGTAACCAGGGTGCCCATGGAAGTTGGGGTTTCTGTTAGTGTGGGTACCCTTGAAAGTTGGGGTCTCCGTTAAAATTAGGGTTTCTACCAAAGTTGGGGTTCCTGTTAAAGTAAGGATCTCGATTCAAATTTGATTGTTGGTTGTTCTGGGATCCCTGTAAATATCCCCTGTGGATATTTCTGTACCCGGGACCCCTTTCACCCTCACTACCGTAACCTGGCAACCTTTGTCTGTCCTCCATCTGCTGTGGCTGGAGCGAAACTCCAGGAGGTTCCATGGGTTTCCCATCTCGGACTGCCTCAGCATATGATTTCCTCTCTGTAGACCAAGAGGTTGGGGGGGTCACAGTAGCGGCTGCTATGTTTTTAGGGTTCGGTGTGACTTCTCGTTTCACCACACCTTCGCTAGACTGCCGGATTGAGTACAGGTGATCACTCTCTCTGACTAACCAATCCAGGGAACGTCCTTTCTTAAAATCCCTTGCCAGTCCTAATTTTATATAAGCAGGTAGTGCTTTATAAAATAGAGTCTGTAATTCTGGCTGGTCCGGATTGGGGTCCTTTTCAGCCAGAAAGTACGTGCTTCTCAACATGGCTAGGAATTCTGTGGGACTCTGATTAGGGCCACATTTTAAATTGTAGGCCGCAGTTTTGGCAGCGATAACGGTTTTGTAGGGCCCAAACTCCATTTGACACCTATGTTCAATTTCCCTCCATGACTGACCGTATAGGGCCTGCAGTGAATCAAAGAATTGTCTGTACTTTTCTTCAAATATCCATGGCAGTAACCCAATTTTGGTACGATCGTCCTGAATGTTTAAGATTTTCAGGGTACATTCGTAGGTTCCTAGATGGTCAGTAATGGTTGGGGAACCCTTCTTGGAGAAAGCGGGAATAGTTTCTTTTACAAAGTTTATTATCTTGGGGGTGTCATATTTTTTAATTGGGGTCCTAGGCTTCCTTTTCTACCCATATGAAGCTCTTTCTACTTCCTCCTCTGTACATTCTGGGGAGTATCTTTGCAGCTTAGGGGGTGACCTGTCTTCTGACCCTGCCTCATCGTAACTTACCTGTGTCCCCCGGAAATATGAATATTTCTGTCTTTCCATTTCCCGTTCCTCTAAGCGATTTCAGCCCTTGGATTAATATTGTAACTGGTCCGTTAATTTTTCTATCCGTTCCTCCATTGCTCTCTGCTTAGATTTGAGTCTCAATTTCTGCTTGACTCTCTTTATCTCTGGTGGCAGAGTTTGCTTTAATGGGGCCTTTTCTCTCTCGTTTGTAATATTTTATTTTTTGTTCACATTTTTGTTATCTCTCTTGTAGTTTTCTAAGTAGGTGACGGGATTCTTCATATAAGGCCTGAGCATTTTGGGTCTGGCCCATTAACTCTTCCTGACCTTCTTTAGATTGTCTGAGTCTACTCTCAGCCTGTTGGATTTTGATTGACAGAAATGTTATTGTCTCTGTTTTGTCATTTAAGGTGGTGCAGGTTTCCAACAATTCTTTCTTTAAGGATGGCATTTGTCTGGCAACTTCATTACACAAAAACCACAAGTCGGCCAAGACTCCATAATGAGCCGGTCTCGACTTTGTGTCTTTTGCGCTAGTAAAAGCCATAATCATTTTGTAAACCCGACCATCTTCAATAAAAAAATGAGCACTTAACCTCTGGGCCTGTTCTTTCTATTCTTTTTATAAATTTCTCTAAATTGCCTCGTAGGTCTAATCTTTTGCAAATGTATTCGGTCATACCATAGTCAAGGACCCACTTAAGTTTTCCTGAGGCCCAGTAGCCTTTTTCTGGTTTGAGGTAGCTACAGCTGGGGCGGTATTACCATCCCGGCTGATTCTAGATGAACTTGATTCATTATCACTACCGGCCATGTTATTATACAACAGATATTTCTCACAATGTTTATGCAAATGCAATCAATCACCAGTATGTTCTGTAATGTAAGATTCCCTCTTACAAAATATCTCAACAGTGCCTCCAATTTTATGATTATAAATTTGTATCTCCACAGAATTGTACTGTGGATACAACACTAGGATAAAATTTGCCACGTCCCGATATTTAGAATATTAGGAAATTAAGGTTTTTGGATTATGGACTTTTTAGGCATAACACAGTCTTATAAAAAATTAATACTTATTACAAATTTAAAATCGGGACAATTACGTAAATTTCTCATATAATTAATTCACAAAAAATTGCCTATGAACATGAATAACACACCACCTATATACAGTGTAGTCAGAAACCTCGGAGGACCAGACTGATCACTCTTGAGAATTATAGAGTTTGACGAGGTAGCGTGTCATAAAAATGCTCAGCTCTGCTCTACATGTTGCACGTAAAGGAAGCGCTTCTTCAGGAGCTATGGCGAATTCTATGAACAAGAAAAGTTTTTGCAACTAGATACATCACATTTTGTATGTTTATTTAACATTAGCATATGATATTATTATATTGCCCCAGTGAGTTCAGCATGGCCACATAGTATCCCCAAGCAATCAAAAAGTCCCCTTTGGAGAACGCCTGAATTAGAACGCGGCACAAGGGGATTGTGAGAATGGACGTAACATATAGCCGTTTAAAGGTTTTAAGAGCAGATTATAGGGGACTTATCAGTAAGAATACAATTATAAGCAAGTTTGTACTTACATTTAATCACATGTAAGAAAAGGGTGTAGGATGAAACAGAGTAGCATCCTCCATGATGGTAAGAATTCAGAGGAGCTCAGGGGGACAGCACTTCAGGAACCATCTAAATTTAGTCTGTATATACATATATTTATACTAATATTGACATTCATTGCCAAGAAAAATCATCATAAAAAGCTTGCACTTCTAATTCCTCACCTATAGGGTAGTTATATGCCACTATCAAAAAATAGTAGTCTTTGACACAGCAAATGATGCACAGGACCGATGTTGGTATACTGGCTTAATCAGTGTAGGAAATCCTCCCATTGTATACGTGCCTAGTAGCCCATAAATACCGGTCCCTATAGAGTGTCTAATAAAGACAAGGGAACATGATAAATAAGAAGGAATGTGCTTCGGCCATGACACAACCAAAAACGTAAATGTATTTTCTTGGGATTTTATGTGATAGACCATTACAAAGTGGCACATAATTGCGAAGTGGAAAGAAATTGATAAATGGTTTTCAAAATTTTTTACAAATAAACATCTGAAAAGTGTGACATGCGTTTGTATTCAACCCCCCCCCCCCCCCCCCCGAGTCAATACTTTGTAGAATAAACTTTCGCTGCAATTACAGCTGCAAGTCTTTTTGGGTATGTCTGCCAGCTTTGCACATCTGGAGCGTGACATTTTTTCCCATTCTTGGCAAAATAGCTCAAGCTCCGTCATAGCCGACGGAGAGTGTCCATGAACAGTAATTTGCAAGTCTTGCCACAGGTCTCAATTGTAATTTAGGTCTGGGCTTTGACTGGGCCATTCTAATACATGAATTTGCTTTGTCTTAAACCATTCCATTGTAGCTCTGGCTGTATGTTTAGGGTCGTTGTACTGCTGGAAGGTGAACCTCTGCCCCAGCCTCAGGTCTTTTGCACACTTTAACAGGTTTTCTTCTAAGATTGCCCTGTATTTGGCTCCATCCATATTTCCATCAACTCTGACCAGCTTCCCTGGCCTTGCTGATGAAAATCATCCCCACAAACACGATGCTGCCACCATTATGTTTCACGGTGGGGATGGTGTGTTCAAGGTGATGTGCAGTGTTAAAAGTTCAATTTTGGTCTCATCTGACTAGAGCACCTTCTTCCACGTGTTTGCTGTGTCACCCACATGGCTTCTCGCAAACTGCAACAGGGACTTCTTATGGCTTTCTTCTTGCCACACTTCCATAAAGGCCAGATTTGTTGAGCGCATGACTAATAGTTGTCCTGTGGACAGATTCTCCCACCTGAGCTGTGGATCTCTGCAGCTCCTCTGGAGTTACCATGGGCCTTTGGCTGCTTCTCTGAATAATGCTCTCCTTGCCCATCCTGTCAGGTGGATGGCCATGTCTTTGCAGTTGTGCCATACGCTTTCCATTTTCGGATGATGGATTGAACAGTGCTCCTTACGATGTTCAAAGCTTGGGATTTTTTTTTATAACATAACCCTGCTTTAAACTTCTCCACAACTTTATCCCTGACCTGTCTGGTGTGTCCTTGGCCTTCATGATCCTGTTTGTTCACTAGGGTTTTCTAACAAACTTCTGAGGGCCTCACAGAACAGCTGTATTTATACTGAGATTAAATTACACACAGATGGACTCTATTTACTAATTAGGTGACTTCTGAAGGCAATTGGTTCCACTAGAATATAGTTAAGGGTATCGGAGTAAAGGGGGCTGAATACAAATGCATGTCACACTTTTCAGATATTTATTTGTAAAACCTTTTGAAAATCATTTTCCTTCCACTTCACAATTATGTACTGCTGTGTGTTGGTCTATCACATCAAATCCCAATAAAATACGTTTACGTTTTTGGTTGTAACCTGACAAAATGTGGAAAATTTCAAGGGGTATGAATACTTTTTCAAGGCACTGTATGATGAATCGGGTCTGTAGACCAATATGGCCACAATTCACTCTTTTTTTTTTTTTTTTTTTTATAATGCCCATGTTAAGGGCTAGGCCCAAAATGACACTAAATTTGGGAACCATGATAGGTTTCCATGCAAATTGTCTGACAAGAGTTGAATGTCTTACACTAGGAAGAACAATTAAGGAGACAAAGCTCCATTATTTGTTGTCACAATCCCAAAAATAGTATATGTATAGAAACTAGTACCCCCCAGTACAAAAGGGACTTAAAAGGCGAACTTATTTATATCACAACACAAGTATTAATCCAAAAAATAGAAAAGTAGAAAGATTTCTTAAATAAAAAATATATAGGAGAACTGCTTCACTGTTAATATACTGTATTGGATATTGTACATTTTTCTATGTATCACTGTTTTTTTTTTATGACAGTGTTTTTTATTTAATAAATCTTTCTACTTTTCTATTTTTTGGATTAATACTTGTGTTGTGATATAAATAAGTTCGCCCTTAACCACTTGCCGCCCGCCATATAGCAGAATGACGGCGGCAAAGTGGTTTCAATATCCTGACTGGGCGTCATATGACGTCCTCAGGATATTGAGCCGCTGCGCGCCCACGGGGGCGCGCATCGCGGCGATCGTTGTTGTGGGGTGTGACACCCCGCAACACCGATCTAGGTAGAGAGTCTCTGACGGAGACATTTTACGACGTGATCAGCCGTGTCCAATCATGGCTGATCACGATGTAACTAGGAAGAGCCGGTGATCGGCTTTTCCTCACTCGCACTTGACAGACGTGAGTAGAGGAGAGCCGATCGGCTGCTCTCCTGACGAGGGGGGTTTGTGCTGATTGTTTATCAGCACAGCACCCCCTCGGATCCTACCCAGGACCACCAGGGAAGCCGCCCAGGACCACCAGGGAAATCAGCTACACTGGACCACCAGGTATGCCCCCTAGACCCCCAGGGAAATACTCATCAGTGCAAAGGCAGCTGCCAATCAGTGCCCACTCCAATGCCTACCAGTGCCACCAAGGATGCCTATCAGTGCCGCATATCAGTGCCGCATATCAGTGCCACGTATCAGTGCCCAGCAGTGCCACCTATCAGTGCCACCCATAAGAACCCATCTTTGCAGCCTTTCAGTGCCCATCAGTGTCGCCTATCAGTGCCACCCATGAGTGCCCATCAGTGCCGCCTTTCAATGCCCATCAGTGCTGCATATCAGTGCCCATCGTCAGTGCCCACTCATTGGTGCCACCTTGTCAGTGCCACCTTATCAGTGCCCATCAGTGAAAGAGAAAACTTACTTATTTACAAAATTTTTAAACAGAAACAAAAGCAAAACCTTTATTTTTTTCAAAATTTTCGGTCTTTTTTTTTGTTTCGCAAAAAATAACCGCAGAAGTGATCAAATACCACCAAAAGAAAGCTCTATCTGTGCGAACAAAATGATAAAAAATTTAGTTTCGGTACAGTGTTGTATGACCGCGTAATTGTCATTCAAACTGCGACAACACTGAAAGCTGAAAATTGGTCTGGGCAGGAAGGTGTATAAGTGCCCGGTATTGAAGTGGTTAAAGTCCCTTTTGTACCGGGGGTACTAGTTTCTATACAAGAGTTGAATGTGGGAGGGCGGCGATGTATTGTTGTGCGTATAGATTGCTTTGGTCCACAATCAACTGAACCACTCAAAATAATCCGGTTGTTCAAAAGTTGTGTGAATTCCAAATTGGACAATGAATAACGGGTGTTGCTGAATCTGGGGTCTGCCAGTCAGGATTTGCAAGCACCTCTGGAAGAACACAATGTGTTCTACAGGCCTGTGCGCAATTTTTTTGGTGGCTGTGGGAAGCTGCGAGTGCTAGCCAACTTACCAGCTTGGACTGCACTTCTGTGACTCCCTATGTACCATGAGATACTGCAGTGCTGGAGTATAAAATGTCAGGATTTACTAGGCCTTTGGTGCAGTTCACCAAAAGGTAGTGCAGCACTAGTACTTGGACCCTGCTGCATATGAGATAAGGGGTGCGTTCCTAACACTTCAGCTACCTGAGATCGGGAACTCCTGATCTTAACAGGGACCCCTTCTCCATCGTCCAAGCTACCTGTCAGGGTGCCACTGCTTTCTACTTGTTTGTATTCTGAGATGGATTCTGTCAGAGAGGATTCCCCTTCGCTCTCACCTGACATGCTTAGACTGCTTAAACTGCTAGAAATAAAATATAGACAAAAAAATAAATGCAGCGCTAAGTGACATCTAACATGTATTTGGTGAGTAAAAGGATATGTCACCCTTCATACATTTAGTGATATGTGTACTCATCAAACAAGTGTATGGTGATATTTAAAGATCACAATAAAACTCATAAAGCATAAATAATGTCCACAAGTGTAGTAGAAAATCCTTGACAGTGACACTGTGTTATATATGATGAGGAGGAAATCCAATATATGTTGCTACATCAGGTGGGTAATGTTCATACATTCAGATTCCATATAGAAGTGAAGGGGTAAATGTGCTTACCAGAAGGGGTGGACACCCTCACCATACGGCGGGGTGTCATACGGGAGAAATCGGGTTCTGGTTCGCGCGACTCCGTTAGGATTTACTTACCACACTCATATATAGCACTTATTAAATTAGAGGGCAGCGCCATTTTATTCTCATTTCATTTATCTAGAAAGCACAAACTCATCAGCCACTTTATTAGGTACACCTTGCTAGTACCGGGTTGGACCCCCTTTTGCTTTCAGAACTAGAAATGGATTCAACACGGTATTGGAAACATTCCTCAGAGATATTGGTTGTTGACATGATAGCATCACACAGTTGCTGCAGATTTGTCGGCTGCACATCCATGATACTAATCTCCCGTTCCATCACAGCCCAAAGGTGCTCTATTGGATTGAGATCTGGTGAATGTGGAGGGCATTGGAGTAGAGTGAACTCATTGTCATGTTCAATAAATCAGTTTGAGAGGATTTGAGCTTTGTGACATAGTGCATTACCCTGCTGGAAGTAGCTTTTAGAAGATGGGTACACTGTAGTCATAAAGGGATGGACATGGACAGCAACAATAGTCAGGTATTCCATGGTGTTTAAACAATGCTCAATTGATACTAAGTGTTCCAAGAAAATATCCTGCACACCATTACACCATCAGCCTGAACCGTTGATACAAGGCAGGATAAATCCATGCTTTTATGTTTACACCAAAAGCTGACCCTACCCTCTGAATGTCACAGCTGAAATCGAGACTCCTCAGACCAGGCAACGTTTTTCCAATCTTCTATTGTCCAATTTTGGTGAGCCTGTGCAAATCGTAGCCTAAATTTTCTGTTCTTAGCTAACAGGAGTGGCACCCTGTGTGGCCTTCTCCTGTAGCCCATCTGCTTCAAGGTTCGATGTGCTGTGTGTTCAGAGATGGTATTCTGCATACCTTGGTTGTAACAAGTGGTTATTTGAGTTACTTTTGCCTTTCTATCATCTTGACTGCCCATGCTCCTCTGACCTAAACAAGGTATTTTTGTCCACACAAGTGCCGCTCACTGGATATTTTCTCTATTTTTGGACCATTTTCTGTAAACCTTAGAGATGGTTGTGCGTGAAAATCTCAGTAGATCAGCAGTTTTTGAAATACTCAGACCACCCCCTCTAGCACCAACAACCATGCCAC
Source organism: Lithobates septentrionalis (assembly GCA_037952835.1). NCBI lineage: Eukaryota > Metazoa > Chordata > Amphibia > Anura > Ranidae > Lithobates > Lithobates septentrionalis. Next base: position 507,622 of record JBBDGP010000965.1, read on the forward strand.
ATTCAAAGTCCCTTAAATCCCCTTTCTTGCCTATTCTTATACTTGGTTTGAACTTCAAGTCATCTTCACCATGTCTAGAGGCCTAAATGCACTGAGTTACTGCCATGTGATTGGCTGATTAGCAATTTGTGTTACCAAGCAATTGAAGAGATGTAACTACAGTGGATATAAAAAGTCTACACCCCCTGTTAAAATGTCAGGTTTCTGTGATGTAAAAAAAATGAGATAAAGATAAATCATCTCATAACTTTTTCCACCTTTAAGGTGACCTAGAAACTGTACAACTCAATTAAACAACAAACTGAAATCTTTTTTTTTTTGGGGGGGGGGGGGGAGAGTAAAAATAAAAAAAAATAATGTGATTGCATAAGTGTGCGCATCCTCTTATAACTGGGGATGTAGCTGTGTTCAGAGTTAAGCAATCACATTCAGACTCATGGTAAATATGAGTCAGTACACACCTGCCATTTAAAGTGCCTCAGATTAACCCCAAATAAAGTTCAGCTATTCTAGTAGGTCTTTACTGACATTTTCTTAGTCACATCCTACAGCAAAAGCCATGGTCGGCAGGGAGCTTCCAAAACATCAGAGGGATCTCATTGTTAAAAGGTATCAGTAAGGAGAAGGGTACAAAAGAATTTCAAAGGCATTAGATATACCATGAAACGCGGTAAAGACAGGCATCATCAAGTGGAGAAAATATGGCACAACAGTGACATTACCAAGAACTGGATGTCCTTCCAAAATTGATGAAAAGACGAGAAGAAAACTGGTCAGGGAGGCTGCTAAGAGGCCTACAGCAACATTAAGGGAGCTGCAGGAATATCTGGAAAGAACTGGTTGTGTGGAACATGTGACAAAAATCTACCGTAATCTTCATATGTGTGGGCTGTGGGGTAAAGTGGCAAGACAGAAGCCTTTTCTTCTGAAGGAAAGCATCCAAGCCCGGCTAAATTTTGCAAAAACACATCTGAAGTCTCCCAAAAGCATGTGGGAAAATGTGTTATGGTCTGATAAAACCAAGGTTGAACTTTTTGGCCATAATTCCAAAAGATATGTTTGGTGCAAAAATACTGCACATCACCAAAAGAACACCATACCCACAGTGAAGCGTAGTGGTGGCAGCATTATGCTTTGGGGCTGTTTTTCTTCAGCTGGAACAGGGGCCTTAGTCAAGGTAGACGGAATAATGAATAGTTCCAAACACCAGTCAATATTGGCACAAAACCTTCAGGCTTCTGCTAGAAAGCTGAACATGAAGAGAAACTTCATCTTTCAGCATGATGACCCAAAGCATACATCCAAATCAACAAAGGAATGGCTTTACCAGAAGAAGATTGTTTTGGAATGGCCCAGACCGATTGAAAATCTGTGGGACGATTTGAAGAGGGCTGTGCACAGGAGATGTCCTCGCAATCTGACAGATTTGGAGTGTTTTTGCAAAGAGTGGGCAAATATTGCCAAGTCAAGATGTACCATGCTGATAGACTCATAAGACTGAGTGCTGTAATAAAATCAAAAGGTGCTTCAACAAAATTAGTTTAAGGGTGTGCACACTTATGCAAAAATATAAATTTAGTTTTATATTGTTCTTCCCTCACACTAAAAGATTTCAGTTTGTTATTCAACTGAGTTGTACCGTTTATAGGTCACATTAAAGGTGGAAAGAGTTCTGAAATGATTTACCGTATATATTGGCGTATAACACTCACTTTTTCACCCTTAAAGAAGGGGGGGGGAATCAATTGTGTGTGCGTGTTATATGCCGATATAGGCAGCGACCGAGGGGAAGGAGGGGACGAGCGCCGCCGAAATAGACAGAGCTGGATCTCCTGTGTACTTGGCTCGGCTCAGTCATGCCCAGTCCCGCCCCCTGGGTGGCTCCTAGCATTGACGTCCCGGCATTGGACCAGCGTTATGTCCATCATAGGATCCGGGCCAAGGGCGTGATGCTGAGCCGAGTAAACAGGTGATCCGGCGCCGTCCTTGGGCCTCTCCTATTCTCATTCTATACCTCTTCCCTGGGCCAGTTGATAACCTCCCATGGCTTCCAATACCACCTCTATGCTGACGACACCCAGATCTATCTCTCCACTCCTCAACTCACCCCCTCAATCTCCTCACGGATCTCAAACTTGCTAAATGACATATCGATATGGATGTCACACCACTTCCTCAAACTCAATCTTTCTAAAACTGAGATTGTTATATTTCCTCCTTCACGGTCCCCCCGTGACTTCACCATTAATATCAACAACACAACCATTGGTCCCTCCACACATGCCACAGTGGTGGGTGTAATCCTTGACTCTGACCTCTCCTTCAGCCCCCACATCCAATCACTGACTAAATCCTGCCGCCTTAACCTCCGCAACATTTCCAGAATTCGACCCTTCCTGACTAATGACACCACAAAGCAACCTATTCACTCCTTGATTATTTCATGCCTTGACTACTGCAACTCTCTCCTTAATGGCCTACCCTTAAGCAGGCTATCCCCCCTTCAGTCTATTATGAATTCTGCTGCTAGACTAATCCACCTCACTAACCAATCCATGACTGCTGCTCCTCTCTGTCAATCCCTTCACTGGCTTCCCCTACCCCACTGCATAAAATTCAAAATGCTAACCATAACCATCACCAACCTTATCTGCAGATATCGCCCAAATCGTCCCCTCTGCTCCCAGGACCTCCTGCTCTCTAGGTCCCTTGTTACCACCTCCCATGCTCACCTTCAGGACTTCTCCAGAGCCTCTCCCATCCTCTGGAACTCCCTTCCCCAGTATGTCCGATCAGCCCCTACCCTGTCCACCTTTAGGAGATCCCTAAGAAAACTAATTTATTCAGGGAAGCCTATCCCACACCCACCTAACAACTGTCCCCGAGCCACCCCCATCAAATCATTCTCTGCAGCTATTACCTTTTGTACCATCACCCCCTCCCTTAGAATGTAAGCTCTACGAGCAGGGCCCTCCTGTACCTTTTGTATTGAACTGTACTGTAATTTTGTTGTCCCCCCTATACATTGTAAAGCGCTGCGTAAACTGTTGGTGCTATATAAATCGTGAATAATAATAATAAACCTGCATGATCACTTCCATAATGTAAAATCAGGGCTTCTCGCCAGTCACCACCACTGCTGATACTGTGACATACCCATGTCCTCTGCTGTTACCAGGCTTATCGCGGTCTGTACAACTCAGAATACCTAGGGAGATTGGGGAACATAATTAGTATGTTTGCAGTGTCCTAACTGGGGTTTCTTATTCCTATATAGGAAATCCCCAATATCTGGTCTGACCGTCCAATGTCTCCTACCTTGCTGAAAGTATTGGCTCTGGAAGTATTGCACCTCCTAGATTTGCGCCAAGTTATGCTGGATGACATGTTTGCTGACGTTACACTATTAGTTAATAGCTATCTCAGTGCTCGTTGCCCCAGAAGAGCAGATGTTTTAGAGGGGTTTGAGGTAAGTAAAACTTTTTTTTAGCCTAGTTTATATATGTTTCTTTATATTTGAGCTTGAACTAACAAGTGAATGCTACAGCTAGCATGTTTCAAAGTATGAAAATGTTCATTTACTTATGGATTTAAATTTTTAGTTATTTAAAGCAGTATTAAATCCAAAAGCAAACATTTATTATATTGCAGCTCACCAATTCATAGATGTGGTGGTTGTATTTTTTTTTAGGCTTTCTTTCTTCTGTTTTCATTTGGTGATCCAGCTAGTAAGTCTGTAGTTTTTCAACAGAGAAGCACTTTTGCAGTTACAGGGATGAGACAGACCATTTAACTCTGGCAGAGGTGCTTAAAATCATCAGATTCCCAAAAGGAAAGAAAACTGTGTGCTGTAAATGGTTATAAAGTATTAGCTGGAGTTCAGCTTCAAATTGTTACTGAATTTAAATCTGCTAATACTTCTAACACTCCCCCTCCCCCCAGACTGAATGCGGCTCTCCAAATCTGCCCCTGTGCTCCTTCATGCAAAGTGATGTCTATAATAAGGTGTGTTACTGGCCAGATCGCCAGCGAAAGGGAAAACCCTAAACAAAAAACGAATACAGCCACTACATCTATTGGTTTGTAAGCTGCAATATATTACATTTTTGGTTTTGGGTTTAATGCCACTTTTAAATATATAAGCTTGAGGTAAATAATCTTATACTGTGTTAATGTTAGTTTTTCTTTTTAAGAAGAAATACAAAGCTGCTTCTTATTGAGTCAGAGATCATGTCATCCTCAGCCTACCTTTCAGACTCAGCCAATCAGAGGAAGCTTGTATTAACTGCAATACTTTATGTGCAAAAATCTGAAATAAATACATATTAAACATAATTCATAGAATACAACGCTGTCTAGGAATGACTTAGCACTGTTAAGAAGATCTTGTCTCACAGCCGTAACACAGAGCTGTATACTGTATGTAGCTGAGGCTACATACAGTTTATACAGCACTCCTAGCTGGTGCACCTGTTAGTGTAGGAAATAGTTTGTTTGGGCTAGCCAAAGGATCTAGTTAAAGTGACAGTAAAGCTGGCTTTAACCCTGTCGCTGCAAGGTCTGTAGGTCATACAGATCTGACAGCAGGGGGTTTCACACACAATCTGGTGGCTGCAGCAAAAAAATAAAGTTGCCTGGGCTGGCTGCTTCTGGGTTTAGTACTTTGAGTCACAAACACGGAAAAAATATGCAGAATGTAAAAACTGTACTACTTATCTCCATACTTGTTTCAGGTCAGTTAGGCCTCATGCACACAGAGCCTAGAGGCTGCAAAGTCCTGTAGCGTAAAATTCCTGGTACTTTCATGCCTAGAGAGCGGCAGATGCTGCATGCAACCACCTGTACAAGTGAATACTTGTATGCGATCAAACATATACAAACAAAGATGGCTTATGTATTAGCTTTTACTCGCATGTGTGCATATAACAATTCCCAAAGTGTGCCATTTTCGCAGTTTCAGAAGGAGGGATTATCAGTTATAGCCTATATACAATATATTCTCTGTAGAACAACAAAGTAAAGTGACAGGGCACAACAACCTACAGTACCTGTCTGCGAGAATGTGTTTCCAGCGCGATCCCATCGCGCTGGTTCTCGGCGACAGGGTACTGTACATCTCGCGCTGGCTGCAATAGGAAAAACACATTTTCCTATTGCAGCGAGCGCAAGAGAGAATTCCCCTCCAAGAACATACCAGGCCCTTAGGTCTGGTATGGATTGTAAGGGGAACCCCCTAAGCCAAAAAAACTGCGTGGGGGTCCCCCCCAAAATCCATACCAGACCCTTACCTGAGCACGCAGGCCGGTCAGGAAGGGGGGTGGGGACGAGCGAGCGCCCCCCCTCCTGAACCATACCAGGCCACATGCCCTCAACATGGGGGGTTGGTGCTTTGGGGCAGGGGGGGCGCCCTGCGGCCCCCCCACCCCAAAGCACCTTGTTCCCATGTTGATGAGGACAAGGGCCTCTTCCCGACAACCTTGGCCATTAGTTGTCGGGGTCTGCGGGCGGAGGGCTTATCAAAATAGAGGAGCCCACTTTAATAAGGGGGCCCCCAGATCCCGGCCCCCCACCCTATGTGAATGAGTATGGGGTACATCGTACCCCTACCCATTCACCTGGGGGAAAAAGTGCCAATAAAAAAACACACTAGACAGGTTTTCAAAGTAATTTATTAGGCCGCTCCGGGGGTTTCTTCTCCGCTCTCTCCGGCCTCTTCTCTCGGTGTCCGGTTCTTCTCCGGGTCTCCAGTTCTTCTCCGGGTCTCCGGTTCTTCTCCCGCTCTCCGGTTCTTCTGCTGGGCTCCTCCGCTATCTTCTGCTCTTTTGCTAGCGGTGGCCTGGTCTTCTCCGTCTTCTTGTTCCCTCTTCTCTTCTTCCGATATTGACACAACGCTTCTGACTTGGGGTCTCTTCCGACTTCTCCGCTCTCTCCAGCCTCTTCTCTCGGTGTCCGGTTCTTCTCCCGATCTCTGGCCTCTTCTGCCGGGCTCCTCCGCTATCTTCTGCTAGCGGTGGCCCGGTCTTCTCCGTCGTCTTGTTCCCTCTTCTCTTCTTCTGATGTTGACACAACTCTGTCTCCCGCTGTAATGCCGTGTGCGAGGGGCGCAACGACTTATATAGGCATGGGGCGTGGTCACCGGGTGATGTCACCCGGTGACCACGCCCCTTATGACGGCACAGTCCCAGGGCATGATGGGATTGTGACGTCATAAGGGGCGTGGTTACCAGGTGACATCACCTGGTGACCACGCCCCATGCCTATATAAGTCGTTGCGCACCTCGCACACGGCATTACATCGGGAGACCGCGTCGTGTCAACATCAGAAGAAGAGAAGAGGGAACAAGACGACAGAAGACCGGGCCACCGCTAGCAAGAAGATAGCGGAGGAGCCCGGCAGAAGAGGCCAGAGATCGGGAGAAGAACCGGACACCGAGAGAAGAGGCTGGAGAGAGCGGAGAAGTCAGAAGAGACCCCCAAGTCAGAAGACCCCCGGAGCTGCCTAATAAATTACTTTGAAAACCTGTCTAGTGTGTTTTTTTTATTGACACTTTTTTCCCCCAGGTAAAAGGGTAGGGGTACGATGTACCCCATACTCATTCACATAGGGTGGGGGGCCGGGATCTGCGGGCCCTCTTATTAAAGGGGGCTCCGGATTCTGATAAGCCCTCCGCCCGCAGACCCCGACAACCAATGGCCAGGGTTGTCCGGAAGAGGCCCTTGTCCTCATCAACATGGGGACAAGGTGCTTTGGGGTGGGGGGGCCGCAGGGCTCCCCCCCACCCCAAAGCACCCACCCCCCCATGTTGAGGTCATGCGGCCTGGTACGGTTCAGGAGGGGGGGGGCGCTCGCTCGTCCCCACCTCCCTTCCTGACCGGCCGGGCTGCGTGCTCAGATAAGGGTCTGGTATGGATTCTGGGGGGACCCCCACACCGTTTTTTTTTCGGCGTAGGGGGTTTCCCTTATAATCCATACCAGACCTGAGGGCCTGGTATGTTCTTGGAGGGGAACCCATGCCGCTTCTTTTTATTTAAAATTTGGCATGGAGTTCCCCCTCACGATTCATACCAAACACCTGTCAGCAATGGTTGTCGCTCATCGGGAAAGGAAAAAACACATTTTTCCTTTCCCGATGAGCAGTCCAGCTCAGCGCTGGCTCCCGCGACGGGGCTCGCAGGTGTCAAATGTCGCCGATAACAGCAGCGAGATTGACACAATATCATGGTCACCTACTGTAAGTGTAGCAGTAAAAATATAGACTGGTAATAACAACACATTAATTGCATTTACAAGAGTGATGGAAGAGAATCAGCTTGTCCGAATCCTGGATAGAAGATCAAACAGCTTGTCCTGGCCAGTGGTGAGATTGTGTGCAAAAAGAAAGGCCACCCTTGCCTGGATGAATGATAGAGAAACTGCACAGCTTGTGCTGCTATAAGCTGGATTACAGCGGTGTCCTTGCAGCTCAGAGCAGACAGATTATTCCAGGTTTGAAAATGACAATAGGTGTTGGTACGCAGTGTGTTTAGGAGGGCCTGCTCATTCGAGGCCCTCTGAAATGCGCTGGCTAGCAGCACGTGGGGGGTATTTACTAAAGGCAAATCCACTTTGCACCGCAAGTGCACTTGGAAGTAAGGTCACTGTAGACCCGAGGGGGATATGCAAGGAAAATAAAAAATGGCATTTTAGCTTGCACATGATTGGATGATAAAATCAGCAGAGCTTCCACTCATTTCAGATCTACCCCTTAGATTTAGAGCGACTGCGAAGTGCAATTTCAAGTGCATTTGCAGTGCAAAGTGGATTTACCTTTCATAAATAACACCCATGGTGTCGCTCTCGAACGTGAAAGAGTCTATCTTTTCAGAGCCATGAGGATGCTGCAGGTCACTGATGTAGTCCAGCAATCAGTGGTGCAAGCCGTGCTGTTTCTCTACCATTTAGCCAGACTCCAGGGGGAAATCAGGATGGGTCCTTGTGCACACAGTCCTACAGTTGGCCAAGTGGAGTATATTTTCTTTGTATGGGTGTCCTTGGTTTTATTTTCCTTGTGTAGCCATTTTATTCTTCTGATTTGAAGAATTAAGTTTTCATCTTTTGCAGACACCCTGCTCGCAGCTTCCCAAAGAACTTCAGCAGCTTCCTGTCTTACAGCAAATGAGAAGAGAATCAGCACTGAAAGAATACAGTTTTAACAGCCAGGGATTCCTTATAAGATCAGAGAAAAAGAAGCCATGATCTCTAGATTAGCCCTACCTAAATCACAATTGGTGCTAGGAGATTTCCTTTATTATGTGCACACTTTCCACCTTTGTTTTGTAACCCACAGGGCAATATATTGGCAGTGGTTCCTCTTACGTTACAGCTCACTGGTAGAGTTCCTAGGAATTTTGGTCACATTTTTTTTTTTTCGTTGTCAATGTTTTTTTTTATTTTACATGCATTTAGAAAATATAATTTTTTACTAAAAATTTGTTGAGGATTTTCCATGATCCCAGTTTGCTTTCTGTCTCTTTTTGTAATTAGATCACCTGTCCATGTTTTATTGCTTTAACACAGTTATCATCAAAATAAAATGTGGTGGGTGATCCATAATTTTTCAGTAGTCACTGGAAACTTTCCCAATTAGTACATTTGTAGAAGGGTGGATTTTCCCTTCGTTTAGGCAGATTTATTTTCACTTGTATTTGTCATAGTAAGTGGGGAAATCTCCCCATTTAGGAAAAGCACAATAATAAAAACATGACAGAGGATGTAATCCCTACCTACTCTGTCCAGAATTTAAAAAAAAAAACTTTTTTTCTTCTTTAAAGCTGTAGTAAACTCTTGAAAATTAAAAGTTTACGCTTGCAAGGCAATATCATAATGTGCTAGTATGTGGTGCACATTATGAGATACTTGCCTTTAACTAAGTCTTCCAGCAGTGTGCTGACAGGGCTGCCATCTTCACCTGCTCTTCTTTCTGGGTTTGCAGGCTCCAGCCATCTGAATGTCCGAGTTGCATGCACGCGGGAGTCTCGGCCATGGCGCACAGCCCTGAAGGAACGGCATGGGTATGCCGTTCCTTCAGAGCGTATGCACCGATGACGTCACCGGCTGCTACTCGCTTGAATATCTTCTAAACAGTGCAAGTTTAAATGATATTAATTTTACCTACAGGTAAGCTTTATTTTATGCTTTCCTGTAGGTAAAAATAGAAAATGAGTTTACTATCACTTTAATGCTTGGCAAAATTTAGTTAAATTACTATTTTTTATTGTTTGAAAGTTACCAGCTTCTCACTGATCTATATACATGAGTATATGGATCTTCCGAAAACTAATCCGTACACTGTTTGATCAGCCACCTGAGTTCAGTAGGAAAATTTTATGGGATTTCTTCTTTGAAAGAGAAAGTGTAAAGGCTGCACTCTGGTCTTTTTCCTCTGATTGCTTACCAGCTATTTTATAATAGTGGCTGGACAGCTCATGGAGGGGCAAAGTTTGTAGCAATGCTCTGTGTCCTGCAACAATGTCCACCTCCACCTTCTAGTAGGGGCTGTGCCATAGAAACTATGCATTATACCATCAAGGCAGATGGGTGCCGGTAAGAAAACGTGAAGTATCAGTATATTTCTGTGTGATGGAGGGGGTTGTATGTGTTGAAAATACATATCTTAAGACCTCATGTATTTCACACATGCACACCTAGATTGTGTTGTATTGGGTTACATATGTGTAACTCAATTAGTCCTGAAGAGGAGAACATGGATTATGTTCATGCACTGCCTAATTATCATTTGCCACTCTGTCCAGCATTGGAAATCCTTTTTCTTTAAAAAGGCATTGATTAAAACAGATCTCAAGGTAACACTAGGTGAGACAAAAACAGAAATACTCTGGAGATTTTATTGCTCTGTCACTGTTCAGGAGATTCCTCTGTGGTAAATGCAATTACTACACACACAGCTGCTCTATGCAAAAGTGAAAAAAAAACAGTTTTGTTCTGAGTTTGATTAATTGTTAATATATTAATTGTTGAACATTTTACATTCATATGTGAAAGAAGCACACACAAATAATTTACTGTGCCTTTAGTTTAGTTGAATTTCTGCATAGTCTGTTTATAATTTATCCAATTGTTGAGATTGCATTTGGTTTGTTTGCTTTACGGAGGTTACCTTTTTTTTTTTTTTAATATACATTGCATATTTCTTTCAAATACTGTACATATGTACCAGTAATAACCAAATAAATTGTTACTACAGTTCTTGTTTTTTACAGTCCTTTTTACCTTTAACCAGAACAGTGATAAAAACTGAAAAGCCTAATGCTTTTAAAGTATACTGGGGCCTGAACATGAATGGAAACAAAGATGGGGCGATGTGGTTTAGTTTGGTAAATTAACAAAAGCACAAGAGTAAAGCTAAAGGGTAACAACGCATTTTACAGCACCAAATTTGAAAAAAAGCAACAACACAAAAAAACACCCACAGTCTCACTACTGATTAGAGTTATAAAATAGTAGGTTAAAAAGAGCAGTTTGAGAGTCGATTGTAGCAACTGTTATAATAATTAGGGTTCTGTTGTACCAGCCTAATTTCCTTTCACATATCATTATTTCAGGACAGCAACTGGAAAAAAACAAAGCGACTACATTGTAAATTCTGGTAGTGAAATAGGACTAATAGCCTACATGAGGTTGTCAGGCTGGAAACTGGCCATAATGTGCACTTGAGTATCCCCCAACTGCTAATGATACATCAGTGATAATGGTTGAATCGCCATTTGAATTGTTGACATGATGGGCCATGAGTAATACTAGCCAGATTATCTCTCTGTGAGAACCAGATGTTTTAAACATTTTTCAGAGTATCCTGCTCCATGTAATATATTTTTTAAAAGCGTATATAATTGAAGGGGGTGTGTTCTGGCTATGGAGCTGAATGGACACAAGTGAGCTGTGCTGAGTGAGCAGCCCCGCTGGCATTCAGGAGTGTTTATCCATGTCTGTGTGGCGAAGATCCATCTCAGCAGGATTTTCTGGGATACCTTGTCTCATCAGCCACGCTATTCCCTGCCGCTCCCACTGTACCAGGTATCTGCTCTCAGCATGGCACAGACTAAGGCGTCCACTAAGAAGGAGCAGGCCGTGTCCATGCCCAAAAGCCCTGCAGTCTTGGAAAGTTCCCCCACAACTGCCTCTGCATCCTTGCAAGGGGCCACTGCATACAGACTCGTAGTTGCATAGTTGGTAAGGTTGAAAAAAGACACCAATCCATACATTTTAACCGGTGGCGTATGAGTGCTCTTGTGTTTGTCCATAGCACATTGTACATCCCTCTATGTTGTGATCGTTAAGGTGTCCATCCAATAGTTTTTAAAACTATTGACTCGGATTCAGTAGTTTCAACTCAGGAGCTTCAATCCATGAGCCCTCCCTACTAAAGCTGATATGAATAACTGAGCAGCAGAGATTAAAGTGATACTAAAGGTTTGTTTTTTATTTGTTTAAAATAGTAAACATAATATATAAAAGAGAGAAAGCTACGCTAGGTGTGTAAGTAGTGTGAAAAAATTAATAATTGCAAAGAACCGTGAAGGATGTCCTGCAGCTGAACACTGTAACCCCGATACAAGGGCACAAGAGTTAGAAATAGAGAGAAAAAGTGCAGCACTGGACAAATACCACAAATAGTGTGTATGATATATCAATGAATCAATAACGTGCAAAAATAACTGATATCTAATAAATTGTTGATATTAGCATCAGATAAATTGATAAATAATAAAATCTAATAAAAAATATTCAGTTGATGATGCAAATAAAAATATCACAAAAACATAAATGTAAATAAATATGAAATATTTGTGAAAAACAGTTCATATAGTTAAAGTCAAAAGTGAGATGTCCAATGCAAGACCCTGGGTCTGTATTTCACCGCTAGTGCTGCCCGCCACCTGGTAATAAAGCAATGGAGGCTTACCGGAAAGCCTGCGTCCACCCTTATTCTGGGGGGGTCAAAACAGGCTTAGTAGAGTAATCGGAGCCACAGGAAACACCGCTGGAATCTCACCAACTTCCTTCATGGATAGCCGATCAGCAGCAACAGGAGACACCTTAGATGACGTATTCCCAGGAGGCAGTTACCACACAGCAACAGATTCGCACTTCCATAGATCTGTCAGTTTCATGCTGTTTTGGCTGCGGGCCACATCTGCCTGCTACAGACGTGCACACACAGGCTGCCACCTGCAGCCTTAGACTCCGAGACCTCCTGTCTTTCTCCTAGAGCCGTCTCCTACTGGGACCCTCCCGACCTCCTAGGCCAGACTACCTGTCTGCCGGCGGAGCTGTCTCCAAGTCTGAGTCCAGACTTGGCTCAGACTTGGAGACAGCTCCGTCCGGCAGACAGGTAGTCTGGCCTAGGAGGTCGGGAGGGTCCCAGTAGGAGACGGCTCCAGGAGAAAGAGACAGGAGGTCTCGGAGTCTAAGGCTGCAGGTGGCCTTTTCTGGGGTCCCTGGGTGGCTCACACGGCTCCTCCCTGCATCAGATAACCCCCTAGGAGAAAAGCGCTCTCCTGAGGGGGTTACCTTGTGGGTGCGCTCCGGAGTCCAGCATTTGGTCCATAGACATGAATGCTGGACTCGGCCCCACCCCCCAGCGCCCGCATCCTAGGATTTGATTGACGGCAATGGGAGCCAATGGCTGCGCTGCAAACAGCAGTAAAATGGGGGCTCAGGGGGGGCGGCTGCATCATTACAGGAGGTTTACAACCCCTTTAAGGAGGCTTTTAGGCTGGAAGTGGACACTATGAAACAGCAGGCATTGGCCATAGCAACTATCTGCCACTTCAACGGAACTATGCACTTGGTTGGAAAATGCAGGTCCAGCATAGTCAAGCTCTTATCGCTATCAGATTGAAGCCCCAGTGAAGAGGGTTTTTAATTACCGATTGGCCAGAGTCGTGGAGAACACCTTTGGGATAATGGCCAGCCGATTCCACCTATTTCTAACGGCTATAAATATGGCAGAGTACAAACTTAGCCACATCGTGTTAGCATGCTGCATCTTGCACAATTTTTTAAAGCGAAATGCTACTAATTATGTAGCCTCAGTTGGGCCTGAGGCCATACTTCATGAAACAACAATGATGGTTCAGGAATCTGGCCATCCTGGATTGCCCCCCCCCCAAAGCGCCCGTGAAGTGTGTCAAAAATATGTCGATTATTTTATGGGTAGGGGGGCCATTGCTATGCCAGCAAATTTTTAAAGCAGAGTTCCACCCAAAAGTGGAACTTCCGCTCATCGGATTCCTCCCTCCCCCTCCGGTGTCACAATTGGCACCTTTCAGGGGGGAGGGGGGTGCAGAAAGCTGTATTATACAGCTATCTGCACCCACTTCCGGGAATAGACTCCCGCGGGAGTCACCCGCACTCCCCCGCTGTCTCCTGGGAAAGACACAGGTCCCAGGAGACAGCGGGGACCATTGAGAACGCGCAGCGCGTCTCGCGCATGCGCAGTAGGGAACCGGGAAGTGAAGCCTCAACGCTTCACTTCCTGATTCCCTCACTGAGAATGGTGGCGGCAGCACCCGAGGATCGAGGGACGGTTCGGTCTCGGGTGCCAACATCGCTGGACCCCTGGACAGGTGAGTGACCTTATTTTAAAAGTCAGCAGCTGCAGTATTTGCAGCTGCTGACATCTAAAAAAAAAATTTTCGCCGGACTCCCGATTTTAATTACTTTCAGAATAAAAAAAAAAGATATGATAAAATCTTGAATTTGATTTACTGCTTGTGTTTCTTTTATCTGTCTCCTAGGTTCTCCTAGTGCACTTAGTGCCAAGTGTTTTTTCCATTATTAAATAACTCCCATTGTCACTGTAAACACCAACTTAATACAAAAACTGGTATTGAGTATTGAAAGAAGAAGCCACACATTGTTGAATATAAAACCTTTTACTCCATGCACATTCACATGTGCGTTGTAATACCTTTTTTTGTAAAAAAAAAATAACATCTTGGTTTTATACATTTTTACCTTGAAAATTATTTTTGGTACATAAACAGGCATGTTTCAAAACATAACATACACAACTCAGGAACTTACAAAGTTCAACATTGAAAAACTGAAGGCAATATCAGACATTATAGTGTCAAAAATGTGTTGATATTGCCTTCATCAGATGGGGTGATGTCACCCCTGTAAAAGCCAAATTTAGAAGATGCACACGAATTGGGAGTCAAACTGGGGATTTCCCTCCTGATCCCATGCCTAATGTCAACATGTGCTATCTCCCATCATGGTGGATCAATGGACGTGTTTTGGGGGTGCTAGAGTTCACTAGAGTTCAGAGGAAGGGGTTGCACCCACAAAACGCGTACATTGATATCCCCTGATGGCAGATAGCACATGTTGACACACTGTGTGCATCTTCCAAATTTGGCTTTTAAAATGTATTAAAAGGTTATTTAAATGTTCTTTTAAAAAAAAATTGTAATTTTTTTCGGATTTAGATTCTCCCTAGTACATCAATCATGTTCTTCATTCTTTGTTCAATCTCCTTGGAATTTTCCTTTATGAGGTCTAAATCCCGACTACAAAACATTGTCCTGGATTAGCCTTTGTGCACTGTCAGTCATGAAATGAGTAGATTGTTCTTCCACAACATGCACATCACCTAAAAGAAAAAATGCACGCCATGTATTATAAATATGCAGGCAGACCATACAGCTACCCACACTGTTGATCTTTTGGTATACCGGGACTCAACGATCTATGATGCATGCTTATATTATTTTGATACATTGTAAGAGTAATATGGGATCACTTTGTTTTTTAACCACTTCAGCCCCGGAAGGATTTACCCCCTTCCTGACCAGAGCACTTTTTACAATTTGGCACTGCATCGCTTTAACTGCTAATTGCGCGGTCATGCAATGCTGTACCCAAACGAAATTTGCGTTCTTTTCTTCCCACAAATAGAGCTTTCTTTTGATGCTATTTGATCGCCTCTGCGGTTTTTATTTTTTGCGCTATAAACGGAAAAAGACCGAAAATTTTGAAAAAAAATGATATTTTCTACTTTTTGTTATAAAAAAAATCCAATAAACTCAATTTTAGTCATACATTTAGGCCAAAATGTATTCGGCCACATGTCTTTGGTAAAAAAAAAAGAAGTCAATAAGCGTATATTGGTTTGCGCAAAAGTTATAGCGTCTACAAACTAGGGTACATTTTCTGGAATGTACACAGCTTTTAGTTTGACTGCCTATGTGATTTCTTGAGGTGCTAAAATGGCAGGGCAGTACAAACCCCCCCCAAATGACACCATTTTGGAAAGTAGACACCCCAAGGAAATTGCTGAGAGTTATGTTGAGCCCATTGAATAATAATTTTTTTTTGTCCCAAGTGATTGAATAATGACAAAAAAAAATTACAAAAAGTTGTCACTAAATGATATATTGCTCACACATACTCTCCTGAGTATGGGGATACCACATGTGTGGGACTTTTTGGGAGCCTAGCCGCGTACGGGGCCCCGAAAACCAAGCACCGCCTTCAGGATTCCTAAGGGCGTAAATTTTTGAGTTCACTCCTCACTACCTATCACAGTTTTGAAGGCCATAAAATGCCAAGATGGCACAACCCCCCCCCCCCCCCCAAATGACCCCATTTTGGAAAGTAGACACCCCAAGCTATTTGCTGAGAGGCATGTTGAGTCCAGGGAATATTTTATATTTTGACACAAGTTGCGGGAAAATGACAAACTTTTTTTTTTTTTTGCACAAAGTTGTCACTAAATGATATATTGCTCAAACATGCCATGGGCATATGTGGAATTACACCCCAAAATACATTCTGCTGCTTCTCCTGAGTATGGGAATACCACATGTGTGGGACTTTTTGGGAGCCTAGCCGCGTACGGGGCCCCGAAACCAAGCACCGCCTTTAGGATTTCTAAGGGCGTAAATTTTTGATTTCACTCCTCACTACCTATCAGTTTTGAAGGCCATAAAATGCCAAAATGGCACAAACCCCCCCCCCCCCAAATTACCCCATTTTGGAAAGTAGATACCCCAAGCTATTTGCTGAGAGGCATGTTGAGTCCATGGAATATTTTATAATTTGCCACAAGTTGCAGGAAAATTACAACCTTTTTTTTTTTGCACAAAGTTGTCACTAAATGATATATTGCTCACACAAGCCATGGGCATATGTGGAATTGCACCCCAAAATACATTCTGCTGATTCTCCTGAGTACGGGGATACCGCATGTGTGAGTCTTTTTGGGAGTCTACCCGAAAACCAAGCACCGCCTTCAGGCTTTCTAAATTTTTGATTTCACTCTTCACTGCCTATCACAGTTTCGGAGGCCATGGAATGCCCAGATGGCACACCCCCCCCCCCCCCCAAATGACCCCATTTTGGAAAATAGACACCCCAAGCTATTTGCTGAGCGGTATAGTGAGTATTTTGCAGACCTCACTTTTTGTCACAAAGTTTTGAAAATTGACAAAAGAAAAAAGAATACAGGTCTGCAAAATACTCACTATATCTCCCAATATTTAAAAAGGGCCCAAAAAACATCCCTGGGAATTACAGACCAGTTAGCCTAACATCAATAGTATGTAAACTCTTGGAGGGGATGATAAGGGACTATATACAAGATTTTAGTAATAAGAATGATTTCATTAGCAGTAATCAGCATGGATTCATGAAGAATCGTTCTTGCCAAACCAATCTATTAACCTTCTATGAGGAGGTGAGTTGCCATCTAGATAAAGGAAGGCCCGTAGACGTGGTGTATCTGGATTTTGCAAAAGCATTTGACACAGTTCCCCATAAACGTTTACTATACAAAATAAGGTGCGTTGGCATGGACCATAGGGTGAGTACATGGATTGAAAACTGGCTACAAGGGCGTGTTCAGAGGGTGGTGATAAATGGGGAGTACTCAGAATGGTCAGGGGTGGGTAGTGGGGTTCCCCAGGGTTCTGTGCTGGGACCAATCCTATTTAATTTGTTCATAAACGACCTGGAGGATGGGATAAAGAGTTCAATCTCTGTATTTGCAGACGATACTAAGCTAAGCAGGGCAATAACTTCTCTGCAGGATGTGGAAATCTTGCAAAAAGACCTGAACAAATTAATGGGGTGGGCGACTACATGGCAAATGAGGTTCAATGTAGAAAAATGTAAAATAATGCATTTGGGTGGCAAAAATATGAATGCAATCTATACACTGGGGGGAGAACCTCTGGGGGAATCTAGGATGGAAAAGGACCTGGGGGTCCTAGTGGATGATAGGCTCAGCAATGGCATGCAATGCCAAGCTGCTGCTAATAAAGCAAACAGAATATTGGCATGCATTAAAAGGGGGATCAACTGCAGAGATAAAACGATAATTCTCCCGCTCTACAAGACTCTGGTCCGGCCGCACCTGGAGTATGCTGTCCAGTTCTGGGCACCAGTCCTCAGGAGGGACGTACTGGAAATGGAGCGAGTACAAAGAAGGGCAACAAAGCTAATAAAGGGTCTGGAGGATCTTAGTTATGAGGAAAGGTTGCAAGCACTGAACTTATTCTCTCTGGAGAAGAGACGCTTGAGAGGGGATATGATTTCAATTTACAAATACTGTACTGGTGACCCCACAATAGGGATAAAACTTTTTCGCAGAAGAGAGTTTAATAAGACTCGTGGCCACTCATTACAATTAGAAGAAAAGAGGTTTAACCTTAAACTACGTAGAGGGTTCTTTACTGTAAGAACGGTAAGGATGTGGAATTCCCTTCCACAGGCGGTGGTCTCAGCGGGGAGCATTGATAGCTTCAAGAAACTATTAGATAATCACCTGAATGACCGCAATATACAGGGATATGTAATGTAATACTGACACATTATCACACACATAGGTTGGACTTGATGGACTTGTGTCTTTTTTCAACCTCACCTACTATGTAACTATGTAATAAAACGACAACTATTTTTGTTTTTTTATTTTATATATATATTTTTTTTTTTTTACTTTTTTTTTTTTTACACTTTTTTTTTGTAACTTTAACTTTTTTAACTGGTACCAGGTTTGGGGGTCTCAAAATGCGATGGCATTTTGGGAGACCCTGTGAAAGTGTGTCCTAGTCTGTGCAGTGCTGTACCCTATGCTAATACTCAACTAGTGTATGGTAGCGTTCAAAACATTCACCAATGCAAAGACCAGGATTGTCAGGACAGAAGGGACAATAATACCGGGTGTCACGCCTATATCCGCGCTTGCTGCAGACACGACATCTTTTTTGGGGGGCTTGTTGGGTAGGGGTACTTGGGAGGACATAAAGAAAATGCCTCTCATGCAGCCGGCTTACTGCATTTGGTTGGGGATGGTGAGGCGGAGCACCGTCTGGAAACAGAAGGGCTCTGACGATCTCTTCCTGGAATTTAAGGAAGGATCCAGCCCGTCCTGAAGCTCTGTATAGCACATAAGCATTCAGCAAACCAATTGAAATAAATAAACAGACACTTTTTTTGTACCAGCGTCTGGCCTTACGGGCAACTAGGTACGGCGCCAACAACTGGTCGTTGAGGTCCACCCCTCCCATGTTAAGGTTATATTCGTGGACACAGAGGGGTTTCTCCACAACACCAGTCGCCGTAGTAATTTGGACCGTCGTGTCTGCATGAAGGGAGGTAAGAACGAAAACATTCTTATTATCCCTCCACTTCATAGCGAGCAAGTTATTACACTGCAAGCAGGCTCTCTCCCCCAGCCTAAGACGGGAATCTACAAGCCGCTGGGGAAAGCCCCGGCGATTAGGTCGCACGGTGCCACGTGCTCCAATATGATGATCAAAAAGGTGACTAAAAAGTGGCACGCTCGTGTAATAATTGTCCACGTACAAGTGGTACCCCTTTCCGAATATGGGTGACACCAAGTCCCACACTATCTTGCCAGCGCTTCCTGTGTAGTCAGGGCAGTTTGTCGGCTCTACGTGACTATCTTTGCCCTCGTAAACCATAAAACTACATGTATAGCCTGTGGCCCTGTCACAGAGCTTATACATCTTGACCCCGTATCTGGCACGCTTGCTGGGAAGGTACTGTTTAGATGACAAGCGGCCAGAAAATTTAATCAGGGACTCAACGCAGACAACTTGATGGGGAGTAAACAAGTCTGCAAAACGTTGGTTGAAGTGGTTTACGAGGGGCCGAATTTTGTAGAGCCGATCGTATTCAGGGTCTCCACGAGGACGACAGAGTTCATTGTTTTTTTATTTGTTTTGATAGAAAGTAGTTTACAGGTTCAGATAGTACAAATGCATCCATAAACAAATCTCTTTTACAAAATATAAAAGAAAGTGCAATAGCCCAACGGGGGCCAACTGTTATAGTTATACATCATATTTACCAAATTCCTCAACGGAGGAATGAAGTATACCACTGGTCACCAAAGGGTAATGAGTGTGGACCTCGTAGGGCACCACAACCTAAAATCACAATGCTATATACAGCAGGGATATTTCCATGAACACAACATCCACACCATACATGCACCCATCTATACTCATTCACATAAAAAGGCAAACCTTGTCCCACCCCGCCTCCACAGAGTTCATTGTTGTTATAGTGCATGAACCGCAAAATCTGCTCGTATCGTGCCCTGGCCATGGAGGCAGAGAACACGGGCATATGGTAAATTGGGTCAGTTGACCAATATGACCGCAACTCACTCTTTTTATTTATGCCCATGTTGAGGGAAAGGCCCAGAAAGATCTTAAATTCGGAAACCGTAATTGGTTTCCAATCTTTGGCAAGGGAGGACTGGGAATAGTGCCGATGTGTTGACCAGCGTACAAATTGCTTTGGTCCACAATAGATCTATAGAGATCTTCGGTGAAAAACAGCGAATAAACATCCAGTGACGTAAAATCAACTGTTTCCACCTGAATGCCGGGTTGGCCAGTGAATGGGAGAAGTACGGGTGCTGCAGAAGTGGTGGGTTCCCAATTCGGATTGGCGAATGCAGCAGAAAGGGCACTATGGGCACGATGGGCCTGTGTTCGTCTTCTTGGTGGCAGTGGGACACTACTTGTGCTTGCCACCTCCCGAGCTTGAACTGCACTTATGGGACTCGCCACGTCACCAAGTGTTACTGCAGTGCTGGATGTACGACCAGGGTGTACTAGGCCGCTGGTGCTTGCCAGTTCACCAGAAGGAAAAGCGGCGCTAGTACTTCTCTGCTCCATACGAGGGACCTGCGGTTCTTGCACATCAAGCACAGAAGAAGAAGTTCGGGGTCTAGTACGCCTGACCTTGGCAGGGACCACAACTCCGTCGTCAGAGCTATCTGTCATGGAGCTGCTGTCCTCTACAGGATCGTATTCTGAGCCTGAATCTGACAGATGAGTGACTTCCTCTTCACTATCTGTCATGCTCAGAAACGTGTAGGCCTCTTCACTAGTGTACCTTCGATTTGCCATTTTGGGCTCTAAATTTAGGGGTACACTAGTGAGACTCACAGGCAAAAAAGCTCCTGACTGTTAGCGACTGTATCAAAACGCTACCAAAAAAACTGTTAGCGATCGCAGGGATCAGGCCTGACTCTGCGAACGCTGCAGTTATGTGTGCTTAGTGTTTTGTAAGTGACAGTTATCGATCGATACTGCACTTGGGTGGGCTGGGCTGGGCCGAGGGGCAAAACGCAGGTGCTAGTGGGTATCTGGGCTGATCCCGCTAACACTGTTTTTGGGAACCCTAAACTGCTGGGGACGCTAGTATAGATCTGATCAGATATTGATCTGTTCAGATACTATACCACTAAGGGAGGTGTATGCTGCGTGTGTGAGTGTTAGCGGTACTGGCGCTAACCTGACGCTGCCTGGGGCGACACAGACCTTATCTGACCCTAAAACTTAACTTATATCACCGCCGGGTGATCAGGGGGGTAAACCTTTATAAGGTAATAAACGGCGGGTGCCCTGAAACTATAATAAACAACGTAACTAAACAGCATCACCCGTAACAGTTATACGGTGATCGCTGGTGAAAGGGTTAACTATGGGGCAATCAGGGGGTTAAAACCTTTACTAGGTAGTATATGGGGGTCCCCGTCGCTATAAAACACTGACGGCGAACCTATATACTTACCTCCCTAACTAGCGTCACCTTTGTCACTAATACAGCGATCAGAAAAACAATCGCTTAGTGATATTGGGCGACGGGGGGGTGATCAAGGGGTTAAAACTTTATTAGGGGGTACCCTAGACCTAAAGGGGGCTAACCCTAACTGCCCTACCACTTATAACTGTCACAAACTGACACCAGTGCAAAAAAAACAAAAAACTGCTATTTGTGTCACTGTGACGGGGGTGAAAAGTGTGCCTGGTGTGTTCTACTGTACGTGTAGTGTTGGTGCACTTACTTGGATGTCTTCTCTCCTCGGCGCCGGAACGAAAAGACCGGCTCGAGGAGAGATGACATCACTTCCTTTGCCGCTGTTTAGATTACAGTGGCAGAGGAACAATTTCATTCGTGGGGAGCGATCGCGAGGGGGTGGCCATGAATGAGTGGCCTCCCCCTCTGCCTGTGTCGCTTCCCCAACTATGCCGACCGCCTCGGGCACCGGGGGGTGCGATGCGCTCCCAGCCCGCGGAAGGCAGATCACGTACTAGGTACGTGATTTTGCCTGTCCGTGCCATTCTGCTGCAGTATATCTGCGTTAGGCAGGCGGTCGGCAAGTGGTTTAAATAAAAGTATTTTAATTCACTGGATTACGCTATGGGCACTTCTATTTCTTCAGAAAATTTTTTTTACTGCGCTATCCCAAGATTAATCGTGTGTATAGGATTAAACCTTAAATGAAGTGGAAAAAAAAAACTGCAAATAACAATGTGAGACACGCACACTACAAATATAAAAAAGAAAGCTGCGCTGTGAAATGATTTGTGATCATAAAAATGAAAAATATTAAAGAATTTAAATCATACAATTGAAAATGTATAAAGAGTTCATGCAATATGTCTTCACATCAGCATTTATGTTGTCACCAGTGATGAGTGCAAAAAATTGTGAAAATAAGGTACATAGTAGGATGCACAAGCAACAGAATCAAGTCCACTCAGATAGGCTAGTTGAAAAAAGCCCACTTAATAAACAATTTTCTAGATGGTAGCTTTGCAATCTTCCTGCCAGCGATGACATGCACTGTGGGGAATGTGATGGGGTGCAAAAAAAGTGCCTCCACCCACGAAAGTACTGCCGCTTACCAGCTCCTTAGATCTTTTGTTTAAGGAGATCATGCGTGCCTGTGGCTCTTAACCCCAGCCTCGGGTCTTTCAAAGCTAAAGGGGCTCCTCAGACTCTCCGCGTAAGATGTCATCTCATGTGGCATGTATGTATGTTCATTCACCATGAAAGGACATGAAAACTTCCATAGCGTAATACATTTTAAAAAATTTTATTGGTATAAAACGGTAATGCACTTACAGTCATGTAGGAAATAAAGCGATGGATTAAAAACAAAACCACGAGCCGTCCGATTCTCGTATGCTGCCCGTAGCTTCCGTGACTAGCGCGGTATGTGGTGATGTCAGCACGCCGCTCCTCCCTCACTTCTATTTCTTTGCTCGTTATGAGCTCAATTTAGATGGAAGTATGCAGAGTGCGCTGACAGCTATCCAAATAGCCATTCACGGATCCAGTCCTATTTGAGTGAACTAAGTCTGTCAATATTAAACCAGTGAAAGGCACGCCTTTAACCCATCACCTTCTGGTAAGTGAATTACCTATAGGGGATTCCCATAAAAGCAATGTGGTGAAGGATTTATCTGGGATTTTGATCAGCAGAGAGTTGGTGTTCAACATTCTTTATAAATGGATCAGCTTCCACCCCACACCCTGCTGTACACAATTAAGACACAATTAAGACACAAGTGGAATTTTTCATCTTTATTTTATTTCACATATGAACTTCTTAAGCGCTGCTAATGTTTAAAAGACTGTTTTTTTTAACATATTTTTTGATACAGGCATACATCTATTATCTGAATCTGTGGTCTCAGACACTCACCTGTTGTGGTGACAATTTCCACCACCTCTCCTTCCTCCACATCCTGAGGTTGTGGTGTCCTCTGTTCCCATTCTTCAGGAGGGGGGGGGGGTTCCTGGAGTCCTCAGACGTTCTGAGTCTTTTCTCCCCTATGAGAATGAAACAAAAGGTATACCGTATTTTTTTGCACTATGAGGCGCACCTAAGAGCCTTATATTTTCCTCCAAATCGGCCGTGCGCCTAATAATCCGATGCGCCTTATGTGTGCACCGAGTTCAAAAATCATTTTTACGCTCTGACACAGGGACGTACGCTGGCAGCAATAAACCAACCACTCCACTCTGAAGGAGATCTACAATCTAAACAGATCCATCAAACCCCTTTTACACCTGGGCACTAGCACACTGTTTATGCGCTCTGAGTCTCCGCCTGGAGCCACATCACGTGGGTTCCTACTCCATTGCTACATGGCTGGTGTGTGTATCGCTGTGTGAGCGGAGCGCCCTGATCTCAGTGAGACTGACTATCCCCGTACGGACCGGGAACCCTTCACATGAACTGTATCTCCAGTGCAGTGTGGCCGGTGTTTCTCCTACCTGTGAGCTGGGTGATCTACTTTTGGTGATACCGCTTATCATTCCTGCAGGGACCAGTAAGTTTTTTTATACTTGATTTTGTCTGGACATACTTAGCTGGAATTCCCATAAGGATATTTGTTTGCAGGATGATTATACACCACCTACTTTGGCATTGTCTGTAGATACCAGGCATTAAAGCAAGCTTTCATTGAAGCCCATATACACAGGCCTGGGTAAGGGTAGGGCATTTACCCCCCACGGCTTTTGTTTGCTCACCACTGAGCTTATTGTGGATGCCTGGGCTAAGGTATCTGTTTAACTGTTGTCCGAGCTTTCGCGAAAGCTGGCATCATTGTTGAACAGCCACCTGGGAACGAGACTGACTTTGACAATGATGAGAGGGAACCCGGCATGCTTGATGGTGAAATTGCCCAGCTGTTCAATTTAGACACAGAAGATGAGGACTTTGATGGATTTGTGGGAGAAGATTGATTAAAAAATAA
Source organism: Lithobates septentrionalis (assembly GCA_037952835.1). Classification (NCBI taxonomy): domain Eukaryota; kingdom Metazoa; phylum Chordata; class Amphibia; order Anura; family Ranidae; genus Lithobates; species Lithobates septentrionalis. Next base: position 531,727 of record JBBDGP010000965.1, read on the forward strand.
TGTGAGCATATTGTTAAATAGTAGAATAAAGTACAAGTAAACTCACTGTTTTGCTTTCGTTACTTTTTTTTTGTAGACCATATGTTTTAGCATGCACCTTATAATGCAGTGCGCCTTATGAATGGGTCAAGTACAGAAATAGTCCCCGTAATTGAGACTGCGCCTTATAATCCGGTGTGCCTTATGCTGCGGAAAATACTGTACTCGGCATACAGATATTTGAGGCCAGAAATAGGAATATGAAACATTGCTTGGAAGTGTGGTACAATTGTCTGTTTGGGCAGAGTTCCAAGTTGAAGACATTATTCATTCACTTAACAAAGCTGGAATACTTACCTTTTTGGACAAGTTTCACACATGGAGACACCCCAAGTATCCACTGGAGTACCTGTGTGGGACACCCTAAAAAGTTTGTTCTTGTGTCCCACACTAGTGCTCCTGAGTCCAGATGTGTAAACAGCTGCTGAGTGTCCTCTCTTTACATTACACTGAATCAAGTTTGCAATTCATGACAGGTCCTCTTTACAGTGAGATAGGGGGGTCGATAAGACCCCACATCTCACCTCTAGGCTGTGCCTGAAATAAAAAAAAAAAAAAGATCCTGGCTTCGATCGTAGCGGTGAGTCGGTAGAAGCACCGGAGGGCGGCGGGAGGGGGGGACGTCCCCTCTCGCCTCCCGTAAGAACGATCAAGCAGTGTAACAGCCGCTATGATCATTCTTATGGTGTAGGGAATCGCCGGCTGAAAAAGCTGATATCTGAATGATGCCTGTAGCTGCACCCATCATTCAGATTACCCCGGAAAAAGTCAAGGACGTCGGAAGGCGGGAAGTGGTTAAAACGCTTTTTTTTTTTAACACAAAGTTGTCCATTTATACAATATTTCTAACACATAGCATGTACATACCAAAAATGACACCCCAAAATAGATTCTCCTACTCCTCCTGAGTACGGCGATACCACATGTGTGAGACTTCCACAGCCTGGCCACATACAGAGGCAGAGTATGGCTGAGCATGGCCGAGTATGGCTGAGCATGGCTGGGTATTGCAGAGCATCGCCGAGTATGACTGGGTATGGCAGAGTATGGCTGGGTATCACCGAGTATGGCTGGGTATTGCGGGGTATTGCAGAGTATGGCAGAGTATTGCAGATTTTTGCGGGGTATTGCAGAGCATGGCTGGGTATTGCGGGATATTGCAGAGTATTGCGGGATATTTCGGGGTATTGCAGGGTATGACAGAGTATTGCGGGGTATTGCAGAGTATTGTGGGGTATTGCAGGGTATGGCAGAGTATTGTGGGGTATTGCAGAGTATTGTGGGGTATTGCAGGGTATGGCAGAGTATTGCGGGGTATTTCGGGGCATTGCAGGGTATGGCAGAGTATTGTGGTGGTATTGCCGAGTATTGCGGGGTATTTCGGGGCATTGCAGGGTATGGCAGAGTATTGCGGGGTATTGCAGGGTATGGCAGAGTATTGCGGGGCATTGCGGGGTATGGCAGAGTATTGCGGGGTATTTCGGGGTATTGCAGGGTATGGCAGAGTATTGAGGGGTATTTCAGGGTATGGCAGAGTATTTCGGGGTATTGCAGGGTATGGCAGAGTATTTCGGGGTATTGCAGGGTATTGCGGGGTATTTCGGGGCATTGCAGGGTATGGCAGAGTATTGCGGGGTATTTCGGGGCATTGCAGGGTATGGCAGAGTATTGCGGGGTATTTCGGGGCATTGCAGGGTATGGCAGAGTATTGCGGGGTATTTCGGGGCATTGCAGGGTATGGCAGAGTATTGCGGGGTATTTCGGGGCATTTCAGGGTATGGCAGACTATTGCTGGGTATTTCGGAGCATTGCAGGGTATGGCAGAGTATTGCGGGGTATTTCGGGGCATTGCAAGGTATGGCAGAGTATTGCGGGGCATTGCAGGGTATGGCAGAGTATTGCGGGGTATTTCGGGGCATTGCAAGGTATGGCAGAGTATTGCGGGGCATTGCAGGGTATGGCAGAGTATTGCAGGGTATTTCGGGGCATTGCAGGGTATGGCAGAGTATTGTGGGGCATTGCAGAGCAGTGAGGGATGGCTGAGCATGGATGGATGGATGGCTGGATGTCTCTGTGCAGCGCTGTGAGCACTACAGATGCAGCCCACAACGCTGCAGCCATCCATCCATCCATCCCCCTCTCCGCTCACAGTGTACCGATCGGTACACAGGAGGGGAGGAGAGGAACCGGCGTCATCAGATGACACCGGTTTGTTTACATGTGATCGCGCCGTCATTTGACGGCACGATCACATGGTAAATGGCCGCGATTAGCGGTCACGGATGCTCTCGAGTGCGCGCCCTAGGGGGCCGTCATTTGGCTATGGACCGGTTGTTAAGTGGTTAAAGAAGGTGTTTGGAATAGGTATTGGAAGGGTTCTGAATATGTACATTAATTTTGGGAGTAGTAACATCTTGTATGCCGCTAATCGGCCATTCCAAGATAAGTAGAATTTCTGGAATCTTGAGATATCTTCTTGAAATGCTTTTAATAGAGGTTGGTAATTAAGTTGGAAAAGTTTTGAAGTAGGGGATGCTAATTGTATACCTAGGTAGGTGATAGAGTCTGGGGACCACGGATATGGGAAATCTTTTTGCATATCGGATTTAGTTTTGTTGTCAATCGCTATTCCTAGAATATTAGATTTAGATGCATTAACCTTGTAGTAGGCTACTTTGCTAAATTTCAGTAGTGTCTCGTGTGCAGCTTTTAATTAATTATAGGGGTCAGATAGAGTCAAAATGACGTCATCTGCAAAGAGTGATATTTTATGTTCTCGGTCAGGAGAGGAAATTCCTTGGATTGCTATATTATTCCTAATTGTTTCTGCGAGTGGTTCCATAATTAATGCAAAAATTAATGGTGACAGGGGGCACCCCTGCCTTGTTCCATTTGTTATTTGAAAGTTTCTAGAGAACATTCCTTCAGTAAAAACATAGGCGGACGGGGAGGAATATAATGCTAAAATTGCCTGTTGTATGGGCCCTATTAAACCAAACTTCTCCAACACCTTGAGCAAATATCCCTATGTATGTAACTATGTATTCCTAATTGTTTCTGCGAGTGATTCCATAATTAATGCAAAAATTAATGGTGACAGGGGGCACCCCTGCCTTGTTCCATTTGTTAGTTGAAAGTTTCTAGAGAACATTCCTTCAGTAAAAACATAGGCGGACGGGGAGGAATATAATGCTAAAATTGCCTGTTGTATGGGCCCTATTAAACCAAACTTCTCCAACACCTTGAGCAAATATCCCCAATGGACTCTATCGAAGGCCTTCTCTGCGTCCAAAGTAAGGAGCAGAGAAGGCCTTCGAGATCCCTCCGCTAGATGGATTATATTTACCATTCTTCTTGTTGCGTCGTTAGTTTGCCTACCAGATACGAAACCTACTTGGTCCTGATTAATGAGTTCTGGTAATAGTGATGTCAATCTATTGGCTAAGATCTTGGCGTACAACTTGACGTCCACATTCAGTAAAGAAATAGGCCTAAAGTTTTGTGGAGCTGAGTAATCTTTACCTGGTTTTGGCAGAGTTATGATAGTTGCTGTTAACATTTCTTTTGGGAATGAAGCTTTGGACATTGCGGCATCAAAGACCTGCTTTAGATATGGAGACAGTTCAGTTTGAAATAATTAGTAGTATTCAGATGAGTATCCATCGGGACCTGGAAATTTGTTGTGGGGCATATTCCTAATTGTTTTTTCAATTTCTTGGTTAGTAAACGGTTGTGGAACCTTTGGAAGATTAATTGCTTCCAAGAATTCTGAAATCATGTTTTCAGATGGTTGTGGTGTGTCGGGGTCTTCTTTAAGATTATATAGGGCTTCATAGTAGTCGCTAAAAGCGTCTGCTATGTCTTTGGGGTTTGAAACTGTTATTTTAGTTTTAGGGTTCACTATATGTGGGATTCTTTGCTTTATCATTTTTTCTTTCAGCTGGTTCGCCAGCAGCTTACCCGCCTTGTTGCTGCAGCGGTAGTTATTCGCTTTTAAAATACGAAGGCGGCTATCCTGCTGGGAGACCAGAAGTGTTCTTAATTTGTGTCTAGCATCAAATAATAGAGTTCTTGTTTTTTGGGTAGAATTTTGTTTGTTGGAGAGTTCTAAGTTTTTTATTTTATTCAGCAGGTCGTTGAGCCTCTCTGTTCTCTGCCGTTTGGCCCTTGCGCTTAATTGTATTAAGAGACCACGCATAACCACTTTGAGTGTTCCACAGCGTGAAAGGGTCGGATACCGAGGGAGCGTTGATTTAAAAAAATTCAGTCAAAGATTTTCTGATTAATTTAAGATTCTCAGGTTGGGAGATAGAGAACACATCATTCCTCCATCTGTTTGCTGCTGTCTCGGCATTCCGCCCCCCCACGCTTATGGATATTGGAGCATGGTCAGACCATGATATAATATCAATGTCTGATGTAACAATCTTCTGCAATAAAAATTTGTCCACTAGAAATAAATCTATTCGTGAGTAAGTGCTGTGTACCTTAGAAAAGAAAGCAAAGTCCTTCTCTGATGAATGTTGACACCTCCATACGTCAAAGAGGTTTGATGCATTAATAAATTTTGCCAGCGTCGTCCTTCTATAGTTTAGGTGTTTGGGGTTAGTGCAGTCCATATACTTATCTGGGATCGCGTTGAAGTCCCCGCATAGGATAACATGTCCCTGTTTCAGAGATTCTACCTTTTTCCATATTTTGTTTAAGAATCGGAGTTGGTTGTTGTTTGGTAGGTATATATTAACTAAGGTATATTTGACTGCAAAGATCTCACATACCAGTATGATGTACCTGCCGGAGTTATCCAGGTGGGTTGTGATTTCTGAGAACGGGATAGAGTCTCTAATTGCAATTGCTACCCCTCCTTTTTTCTTTGGGCCATTTGCTGTATATAGGTGAGGGAATTTACGGTTTCTAAAAACCGGAGGTTTGGCCGCTGAAAAGTGAGTCTCCTGGAAACATATGATGTCGCTTTTTAGTCTAGACGCTTCCTTCCAGGCCATTTGACGTTTGTAGGGGCTGTTCAGACCTTTCACATTTAGTGAAGATAGTTTGAAAGACATATTTTTAGTTGTGTAACTCATACCTTAGCTCTGGGAAAGTGTAGAGGGATAGCTGGCCGCCTGATGGTATTGGCTTCCGATGTGCTGGAAACTCGGGATCAAAAGTCTCCAATAATTGAGTAGGATGGATCAGTGTGTCCGTATTTCTGTTCCTGTAGACGAAAAGGAAAATAGGGAGGGGAGGAGAGAGAAAGGGTACAAACGAAAAGTTGTAAAAAATGATCGATCCTGAAAGGGATGTGCGGATGCAATTCCGCTATAACTCGGGGGGTAAAGCAAGGAGTTAGCTAAGTGGCATTATCCTGGGTCAAACGGGTTTCTTGTCGTTTTTCAGCCGTGTAATTCAGCCTGTTTCTGCGTCTGAGCTGGCTCTGGTGGATGGAAGTGAGTGTGGCCCATCCTGGCCGTTGTCATCTGGATCAAAAATTCGCCAGTCCCTCAGGAGAAGGATTCCCTCCCTGACGTTTGTTACGACATGTGATTTGCCCTCTTTCGTAATCAGGAGCTTGGCCGGATATAGCCATCTGTACTGGATGCGGTGGTTATTCAGCGGTTTCGTTATAGTTGCTAACTGTCTACGTTGCTGCATGGTGAAGGCTGAAAGGTCAGCAAAGAAAGAAAGGTCTTGTAGCTCTTGAGGGAGGTTTTCTCGTCTTCTAACTATCATCATGAATTGGTCCTTGATGTGGAAAAAGTGGATGCGAACTATTGTATCTCTGGGAAGATGTTCTTGTATGTTTCTGGGTTTTGGGAGGCGGTGTATTCGATCTATGATTAAGTCCTCCAGGGGTGCTTCTGGAAGTACAGCTCTCATAAGATTTGTGAAGTATTCCTTTAAATCTGGGGGTTTGACCGATTCAGGGATTCCCCTGATTTTGACGTTATTGCGTCTTGATCTGTCCTCTAGGTCGGCCATTTTTGTTTTGATATCTGTGATTTCCTCATCCCTGTCGTTATGAGCGTCCACCATATCATTAAAGGTGGACGCAAATTCACCCATCTTAGATTCAATGTGGGATACCCTTGAGTCTACCGCTGCCACCTCTGATTTGAATTGCTGTGTTATTGCCAATATGTCAGCATGTAAAGTTGATCACAAGGATACTAACATGTCTTTAAGTGTGGTATCTAGTACCGGCTGGTTTTGTGTGGGGAAGTCTATAATGGACTCCTGTAGTTCCCTGGTATCATCCAGGGAGGATTCAAATCCACTGATATCTGCTGTGTCTGCACAGGCCGAAGACATTTTCAGCTTGCTTTTTGCAGGGCTGGAAGATGCAGATGGAGGTGGAGGGTACTGACCTTGTCCCTGTGATCTGTTTTCATATGAGCGGCCAGAGTCTTGTCTCCCGTCCCGTCCATGCTGTGTGCCGAGGCCGCGCAGATCTCCTGCATGTCTGCCGGCGCCATCTTGGACAGTGAGATGGCGCGGCTGTATAAGAAATCTGTCATCTTTCTTGGCTTCGTGGGCTCCTTTCGTTTGCGGGAAGGCATCCGGGAGTGTGTCCACTGTGGGTCCAGTGTATGGATCCGTGAAACAAGGCTCCGTGTCGCTGTTAGCACCCGTTTAGGCCCAGGATACTGCGGAGCTCTGTTAGCATGCGACCATCGTCTCCGCCGGCTAGCCACCCCCCCCCCCCCATTTGATGCATTTTAACTGGGGTATAGTACCATCTGGAAAGTAGTTTGTAATTGAATTATGCCATTTTTGAAGCGGGTGAGGAGGCATTAACGAGTTTTAAGACTTTATCTTTCAGACTGTCTGTGAGGGGGGAATCTAAATCTAATTCCCATTTAGCCAGGAAGTGCGGGTATGTAGGATTAGAAAGATCAGTAAGAGCTTTGTAAAATAATGAGATACCATACAGGGGGGTCTTTTGGGTGGAGTATTTCTTCTATGCTATTTAGATCCTGTAAGCCTCGCAACGGGTGAGGGAAGGATCGTAGAAAGCATTGCAATTGATGATATCTCCACTTATCCATAAATGTGATATGTTTAGAGCAGAGGATCCCAGGAAGAGGTTTAATTGCATTGGCATGTAAGACGTGATGCAACAGGAGGGGTTCTCCTGAGGACCAGGATTTAAATCCTGGGTCCAATAGACCTGGTAAAAAATAGTGGTGGTTAAGAAGGGGCATCAGAGGGGAGTCATAACTCCAGGAAAATTTCCTGTATATGGCATCCCAGATATTCAATGTGGACGTGGTGAGTGCTGAAACAGTGTGGGTAATGTTCCTAAAAGCTCCGGGTAACCAGGGGACAACAGAGAGATCAACACCACTCAGAGGGTATTCTAATTGCACCCATAGTTTTGAATTAACAGCGTATTTCCAGTCTGCCAGTCTAGATAGTATGACAGCATGGTAATATGTCTTAAAGTTTGGGAGTGCCAGTCCCCCAGAGCACTTGGAGCGAAAAAGAACGTCTCTGGATATTCTGGGGTGGCTGTTCCTCCACACAAAGCGGGAGATAATCGTTTGCAGAATAGTGAAGAACCCCACAGGTACACCCAGTTGGATCATCTGAAAAATAAATAATATGCGAGGGAGAATATTCATTATAATGATGTTTATTTTCCTCAACCATGAGTGTGATAGATTAGCCCATTTTCTTAGGTCCTCTCTGATGGTATTTAACAGCGGGATGTAGTTATACTTAAAAAGGGAGTGCAGTTTAGGTGTGAGGTATATACCCAAGTATTTCATGTGAGTCTGTTCCCATCTGAATGGAAAGAAGGGTTTCAAAGAGGCCGCTTCTGACCTGGGGAGGTTAATGTTTAGGATTTCAGATTTGGAGAGGTTTATTTTAAAGTTTGATATCGTTTGAAAGGTAGAGAATGCTGACATTAAATTAGGTAGAGAGATACGTGGTTGTTGGATAAAGAAGAGTATGTCGGCATAGGCGGCATATTTGTGAGATCTGTCACCTACTTGGATGCCTTGTATATTGATATTGCGTCTAATTGTGGCTAGGAAGGGCTCTAAAGTGATAGCAAAGAGGAGGGGGGAGAGAGGGCATCCCTGCCTAGTGCCATTATGTAGGGTGAAGGGTTCGCTTAGCGAGCCGTTTATGCAAATTTGCGCAGAGGGGGCAGAATAAAGTGAAGAAATGCAGTGGAACATCTTTGGGCCTAATCCAAAGTGACGTAAGGTCATCTTAAGGTAGTCCCAGTCCACCCTATCGAATGCTTTTTCAGCGTCAGTGGAAAGGAGTAGGGTGGGCTGGGCACATCTTTTAACATACTGGATTAGAGAAATAGTCTGTAAGGAGTTATCTTTAGCCTCTCTATGTGGTATGAAACCTGTTTGATCTGCCGAGATCCAACTGGGCAGTAGAGGGAGTATGTGGTTGGCCATCACCTTGGCAAATAGTTTGTCAGTGTTTATCAAAGAAATTGGCCTGTAACTGCTGCAAAGGGTGGGGTCTTTACCGGGTTTGGGTATAACAGTAATATGTGCTGAAAGGGATTCTGGGCGTAGACCTGAAGATTGGGAAATTGAGTTAGCGTAGGCTGTGAGGCAAGGGAGTAAGATGTCTTGGAATGTTTTGTAATAAAGAATAGTGAACCCGTCAGGGCTGGGAGCTTTACCTGAAGGGGAGGATTTTAAAGCGGTCTGGAATTCTTCAACTAAAAAATCTGCTTCCATCTCCCTAAGGGCTGACCTAGATAGTTTAGGGAGGTTTGCCGCCCTCAGATAGGAAAGCATGCGAGTGCGCCTCTCTCATGGGGGCAAAGGGGATAAACCATTTGTAACATTATAAAGATCTGCATAGAATTCCCTAAAGGCTTTGGCAATGTGTGGAGTTGCATGAACAAGCTCCCCCGTTGGAAGTTTAATTTTAATAATAAATGACTTTGTTTGTTTAGCCTTAAGGGATCTAGCCAAGTAATTTGCTTGGTTTATTGCCCCACTCATAGAATTTCTGTGATATGTGATGAAATTTTCTTTTAGTGTCTAAGTCTAGAAGGTTTTTCAGTTCTTCACGTTTAAGCGTGAGGGCTTTGAGATGCGCGCTATGAAGTGAGAGTTTATTTTGTTTATCAAGGTCAGTTATTTGTTGCAGTACCTGTGCAATTTGACCATGCTCCCTTTGTTTTCTTGCACCGAGCTCAATGAATCTTCCCCGTATAGTGGCCTTATGAGCTTCCCATATAATAGGTGGGGAAGTTACAGAGGGTATGTTCTCTTTAAAGTAATGCGTCAAGTGAGAGGCTAACATGGAGACTTCAGTTTGATTAGAGAGAAGGGAATCATTAAGTTTCCAGTTATTGGTGCTACGAGTTAAGGTGGGCATGGTTATGCGCATTGTCACAGGTGCATGGTTATCTATTCTAGGGTAAGGCTGGTGTGTCGCAGAGAAGTGCGAGTAGTCTTTGTCCTTAGGATGGAGCAGGCGCCAGACATCTATTAATTGAAGATCTATGAGCCTTTTTTTAACAAAGGCTAATCGTTTAAATGATGTTAGAACGGCCCTGGGACGTATCCATTGTGGCATCAAGGGGCATGTTTATGTCCCTAGCGAGGACAATAATACCCTTGGCAAATTGTGATAGTTTAGTGAGAGTTTGTGAAAAAAAGGTTGGTTGATTCTGATTTGGACAGTTTATATTTGCAAACGTGCATTGGGTGTTGCCTGTAAACCCCTTAGGGAGAAGAAAATGACCAAAATCATCTGCTAGCATATCTGTTAGGCGAAAAGATACCCCACTACTGAAACCAATGGCAACACCCTTAGCCTTGTTGGTGTCAGGCTGTAATACCACTGCGGAAAGTAGGGTGAGGTCAATCTGACCGGTGAGGTCAATCTGACCGGTGTGGTGTGGGTTAAATGCATTTCCTGAAGGAAGGCAATAGAGCAAGCGGTATGCTTTAGCTCCCGTATTACTTGGTGTCGTTTAGCAGCAACGTTAAGACCCCGGACATTATAAGATGTAATTGTCAGAGTCGCCATTGGTACAACAGAGTGGGACATCCTAGCCTATACTTCCACGCATGCCAACGTGGAGGAGGGGGAGAGAGAGGAGGATGAGGAAGAGGTAGGAGTAGTAGAAAAAAGGAAATAGAACACATAAAGAAAGCATGTATATGCAATACCACAATTGTGGGAGTAAACAGTAAGACACACAGAAATCTGCAGTGGTCCCTGCGGGGATAGAAAGAACAGGCGGCCATCCAGAACTCCAGTGAGAGTCTGGATAAGAGACCTTATGGGCCGCCCGATCTCACCAACCCCAAAAGGGAGGGGGGCGGGGGATGCACCGAGGAAAAAAAACGAAAGAGCAATGCGCCCCGCCAGCACTCGGCCTGTTAATAAAAAACATATATAATTACATGTAATGAGCTCCAGCAAAAAAAATTAAATAAACAATAACAAAAAATAAATAAAACAGGAAATGGGAAGGTTATGAAAACCAAGGCAATAATAATAACAACAGCAAAGTAAACCTAAGTAAAGCAAAGTAAACGAACCCTGCAATAAAGAATGCAATTGAACCTTTCAGGTCCAGAAAAACTGAATTTAACCACTTGACATCCGGAGGCCGTCATATGACGGCCTCCACTTTCAGGGCTTATATCTGAATGATGTCTGAGGCTACAGACATCATTCAGATACCGGCATTTTCAGCCGGCGATTCCGTACACCATAAGAACGATCATAGCGGCTGTTCCGCCGCTTGATCGTTCTTACGGGCGGCGGGAGGGGACACCCCCCCCCTCCCGCCGCCCTCCGGTGCTACTACCGACTCACCTCAGCGATCGGTGAGTCGGATAGCGGATCCGCCGGCGCCGGATGTTCACCATAGAGATTTCCGGCGGACCAGATGGTCGCCGGAGTCTCTGATCGTTCGGAGGCCGGGCGCGATGTTATGACGTCACGCCCGGCCTCTGCATTCAAAAAAACGGAGCCGCTTCGGTTGTGAAGCGGCGATCGTTTTATTTTTTTTTTTATTTTAGGCTTCCCAGCCTAGAGGTGAGATGTGGGGTCTTATTGACCCCATATCTCACTGTAAAGAGGACTGATCGTGTCATATTCCTATTACAAGGGATGTTTACATTCCTTGTAATAGAAATAAAAGTGATCAAAAAAAAAAATATTTTTTTAAAGTGTCAAAATAAAAATTTTTGAGTAAAATTAACAATAAAAAAAAAAAAAAAAATTTTTAAAGCGCCCCTGTCCCCGTGAGCTCGCACGCAGAAGCGAACGCATACGTAAGTCCCGCCCACATATGAAAACAGTGTTCAAACCACACATGTGAGGTATCGCCGCGAACGTTAGAGCGAGAGCAATAATTTTGGCCCTAGACCTCCTCTGTAACTCAAAACATGTAACCAGTAAAAAATTTTAAAGCGTCGCCTATGGGCATTTTTAAGTACCAAAGTTTGGCGCCATTCCACGAGCGTGTGCAATTTTGAAGCGTGACATGTTAGGTATCGATTTACTCGGCGTAACTTCATCTTTCACACAATGCAAAAAAATTTGGCTAACTTTGCTGTTTTCTTTTTTTTTTTAAGCATGAAACTGTTTTTTTTCCAAAAAAAACGCGTTTGAAAAATTGCTGCGCAAATACCGTGCAAGATAAAAAGTTGCAATGACCGCCATTGTATTCTGTAGGGTCTCTGCTAAAAAAACATATATAATGTTTGGGGGTTCTATGTAATTTTATAGCAAAAAAATGATGATTTTTGACATGTAGGAGCGAAGTGTCAGAAATGGCCCGGATATGAAGTGGTTAAACAATGGGATACCCAAAAGAAAAAAAATGAATGTCAGGTCTACATCCTCTAAGCCGATGAGCCTGAAAAAGAGTTCAAAGAGTCTGACCAAAGCATAATGAACATTAAAAAATTGGGTATCAGCAAACACAAAAAAAAAGAGAAACGGAGATGAGTAGAAAAAGGCATTTCTCAGCCATGTTTCTGTGCAGATCCTGGATTTGATGTGCGCCTTTTCTTTGACAGTGTTTTCCGCCAAGGGGGGTCCAAGGGGTTTGAGAATTTCGGGATGGGTCTTGCCAGCCCGGGAGCTCTACAGGCGGAAGATTGAGATCCTGAAGAAAAGTAGAAAGTTCCCCTGGAAAGCGAAGAGTAAGAGTGCGAGAACGGCCACATTTGGTGGCAATCAAGCAAGCTGGAAAACCCCATCTGTAAGTAATCTCGTCTGTGCGCAGGTGTTCAAGGAGCGGTTTTAGGGCTCTGCGGCGATCAAGAGTTTCCTTGGACAGATCAGGGAATATAATAGTGACTGCTCCGTCAAAGTCAATGTTAGGCGTGTTCCGCATTTTTGTCATGATGGCGTTTTTATCCTCAAAATAGTGCAAACGACAAATGACATCTCTAGGTTGGTCTGAATTTGCATTACGAGGGCGCAGGGCACGATGTACACGATAAAATCGCAGTGGGTCAGTGACAGGATTTCCCAGGATTGTATTGAGAATTCCTCGGATCGATGGCTCTAGGTCATGGTCTCTGGTTGCTTCTGGTAGGCCACTGATGCGTAGGTTATTTCTACAGTTACGGTTCTCGAGATCCTCGAGTTTGTAGAGAGAGGCATGATGAGCAAATGTGAGCTGGGTAACAGCCTCCTGTAATTATTTTATCGCTGATGCTTGGGAGTCTTGACGCTGTTCTGTTTCTTCTACCCTAACCAGGAGGTGGGACATGTCAGTTCTCACAGCAGTAATTTCTTAATGGATTTCTCCAAGCTGTGAAACATACCAGCAAGTTCTTTAAGACCACTCATCAACGTTGTCATTTCTGAGCCAGCGGGGGATCCAGGATTCTCCATGAGGTCTGAGCAGTAAAATGAGGCAGGGGAACTTTCCCTCACTGAGGCAGCATGGGGGGAGGGAGAAATACTCGGTCTTGAAGTTCTGGCTTGTCCACTGCGTGCACCAGCTAGATATTGCTGGATAGAGCCAGAGGCAGCCGTATGAGGTTTCAAACCCTTTCCGGATCTTTTGCCTAATGTGGAACGAGTTTTAGGTGTCTTGGCGGGCATAGCTGGGGCTGTAAGGCCGGTGGCTGGGCAGGGCTCCTCACACTCGCATCAGATTACATGCACAAAACAGCCATAATTATATTCCCAAATATAATAGGCAGTTACATAGGAGACCCCTTGAAGTACTGTGGGAGGTGATAATGAGCCACAAAATGCACAAATGCTAGGAGGGGAGGGAGCCGTGCTGCCAATAGAGTAAAGTGAAGAGGAGTGGAAAACGGTGTATTTGGAGTAGTAAGATGGCCGCCTACTTCCAGGACTAGGCCGAAGCCGTGGACTATCCTACTAATGAGAGCCGGCCGGGTAGATTCCGCACCTCTCAGGACACAGTGTTCCCTCTGTGGGCACAGGCTTTGGGGCCCTGATGCTGCAGCAGGTTAGAGTCTCTGTGCGGTGCGTTGGTAAAGGGGAGAGCTGCTACTCACTGTGTCCCTGGTGCAGGGGAGGTCAGGCCGGCAGGCCTCAAGATGGCGTCAGGCCGCAGGGGATCGGAGCAGAAGGACCGGGCTCTCAGGCAATCCACCACCTCTGTCTTCTCGATCTGTGGTCTCCAGCAGAACGGCAGTCCGCCAACCCGGGCAAAACGGCCGTTTACTGCCTGGATCACAGGGACCAACTTCTTTTAATACAAATTAGCATGACCAAATGTAGTTAACCCTGTATCTGTCTAAAACATCGTATTTAGTTGGTGAACAATGTTTACTGCGTACGATTACTGTGCCCATGAGCCTGAAAGCCATTTTAAACTGTACAACAGTAAAGAAAAGCATATGGCGCAGCATGCAAGTAATAATAATCTGAACACACGACAACTACTTACTTTTTAGAAGCACTTTCTTGATTCTTCTGTACTGATCCTGCTCCCTCAATTTCAGGTCTGACCAGCGTTTCCTCAATTGCTCTTTGGATCGTCGTACCCCAAAATTCCGGTGCAGACTCTTCACAACTTTAGTCATGATCTTGGCCTTTCTCACATTTGGGTTTACGTACGGTCCATACTTCCTATCATAGTCGGCCCTCTTCAAGATGTCCACCATCTCTACAAAGGCCATTTTCTGGCTTCGGGCTTTCCTCCTCCTCGTTACTGCTATTATCACGCACCTGCTGTGTCTTTGCCATGTTCTTCTGCCACTACGACGAACGACGGGCGGGGAATATTTTAGAAAGAACGTCAGGGGCGGGTGTCTCGGGCGGAGTTTCACGCATGCGCAGTGGATATAAAGCTAACGCGTGTGTCGTATCTACGTTCTGTGTGCGTAGGAAGGAGGACCGGAAGCGCCCAACGTTTTAACGAAGGTAACATTTTAAATTGGGACATCTGTGGCCTATACTGATTCGAGATTGAGGCCTATATTGGGATAAGATTAGGTGAGTTTAGCCTGATATTAGTATTTTTGTCTTGTATTTTGTCTTGCAGCAAATATGAAACAATTCAATTCAAAGATCCTGAATATATGGGCCATTTCATTGACAAATACAGGGTTATGCGTAATTTGTGGAAGGTTAAAAACCCCTTATATCACAATAAACCAGCTAGGAAGGCATCGCTGGAGAAACTGCTGCAATTTGTGAAGACGCAGGTCCCCAACGCAGAGATCGAGTTTGTGGATAAGAAAATTGGTAGCTTGAGAAGCACGTATAGGAAGGAGCTTAATGAGATCAGGAGCAGCAGCAGAGGATGTGTATGTACCCAGTCTGTGGTACTACAACAGGATGCGGTTTCTGCAAGACCAGATTGAAGTCAGGGAATCACTTTCGACACTTCCATCCAGCCTTCCCTCAACCCTTCACTCAACCCTAGCTGAGGCTCCCAAGGACCAACCTGGGCCTTCCATCCAGGAAGAAGTGGAGGTGCCTAGCTGGAGCCAGGTATAGTATTTTTTTTAATATTTATTGTCCAAAAATTATTGTTGTTAACTAGATGTTAACAAATGAATGAACAAAAAGTGTTTGACATATCAATAGACAGTAGGGGCCAAAAATTATTGTGACAAGAATGAAAAATGCTGGGCTCAGAATGATAGTCTTTTCTATTTATTAACATTCAATTTGCAACAGTCATGAGCTGAAAATTGTGTGTGATTGATGAACCAAAAACTAAAACTATGTCCAGTTTTTATACACAGGAAGACCTCAGCCAGGACGAGGCTCTGGAATGTGGCACACAGGAGGAGGCGGGGGTAAGTGTCAGCCAGGAGGTGGCGGGGCCCAGTAGCCACACCCAATCCCAGGTGCCTCCCCTCTGCCTTCCAACAAAAAGGGCCAGGAAGGGGTGTAACGTGGAGGAGGCAGCACTGGGCCTCATTAAGGAGGCTAATGTGGCCCTGAACCCCCCCCTGACGCTGAAGAGGCCTATGGCTGCTATGTAGCTGCCAAATTGCAGCAAATGGAGGAGGGCCAATGCCTCATCTGTGAGAAGATTATTTTTGAGGCCATTCATACGGGGTTGAGGGGCCAAATGAGTGATAACATGCACTTAGGTGCGCTCGCCCATCCTCCTCCTCCTCCTCCTGCCACAAGTCCACCTCCGAGGAAGGCGGCAGGGAAGCGTGGAGGGAAGGCTGCAAGGAAGACAAGAAGGTCTGACAACAAAAGCCTGGGTTCAGTCTGGTCTGACAGAAGACGTAGCCTGTTGTAGTACCACAGCCTGGGGACATATGTCATCTGCTGCTGTTCGTGATCTCGGGGAGTCCAGGACCAGATTGTGCTCACTATTAGACTTCTCAGGCTACCAATTTTAATTTACAAAGAGTTGATGTGTGCCCTGGGGTACAAAGGCTTCGCAAATTCAAGCAGTTTCTCCAGTGTTTCCTTCCTCTTTATTTTGTTATGAGCCAGAATAAATGTTTTTTTTATTTTTTATATGAAAATACTTACCTGTGTGTTTTTCTTCAAATAGGACAGTTTGTGAGTAGGCAGGTACATTTCCAAAATACAATGTCTAATTAACAAGGGACACCAACCAACCTCCTTGAGCTTTAAAAAAATACAAGATAATAATGTTGTTGTGGAAACTTGACACACCAAAAAAAAAATTATGAAGATCACTAGAAAATAATTTAAAAATAAACCAAAAAACAGGATATCTTTATTAAAAATTAAAAAAAAATGACTATAAAAAATAATTCTAAACATTATTATGGAGATCAAAAAAAACAAAAAAGATTATTCAGGAGATCACGAGAAATAATAAAGAAATAAGTTTGTGAGAACTTTGTGTGAATATCAGCAGCAAAACAACTTCAATCTTTATAAACAACAAAAGAATGCGCTGCATTAAACGATCCAATAATTTGCAGCGTGACGAATGTGCTAGCTCTCTTATGAACGCTAGTTTACCAGACCGAGCGCTTACATCTCGTACTTGATTCTGAGCATGCGTGATTTTTGGCGTGTCGGAATTGCATACAGGCGATCGCGTTTTCGGATAGGAACTTTTTCCGACCGAAAAATAGAGAACATACTCTCAGTCTTTTGCTGGCTGGAATTCTGCCAGCAAAAGTCCGATGGAGCATACACATGGTCGCATTTTCCGATCAAAAGCTCTTATCAGAGTTTTGCTGGCAGCATTTCCGATCGTGTGTACGGGGCATTACCCCATGAGGCAAAACCTTGCATGGAGCTCCAGACCAAGAGTGATTGATGGTTTTTTTCTTCCATTTGCGAATAATCACTTCAACAGTTCTCCTCACCAAGCTTCTTGCTGATGGTCTTGTAGTCAATTGCAGCCTTGTGCAGGTCTACAATCTTGTCCCTGACATCCCTTGACAGCTCATAGGTCTTGTCCATGATGGTGGGTTTGAATGGAAGAAAGATTCTGTGGACAAGTGTCTTTTATGCACATAATGAGTTGTCGTTAGGGGCACCTTCTTAAATTGACAGGATGGGGAAGAAGTGAAAAAGGGAAAAGAACAAGGGTAATGGAAAGGAAAGGATGGAAACAAAATTGTATAACAATAAAGAGGAGAAGAGGGGAAAGAAAATAGCTCTTGCTCTTAAAGGATTCCATTCTTCTTTACTTTTGTTTTTCTGAGTCATGAAGAGGAGGAAAGGGGCACTAAATGCTACAGCTCCCATGCAAGATGCTGGTGGACTCTGTCAGGAACCATGAATCAGACGAAGACAGAAAATGCAGTAATAATCACAGCTTTTAATATAGTGGTAAAGATGGTACAAATAGTCAACTTAGTCAAAACATAGCCAGGGTTCGGTAATCCAAAGCAGGTAGTCAATGCAAGCCAGTAAATCAGGAAGCCAGAGATCAGCGTAGCCGGAGACAGCATACAGGATCAGGAGCCAGAAGGGACGTTAGCCAGGCAAGTCTTTAACAGACGCACAGCAGAAAATCTTCAGATATGTTGACCAAGGCGAGGGCATGGGAGAAATGAACCAGGCAGTTTAAATAGCCAGAAGGGGCTGGCTGACAAGCAGGAAATGATCATCAGTTGAGGCACTGTGGAACGATGAGTGCTGGCAATTAAGACCCCTTTCACACTGAGCCGCCCCCGGGCGTCAGCCGGAAAGCGGCGCTACTTTTATTCGGCCAGTTTTGACCCCCCGCTAGCGGCCGAAAAGGGGTTAAATCCACCCGCAAAATGCCACTGCAGTGGCACTTTGCCGGTGGTATCACGGCGCTGCCCCATTGTTTTCAATGGGCAGGAGTGGTGTATTCACCGCTCCTCCACCGCTGCAAAGAAGCTGCTAGCAGGACTTTTTGTGACGCCCTGCCAGCGCAGCAACCCAGTGTGAAAGCACTCGGGCTTTCACACTGGGTTTGCAGCTGAAGCTTTTTTCAGGCGCTTTACAGGCACTATTTTTTAGCACTGTAGCACCTGAAAAAGCCTCAGTGTGAAAGGGGTCTGACAGCTGAGTACTTAGAAGGGAGGGCTGAGCCCAGTTCTGACAGTACAGGGGGAAACGTCTGGAAAGCACGGAGGAGGACAGGAGCATGTACGTTCGAGGATGATACCCAAGAGCGCTCCACAGGACTGTACCCTTTCCAATGAACCAGGTACTGTATGCTCCCATGGAACCTACGGGAGTCAATCATTGTATCTCATACTCCTCATCTTTCTCAACCTGAACCGGGCGAGGACATGGTACCGAGGTGGTGATGTGGTTGCACACCAAGAGTTTTACTAAGGAGACATTTAATGCATACAAAATACGCATGTTAGAAGGAAGGTCTAATGCGTAAGCCACTGGGTTGATCTTAAGGAGAATACGGAAAGGCCAAATAAACTGTGGTGCCAGTTTCAGTGAGGGAACACCGAGTCGGAGGTTGCGAGATGACAGCCAGACCATCTCCCCAACCTTGTAGGAAGGTGCAGGTATGCGTCTGCGGTCAGCATGAAGTCTGTACTTATCACTGGCATGTTGCAAGGACTCCTGGACCTGTACCCAAGTGGAACTAAGACCACGGAGATGCTCCTGTAATGCAGGATATCTTTGAGGAGCAAATGAGTGAGGCAACATGGATAGTTGGAAACCATAATTCGCCAGTAAGGAGACAATTGGGAAGCGGTATTGATGGCACCATTGTGAGCAAACTCCGCCCAAGGTAAGAGGTCTGACCAGTTGTTATGGTGGTCAGAAATATAGCAGCGTAGAAACTGCTCCAAGGCTTGGTTGGCTCGTTCTGCTGCCCCATTGGACTGTGGGTGAGAGACTAGGCCACCAAAATTGTTGGGAAATGGCCCAAATGAGTTGATTCTTCCCTGGGTGGCCAGCTGTCTTGGAAGAATGGCAAGTCTGGAGCAAAGCAGTGTAGAGACTCTCAGGGACAAAGCAGCGGTCACAAGGTTTCTTGGGAGGAGAGTGGATCTGCGCGACAAGAATTCTGTCACCCAAGGGTGAATTGAGACTGGTACGAACAATGGCCAGACAACAATCGGGAGGTATCACAGGAACAGGAACCTACTCCATCTTGGAAGCGGAGGAAAATTGTTGCGACAATGCATCAGCCCTTACATTTTTGGTACCAGGTAAGAATGAGAATGTAATTGAAGCTTGACAGAAAAAGAGCCCATTGCGCCCCTCTGGGAGATAAACGTTTAGCCTCAGACAAGAATATGCGATTCTTGTGGTCAGTCAAAATGAGAACCGGCACAGTGGTGCCTTTTGAGGAGATGCCTCCATTCTTTAAGATCTAAAATGATCACTAACAGCTCTCTGTCCCCAATCTCGTAAATTGCATTCTGTAGGAGACAATTTCTTGTAAAAGTAGCCACAAGGATGCATATCGCTCTGAGGTAGGATGTTGAGATGGAAGGGCACCAACTCCAATCTCGGATGCATCAACCTCAAGAATGAAGTGTAACATGGGATCAGGATGTGCCAACACAGGAGCTGAAGCAAAGGCAGCCTTGAGAGACTCGAAGGCTTTCAAGAATCCTGAAACCACTTCTGTGAGTTACCGTCCTTTCTGGTCATATCAATCAGGGGTTTGACCAGAGAAGAGAAGTTACGAATAAACTTCCGATAATAATTGGTAAAGCCAAGAAAACGTTGTAGCGGACGTAGACCTATGGGTCGAGGCCACTGTAGAACTGCAGATAGTTTCTCTGGGTACATAGAAAAACCAGCAGTAGAAATTACATAACCCCGAAATGTAACCTGTTTGCGATGGAACTTGCACTTTTCCAACTTGCAATGCAGGTTATTATCTCTCAGCCTCTGTAGCACACGGGAGACATCTGTGTGGTGGCTCCAGGGAATTGGAATATATGAGAATGTCATCGAGATAAACCACCACACATTGCTGCAACATATCTCGGAGGACATCATTGATGAATTCCTGAAATACTGCAGGAGCTTTGCAAAGGCCAAACGGCATTACGAGGTATTTGTAATGTCCTGTCCTAGTATTAAACATAGTTTTCCATTTGTCGCCCTCCTTGATCCTCACAAGATTGTAAGCCCCTCCTCAGATCGAGCTTCGTAAAAATCGTTGCTCCCTTGAGGCGGTCAAATAATTCCACAATCAATGGAATTAGATACGCATTCTTAATCGTGATGCGATTGAGACCCCTTTCATCGATACAAGGTCTTAGTTCTCCACTCTTCTTTTTCGCAAAGAAGAAGCCAGCACCAGCAGGAGAAGAGGATTTGCATATAAACCCTTCGAGAAAGTGCGGCATCAACATAGTCCTCCATGGCTTTATCCTCCAAGAGCGACAAAGGGTAAACCCAGCCACGAGGAGGCATGGCACCAGATTCAAGTTCAATTGCACAATCATACGACCGGTGTGGAGGCAAACTACCAGCTTGAACTTAGTCAAAGACAAATTCGCGGTACTCCTCTGGCAGGGAAGTGAGTGAAGAGGTACACAAGACCTTGGCCACTTTCTGAAAACATGTCTTCATTGTGGCGACAAGTAAAGAACCTCAGCCCAAAGCCAATCAAAAGAGAGGTTGTGCCTCTGTAACCAATGATAACCAATAACCACCGGGTAATGGGGTGAGGAAATAACTTGAAATTGGATTATCTCATGATGAAGAGCCCCTATGGCCATGGTCAATGGAGCATGCTCATGAGGCACATGGGCAGGCTGTAGAGGTCTCCCATCACTAGCCTTAATGGCAAGTGGAGTGGCACGAAGCTGCAGCGGAATTGAGTGCTTAGTGCCTTTGTGTCTATCTATGAACAGGCCTGTGTCTCGATGGACGACTCAGACCAAGAAAGGGTAACCGGAACAAAAGGCTTATCCTTCAGGATAACTGGGGACATGACACCACCTAAGGTCTGTCCCTATCAGACTTTCACGTACCTGACTGACGAACCCGATACAGCAGGGGTAGGTCTCCCTTACGTATCTGGTTCCCGGCCCCTGGTAGTATGAACAGAAGGCACGGGAGCACAGAGTGGTATGAAAGCCTGGCGGGTGGCTTGCAGAGGTAAGGCCCAGGATCCAGGTGTAAGAGGACTGATGGTCCTTGGCAAGCTGAAGCACAGGCAGCAGATGCAGAGCAGGAGCAGAGTAGACAGGTCCAGGCACAGACAGGGTTGGCAGCAGACGGTCAGCACAGTACAAGGGAGCAGGCAGATTCAGAGTCCAGGTTACAAGCAGGGTTGGCAACAGGCGGGCAGCACAGTACAAAGGAGCAGGCAGGTTCAGAGTCAAAGGCAGGCCGAGGTCAGGTACAGGCAGACAGCAGAGAGGAATCCAATAGACAAGCCGGTTATCAGGGGGGATCAAACGTTTAGACAGGTAAACAGGAAGCACAGGTACTGGGAGCTGCAGATCGGACAGCACTGAGCAAAGTGCATCAATGGTTTAAATAGGGCGATTGGCGCCAAACCTTGTGCGCGCGCCTGCACAACGGCGCGCACCCCAGGGTGCCCAGTACTGAATCTGTTCTGGGAACCTCTCTGACAGTGCCCCCTCCTTAAGGGAAGCCTCCGGGTGCCCATCTGGGCTAGTCTATCAGTGTGGACACTCTGAAAATCCCCTAACAGTTCTTCAGCATGGAGGTTGCTTTCCGGTTCCCAGGAATTATCTTCTGGACCATACCCCCTCCACTTGATTAAGTATTGGATTTGTTTGTGCCTCTTCCTGCAATCCAGGATTGCTTCCACATCAAATTCTTCCTCGTTGATGATTACAGGTTCAGGTGGGCCAGTATTTCGACCAGAAAAAGAATTGGGAATAACAGGTTTCAGCAAGGACACGTGAAAGACTGGGTGGACTTTCAGTGTATCGGGTAAGTCAAGCTCATAAGTCACATCATTTAATTTTTCTTGACCGAAAAAGGACCCATGAATCTGGGACCCAACTTCCTTAAGGGGCAGGCCATTTTTAAGTTAAGTGTAGATAGCCACACCTGGTTACCAGGTTCTAGAATGAGTTCTCCTCGCTTCTTCTTGTCAAACATCCTTTTATTGTATTCCTGGGTTTTAGCCATGGTCTCTCTTAGTAACTTGTTATTGGTGAGGGAGAAGTCCATTGTTTCGGAGACTGCAGGAATCGCACACTCTGGTAAGGAACCAGGCAAGAAGGATGGATGAAAGCCATAATTGGCAAAGAATGGCGTTTGTTTATTGGCAGAGTGCACAGTTATTGTATGCAAACTCGGCAGTCCCAATCGTCCTGTGAAAAGACAGAAAAGCAGCGGCGATATTGTTCCAGAGTCTGATTAGTTCCCTCCGTCTGCCCATTCGTCTGGGGATGTTAGGCAAACGAGAATGCTAATTCAATTTCGAGTGACCCACAGAGAGCCTTCCAAAACCTGGAAGTGAACTGAACACCTCGATCCGATACTATACTTGACGGAACTCCATGCAGTCTCACTACTTCTTTAATGAAAATTTTTGCTGTTTCCAATGCCGAAGGTGGGCCTTTCATGGGTAGGAAGTGAGCCATCTTCGACAATCTATCAACGATGACGAAGATGGTGGAAAAAACCCTCTGCCGGAGGGAGCTCTACCATGAAATCCATCAATCATCTTCCAGGGCCTTTCTGGGACAGGTAAAAGTCTTAGTAGGCCCCAGGCTTTTGTTCGGTTATTCTTATTTAGAGCACAGGTGGTGCATGATTCCACATAGCTCCTGCAGTCGTTTGCCAGCTGAGGCCACCAAAATGAATGTTGTACCAGCTCTGTCGTTTTCAGAACACCAAAATGTCCGGACAATTTATGGTCGTGGCAGAGTTCCAGTACTGCCACCCTCAGATTCTCTGGAACCATAATTTTGTCCTTGTGCCAGAATAGGCCATCTTGCGTATGCTTACATTATCTTCAGTAGATGGGGACCAACCCACGGAGGCTTGTCTTATTTGGGATAAGATGTCCCCTTGAAGTAGCATGAAATTTTCAGCAGGAAGCATGGTGTCTGGAGGTAAGGATTCTCCAGAATCATGGAACGTGCGGGATAACGCAACTGGCTTAATATTTTTAGAGCCAGGTCTGTGCGTGATGTGAAACTGAAATCTGGAGAAAAACCGGGCCCGCCTTGCCTGCCGTGGTCTCAGTCTTTTGGCGGTTCTCAGATACTCCAGGTTCTTGTGGTCGGTACAGACCAGGATGGGATGTGCAGCACCCTCCAGTAGGTAGCGCCACTCTTCTAGGGCAGCCTTGATGGCCAGAAGCTCCCGATCTCCCATGTCGTAATTTTTCTCCGCAGTAGAGAGATTACGTGAGAAAAAGGCTACTGGATAGAGGAGGGCTTTGGCGCCTTGCCGCTGAGAAAGTACTGCCCCTACTGCGAACTCTGATGCATCCACTTCAAGGACAAATTGTAGGGCAGGATCTGGATGTTTCAGGATGAAGGCAGAAGTAAACAGTTCTTTACGTTTTTCAAAGGTGTTTTGCGCCTTAGGGGACCAACAGAATCGGTTCCCTTGCCTGGTTAGTTTAGTGATGGGGGCAATTATTGCAGAAAAGCCCCTTATGAACTTCCGATAAAAGTTGGTGAAGCCAATGAAGCGTTGGACCCCTTTCTTATCGGAGGGAGTGGGCCAGTCCAGGATAGCTGCCACTTTTTGGGGATCCATCTTAATGCTGTTAATAGAAATAATCAGGCCGAGGAACTGGATGGACTGGAGTTTAAACTCGCATTTTTCCAAATGGCGTAAAGACCATGCTGCCTGAGCTGGGTTAATACGATTTTGGACATGCCTGCGATGCTCAGTGACTGAAGAGGAAAAGATTAAGATATCATCTTAATACACTATTACATACAAGTCCAGGTCACAGAAGATATCATTTCCAAAGTGTTGAAATGTCACTGGTGCGTTGCAGAGGCCAAAGGGCATGACCAGGTACTCAAAGTGCCCGAACCGGGTACGAAAAGCTGTTTTCCATTCATCTCCCTCTCTGATGTGGATTAAATTGTAGGCACCACGGAGATCTAATTTAGAGAAGATTGTTGCAGAACCCAATCTTTGGAAAAGTTCAGGCACAAGAGGTAGAGGATAACGGTTCTTGATGGTTACTTTATTTAGTTCCCGGTAATCAATACAAGGCCGTAGAGAGTGATCTTTTTTCTCGACAGAGAAGATGCCGGCTCCGACCGTTGAAGTGGATGGACGGATAAAACCTCTCTTTAGGTTCTCATCAATATAGACTTTAAGGGTATCCAGCTCCTGCTCTGTTAGTGGAAAAATTCTTCCAAAAAGAACTTCAGATCCAGGCAACAGTTCTATCGGGCAATCATAAGGTCTATGAGGAGGGAGAGTTTCTGCCCCCTTTTTACTAAATACATCGGAAAAGTCACGATATGGAGCGGGAATCTCCTGCTGCGATTCAGTGTCAATGTCCAGGCAGAAGAGTTGATTGGGTTTTACGGAGGTACTGTGCAGACAGTATTGTTGATAACTGGAGAGGAACTTGATTTCCCCAGTGACCCAGTCAATGCTGGGATTATGGGCCTGCAGCCACGGCATTCCCAGGATTTTAGGAAAAAGCAGTGAAGAGATAGCATCTAATCTGAGAAGTTCCCGATGGTGAGTGCCCATGATGGCCAGCAGAGGGATAGTCTCCTGGGTGACAGGACCAGAACTAAGGGTGGAGCCATCAGCAAGGTGTACAGCAAGTCCCTGCGACTTCGATTGGAGAGGGATGCGATGATTAGCAGCAAAAGTTAGGTCAATGAAGCAGCTACATGCTCCGGAGTCAATTATGACCGAGACTGGCAGATCCTGTCCTGGAAGCTGTAGAACAATGGAGAGAGCAAGGTGGTTAGCAGGATTAGGCAAGGCAGGTGCATACTTAGGAGAGGTTAAAGGGTACTTGCATGTCTTGTTGGGGCAAGATCTCACTAGTGACCCGATTCCCCGCAATGCATGCACAGATTGTTGACACGTCAGCTTTGCCACTCTTTTGGAGTAAGAGACGGGCGGAGAAGACCGAGCAGCATCGGTTCGGGGGCATCGAGGACCGAGGTATGTGGCGCATGAGGACAATGGCTGACAGAGCTGGTAGCACTAGGGACCTTGGGGAGGACCCAGGTAGGACGGAATTGGTTGGTGGATCTCTCGGAGCGGCGCTCTCTTAGGCGCCGGTCAATCTGAACGGACAAGCGAATCAGATAAGCCCATACGAAATTGGTAATGCAGGGCGGCGTCATTCCAGTCCGTATCCGAACTCCAACGCCTGAATTCCAGGACATAATCTTCTGCAGGTCTACGCCCTTGTTGTAGAGCGTGCAAGGCGGATTCAGCGGTGGCTTTTAACTGGGGGTCCTCGTATAGCTGAGACATCGCAGCGAAGAAGGCATCCAGGCTATCTAGAAATGCTGACTTTCGCTCCAGCAGACGGTGGGCCCAGGTCTGCGGTTCACCGGATAGGAGAGAAATTACAAAGCCCACCTTGGTCGCTTCCAAAGAAAAGGTGCGTGGTTGTAAAGTAAAGTTCGCAGGCGTTGCAGAAGGACCGGTATCTACTACGATCTCAAGCAAATCTTTCGGGCATAGGGACCCTGGGTTCAGGGGGTAGCATTACCACTGAAGGTGCAGATGAGAGTCCGGCAGCAGAAGCAGCTTGAGGGTTAGCAGGTGAAGACAACACCTGGACTCGCTCTTCCAGTCTAGTATAGCCTTCTTGAAGGCTCTTTACAGCTTGTGTGAGACCCGCCAGGTGTCTGCACAGTTCCTCCATGGGAGAAGTTCCTTGCTCAGACATGGCTGTCCGATACTGTCAGACTTTCACGTACCTGACTGACTAACCCGATATAGCAGGGATAGGTCTCCCTTACGTATCTGGTTCCCGGCCCCTGGTAGTATGAACAGAAGGCACGGGAGCACAGAGTGGTATGAGAGCCTGGCGGGTGGCTTGCAGAGGTAAGGCCCAGGATCCAGGTGTAAGAGGACTGATGGTCCTTGGCAAGCTGAAGCACAGGCAGTAGATGCAGAGCAGGAGCGGAGTAGACAGGTCCAGGCACAGACAGGGTTGGCAGCAGACGGTCAGCACAGGTCAAGGGAGCAGGCAGATTCAGAGTCCGGGTCACAAGCAGGGTTGGCAACAGGCGGGCAGCGCAGTACAAAGGAGCAGGCAGGTTCAGAGCCAAAGGCAGGCCGAGGTCAGGTGCAGGCAGACAGCAGAGAGGAATCCAATAGACAAGCCGGGTATCGGGGGATCAAACGTTTAGACAGGTAAACAGGAAGCACAGGTACTGGGAGCTGCAGATCGGACAGCACTGAGCAAAGTGCATCAATGGTTTAAATCAGGCGCTTTTTCGCCAAACCTCGTGCGTGCGCGCGCACCCGCACAACTGTGCGCCCACGCGCATCCCCAGGGTGCCCAGTACTAAATCTGTTCTGGGAACCTCTCTGACAGTCCCCTACAGGACCTCAGGTGCAAGCATTTCCCAGACGGGTAGGACAGGACTTCAACAAGTGACCTGCCTGGCCACAATAAAGGCACAATCTCTCCCTCCTCCTAAAGGCCCTCTCGTGTGAAGCCCAACTGCATGGGTTCTACTTCCTTGGCAGACTCAGTACCAGGAGGCATGGGAGGTGAGTGAGGCAAGGATGGGACTGCAAAGCTCAGAGCCAAACGTACAGGAGGCCTCCGCAAGCGCTCCTTAAAGGAAGGTCTCTCTCTGAGTCTGGAGTCAATTAGGATGGCAAACGTGATCAACTTTTCCAGATCTGTAGGAATGTCTTGGGCTGCTATCTCATCTTTGATGTTATCTGAGAGACCATGAGAAAAAGCAGCCACGAGGGCATCATTGTTCCAAGCGACCTCTGCTGCCAGAGTACAGAATTCAATGGCATAATCTGCAACAGTTCACGTACTCTGATGGACTTGAGGCTCTTGGCAGCAGAAGTGGCGCAAGCGGGAACATCAGATACCCTTTTAAAGGAAGCCACAAAGTCTGGGTAACTTAGGCCAATGTTTTTTTGCCTTAGAGGGTTTGCTCAAGAAAGCAAAAAATGATGAAGCCTACTTTGCTTCTGTCCATGGGGAACGCCTAGGGCAGCATCTCAAAGTATATCCCACCCTGGTTGAGAAACCCTCTGCATTGAAACGGATCACCCCCAAATCGCTGGGGAAGTGGAGCGGAACCAGACATAACTCTTAACAGAACAGCCACAGTGGAAGGATCCAGGTGAGCAGTGCGAATCAGGAGCGTCTGTAATGCTATGGCAAACTGATCCATGGGGTGATCCTGCTCATTCAATCTGGAAAAAATATTACCACTAAGTAGATTGCCTGCATCTTCTGAATTCATGGCCTTCACCTACTATCAGGAACCATGATTCAGATGGAGACAGAAAATGCAGTAAAAAATCACTTCTTTTAATATAGTGGTAAAAATGGTACAAATAGTAAACGTAGTCAAAACATAGCCAGGGTTCGGTAATCAAAGCGGGTAGTCGGTGCAAGCCAGCAAATCAGGAAGACAGAGATCAGCGTAGTCGGAGACAGCAATCAGGATCAGGTACCAGAAGGGACGTCAACCAGGCAAGTCTTGAACAGGAACACAGCAGAGAATCTTCAGATATGTTGACCAAAGTGAAGGCATGGGAGAAATGAACCAGGCAGTTTAAATAGCCAGAAGGGGCTGGCTGACGGGCAGGAAATGATTACCAGGTGAGGCACTGTGGAACAATGAGCGCTGGCAATTAACCGACAGCTGAGCACTGAGAAGAGAGGGCTGAGCCCAGCCCTGACAATCTCTCAGCAAACACAAGGCAGTAAATCTGTAAAAGAGAAGGCTAAAGAAGCTGCAGCTGCTAAACTTGTAAAATTTGCACTAATACCTAAATATAGTGAAAATTAAGTCTTTCATGCTGCTAGTGAAAAGACAGTATACTGAGAAACAGTCTACTGGCTTGTATACATTAACCACTTGCCAACTGCTGCATGCTGATATGTCGTACAGCGTGACCGTGCCCGCAGGACTGGCAGACTCTATGTCCACCGGTCTCCCAGCGTTCGTGTCACAGAGCCGCAGAACAGGGAAGTGTCTATGTAAACAAGGCATTTCCCCTTTCTGCCTAGTGACATAACAGAGATGCTGTCATGTGAGTTGAAGCCCATCCCCCCCACAGTTAGAATCACTCCCTAGGACACACTTAACCCCTTGATCTCCCCTAGTGGTTTGCCAGTGTCATTTACACAGTAATCAGTGCATTTTTATAGCACTGATCACTGTATAAATTATAATGGTCTCAAAATAGTGTCAAAAGTGTCCGCCATAATGTCAGTCATGATAGAAATCGCAGATTGCCGCCATTACTAATAAAAAAAATGAATAATAAATATGCCATAAAACTATCTCCTATTTTGTAGACACTATAACTTTTGCGCAAACCAATCAATATACAATTATTGCGATATTTTTTTTTTTTTTTTTACCAAAAATATGTAGAATACATATCGTCCTAAACCGAGATAAATTTATATATATATATATAATTTTTTTTTGGGGGGGGGGGGGTATTTATTATAGCAAAATGTAAAAAATATTGCTTTTTTTTTCAAAATTGTAGCTCTTTTTTTGTTTATAGCGGAAAAAAATAAAAAACGCAGAGGTGATCAAATACCACCAAAAGAAAGCTCTATTTGTGGGAAAAAAAAGGACCTCAATTTTGTTTGGGTGCAACGTCACACAACCGCACAATTGTCAGTTAAAGCGACGCAGTGCCGAATCGCAAAAAGTGCTCTGGTCAGGAAGGGGGAAAAATCTTCCGGGGCTGAAGCGGTTAACACCATTAACTCCACCAAAGCCCACACTATTGGATGTTTTAAAAGTGGTGCAACAATGTCAAAGTTTTTTTTAATGGAACTAGAGTTATGTTTTTTTTCCGGAATTTCTCCAGAAGTGCAAAAACAGCGTGTTAATTTTCAGGATGTGAAAAAGACTGCAGACTCTGCAATTGTCATATTCAATGCTATACCCTGCTAAACTTAGAGTGGTGGCAAATGAAGCTGCACATTTATTTATTTATTTTTTTGATACGCCACAGGCCGCCACTGAATGGCTGGATAGGCATTATAATAAATAAAGGAAAAATTGGGGAAATTACTGCTCTAAACCCAAATGTGGCAAATAAAGCTGCTGACACTGAAACAAAGTCTCAACCAAATGTGAAAATAAACAAAGTGTAGCGCTATATATATAACAATATAACAGTAATAAACTGAAACAATGAATGTGTGATCTGTTTTTACGCATTCCAGTGGTTCGCAACTCTTGTCCTCAGGACCCACTAACAGGCCAGTTTTGCAAGATAACTGAAACACATCACAGGTGATATCATTTGGTGCTCAGTGATTGCAGTATTATAGTCTGCATCTCCTCAAGGTAATACTTAAAATCTGGCCAGTTGGTGGGTCCTGTAAGGATTATTTGATTCAGGGCTACGGCTCTAAATTTGATACGATAGCAGTATGTCAGCTGTAATGCAAGTTTTGGTATCATGGAATGTTAGGGGGTTTAGTGACCCAGCAAAGACCAGCAATGTTTACTACATTGAAACAATTTTCTCTGTCTATTATCTACCTACAGGAGACCCATTTAATTACACATAATTTAAATTACTTGAAGCATGCACAATATAGTAGACAACACCATTATACTTATACTACACATTCTAAAGGTGTATCTATATTATTAATAGCAAATTATGTTGATTTTTACTGCAGGCAGGTAGAAACTGACACTAGAGGTTGCTATATTTTCTTATATTGCACAATGTATAGAAAATCATATGTGTTAGCCAAGATATATATATCACCCCCATATTCATCAGAGGTACTTAAAAAATTGTTGAATTGTATCACTGATAAATCTGATGTTTCCTGGTTAATAGTAGGAGATTTTAATAATTATTTTGATCCTTCTTTAGATAAATTTGGCTTGGCTGCGGTTCAGGCAACTTCTGTATGTACCTACTTTGCTGGCTCTATTCGTGAGATTGGCCTGATGGATGTCTGGAGAATGCTACATCCTTATGAGAGAGTGTTTTCTTTTTTCTCTAGCACACACAGTGCCTTATGTAGACTAGACTTGGCATTAGTCGCTATTGTGATGCTACCTGTGATCTCTGAAGTGACTTATGCAGCTAAGGGGTTGTCTGATCACTCCCCATTGGTCCTCAAGCTAACTTTAAATTCAATTCAGATTTCGCACTTTATGGAAAGTTAACCCTTTTTGGTTCAACCTTTTTCCTTCAAAACAGAAAATACTGTTCGACATTTTGGCCTATGGTACTGTTAACAAGCGCCCTGTATCTTTACAGATATATTGGGACTCATTAAAAGCCTATATAAGAGGGGTTTTTTTATCTCTCAAATTTCAAGGATTAAAAAAAGATCTAGGGCTTGGGAACGTTCTGTGGCAGAGCTTCAACACATAGCGAATCCTACTTCAGAAACACAACAGAAATGGATACAAAAACAGACATATGCTGATATTTCTTGTAAAAAGGCAGAGCAGTAATGTTTTTTCCTTCAGCAATCCATTTTTGAGGATGGGAAAACATGGGCCATCTTTTAGCAGCAATAGTAAAATTGCAAGAGCCAATGACACAAGTGGTAGAATTATAAGCTTATTATAAGCTCTAATGCCGCGTACACACGAGCGGACATTACGGCGGACTTTGCCCGGCGGACTGGATTTCGTCGGACAATTCGATGTGTGTGGGCTCCAGCGGACTTTGTTTTCTCAAAAGTTCGACGGAATTAGATTTGAAACTTGTTTTAAATTTATCCGTTGAAATCGAGTCCGGTCGAAAAGTCCGCCGTCTGTATGCTAGTTCGACGGACAAAAAGCCACGCTAGGGCAGCTATTGGCTACTGGCTATGAACTTCCTTGTTTTAGTCCGGTCGTACGTCATCACGTACGAATTCGACGGACTTTGGTGGATTGTGTGTAGGCAAGTCCGTTCATTCACAAAGTCCGTCGGAAAGTACGTCGAAAAGTCCGCCGGGCAAAGTCCGCCGTAATGTCCGCTCGTGTGTACGCGGCATTAGATATCAGTGTTTTGAAATTTCTTTAAGAATTTGTATAGTAGTAAAGTATACTATAAGGAGGCTGGACTGCAATTTTTTTTAATTCTATTATGTTAACAGAATTGTCAGTGGCTGATAGGGAGATGCTGGATCAACCTTTGACCTTGAAGGAACTCCAGGCCACCTCTGCCAGTTTGCCCAATAATAAAGCCCCAGGTGCAGATGGGTTACCAGGGGAAGTTTATGGAGCTAATTTGTTGCCTGAACTATTAGAAGTATTAATTGCAGCATTGGAATGTGGTCATCCCCCTCCCTCTATGAATGAAGCGATTATTATAGTCCTATTAAAACCTGATAAGACTCCTAAGATGGCAGGCGGTCGGCAAGTGGTTAAATAATTTGTTATACACAGGTTCATCTTGATCCAAAAATAGCACTGCTAGGGATTGTATCGGAAGGCACTCTCCCAGCTGAAATGCACGTGATGTGGTTGAAATCTATGTATATGGTTTGTAAACTTATATTACAAAAATGGATATCAAATTATCCGCCAACAATAGATCAATGGGTTGAAGCAAATAGTCTTTAAGACAAGAGGAATTGACGTAAACATAGGAGGAGCCCTAAAAGGTTTGTGAAAATCTGGTTCTGGTGGCTAGTCTTCAATCTGTCTGAACAGTTGAGCATACTAATACTGAGGAAAGTTAATGAGATAGATCTGTGGAGGAGGATAAATGCATATGCATATATGTGCCGTTAAGGTGTAATAGTTCAACTGAATACACTGGTTAGTTTCATACTGCTGTTAACCTTATCTGGGAGGAGGGTGGTTGCAGGGTGTGATGTGATGGAGGGTTCTGAGCTATGGTCAAAGTGCAGTCTGGTTTTTTGTTGTTGGTGGGGTTGTTTGATGAAAATGATTTGAGTGTTTTTGAGTTTTTTGATGTATAATGAAAAAAAATTGACAGGACTAATCTGTGTACCACATGAGCACATACTGGAGCCAGATTTATTGTTGGTTGGTAGGGGATCAAATATTTATTTTACTCAATGAACTGCAACTCAATTTATAACATTTGTATCGTGTTTTTTCTGGATTTTTGGTTGATATTCTGTCTCTATCATTTAAAATACACCTATGATAAAAATTAGACTCTTCATTTCTTTGTAACTGGGCAAACTTACAAAATCTGCAGGGGATCATATAATTATTTTCCCCACTGTATAGTCAACTCTTCACAGAATGAACTCACAATTTATACTGACTGACACCGAACCCCATCACATCCTAACATAAAGCGCTACATGCAGTAACATAGAGTTGATAACAAAGAGTGACAGTTCCCACTCAGATGCAATAGACGCATCATTCACCCATCCTCCCCACACTTTGTCAAGTTTTGCTGGAACCCCCCTACTGGCATATGTAGCCTTATAAAGGCTGTATTTATTAGAGCTTTCCAGGCCGTGATAGTTGGAGCATGAGATTTTTTCCAAGAAAGGATAATAGGATTTTTAAATACAGCTTACCTGTAAAAATCCTTTTCTTGAGAGTACATCACAGGACACAGAGTATTCATTACATAGTGGGTTAGATAGGCACCATCGGTGATTGGACACTGGTTAACCCCAATTAAGGAGAATTCCTCCCCTATATAACCCCTCCCATATGGGGAGGACCTCAGTTTTGTAGCAAAGCAATAGGTAACCACGTAAAACCCATAGAAGGGCGGGAGCTCTGTGTCCCGTGATGTACTCTAAAGAAAAGGATTTTACATGTAAGCTGTATTTAAAAATCCTATTTTCTTGATCATACATCATGGGACACAGAGTATTCATTACATAGTGGGATGTCCCAAAGCAATGCTCAATTGAGGGGAGGGAGACACAGATCAGAAAATATAGACCGCAATTGGACCAGAGGAACTAAACTGCAGCCTGCAGTACACGGCGCCCGAAGGCGGTATCCTCTTGCCCTCTTACATCCACCTGATAGAATCTGGTGAATGTATGGACTGAAGACCAAGTCGCAGCCTTACAGATCTGAGCCATGGAGGCCTGGTGATGCACTGCCCAAGAAGCACTAACAGCCCTAGTTGAGTGCGCTTTCACATGAAAAGGAGGAGTCTTCCTCTTTATATCATAAGCCAGAAAAATAACCTGTCTAATCCATCTAGAAAGAGTGGATTTTGACGCTGCTTGGTCTTTGTTATGGCCATCTGGCAGAATAAACAAAAAATAAGTTTTCCGTATCTGAGCGGTTGCCTGCAGATAGACACTGACTGCTCTAACCACATCAAGAGTGTGCAAAGATTCTTCCTCCGCAGACTGCGGATCTGGAAAAAAGGATGGTAGGATTACATCTTGATTCAAATGAAATCCTGAAACCACCTTAGGTAAGAAGGAACGATTAGGACGCATAACAATCCTGTCCTTGTGAATAATTAAATATGGCTCTTAACAAGAAAAAGCTGCCAATTCTGATACTCTCCTAGCAGAGGATATGGCTATCAAGAAGACTAATTTTTTAGTCAAAAGCGCTAAAGGAGCCAGATGCAGTGGCTCAAAGGGTTGTCCCTGTAAAGCCGACAACACCAAATTCAAATCCCATGGGCATACTGGAGGTTTGACTGGTGGATTCAACGGCAGTGCTCCCTGAATAAAGGCCCGGGCAAGGGAATGTGAAGCAATTGGCTTCTGAAAAAATACAGACAAAGCCGAAATTTGGACTTTGATAGTGCTCAAAGCCAATCTCATTTCTAGGCCTGACTGAAGAAAGGTCAAGATTCTGCTAATCATATACCTTCTAGGATGCCATCCCCTGGGTTCACACCAGGAAACATATGTCTTCCAGATTTTGTAGTAAATGAGCCTGGAGGCCGGCTTTCTGGCATTGACCAGAGTGGAAAGGACTGACTCAGAGAGCCCACGGTCTTTTAAAATGTGGGTTTCAGCAGCCAAGCCATCAAATTTAGACTTCGTAAAGCAGGGTGGCAAATCGGACCCTGTGTGAGCAGATCTGGCCGGAATGGAAGGACCCAAGGCCTGCCCACTGCCATCTTTACGATCTCTGCATACCAAGGTCGTCTGGGCCAAGCCGGGGCTACTAAAAGGACCGACGTTGCTTCCCTTTTGACCCTTCCCAGGAACCGCGGAAGAAGTGAGTTTGGAGGGAAGGCATACATTAGATTGTACTGATCCCATGGGATTGTCAGAGCATCTGAACCCTGAGCAAGTACATCCCTTGTTCTGGACACAAATTTGTCCAGCTTCCTGTTGAATCTGGACGCGAATAGATCCACATCTGGTGTCCCCCACCTTTGACATATGGTTTGGAACATGTCAGGGTATAGGGACCATACTCCTGGGCATAATTACCGGCGGCTTAAGAAATCCGCTTGCCAATTTTCCACTCCTGGGATGAATACCGCAGACAGGCAGGGAACATGGCTTTCTGCCCATGCAAGAATGCGATTCACCTCCCTTTGGGCATCCAGACTTCTGGTGCCTCCTTGGTGATTGATGTAAGTCACAGCCGTGGCATTATTGGATTATATCAGAATAGGATGAACCTGTAGTCTGTAAGACCAGTCCATGAGGGCCAAGTAAATTGCTCGAATTTCTAGAATATTGATGGGCAAGCATTTCTCGGTTGCAGACCATCTTCCCTGCGTGCATGTTTCTTCCAGAACTGCTCCCCAGCCTGTCAGACTGGGATCTGTGGTTACGATCTTCCATTGTAGTGGAAGAAAGGCTTTGCCTTTCAAAAGATTTTTGGTTCGTAATTGAGGCTTTTGCATATTGAGGCTTTTGCGTATCCTTGGGGATAGGCACATCGGAAGATCCAAGGCAAGAGTCTTTTTGTTCCAAGCTGCGAAAATGCTTCTCTGCAGGGGCCTTGAGTGAAACTGGGCAAATGGAACAGCCTCGAAAGTGGCAACCATCTTTCCTAACAGTCTCATACATAGCCGAATGGATGGACTCTTTTTGCTTAATATTAAGCGGACTAGAGCTCTTACGGCCTTGACCTTTGGCTCTGGTAGAAACACCCTGCCTTGAGCGGTGTCTATGATCATGCCTAGATACTCCAACCTTGTTGAAGGTTGCAAAGAAGACTTTTCTAGGTTGATTATCCAGCCTAGTCTTTCCTAATGTCCTACTGTCTTGAAGACAGCGCGGTTCAGGTGTGCCACCGATTGCTTTATGAGTAGCAAATCGTCTAGATAAGCTACCACAGTTATGCCCTGAGCTCTTAGATTTGCTAAGAGAGGGTCTAGAATTTTTGTAAAAATTTGAGGAGTTGTAGCGAGACCGAAAGGAAGGGCCACAAACTGGAAATGGCGCTGGTCTACCGCGAACCTTAGATATCTTTTGTGAGCGGTAAAAATCGGCACATGAAGATATGCATCCTTGATATCTATTGGTGCCATAAATTCTCCCCCCTGCAGGTGGAATTGACTGCATTCAGAAGGAGCGAATGTGTAGAAACTGATTCAGATCCCTAGATCTAGGATGGGTCTGACATCTCCATTTGGCTTTGGAACGGTGAAGAGATTCGAGTAGAACCCTGATCTTTTGGGTTCATTTCTACTATCACTCCCTGGGATAGTAAGCGATCTAAGGCCAGTAGTAGCGGTTCTCGCTTTACTGGATCTTTGGGAACTCTTGACCTTAGGAAAACGAGCTGGTGGAAGCTCTAGGAACTCTATTTTGTAACCTAGAGATACTGAAGAGACCACCCACTTGTCTTTAACCTCTTCCCGCCAGTCTCCTGAAAACTGTAGGAGCCTTCCCCAAGCCTTTTTCTGCCCTTGGGTTTAACCCTGGGCCTTTCCTTTGAAAGTAGATTGGGACGGCCGTCGCCACTGCTTAGAGCCTGATGTTCCAGGGGAAGGGGAAAGAGACTGTTTGAATGGTGGACGTTTAATCCTCTTAACTGGTAGGAGTAGATTTACCACCTGTAATTTTTTGGATAAAATTATCTAGGTCATCCCCAAATAGGCGTTCCCCTTTAAATGGGAAGCCAGCTAAATATCTTTTGCATGAAAGCTCTGCTGCCCAACTTTTAAGCCAAAGGGACCTGCGCATGTGTACCAACAGAAGAGACAAACTAGATGCTTGCTGGGCAGAATCCAGAATGGCATCAATCATAAAACACAGCACCTGTGAAAGGTCTGCATAGTTCTCAACTTCCTCACTGGGAAGGAGGCCAAGCATCTGCTTAACCTGTTCCTTGAGGAATGGACACAAACCCACAGTTGCGACTGTAGGTTGGACTACAGCGCCAGCCATGGAGAAGGAGGCTTTTAATGAAGTTTCCAGCTTTTTATCAGTTGGATCTTTAAACACCTGAGTATTGTCCAAGGGACAGGTCAGGTTTTCATTCACACAAGAGACAGCCGCATCCACGGATGGGACCTCCCACTTCTTGGTGAAGCTTTCCTCCAGGGGATAAAGCATAGAAAACCTTTTAGGAGGAGTAAACAGTTTATAGGGATGTCCCCAGTCCTCATACAACAATTTATCCATTAAAGGATGAATTGGAAAGGAAAAGGCAGTCTGTGGGATCCTTCTGACCCCCAGGGAAGAAACAGAGGATGTAGCGGCCTCAGCAGAGGGCATTTTAAATGTGGAATGCACTAGTTCAGTATAATACTGGACCTGCTTCTTGAGTGCCTGAGAGGAAGAAGCTCTCTCCTCTTCCTCTGAATCCTCAGACTGCTCTTGATCCCTATCTCTGGATAGGGATCTCTCCAAATTGTCAGAAGAATCATCTGAAAGAGAAAGTGCAGCAGAGGGAGGGGATATACCCCTTTTCCTGCTATCTTTTAAGGAAGCTGAAATAAAATTCATAATTATTCCCTCAAAACCCTCCAATGTAGCCCTAAGGGAATCCTCTGTGACATACGCTGGGGCTGTAACATTAGGAGAGGCTGCAAAACCTGACAGGGGAACTGACTCATCCTGTGAGGCTGGCTCCAGTCTTGCAGGGGAGGATGGTAATCTACAGGCATCTTTAGGACCCCTAGACTCAGGCAGTGACATTCTTGTGCCTTTGTTACCTCCCCCCGAGACCCTCTTACGAGGAGACATAGTCCCAAGCTACAAAGCAGAGGTACTAGTACATATATAATCACTGTTGTGCTAAAAGTCTCACAATATACATATATGCTTAATACTGCACAACCTGTTGCCGAGTAGGTGTCTTAGGTTTAGCCTGGATCCGACCACTTTAGGATGCTCACTGCCCACACTCTGTGTCCATCTGTTTACAGAGCTCTGAACGCTCTGGGCTTTTAAATTAGCCACCTGGCGTCTGCACACCTGCAGTGGAGGAAGTGAGTGGTTTGGACACCAGCTTCACCGAGTGTGTATCTGAAAGGCATGTAAGTTTGCTCCTTACTCCCTCTAGTGGTGGAAATCAGGTAAGACATGCAACTACTCATTGAAGAAAATCCATTTGTAATAAATATATATATATATATATATATATATATATATATATATATATATATATATATATATATAATTAACTTCTCTTACCTGTCCCCGCCGCAGGAACTGCTGAGAACAGACAGTTTCCAGCCTTCACCCATCATGGCGGGTAGCGTTGTGCCAACCTTCAGGGTTTTTTGGGTTCCTACTCAGAGAAACCTCTTACCTGGACCT
This sequence comes from Lithobates septentrionalis, assembly GCA_037952835.1. Classification (NCBI taxonomy): domain Eukaryota; kingdom Metazoa; phylum Chordata; class Amphibia; order Anura; family Ranidae; genus Lithobates; species Lithobates septentrionalis. The sequence goes on from JBBDGP010000965.1 coordinate 569,399, forward strand.
GTAAAAGACTCTGCCAAAAACTTTTGTGCCACTGTTTTAATAGTACACCAAGCTTGGTTTTCTCAGAGCCCAGTCTTTCAAAGAGAGACTTACAGGCATAACCTTGCTTCTTCGGATGACGAAGCCCGGGTACCATAGCATCTTGGGAGTCAAGATATCGGCCCGAGATATGGATCCGGTCAGCATAGCCCTTTAAGCCCCCGCAGGGACCAAACTGGAACTTTCTTCACAGCACATGTTTTACGTGACCAACCACCTTAGACACTGGTGAAAAAACTGAGGTCCTCCCCGTATGGGAGGGGTTATATAGGGGAGGAATTCTCCTTAATTGGGGTTAACCAGTGTCCAATCACCGATGGTGCCTATCTAACCCACTATGTAATTAATACTCTGTGTCCCATGATGTATGATCAAGAAAATGCTTTTTCTAGCATAATAGAGCAATTTGGTTAGAAGAGTTTGGATTACCTTTGGAGGGGCCAAGGGGTCAACCAATCCCAGCAGGCAAAATTCCACATTATGTTTAACATTGTGTCAGAATTTATACATTGTACTACATTGAGCCAAAATTGGTGTATTGCTACACAATCCCAGAATATATGAATAAAATCTGCATGGAAATAATTACATCACCAACAAGTAGGTGATTGGCTAAAATATTCCTCACTCATCTAGCAGGGGTTAAATAAATTCTGTGCAAAGATGTATATTGAGTAAGTTGGTCTCTAGCAGACATCAGTCTAGTAAAAGAGGCGTCCCAAAGATCATCCCAGTCATTCCCATCCATACAAGGAAAGTTAACCAACCAAGCTTTATGACAGGGTAGATGTCACCTAGCTGTGTCAATAAATGTTTATACATGGAGTATTGCTCCTTTTTAAGGTTGTCATACCTTAGTAAGACCTCTAAATCACCCACACGCACCACTAAATCTAAGGGGCCGAACAGAGTCTGGAAAGCGTGTCTGAGCCCTCGGTAGTGGGAGAGATGAGAGGCAGTCTAGATTGGGCTTTTGGAGCATCAAATGCATTCCACACCATAGATCCTACTGTTTTGACCCCAAATTTATCCCAAATAATGGGCTCTGGATAAGCATAAAATTTATGTAACCAAGGGTTTTTCCATAAGGGCAACTATATTATCACCTCCATGTTCTGCCCACCTAGTCACTTCACGAGCCCAAATTGCGTCTCATATAGATACAGTGAGAGGATATGGGGCCCTAGTTCCCCGGAATACCAAATGAGACAATGCCTTATAGGAGCCAACAACGGATGCCTCTACAGACATATCTGCATCATTATCCGGTGTAATCAGCCACTTATGAACATTAACCAATTGCCCTTTTAATGGTAAAAGTTAGGAACTGCCAAACCCCCCTCCTTTCATGGCTGTTGAAGAAACTGCAGTTTAATTTGTGGGGTGCCCCCTTGCCACAAAAAAGATTAGCAACCATTAATGGTCCTAAAAATAGTTTTAGTTACCCAAATTGGGGCTTGTCTAAAAATATACAAGAAAAGGGGGAGGAATTTAATTTTTATTAAATTAATCTTCCCAAACAGGGAGACAGCAGAAGATTCTGCCAGGCCTGAAGCCTCTGTTTAAGGTTTTGTATTACAGAGGTTCCACTTAAAGTTGTGAAGTCTGTAATGGCATTGAAAATCTCAAGTCCTACTTATTTAACCTTGTCAACCCACTGTAGCGGACAAGGGTCCAGGGACCGGATGGTAGGAGAGGGAGCCTTACTCCATTTCACTTTAAGACCAGAGTATATAGAGAAGGAATTTAGGATAGACAATGTTGCAGAGAGTGATTCATCTGAATCTTGGAGAAATAGGATCCTAACGTCCGCATATAGTGTGAATAGCCCTGGCAAAGTCTAAAAAGACAAGGACTCCCCCACCAGGGGCAGATCCAGGGGGGCAATTGGCTGCCCCTGAGAAAATATTACTGACTCTGAGGCTCCCTTCCTCTGCCACTTCACTGCAGCAAAACTAAGAGGTAAGGCTGTAAGGCTCCCGGATGGAGAGGTGCGCTGTAGCAGCCTCCCCCTTAGTTTCGTCATGGTGGGAGGGAGTCCCAGATGGAGAGGCATGCTGTACTGTAGCGCAGGGGTCCCCAACCACCGAGGACCTCTGGCTGGCAGGCCAGTGAGCATGCGGGCAGGCCAGTGAGCGGGCTGGCCGGTGACAATCCACATCTGGTGGCAGGTGACATAAGTGACAATCCGCATTTGACTGCAGGTGACGTGGCAAGTGACAAGCTGCATCTGATGGCAGGCGGCGTAGCAATTGACAAGCTGCATCTGAAGGTAGGTGACGTGACAAGTAACAATCCGCATCTGGTGGCAGGCGATGTTGCAAGTGACATTGCAATAACAAGCCGCATCTGATGGCAAGTGACAAGCTGCATCTAGTGGCAGGTGACGGTGGCATGTGACACACTTAGGGCTCCCACTAATTCTGCATTATGGTGGGTTGAACTATTTCATTTTAGATTACAATGTAATAATAGAAATAATGCGCTTCAATCATCCTGACACCATATCAACCATGGTGCCGTGATGATTGGAGCGCTAACACCAGCCATTGCCCGCAAAAAAACTCACCCCCCACCCTCCTTGGGCTTTGGCATAATCTAGCCGGTCACCAGTGCCAAAAAGGTTGGGGGTTGCTGCTGTAGCACATCAGGAGACCCACGGGGAGATCACAAAGATCTCCCATGAAGTTGATGAAAGTGTTAAGACCACTGTCGAGGCTGGCCTTAACACTTTCATCACTGTGGTTGTCAGGTCTCATTATTCTTCAGAAACTCATGATAAAAGCCCTGCTTGGGCTCAACCAACGCCAAAAATTTGTAAAAAAGGGTACAAAGAAAAAGGGAAAACCACAGCCCACTGTGCAAGTACATTATCAAAAATCACATAAATGGAATAGCAAATAATGTTAAAATTGAATCATTCACAACGTGTCAATCATACTGTGATAAAAACTCAATGTCCACCATTCTTGCCCCCATTCAGTGACAATGATATATAGGGATATGAATACACAACAGTGTATACACAAACAGGGATTTTTTGATATAATAAATTTTGATATTGTACTTGCACAGTGGGCTGTGGTTTTCCCTTTCTTTTCTTTGTACCCTTTTTTACTGCTTTTTAGAGTTGGTTGAGCCCAAGCAGGGTTTTTATCATGAGTTTCTGATTTATATGATACCGAGAGCTCCCAGTCCAATCCCTTTTCCCCCTCCCCCTGTTTTGAAGTATTTAGGGGTTCATTTACACATGTGTTTTATAGTTAGCACTAGCAGGGATTCACACCTTGAGGGATTCCTATTTTTAGTTCTCACTATTCCTCCCTACCTCCTCCGCACTGAGAGGAAGTGGCATCATTTCAATAGGTCACTTCCAGCCGCGTAGGAGGGAAGAATAGTGACACTGTCTGACAGGATTCCATTTCCTGGGATTGGTTCTGTAAGCAACACCTTATTTTCTGGCAGTGCCCCTCCCAAGACTAGACTCTGGTTCTGCTCCTGTTCCCCACTAGATATATCTTGACCTAATTGAATGTGAGTAAAAACCCTCCAGAGGTTAATATCCGTGGTCTTACCAGGCATAAAGCTAGTTTGATCCAGATAAATTACATGGTGAATGACCGACATGAGCCGATGGCTAAAAGTTTTACAAGAACCTTTAGGTCCATGTTCAGTAACAAAATGGGCCTATAGTATGCACGTTGAGTGGAGTCCTTTCCGGGCTTAACAATGAGCACTATATGAGCCTCCTAGCAGGATGGGGGAAGACAGCCATGCTGAAAACAATCCTGATATAAGCAGAAGAGTCTTGGCAAGAAAAGTTCAAAATAACGTTATACCATTCACCAGGGGGCCCATCAGGACCAGGCGCTTTACCATTAGGAAAGGAACCAATACCTGTGGCTATCTCCTCCCCGAAGGGGGCATCTAGCAACTCATGAACCTCAGTTGGCAAAGTAGGCAAATTAAGTGGCTCTAACAGGGCTAATAAGTTGTCTTTAGGGTAAGGCTGTAAAGGGGAATACAAATCTGCATAAAATGATAAAGGCTTGGAGTATGCCCACCCTCCAGGTTATGAGATCACAAGAGGCAGAGAAATGTAAGGAATAACTGTTAGGGGATGATTATCAGCCACCAGAAATGCCAACAATTTCCCATTCGTATCTCCCATTTCAAAAATATGCTCTTTAGTTTTACGTAAGGCGGTATAGGTAAGCTCCTGGTAATGTAAGAATAGTTCCCGTCTGGCACATTGAAGGTTAATCAATGTATCAGAGAAAGAGGTGAGGTTGCACGTGTCTGTGCACAATCTCATTCTTTCTCTTGCAGCAGTAAAGTGTCATGATTATGCTGGTCTCTAGCCCCCTTAATGGTGGAGATATACATCTCTCACATTGCAGCTTTAACCTCTTGCCGACCGGCTCAAGACGATATACGTCTGCAGAATGGCACGGCTGGGCAAGACAACATATGGGTACGTTGTTCCCTTTAAGAGCCGCTGGAGGAGCGCAGGCAGTGCGGCTGGGGACCCCATGCGCGTGGCCGGCAGGCACGAGAGCCAGCACAGGGATTTGTGTGTGTAAACGCACAAATCCCTGTTCTGTCAGGGGAGAGGAGACATATCGTTTGTCCCTACTAAGTAGGAACAACGATATGCCCCCCCCCCCAGTCAGTCCTATCCTCATACAGTTAGAACACATCCAGGGAACACACATTTAACCCGTTGATCGCCCCCTAGTGTTAACCCCATTCCCAACCAGTGACATTTACACAGTAATCCGTGCATTTTTATAGCTCTGATCGCTGTATAAATGTCAATGGCCCCAAAAATGTGTCAAAAGTGTACGATCTGTCTGCCGCAATACTGCTAAAAATCGCAGATCACCGCCATTAATTGTAAAAAAAATTTAAAAAGCCATAAAAATGCCATAAATCTTTCCCACAGTTTGGTTTGCGCAAAAGTTATATACAATTATAGCTACAATCAATATACGCTTATTGCGATTAATTTTTTTACTGAAAATATGTAGAAGAATGTATATTGGCCTAAACTGATGAAGAAATTTGTTTTTTAAAAACATTTTTGGGGATATTTATTAGAGCAAAAAGTAAAAAAAATTTTTTTTTTTCAAAATTGTTGCTCTTTTTTTGTTTATAGCGCAAAAAATAAAAACCGCAGAGGTGATCAAATACCACCAAAAGAAAGCTCTATTTGTGGGAAAAAAAGGACACAAATTTTGTTTGGGTACAGCATTGCATGACCGCGCAATTGTCCGTTAAAGCGACGCAGTGCCAAATTGCAAAAAGTGCTCTGGTCAGGAAGGGGGTCAAATCTTCCGGGGCGGAAGTGGTTAAAAGCATCCCATTCCATCTGTGTCATAGAGGACCACTCATTAATTTGTCAGTAAGACTGAAGATGAGGTAATACGACCTCTTCAACTGAGGGTTTGCCAACCCAGGCAGGTGCAAGACATCAGGCCCCAATGGGCCAGCACTCCCCTAGTTGTAACTTGACCTGAAGAGGTGTGTGATCTGAAATACCCCCTGGAAGGTAAGCTGCTCCACTACCACCGGCAGTAATATGTGAGATTAAAAGGCCAAATCAATTCTAGAGGATGAAGCAAATACAGGTGACAGATATGAGTAGCTTTTTGTGGTAGGATTCTTTCACCTTGTTAGAATAGTATTCCAAATTCATAATTTGGCACTTATAGGTGTTATATTCATGGCAAGCTTGCAAAACCTATTTGGTTTTATTATTAGTCATAATAAATATAGTATGTGTGAATGACCTTTATCAAATATTTGTTCAGTAAAATAGTTCCTCATCTGAAGCTGAGATCGTAATAAGTTTCTGGTGTAGCTAATTTGAGTATGACATATAAGGTATCTGGTATAGAATGTCAAGGGAGGTCCAGAAAAGACCAGTATTTTATGTAGTTAGATGAATAATTCATATTTGTTTTTATCCCGTTAAGTTAGTTTAGTGTAGTCTCAGTCATATTAATAAGTATTGGTATATAGTTACTTAATGTAGTTAAAGCGGGTAATATGTGTTCATATTAGTAGATGTTTGGTTATATGACATTACATGATCAGCACATTACTACAAGTGTTACATGTGGGATTGTCAATCAAACTCCATATATGATTCTCTGAGTTGGTATCTTCTTTTGGATAGCATATTGCTGAAGTTAGCAGAAATGAATTTGTGCCATACAAGGTTCTAAGTTTTTGTGAGGTTATGACGTTTCATATGTAACATATAAAGCCAACGCTTCGAGATTGAAGGTCAGACAGACACACACCTACTTGGAGAGATGACACTGACATATTCACATGAAGACACTTTGACAAGTTGGAACAGCTGAATTATCCCAGAAGTCTAATGCCCTGTACACACGGTCGGACTTTGTTCGGACATTCCGACAACAAAATCCTAGGATTTTTTCCGACGGATGTTGGCTCAAACTTGTCTTGCATACACACGGTCACACAAAGTTGTCGGAAAATCTGATCATTCTGAACGCGGTGACGTAAAACATGTACGTCGGGACTATAAACGGGGCAGTGGCCAATAGCTTTCATCTCTTTATTTATTCTGAGCATGCGTGGCACTTTGTCCATCGGATTTGTGTACACACGATCGGAATTTCCGACAACGAATTTTGTTGTCGGAAAATTTTATATCCTGCTCTCAAACTTTGTGTGTCGGAAAATCCGATGGAAAATGTGTGATGGAGCCTACACACGGTCGGAATTTCCGACAACAAGGTCCTGTCACACATTTTCCGTCGGAAAATCCGATCGTGTGTACGGGGCATAAGAACATCCTTTCCTGCTTCTTTTTTGGTTACACAAGACAGCATGGAGACAGAAGGTAGCAGCCATGAAGCACACATGCTTTTATAAGCTTATTACAGCTATATAACTACCGTATTTATCGGCGTATAACACGCGCCGGCGTATAACACGCACCCCAAGTTTAGGAGAGAATTTTAAAGAAAAAAACATTTTAGGAGGGAAGTTTAAGGAAAAAAAACTTATATTAAAATGCCCATCAATGCAGCCTTATCTGTCCATCTGCAGCCTTTTCAGTGTCAGTGCAGCCTTGCCCCAGTGCAGTCTTGTCAGTGCAGCCTTGTCAGTGCAGCTTTGCCCCAGTGCAGCCTTGTCAGTGTAGCTTTGCCCCAGTGCAGCCTTGTCAGTGCAGCCTTGTCAGTGCAGCCTTGTCAGTGCAGCCTTGCCTCAGTGCAGCTTTGCCCCAGTGCAGCCTTGCCCCAGTGCAGCTTTGTTAGTGCAGGTTTGCCCCAGTCCAGCCATGTCAGTGCAGCTTTGTGCACTCGGTGTAGATTCAAAAAATGGCGCCGAGACTGCAGGGAGCCGAGATACACATACCCGAGTGTTCTCGGCTTTTTCCGGCGTCGCCGCAACGCCCAGTCCCGCCCCTGGACCTGTGTTATGTCCATCATAGGGCGGGACTGGGCGTGACTGTGAGCGGCGCAGAAAAAAGCCGAGAACACTCGGGTATGTGTATCTCGGATCCGACAAGAGCAAAAAAAAAACTGCTTGGTGTCAGTGTGACGGGGGGGGGGGGGGGGGTGATTAGGGGGTGATCGGAGGTGTAAAGTATGCCTGGCATGTTCTACTGTGAGGTGTAGTGTTGTGCAACTCACTCAGATGTCTTCTCTCCTCGGCGCCGGAACGGAAAATGCCGAGCCGAGGAAAGATGGCATCACATCCCCTGCCTGTGTGTACTACACACAGGCAGGGGACGATTCTCATTGGCTGGGAGCGATCGCGAGGGGGGGGGCACAAATGTATGGCCTCCCCCTCATCTCTGAACGCTCCCAGACCAAAGCCGACCGCCTCAGGCACCGGTACGTGATTTTGCCTGCCCGTGCCATTCTGCAGACGTATATCTGCGTGAGGCGGTCGGCAAGTGGTTAATGTGCTCTGTGCAGAAACTTCAACTGGATGAATCTGTCTTTGGCCACAATCATGGAGGGAATAAACAATGTAATGCAGTCTTCCAATGTGAGTCTTTTTTTTTTTTTTAACCAGCGGGTTAAAACTAAAAAGCTTACCTGATTCCCCCATCCACACATTCAGGGTGGATTGGGGAATCCTGCTGTGTCATTATATTCTGACAATGGGAAGGCTTCGCCGCCATCAGAAAAACATGATCAGTGCTGCAGGCTATAACCTGTAGCACTGATCGAGAGGACATTTTCCAGCAGGGCGGTTGTACAGAAGTCGATTGGTACAACCACAGTGTCCTATCATGGATCGAAATTCAGCCAGTCTCTGCTGAATCGGTCAAATTTTGATCCATATATGGGCAGCCTAAACCATTAAAATAAGGTGGGATGTGTGTAGGCAGTCTATGGTGATACAGCAGCCGTATAGGAGATGTAACGCTCATCCTAATTTTGGGTTTGGGTGAGCGGCCCTGAACACAGTGTGCCTGTCAAATTACAGGCTTATGTAGACTGCCTGCACGCTGCACTTAGTGGCTCAGGACGCCTAAACAAGCAGACGATTGATGGTCTATGCACCTCAGTGAGTGTATAATTGAAGCCTTAACGCAGAATCAAAAGTAAAATATAAAAAGTTGCGAACAGGCAGGGTCCTTTTTTTTTTTTTTTTTTGCAGAAGAGACATGCAGTGTCTCTTCTATAATAAAATACACTTACCTGCCTGTTCAAAAACCTCAGTAGAATGTATACTGAGCTGTGCATGTGCAGCTCAGTTTACATACCAGTGCGCTAGAAAACATACAAAAAGTGCAGCGCAAAAAACATTGCCCTGCTGGTATCTAGCAATGATGAAAACCAAAAGTGTGATTGAAAACTGATAACAAGTTGTAAAAAATTGTAAAATAAAAATTGTTGCTGGACAGACCTGGTCCATACACAGTGCAATGCAATCAGTCCATCAATGCGATAAATGATGTAAACCTTGTATATAATTAAGAAGCCATGAATTAAAAAGAACTCCTTCTAGTCTGTAGATAGAAATTTATTGAAGCAAAAAATAGCCAAAACAAGTAACTGCTAAAAACAATGGGGGTCATTTACTATAGCGCAGCGGCGCTAATTGCCGCTAATTTGTGTCAATTTAGCGATAAAATGGTATTCACTATAGCGCTGGTGAGAAAATACTCCCAAAATCGAATTTATTATAGTTCCCTGAAATCAAATAGCGCCCAAACCCTTACTCTGCTAAAACCTGGAGAATTGCACATGGAAATAATGTTTAGAGCATGATATAATTGCCTAAATGGTACTGAAATATGCGGTATATTATTTAAAGATAATCTGCTTTTAAACTGTGTGAAAAAGTGATTTCTACACTGAAATATCTTTAAAAGTCTGAGAAGTGAAAAATTCCCCGTTTTGGACAACTAGGTGCCAACACAACTGAGCATGCTCAGACCTGAAAATAGCTCTCATTTTAACTCAAGTGTCTTTTTTACCCGGCGCTATAGTAAATACCAAAATGAGAGCTAATTAGAGAGCATTTTTTGGAAGTGAAAATCTGCTCTAGTCTAGTCCAATGCAAGTTTTAGACATTGATTCTAATGGAACAATTGTAACTTTCACAAAAAAAACCTTTTAATGTTGAGATGAAATGTATCTTTCTCTGAAATAAAATTTCCTTTGCAACATTGTTGCTTCTACTTAAAATATTTTGTTTTTAACCACTTCAATACAGGGCACTTATACACCTTCCGGCCCAGACCAATTTTCAGCTTTCAGCGCTGTCGCAATTTGAATGACAATTGCGCGGTTATACAACACTGTACCCAAACTAAATTTTTATCATTTTGTTCCCACAAATAGAGCTTTCTTTTGGTGGTATTTGATCACCTCTGCGGTTTTTATTTTTTACGAAACAAATAAAAAAAGACCGAAAATTTTGAAAAAAATAAAAGTTTTGCTTTTGTTTTTGTTTAAAAATTTTGTAAATAAGTAAGTTTTCTCTTTCACTGATGGGCACTGATAAGGCGGCACTGACAGGCACTGATAAGGCGGCAGCGATGAGGTGGCACCAATTAGCGGGCACTGACGATGGTCACTGATATGCGGCACTGATGGGCACTGGTAGGCGGCACTGATGGGTGGCACTGAGATGCAGCACTGATGGGCATTGATAGGCGGCACTAATGGGCACCCATGGGTGGCACTGGGTGGCACTGATAGGCGACACTGATAGGCTGCAAAGATGGGTTCTTATGGGTGGCACTGATAGGTGGCACTGCTGGGCACTGATACGTGGCACTGATGGGCACTGATACGCGGCACTGACACACAGCACTGATAGGCATCCCTGGTGACACTGGCAGTGGTAGGCATTGGAGTGGGCACTGATTGGCAGCTGCCTGGGCATTGATTGGCAGCTGCCTTTGCACTGATTAGTTTTTCCCTGGGGGTCTAGGGGGCATACCTGGTGGTCCAGTGTGGCTGGTTTCCCTGGTGGTCCTGGGCGGCTTCCCTGGTGGTCCTGGGCGGCTTCCCTGGTGGTCCTGGGTAGGATCCGAGGGGGGGCTGTGCTGATAAACAATCAGCACAGACCCCCCCTGTCAGGAGAGCAGCCGATCGGCTCTCCTCTACTCGCGTCTGTCAGACGCGAGTGAGGAAAAGCCGATCACTGGCTCTTCCTATTTACATCGTGATCAGCCATGATTGGACATGGCTGAGCACGTGTTAAAGAGTCTCCGTCAGAGACTCTTTACCTAGATCGGTGTTGCGGGGTGTCAGACTGACACCCCGCAACAACGATCGCCGCGATGCGCGCCCCCGGGGGCGCGCAGCGGCTCAATATCCTGAGGACATCATATGACGCCCAGTCAGGATATTGAAACCACTTTGCCGCCGTCATTCTGTTATATGGCGGGCGGCAAGTGGTTAAGAATGGTAGAATGTGGAATGTTTTGATAAAATATATTTTTCTTTGTCACTTTCACTTGTTACTCTCCATCTCACAACAATCTTTACCCAAACTGACACAGGTGTCTTTACAAACCACAAACAATACTATTGCTGATGCAAATTTAAAATGAAACACAATTTTTTGTGCTTTTTATTATTTCCAAATAATCATAATTTGAGACCAAAAAATGTGATATGTGTACCAACATCAGAAATCAAAATGTAATTCCCAAAAAATTGAGGGTAATATTCTACTCTCACCCACAAAAAAAACACCAAATATCACAGAATAAATCAAGAAGAATAACTCTTGAGTAATGTAATTCCATCACCTGTATGTCCAAAGAAATGCAGTATTTATGTGTTTTTATGTGTATTTATGTGTAGTTATGAGTAGGAGGTTCTCACACGTGACAGCTCCGTGGCTTAGAGGTTAGAACTTCTGCTTAGTATCCCTGAGCGTCTGGGTTCAAATCCCAAACATGCTGCTTCATGTTGTCTCATCTCCCAGGTCCCTATAGCTACAGTGGCTTGCGAAAGTATTCGGCCCCCTTGAACTTTTCAACCTTTTGCCACATTTCAGGCTTCAAACATAAAGATATAAAATTTTTATTTTTTGTGAAGAATCACCAACAAGTGGGACACAATTGTGAAGTGGAACGAAATCTTTTGGATTTTTGAAACTTTTTTAACTAATAAAAAAATGAAAAGTGGGGCGTGCAAAATTATTCGGCCCCCTTGCGTTAATACTTTGTAGAGCCACCTTTTGCTGCGATTACAGCTGCAAGTCGCTTGGGGTATGTCTTTATCAGTTTTGCACAATCGAGAGACTGAAATTCTTGCCCATTCTTCCTTGCAAAACAGCTCGAGCTCAGTGAGGTTGGATGGAGAGCGTTTGTGAACAGCAGTTTTCAGCTCTTTCCACAGATTCTCGATTGGATTCAGGTCTGGACTTTGACTTGACCATTCTAACACCTGGATACGTTTATTTGTGAACCATTCCTTTGTAGATTTTGCTGTATGTTTGGGATCATTGTCTTGTTGGAAGATAAATCTACGTCCCAGTTTCAGGTCTTTTGCAGACTCCAACAGGTTTTCATCCAGAATGGTCCTGTATTTGGCTGCATCCATCTTCCCCTCAATTTTAACCATCTTCCCTGTCCCTGCTGAAGAAAAGCAGGCCCAAACCATGATGCTGCCACCACCATGTTTGACAGTGGGGATGGTGTGTTGAGTGTGATGATCTGTGTTGCTTTTACACCAAACATATCGTTTTGCATTGTGGCCAAAAAGTTTGATTTTGGTTTCGTCGGACCAGAGCACCTTCTTCCACATGTTTGGTGTGTCTCCCAGGTGGCTTGTGGCAAACTTTAGACGAGACTTTTTATGGATATCTTTGAGAAATGGCTTTCTTCTTGCCACTCTTCCATAAAGGCCAGATTTGTGCAGTGTACGACTGATTGTTGTCCTATGGACAGACTCTCCCACCTCAGCTGTAGTTCTCTGCAGTTCATCCAGAGTGATCATGGGCCTCTTGGCTGCATCTCTGATCAGTCTTCTCCTTGTCTGAGCTGAAAGTTTAGAGGGACAGCCAGGTCTTGGTAGATTTGCAGTGGTCTGATACTCCTTCCATTTCAAAATGATCGCTTGCACAGTGCTCCTTGGGATGTTTAAAGCTTGGGAAATCTTTTTGTATCCAAATCCGGCTTTAAACTTCTCCACAACAGTATTACGGACCTGCCTGGTGTGTTCCTTGGTCTTCATGATGCTCTCTGCGCTTTTAACAGAACCCTGAGACTATCACAGAGCAGGTGCATTTATACAGAGACTTGATTACACACAGGTGGATTCTATTTATCACCATCAGTCATTTAGGACAACATTGGATCATTCAGAGATCCTCGCTGAACTTCTGGAGTGAGTTTTCTGCACTGAAAGTAAAGGGGCCGAATAATTTTGCACACACCACTTTTCAGTTTTTTAATTGCTAAAAAAGTTTAAAATATCCAATAGATTTCGTTCCACTTCACAATTGTGTCCCACTTGTTGGTGATTTTTCACAAAAAATTAAAATTTTATATCTTTGTTTGAAGCCTGAAATGTGGCAAAAGGTTGAAAAGTTCAAGGGGGCCGAATACTTTCGCAAGCCACTGTATGTCTAAATGTAGAATTTATGTGTAGGAGGGTTCCACCACCATTGTAAATCTTTTCCAGATAGACTAGCCAAAAGTATTGGGACGCCTGCCTTTACACACACATTTAATGGCAGCCCAGTCTTAGTCCGTAGGGTTAAAATTTGATTTGGCCCACCCTTTGCAGCTAGAACAGCTTCTAGGAAGGCTGTCCACAAGGTTTAGTGTGTCTATGGGAATGTTTGATCATTCTTCCAGAAGTGCATTTGTGAGGCAAGGCACTGATGTTGGATGAGAAGGCCTGGCTCACAGTCTCTGCTCTAATTCAGCCAAAGGGTGTTCTATCGGGTTGAGGCCAGGACTCTGTGCAGGCCAGTCAAGTTTCTCCACCCCAAACCTGCTCATCCATGTCTTTATGGACCTTGCTTTGTGCACTGGTGTGCAGTCATGTTGGAACAGGAAGGGGCCATCCCCAAACTGTTCCCACAAAGTTGGGAGCATGAAATTGTCCAAAATGTCTTGGTATGCTGACGCCTTAAGAGTTCCCTTAACTGGAGCTAAGAGGCCAAGCCCAACCCCTGAAAAACAACCCCACATCATAATCCCCCCTCCACCAAATCATTTGGACCAGTGCACAAAGCAAGATCCATAAAGACATGGATGAGTGATTTTGGGGTGGAGGAACTTGACTGGTCTGGACAGAGTCCTGACCTCAACACAACAGAACACCTTGGGGATGAATTAGAGAGGAGACTGTAGGTCAGGCCTTCTCATCCAACATCAGTGCCTGACCTCACAAATGCACTTGGAAGAATGGTCAAACATTCCCATAGACACACTCCTAAACCTTGTGGACAGCCTTCCCAGAAGAGTTGAAGCAGTTGAAGCAAAGGGCAGGCCAAATGAGTTTTGAATCCAATACTAATACTGGGATGCTATTACAGTTCATGTGCGTTTAAAGGCAGGCGTCCCGATACTTAGGCCAATATATTGTATATTGCTTGTGACACTGAGCATGGCTATGGACTTAGGGCTGGTTCACACCACAGAGATGCAGAAAACATGTGTGAGGCTGCCTGGTGGCTAAGTGGGTAGCAGTTCTGTCTAGCAGCACCTGGGATGTTGGTTCAATTCCCCAACATGCTAATGCTTGTGTTGAAGTTTATATGTTCTCCCTGTGTGGGTTTCTCACTACAATCCAAAGACATGCTGACATATTATTTGTCTCCTGTCGAAATAGGTTCTAATGTAAGAAAGTTACTTTTGGACTTTAGATTGGAAGCTCATTCCAGCCAGGGACTGATGTTAATGTTTGTTAGCACTAATCATGCCCAGGGACTTGGACATTTAAAATTGTAGGGTTTACACTGCACAGGTACATATGCTTAGAAAACTGTTGCTTTGTTTATGTGGATGCAAATGGACTTTGATCTTTGGCCTGTAGTTGGAGATTTGATGCACATAGCCAAGGCCTAACACAGTTGCGAATAGTATTATGTGTTCCTGCTCATCAGGTGCAATCACTTTACATATACATGAAGAGATGAAAGATACTGGTGGGCGTGTACTTCTATTGGGCGTGTCAGTGTGCTAACAATACAACCTCTCTTATATAAAGGCCTGCAGTAGGGGGGGTTCGTTTGGCCTGAGAAGGTCAGGTTTTTTGCTGTGATTTGTGGGGGAGAAGGAATGATATTGTGCCTATTGACAAATGCCCAACTAGGGATATTTGCTGAATTTCTTGTGCATTTTTTCAATCAAAAGTGGGTTTATGTGGCCATGCTGTCAATGTTGTGTGTGTATTGTTCCTGTCTGATCATGCAAACATGTATATGTGGATTGTGGGCTGGTGGTGTGTGTTTTGAATAAGTCTTTTTTAATATTATGTTGGAATGCTTTGTAAGAATGACTGTTAAGTATGTTTCTATAATCTTGTAAGCTCCTATGAGCAGGGCCTTTAAAATCCCATTGCTAAATGTAGCACCATATATCCTGTCCAATTTTTTTTGAAGCTAGTAAATGAATGTACATATTTTTTTTTTCTGCTGGTAAAATAAAAGTACATTATTGAGCTTTGTTGTGGTGTTTTTTTTTCTTCTACTTTTCTTTCTCTTTAGTTTTTGTGGGTGGTGGTTTTGGGAAAGTGCAATATCTCTCATATCTTATTTCAATATGTATTTGTGCACCAAAAAACAAATATCTTCGCCCTGGTTCACATTGATGCTACTTTGAAATGGCGCTACTTCACTTGAAGTAGCACGATTTCAAAGTAGCAAGGTCAGCGTGATTTCAGGTACTACTTGATAGACATCCTTGTTGCTTCATACACAGATGACTATTGAAGTCGCACCTGAAATCGGCAAAAGTAGTGTAGGAACTACTTTAGCAAATTGGTGCGGCGCCACAAAATCGGTGTTGCATTGATTGGAACAGTGCCATTGTTGCCAATAGTCATGCGATTTGATCTCTCAAGTCGCATGACAAATTGCTCCAATGTAAACCTAGGCTTCTGCACATTTGCAAGTAAATGATAAAGATTGAATCTTTATATATAACAGCTGTGGAGAATTGCAGGTAATGAATTCAGCTGGTGGGTAGGCAGTGTTGTATGTGTCAGCTTTAGTTCACTTTGGTGCAATTTGACATGTCAAAGCAGTGGCAACTGCAGCATTTTAATTGGTGCAACTTTGGGGAGCAATTTGTATTGATATCAGTGCAGAAATCTGCACAGATGTCTCTGAAATTGCCCCTGCAGTTGGGACTGACATGCAGGAATGAAATTGTGTGATTTCAGCTGAACGATTTCCTCCCTCTGTCAGTGTGAACCAGGGCTCAAACTGGGCCTTTTATTTTTGTCATTCACCTGCTGCTAACCCAGGGACACAATTTCTTATCGAACGCCTTTAAATATCATGAGTAGAAATACAAATTTGCATATCTGCAAATAAACAAAAATAATAAAATTCTAATCGTGGTTGCAATCAAATATTCGCAGCAGCGATCAAGAGTGTGGTTTCGCCTTTTGACCCAGAAAAAAGTCATTGTAATCACCCGGAAGTTCCTGTGCTGGTCAGGATCTCCATCTAGGTGGACATGGCGAGGTCCCTCTTTAGCAAAGAGGAGGTGCTGCTCATTTTCCGGATACGGGTATGATATGTACTTGTGCTTAATCAATGTGGGGGGGATATAGTAGTTAGATTTGGTGTGGGTGGGGTTCATTGATTTGTTTGGCATCCCTGCACATTTGCTTCTGGCCCATGTGCGCACATCACTTCCTGCATTTGTTATGCTGATGTAAATGCAAGTATGAATGAGAGCTCCTTTCTATTAAAATATATATGACTTGTTTGACAGTTGGGCGACTTTGGACCTCCGAGTTGCTTGACAAGTTGTACCTGATGATAATCAATGATAACTAGGGATGGGCCAAACACTCCCCTGTTCGGTTTGCAGCAGAACATGCAAACAGACAAAAAATTTGTTCAAACACGCGAACACTGTTAAGGTCTATGGGACACGAACATGAATAATCAAAAGTGCTAATTTCAAAGGTTAATATGCAGGTTATTGTCATAAAAAGTGTTTGGGGACCCGGGTCCTGCCCCAGGGGACATGTATCAACGCAAAAAAAGTTTTAAAAACGGCTGTTTTTTCAGGAGCAGTGATTTTAATAATGCTTAAAGTGAAACAATAAAAGTGTAATATTCCTTTAAATTTCGTACCGGGGGGATGTCTATAGTATGCCTGTAAAGTGGTGCATGTTTCCCATGTTTAGAACAGTCTGACAGCAAAATGACATTTCTAAAGGAAGAAAAAGTCATTTAAAAGTGCTAGCGCTAGTTCCGGCTATTACCGGTGTTCTGCTGAGATGGTTCCCCCCGGCGGATAAGGACTCTCCTGTACTGCGCAGGCGTAGTGCTTGCGCAGTACGAGCCGCCGAAAATAGCCGAAGCTGAACACCTGTGAGTTAGCTGTACACGGTGCCTGTAACAGGGCCGCTCGCCATATTTTTATTTTGACTCTATGTCCACTTTGATGGTGGGGCTTGAACCTGGACTCAGGGCAGAATGTAGTACACAGGCGCCGTGTAGAGCTGACGATCAACTTCAACTTCTGAGACTTTCGGCGTCTCCGTAGTAGTTCATACTGCACAAGCGCAGCGCATGCGCAGTACAGGGGGGTCCTTATCCGCCAGGGGAACTTTCTCGGCAAGACACTGGCTATTAATGAATTGTCGGTCCCGACAATACACATAAAAGTTCATTGATAAAAACGGCCTGGGATTCCCCCACAGTCCATTACCAGGCCCTTTGGTTCCGGTATGAATATTAAGGGGAACCCCAAACCAAAATTTAAAAAAAAAAAGTGTGGGGGTCCCCCCAAATTCCATACCAGGCCCTTCAGGTCTGGTATGGATATTAAGGGGAACCTCGTGCCAAAATGAAAAAAAAATGGCGTGGGGGGTCCCCCTCAAAATCCATACCAGACCCTTCAGGTCTGGTATGGATATTAAGGGCAACCCCACGCCAAAATTTAAAAAAAATGATGTGGGGGTCCCCCTCAAAATCTATACCAGACCCTTCAGGTCTGGTATGGATTTTAAGGGGAACCCTGTGCCAAAATTGAAAAAAAAATGCTGTGGGGGCCCCCTCAAAATCCCTTGCCCGGTGGTTGTGGGGGTCTGTGGGCGGGGGGGCTTATCGGAATCTGGAAGCCCCTTTTAACAAGGGGACCCCCAGATCCCGGCCCTCCCCTGTGTGAAATGGTAACGGGTACATTGTACTCCTACCATTTCACAAAAAAAGTGTCAAAAATTGTAAAAAACACACAGACAGCATTGGACAAGTCCTTTAATAAAAAAGAAAAAATTCCAGCAATGTAATCCTTCCTCGTCCCGGGATACGGAGAAAGACGCCGCCACGACACGATCTGCCTCCATAGGAGGAGCCCGCTGAATGATGCTAGACCTGCCGTGACAGTTCTTAAATAGCTGAGGGCGGGGCACAATGAGGGAAATGCCGCGGGGTTACCAGTGACATGTATGGGTGACCCTGCTCCCCTCTGACGCCATGGAAACCCCCGTAGAGTCAGAGGGGGGCGGGGTCACCTGTACATGTCACTGGGTAACCCCGCGGTGTTTCCCCGTTGCGTCAGAGGGGGCGTGGTCACCCGTGCATGTCACGGGTGGCCCCGCCCTCAGCTTTTTAAGACCTGTCACGGCAGGTCTAGCGTCATTCAGCGGGCTCCTCCCATGGATGGAGGAGGATCTTGTCATTGCGGCGTCTTTCTCCGACGAGGAGGGATTACATCGCTGGAATTTTTTTTTCTTTTTTAATAAAGGACTTGTCCAATGCTGTGTCTGTGTCTTTTACAATTTTTTACGAAATGGTAGGAGTACAATGTACCCGTTACCATTTCACACAGGGGGGGCGGGATCTGGAGGTCCCCTTGTTAAAGGGGACTTCCAGATTCCGATAAGCCCCCCGCCCACAGCCCTCCACAACCACCGGGCAAGGGTTGTGGGGATGAGGCCCCTCTCCCCATTAACATGGGGACATCCTCCCCATGTTGAGGGCATGTGGCCTGGTACGGTTCAGGAGGGGGGGCTCTCTCGTCCCCCCTCTTTTCCTGCAGCCTGCCAGGTTGCGTGCTCGGATAAGGGTCTGGTATGGATTTTGAGGGGGACCCCACGCCATTTTTTAAAAAATTTTGGTGCAGGGTTCCCCTTAATATCCATACCAGACCTGAAGGGCCTGGTATGGAATTTGGGGGGACCCCCACGCCATTTTTTAAAAAATTTTGGTTCGGGGTTCCCCTTAATATTCATTCCAGACCCAAAGGGCCTGGTAATGCACTGTGGGGGATCCCAGGCCGTTTTTATCAATGAACTTGTATGTGTATTGTCGGGACCAACAATTCATTAATAGCCGGCACTTTTAAATGATTTTTTTTTCTTTGAAATGTCATTTTGCTGTCAGACTGTTCTAAACACGGGAAACATGCGCCACTTTACAGGCATACTATAGACACCTCCCAGGTATGAAATTTAAAGGAATATTACACTTTTATTGTTTCACTCTAATGCCCCGTACACACGGTCGGATTTTCCGATGGAAAATGTGTGATAGGACCTTGTCGGAAATTCTGACCATGTGTAGGCTCCATCACACATTTTCCATCGGATTTTCCGACAAACAAAGTTTGAGAGCAGGATATAAAATTTTCAGACAACAAAATCCGTTGTTGGAAATTCCGATCGTGTGTACACAAATTCGACGGACAAAGTGCCACGCATGCTCAGAATAAATAAAGAGGTGAAAGCTATTGGCCACTGCCCCGTTTATAGTCCCGACGTACGTGTTTTACGTCACCGCGTTTAGAACGATCGGATTTTCCGACAACTTTGTGTGACTGTGTGTATGCAAGACAAGTTTGAGCCAACATCCGTCGGAAAAAATCCTAGGATTTTGTTGTCGGAATGTCCGAACAAAGTCCGACCGTGTGTACGGGGCATAAGCATATAAACCTTCAGTGTGAACTTTGGATTTTGCAGGTTTGAGCCCCATTGACTTCCACTATTCCAGCATAGGTGATCTGACAGGCATTATTGCCGGCAATAGCACTGCTTTCCATTTGCATTAGCGCTGAGTTTCTGAGAGTTGAAGTCTTTCTGGCCTTTTTTGAGAGCTATTTTTTGGCACTGCAGGATACTTTTTTGGCGCTATAGTAAATGACCCCCAATATGTCTTAAACACCACCAACAAGGTGATGTATGTGGCAACAATTATACAACAGCCAGCTGGAGGTGGAAGAAACACAGACCTGGATGGGTCGATCCTTGGAGCACCTCTTAGCCAGTGAGGTGGATGTGATGTGGGGCCGTTCATTGGGTGGAATCACAGAAGCATCGAGAAGCCGACTTCAAGGAAGGATATGCCTGGACCGCTCATGGATGACGTTGCTGAGGCATGATGTCTCACAGGCGAATGTTGACACTAGTAGCGCCTCCCCTCCTCTCGGGAGTCCGGTGATAAAGCCGAGGAGGTGGCGGGAACCGTCCGCTGACAGGCACTGGACCGGGAACGACCGTACCGAGGAGGAGGCAGAGCTATGGGGCTGTGGACTGCATGTCCAGCATGGAGTTGTGACCAGGGCAGCACGTGGAGTTTCAGGGCCATGCACCTTTTTCAAGTTACCCCATGAGTTGCCACAATGTATTACTATAGAGCCACAATACTCATGATTGTAGAGAGGATGAGATGACCCACCCAAGTGTGTTAACCTCCACATACCACATCAACAGAACATCAATTGTAGATTAGTACATTAACATTACCAGTACACACTAAATTGGTTAAAAATTCTATGTAATGTTGTAAAAATGTATGTTATAATATATTCTATATATTTAGTAAAATTGCTGTAATTAATGTACAAAGGTACACCAATGGAGTGTCTGTATCAGAAAACTATACGTCATAGCCCCCTTGTTTTACATTGTAACATAAAAGTAAAAATAAAAATATATGTGTATATAGACATCCGTCGGAAAAAATCCTAGGATTTTGTTGTCGGAATGTCCGAACAAAGTCCGACCGTGTGTACGGGGCATAAGCATATAAACCTTCAGTGTGAACTTTGGATTTTGCAGGTTTGAGCCTCATTGACTTCCACTATTCCAGCATAGGTGATCTGACAGGCATTATTGCCGGCAATAGCACTGCTTTCCATTTGCATTAGCGCTGAGTTTCTGAGAGTTGAAGTCTTTCTGGCCTTTTTTGAGAGCTATTTTTTGGCACTGCAGGATACTTTTTTGGCGCTATAGTAAATGACCCCCAATATGTCTTAAACACCACCAACAAGGTGATGTATGTGGCAACAATTATACAACAGCCAGCTGGAGGTGGAAGAAACACAGACTTGGATGGGTCGATCCTTGGAGCACCTCTTAGCCAGTGAGGTGGATGTGATGTGGGGCCGTTCATTGGGTGGAATCACAGAAGCATCGAGAAGCCGACTTCAAGGAAGGATATGCCTGGACCGCTCATGGATGACGTTGCTGAGGCATGATGTCTCACAGGCGAATGTTGACACTAGTAGCGCCTCCCCTCCTCTCGGGAGTCCGATGATAAAGCCGAGGAGGTGGCGGGAACCGTCCGCTGACAGGCACTGGACTGGGAACGACCGTACCGAGGGGGAGGCAGAGCTATGGGGCTGTGGACTGCATGTCCAGCATGGAGTTGTGACCAGGGCAGCACGTGGAGTTTCAGGGCCATGCACCTTTTTCAAGTTACCCCATGAGTTGCCACAATGTATTACTATAGAGCCACAATACTCATGATTGTAGAGAGGATGAGATGACCCACCCAAGTGTGTTAACCTCCACATACCACATCAACAGAACATCAATTGTAGATTAGTACATTAACATTACCAGTACACACTAAATTGGTTAAAAATTCTATGTAATGTTGTAAAAATGTATGTTATAATATATTCTATATATTTAGTAAAATTGCTGTAATTAATGTACAAAGGTACACCAATGGAGTGTCTGTACCAGAAAACTATACGTCATAGCCCCCTTGTTTTACATTGTAACATAAAAGTAAAAATAAAAATATATGTGTATATAGACACGTGAAAATATGCACTGCCACATATAAATATACACACATACGTGCACATAAAATTGTGTGCCTAACCCATACACACAGCCATTACTGTCTAAACCGCTGGCAACAAAAGTGAGTAGACCCCTAAGTGAAAATGTCCAAATTGGGCCCAAAGTGTCAATATTTGGCAGTGGCAGCCTTTATTTTCCAACGCTGCCTTAACCCTCTTGGGCATGGAGTTCACCAGAGCTTCACAGAATGCCACTGGAGACCTCTTCCACTCCTCCATGATGACATCAAGGAGCTGGTGGATGTTAGGGACCTTGCGCTCCTCCACCTTCCGGAGGCCCAACAGATGCTCAATAGGGTTTAGGTCTGGAGACATGCTTGTCCAGACCATCACCTATACCCTCAGCTTCTTTAGCAGGGCAGTGGTCGTCTTGGAGGTGTGTTTGGGGTCGTTATCATGTTTGAATACTGCCCTGCGGCCCAGTCTTCGAAGGGAGGGGATTATGCTCTGCTTCAGTATGTCACAGTACATGTTGGCATTCATGGTTCCCTCAATGAACTGTAGCTCCTCAGTGCCAGCAGCACTCATGCAGCCCAAGGCCATGACACTTTCACCACCATGCTTGACTGTAGGCAAGACACACTTGTCTTTGTACTCCTCACCTGGTTACCGCCGCAGGGCCGTCTTTAAGACAGGGCAAAAGGGGCAGCTGCCCTGGGCCCTGTCACTGTTGTGGGGCCCAAAGTCGGTGCCTCATACTTGCCAACAATTCCGTTGTCCCATGAAGTTTTAGTCCTGTATCAGATGACTCACGTGCAGACCCTGTGTTTACATGTAAATAATTCCGGCATTCATATGTAAATAAAGGTGGCATTCATATGTATATCATACCCCCTGAGGTCATATCCAACTTTTTGAGATGGGAACTAGGGACACCTATTAGCAAAAGTATGTAGGCATAGGGCACGCCCCCCTGTCACACCCCTTTAAAGAAGAGTTATACATAAAAAAAAAGATTAGTTAAACTCACAAATGCTTTTTTTTTACCACTACTACTCCTTTATACGGGAATTTGAAATTTACAAATGCAGCAATTTAGAAATTGGATGAAAGATTTAGCACTGGGAACATTTTTTGATAGATAAGTAGTGCATTTATTCACACTAGTGCCAGTGTGAATGTTCCCCGTACATTAGTGGTCAATGTAAATCCCTCCTTTCATTAGTGGTTACTGTGAATGCTTCTATTACATTGGTGGTCAGTGTAAACCCCTAGTACATTGGTAGCCAGTGTTGAAACTCCTCTTTATGTTGGTAGTCGGTAAAAAAAATCAGCATTGCCAATGATCACACCCTCCCCTCCCCCCATCACTGCCACTGATCCCAGGAGTTCTAGGATCCCTAGGAGTTTTCTGTCTATTGATGGGTCCGCTCAGCTTCCAAGTCCATGGTGTGCAGGCAGTGAGGAGATGATGTGCTGTAACCTCTAGCTACCAATCAGTGAGCAGTATTACTGTACAGTAATCTCTAGCAACCAATCAACAAGCAGAAATCATGTGCTGTAACCTCTAGCAACTAATCAGCGAGCCATAATGTGTGCTGTAACCTCTAGCAACCAGTCAGTAAGCGGCAATGATATGCTGTAACCTCTGGCAATCAATCGCAATTGCTGCCTGATCTGATAAAGTAAACTGATTTTGAGTTTAGCTGCTATTTATTGCATGTGTCAGAGCAGGTGGAGAGCAAAATTTCATGGGGGGGCCCCAAGAAATTTTTTGCCCAGGGTCCAATCAATATTAAAGACAGCCCTGCACACAAGCTTGACACCATCTGAATCAAATAAGTTTATTTTGGTCTCATCAGACCACAGGACATGGTTCCTGTAATCCATGTCCTTAGTCTGCATGTCTTTTGCGGGGTTTCTTGTGCGTCATCTTTAGAAAAGACTTCCTTCTGTGATGACAGCCATGCAGACCAATTTGATGCAATGTGCGGCGTATGGTCTGAGCACTGATCGGCTGACCCCCCACCCCTTCGACCTCTGCAGCAATGCTGGCAGCACTCATACGTCTATTTCCCAAAGACAACCTCTGGATATGACGCTGAGCACAAGCACTCAACTTCTTTGGACGACCATGGCGAGGCCTGTTCTGAGTGGAACCTGTCCTGTTAGAACACTGTATGGTCTTGGCCACTGTGCTGCAGCTCAGTTTCAGGGTCTTGGTAATCTTCTTATAGCCTAGGCCATCTTTATGTAGAGCAACAATTATTTTTTTCAGATCCTTAGAGAGTTCTTTGCCATGAGGTGCCATGTTGAACTTCCAGTGACCAGTATGAGAGAGTGAGAGCGAGAACACCAAATTTAACACACCTGCTCCCCATTCACACCTGAGACCTTGTAACACTAATGAGTCACAAGACACTAGGGAGGGAAAATGGCTAATTGGGCCCAATTTGAAGCTCTGGTGAACCTCATGCCCAAGAGGGTTAAGGCAGTGCTGGAAAATAATGGTGGCCACACAAATTATTGACACTTTGGGCCCAATTTGGACATTTTCACTTAGGGGTGTACTCACTTTTGTTGCCAGCTGTTTAGACATTAATGGCTGTGTGTTGTTATTTTGAGGGGACAGCAAATTTACACTGTTATACAAGCTGTACACTCAATACTTTACATTGTAGGAAAGTGTCATTTCTTCAGTGTTGTCACATAAAAGAGATAATAAAATATTTACAAAAATGTGAGGAGTGTACTCAGTTTTGTGAGATACTGTGTGTGTGTGTATACATATATATATATATATATATATATATATATATATATATACAGTGGGGACGGAAAGTATTCAGAACCCCTTAAATTTTTCACTCTTTGTTATATTGTAGCCATTTGCTAAAATCATTTAAGTTCTTTTTTTTCCTCATTAATGTACACACAGCACCCCATATTGACAGAAAAACAGAATTGTTGACATTTTTGCAGATTTATTAAAAAAGAAAAACTAAAATATCACATGGTCCTAAGTATTCAGACACTTTGCTCAGTATTTAGTAGAAGCACCCTTTCGATCCAATACAGCCATGAGTCTTTTTGGGAAAGATGCAACAAGTTTTTCACACCTGGATTTGGGGATCCTCTGCCATTCCTCCTTGCAGATCCGCTCCAGTTCTGTCAGGTTGGATGGGAAACGGTGGACAGCCATTTTTAGGTCTCTCCAGAGATGCTCAATTGGGTTTAAGTCAGGGCTCTGACTGGGCCATTCAAAAACAGTCACGGAGTTGTTGTGAAGCCACTCTCTTGTTATTTTAGCTGGGTGCTTAGGGTCATTGTCTTGTTGGAAGGTAAACCTTCGGCCCAGTCTGAGGTCCTGAGCACTCTATAGAAGGTTTTCATCCAGGATATCCCTGTACTTGGCCACATTAATCTTTCCCTCAATTGCAACCAATGTCCCTGTCCCTGCAGCTGAAAAACACCCCCCACAGCATGATGCTGCCACCACCATGCTTCACTGTTGGGACTGTATTGGACAGGTGATGAGCAGTGCCTGGTTTTCTGCACACATACCGCTTAGAATTAAGGCCAAAAAGTTCTATCTTGGTCTCATCAGAGGACCAGAGGATCTTATTTCTCACCATCTTGGAGTCCTTCAGGTGTTTTTGTTAGAAAACTCCATGCAGGCTTTCATGTGTCTTGCACTGAGAGGCTTCAGTCAGGCCACTCTGCCATAAAGCCCTGACTGGTGGAGCGCTGCAGTGATGGTTAACTTTCCACAACTTTCTCCCATCTCCCGAATGCATCTCTGGAGCTCAGCCACAGTGATCTTTGGGTTCTTCTTTATCTCTCTCACCAAGGCTCTTCTCCCCCGATAGCTCAGTTTGGCTGTACGGCCAGCTCTAGCAAGGGTTCTGATCGTCCCAAACATCTTCCATTTAAGGATTATGGAGGCCACTGTGCTCTTAGGAACCTTAAGGGCAGCAGAAATTTTTTTGTAACCTTAGCCAGATCTGTGCCTTGCCACAATTCTGTCTCTGAGCTCTTCAGGCAGTTCCTTTGCCCTCATGATTCTCATTTGCTCTGAATGCACTGTGAGGTGTAAGGTCTTATATAGACAGGTGTGTGGCTTTCCTAATCAAGTCCAATCAGTATAATCAAACACAGCTGGACTCAAATGAAGGTGTAGAACCATCTCAAGGATGATCAGAAGAAATGGACAGCACCTGAGTTAAATATATGAGTGTCACAGCAAAGGGTCTGAATACTTAGGACCATGTGATATTTCAGTTTTTCTTTTTTAATAAATCTACAAAAATGTCAACAATTCTGTGTTTTTCTGTCAATATGGGGTGCTGTGTGTACATTAATGAGGAAAAAAAACTTAAATGATTTTAGCAAATGGCTGCAATATAACAAAGAGTGAAACATTTAAGGGGGTCTGAATACTTTCCCTCCCCACTGTGTGTGTGTGTATATATATGTGTGTGTGTATATATATATATATATATATATATATATATATATATATACATACAATTAAAAATAAGATAAAAAATAAATAGGTGCATGCAAGAATAGAATTAATTGTGTCAACCATGATCGGATATACATAGAGGGCTCCCAGTCTACTGGAGTTGGGTTAAAAGCCAAGTCTATGACAAGCCAGAATATAAGAGAACTGATATAACATTGAACACCAAGACTGAAAGCAACATTTTCCATATGTATATATCTAGCATATGATTCAAAAGTATAGAATGTAAATCTAGGTCTTCGTTGAGGCCTCTGGGGAACAAACTATTTAATTCATAGATCCAGTAGGTTTCGTGGCTACACAATTTTAGAAACCTCTCATTTTCAGGTAAGTCCGATGAAATGGACTCCATGGCAAAAATCTTTAAATTGGACATGTTTTTATTGTGTTTCTGAGCAAAGTGTTGAGGAACACTGTGATTGGGTAATACGGTCACAATCAACCTGCGGTAATCACCAATCCTTTCACAGACAATTATTTTGGTGCGTCTAATATATAATAACAGGCATGGGCACGTGAGTCCATAAATTACATACTCAGTGCAGCATGTGATAAATTGTTTGATGGCGTAAACAATGCCTGCCGTATCTTGAAAGGATGACTGACCATGTGAAATAAATTGACATGTCAAACAAAGGGGCTTTCTACACTGAAATATGCCAACCCAATGATCAAACAATGGCCTCTGGGCAAATTTCCCCCCCCCTTCCTGGATAGCTTGCTGGGGGATAAACAATTTTAAGGGTTCCAAGCTTTTTTAAAGATGATCTGTGACATATAAAAGGACTCCCTTTTCCCCTTCCCCTGTGTCGAAGTTTTACATAGTTCCAGTAACTTACTATAAATCACCACATAAAAGGTTTCAATGTATTGCCCTTTCGAGTTATGGGGTAAAAGACTGATTTGTAGAAGAATGTTTTCACCATGCCAGAGCAAAATAGTGAGTTGCCACATCCCTATGTATATTGAAAAGAAGGACCCCCTAGGTGGGACTGTGAATGGCAACAGCACTACAAAGTGTATTAAAATGTATATTTATTGAAAAATTAGATTAAAAAAATCAATCACACGTGATGATAATTAAAACATATATGAACAATAAACAAAGACACAAAATGTCTTGCATGTGGAGATACGTGGAGCATGCAGTCCGTCCCCACATACAGGACAGGGAACAATGGATAATACTCAGTACACTTTTTCCTCCTATCTGAAGGATTGTGAACAGGCCTGACCTGGCCTACACTGGGAGACCACTCTACGACTAAGTACGTTTCTGCTACCAGTTCAACAAGTTTACTGTGTGGGGAAAGTGATACTGCATCATCCGTGGGGCATCATAGGCTGAAACAGAGGCTAGAATAGACATCCAACTATACCATCCACAGACAGGGACAATTCAGTCTCTGCCTAAATATTTGAGTAATGTGCCATTCACTTTATGCTGAACACACATTCTCCTATATAAATACCCCTGACAAAAGGGCTTGAACCTGAAACGCGTCGGATAATTATGAGTTTTCTCGGACATTGGAAAGTAACTACTAGGCCTATGTAAAATTTATTCAACTGCGAGAAATTTTGTGTCTTTTTTTATTATTCATGTATGTTTTAATTATCACGTGTGATTGATTTTTTTATCTTATTTTTCAATAAATATATATTTTAATACACTTGGTAGTGCCGATTGGGGTCTAACATGAATGTAAATGTCAGGATTTAGTATTCATTCGATTTTCTGTGAAGGAACTTCTCCCTCAGTTTGTAATTCATTGAGGATGTCAAGGGCCGACTGGTCATTTACATCGGTAGGAGGGGGAGAGTTACAATCTTCCCCCAAGATGGGAGAAGATGTGTTATTGGATTCTGATTTTGTGGCACTCATGGGTTAACTTGAGAAGGGCGTGGCCCTGAAACGCATTGTGTTGCCCTGGTCACAACGCCATGGTGGACGTCCAGTCCGTAGCCCCATAGTGGGTCGACTACTTTTGGTTTTCCGTGTTCACAACAGGTGGCTCTGCCTCCCACTCCGTACGGTCATTGCTGGCCCTGCTCATTTCCATGCCAGTGCCTGTCAGCCAGTGTCAACATCCACCTGAGATGTAGTACAGCTTCTATGAATGGAGGAGCTGGATGTAAAGGGCAGTTATTGTCTGGCTGTTGATGAGAGCCTATGACAGCTCATTGGTAGTATTAACCCCTTCCACACCAGAAGATTACGGTAGGGGGGCATAAAAGGAGGAGAATTTAACCTTAAAGAAGAGGCAGAAGCACAAGGAACACATCCTACTGACCCTAAGGAATTTTTATTTTATATTATTTATTTTATTTTACAGCATTTACAAAAGTGAGTACACCCCTCACATTTTTGTAAATATTTTATTATATCTTTTCATGTGACAACACTGAAGAAATGAAACTTTCATACAATGTAAAGTAGTGAGTGTACAGCTTGTATAACAGTGTAAATTTGCTGTCCCCTCAAAATAACTCAACACACAGCCATTAATGTCTAAACCACTGGCAACAAAAGTGAGTACACCCCAAGTGAAACTGTCCAAATTGGGCCCAATTAGCCATTTTCCCTCCCCGGTCTCATGTGACTCGTTAGTGTTACAAGGTCTCAGGTGTGAATGGGGAGCAGGTGTGTTAAATTTGGTGTTATCGCTTTCACTCTCTCATACTGGTCACTGGAAGTTCAACATGGCACCTCATGGCAAAGAACTCTCTGGGGATCTGAAAAAAAGAATTTTTGCTCTACATAAGGACGGCCTAGGCTATAAGAGGATTGCCAAGACCCTGAAACTGAGCTGCAGCATGGTGGCCAAGACCATACAGCGTTTTAACATGACAGGTTCCACTCAGGACAGGCCTCGCCATGGTCGATTAAAGAGGTTGAGTGCATGTGCTCAGCGTCATATCCAGAGGTTGTCGTTGGGGAATAGATGTACGAGTGCTGCTAGTATTGCTGCAGAGGTTGAAGGAGTGGGGGTCAGCCTGTCAGTGCTCAGACCATACGCCGCACACTGCATCAAATTGGTCTGCATGGCTGTCATCCCAGAAGGAAGGCTCTTCTAAAGATGATGCACAAGAAAGCCCGCAAACAGTTTGCTGAAGACAAGCAGACTGGAACCATATCCTATGGTCTAATGAGACGAAGATAAACTTATTTGATTCAGATGGTGTCAAGTGTGTGTGGCGACAACCAGGTGAGGAGTACAAAGACAAGTGTGTCTTGCCTACAGTCAAGCATGGTGGTGGGAGTGTCATGGTCTGGGACTCCATGAGTGCTGCCGGCACTGGGGAGCTACAGTTCATTGAGGGAACCATGAATGCCAACATGTACTGTGACATACTGAAGCAGAGCATGATCACCTCCCTTCAGAGACTGGGCCGCAGGGCAGTATTCCAACATGATAACGACCCCAAACACACCTGCAAGACGACCACTGCCTTGCTAAAGAAGCTGAGGGTAAAGGCGATGGACTGGCCAAGCATGTCTCCAGACATAAAACCTATTGAGCATCTGTGGGACATCCTCAAACAGAAGGTGGAGGAGCACAAGGTCTCTAGCATCCACCAGCTCCGTGATGTCCTCATGGAGGAGTGGAAGAGGACTCCAGTGGCAACCTGTGAAGCTCTGGTGAACCTCATGCCCAAGAGGGTTAAGGCAGTGCTGGAAAATAATGGTGGCCACACAAATTATTGACACGTTGGGCCCAATTTGGACATTTTCACTTAGGGGTGTACTCACTTTTGTTGCCAGTGGTTTAGACATTAATAGCTGTATGTTGAGGGGACAGCAGATTTACACTGTTATACAAGCTGTACACTCACTACTTTACATTGTAGCAAAGTGTCATTTCTTCAGTGTTGTCACGCGAAAAGATATAATAAAATATTTACAAAAATGTGAGGGGCGTACTCACTTTTGTGATATACTGTATATAGTGCCAACAGTTCCTGCAGTGCTTTACAAAATGAAGTTATGTCCCTTGTGCTTATTTTTATGTATTTTATATTGCCCACATATGGAGCCTGTTCGCACCGATGCATTGTAATAAATTATATGCATTAAAAAAAACTAATTTTGTGTTGTAAGCACGTTGCGTTAAAATTGAATGCAGTGCTTAATGTGTTTTCATCCTTGGTCACCTAGCAAAAAATTGACCTGTGACTCAAAAAACACATTGTGTGTTTCCATTGACTATAATAGACGGTCTGTTTTTTGTGCATTTTCCAAGCAGGGCATTAAAGATGCAGCAAGCAGGACTTTTCAAAAATGCAGCATGTGAACAGTTAGGCCCCTTTCACACTGGGGCGGTAGGGGGCGTCGGCGGTAAAACAGCGCTATTTTTAGCGCTGTTTTACCGCGGTATTCAGCCGCTAGCGGTGCGGTTTTAACCCCCCGCTGGCGGCCGAAAAAGGGTTAAAACCCCTCGTATAGCGCGGCTATAGCCGCGGTATTACCGCGGTATAGCCGCGTGGTCCCATTGATTTCAATGGGCAGGAGCGGTTTAGGAGCGGTGAATACACCGCTCCTTCACCGCTCCAGAGATGCGGCTTGCAGGAGATTCTTTCTTCTCCTGCCAGCGCACCGCTTCAGTGTGAAAGCCCTCGGGCTTTCACACTGAACAAACAGCGGAGGCTGTTTAGGGGCGGTTTGCAGGCGCTATTTTTAGCGCAATAACGCCTGCAAACCACCCCAGTGTGAAAGGGGCCTAAGTGATTGTAACGGTTCGTTTTTTTTTTTTTTAAATGGCAAACACATCATGCTTACCTCCACTGTGCAGCTCGTTTTGCACAGAGTGGCCCTGATCCTTATCTTCTGGGGTCCCCCGGCGGCTCCTCCCCACATCAGATAACCCCCTAAGAGAATCGCTCCCCCGAGGGGGTTACCTTGCGGGCGTGCTCCCGAATCCAGCATTCGGCGTCCATAGCCACCGAATGTATGACTCTGCCCCGCCCCCCGTGTCATTGGATTTGATAGCAGCGGGAGCCAATCAGGACACGAGACACTGGCTAGAGCTGATGTGCTCGTCCCCGGCGTGAGAAAAAGAGGGTTCAGGTAAATAAAACGGGGGCACTGGGGGGGCTGCTGCACTGCAAGAGGTTTTTCACCTTAATGCATATAGGTGAAAAACCACGAAGGTTTACAACCCCTTTAACATATGATGTAAAAGGACTATTTTTCATGTATTTTTGCTATGCTGGGAAAGTGCATTTTTGAGGCCTTCTAGTGCGTTTTTAACCACCTTAACTCGGAAGTATTCACCTTAAACAAAATTAATGTCCTTTTTTTTCCCCACAAATAGAGTCTATATTGATTTCGAACAAGATTCCATGGTCATGTACAAAAACCTTGTTGGATGCTGGGGGGCAATACCTGCTCCTGAAGGGTAAGATTGGGGGGACAAGAGTAACCTTGGCTGCTTTTTATGCCCCTAATATACAACAAGACACATTTTTAAAGAAATTTTTGGATAAAACTATGAGATTTACGGAGGGTCAATTAATTATGGGGGGAGATTTGAATGCATCTCTAGTTCCAGGCGAGGATACTTCTTCAGGGGTCTCAGCTGTATCCTTGGGTGTTCGGAAGCGAATTGTTAGGTCACTCTACGGAGCAAGATTAGTGGATATATGGCGCCTCTTCCATTCTGGAGAAAGAGATTACTCTTTTTTTCTCAGCCCCACACAAGACATAGTCTCGTATAGATTATTTTTTTACTCCGCACAGTCAATTGCATGCAATAGAGGAAGTAAATATTGGGAAGATAACCTGGTCAGACCATGCACCAATTTTTTTGAAGGATAATCTCTCAGATATTCAACTACCCGGTCATGCAATGTGGAAACTGAATGAAAGCCTCCTACAAGACCCCTCTGTGATAGAGGAGGTACGTAAAGAGGCAAGGTGGTATTTTCAGACTAACGACACTCCCGAATGTAATTCGGGAGTGATTTGGGAAGCCCACAAAGCAGTGATGCGGGGAGTTTTGATCAAGCATGGGGCTAGGACTAAAAAAAAGAGAGAAGCCAAGATAACATCGCTAATGGCAGATATACATCGCCTGGAGATGCTGCATAAACAAACCCCTACTTTAACCGTGGAACGGTATCTTTTGACGACACGCAGACAGATCATAGATTTACTTTGTTATAAAGCTAAAAGAGCAATACAAATAGGAAAAAAGCAGAGCTAGGAGTATGGGAATAAATGCGGTAAACAACTCGCTGACTCCCTGAGGGAACAGCAATTAAGGACCTATGTCCCGATGATTATGGGAACTGAGGGTGAAAGATATCTGCTGCCAAGAGAAATAGCGCAGAGGTTCGGGGACTTTTATTCAGCTTTGTACAATTTACACTCGAACCCCCAAAATCAGACTGCGGTAGAGGAATATGTGTCAAATTCTGGTTTGCCTAGCCTGGCGTCTATTGCACGGCAGGAATTGGAAAAACCAATCACATTGGAGGAAGTTCATGAAGCGGTGAATTTGGCAAAGATGGGGAAGGCCCTGGGCCCAGACGGTTTCACCGCCCAATATTATAAGCTGCTCTTTCCTATTTTAGGACCTTATTTGGTTATAATGTATAATCGATTGGGAGATTCAGGTTCGTTCCAGATGGAATCCCTGAAAGCGTTAATCACGATCTTACTTAAGGAAGGTAAAGACCCATCACAATGCGGGAGTTATAGACCGATATCCCTTCTAAATGCGAATCTGAAGCTTTTCTCTAAGATCTTGGTGATGCAAGTCCAACAGTATCTACCCTCCCTGGTCCATTTGGACCAGGTAGGGTTTGTCCAGACACGGGAAGCATGAGATAATACGATTAGGACTTTGAATTTAATTCATATAGCTAATACTTCCAAAATCCCATCCTTATTTCTGGGAACAGATGCAAAGAAAGCTTTTAATCGCATTAATTGGCAGTTTATGTTTGCAGTGTTAAGACAAGTAGGGATGGGTAACAATATGATTAGATGGATTTCGAGTATCTATACACAACCATGAGCTCAGGTTAAGGTGAACGGGGTGCTATCTCAGCCTTTTAGTGTCACAAATGGAACGAGGCAGGGATGCCCACTGTCCCCAATACTATTTGTTTTGTCGTTGGAGCCCTTAATGTGTAGGATCCGGTCAAATCCAGATATAGGGGGTATATCAATAGGAGGTATGCAGTATAAAGCTTTGGCGTATGCAGATGATATGTTGTTTTCATTGACTAATCCGATTGTATCATTACCTAACCTTCTTCAAGAAATAGAGACATATAGCTCCTTATCAGACTTTAAGATCAACGTATCAAAATCCGAGGCAATGGGAGTTGGGATATCTAGCAACATATTAGGAACACTGAAGGCAAGTTACAAATTTAAATGGTCAGATCAAGCCTTGAAATACCTGGGAACTTTTATCCCAGCAAATCTTTCCCATACATACAATCTTAACCACTTCAGCCCCGGAAGGATTTACCCCCTTCCTGACCAGAGCACTTTTTACAATTCGGCACTGCGTCGCTTTAACTGCTAATTGCGCGGTCATGCAATGCTCTACCCAAACGAAATTTGCGTCCTTTTCTTCCCACAAATAGAGCTTTCTTTTGATGGTATTTGATCACCTCTGCCGTTTTTATTTTTTGCGCTATAAACGGAAAAAGACTGAAAATTTTGAAAAAAAATGATATTTTCTACTTTTTGTTATAAAAAAAATCCAATAAAGTAAATTTTAGTCATACATTTAGGCCAAAATGTATTCGGCCACATGTCTTTGGTAAAAAAAATGTCAATAAGCGTATATTTATTGGTTTGCGCAAAAGTTATAGCGTCTACAAACTAGGGTACATTTTCTGGAATTTACACAGCTTTTAGTTTATAACTGCCTATGTCATTTCTTGAGGTGCTAAAATGGCAGGGCAGTACAAAACCCCCCCAAATGACCCCATTTTGGAAAGTAGACACCCCAAGGAAATTGCTGAGAGGCATGTTGAGCCCATTGAATATTTATTTTTTTTTGTCCCAAGTGATTGAATAATGACAAAAAAAAAAAAAAATTTACAAAAAGTTGTCACTAAATGATATATTGCTCACACAGGCCATGGGCATATGTGGAATTGCACCCCAAAATACATTCAGCTGCTTCTCCTGAGTACGGGAATACCACATGTGTGGCACTTTTTGGGAGCCTAGCCGCGTACGGGGCCCCGAAAACCCAGCACCACCTTCAGGATTTCTAAGGGCATACATTTTTGATTTTACTCCTCACTACCTATCACAGTTTTGAAGGCCATAAAATGCCAAGATGGCACAAAACCCCCCCAAATGACCCCATTTTGGAAAGTAGACACCCCAAGCTATTTGCTGAGAGGCATGGTGAGTATTTTGCAGCTCTCATTTGTTTTTGAAAATGAAGAAAGACCAGAAAAAATTTTTTTTTTTCTTTTTTCAATTTTCAAAACTTTGTGACAAAAAGTGAGGTCTGCAAAATACTCACTATACCTCTCAGCAAATAGCTTGGGGTGTATACTTTCCAAAATGGGGTCATTTGGGGGGTTGTGCCACCTGGGCATTCCATGGCCTCCGAAACTGTGATAGGCAGTGAAGAGTGAAATCAAAAATTTACGGCCTTAGAAAGCCTGAAGGCGGTACTTGGTTTTCGGGGTCCCGTGCGCGGCTAGGCTCCCAAAAAGTCCCACACATGTGGTATCCCCGTACTCAGGAGAAGCAACAGAATTTATTTTGGGGTGTAATTTCACATATTCCCATGGCATGTTTAAGCAATATAACATTTAGTGACAACTTTGTGCAAAAAAAAAAAAAAATTTGTCTCTTTCCCGCTACTTGTGTCACAATATAAAATATTCCATGGACTCGACATGCCTCTCAGCAAATAGCTTGGGGTGTCTACTTTCCAAAATGGGGTCATTTGGGGGGGGGGTTGAACTGTCCTGGCATTTTATGCACAACATTTAGAAGCTTATGTCACACATCACCCACTCTTCTAACCACTTGAAGACAAAGCCCTTTCTGACACTTTTTGATTACATGAAAAAAATTATTTTTTTTTGCAAGAAAATTACTTTGAACCCCCAAACATTATATATTATTTTAAAGCAAATGCCCTACAGATTAAAATGGTGGGTGTTTCATTTTTTTTTTTTCACACAGTATTTGCGCAGCGATTTTCAAACGCATTTTTTGGGAAAAAAAACACACTTTTTTAAATTTTAATGCACTAAAACACACTATATTGCCCAAATGTTTGATGAAATAAAAAAGATGATCTTAGGCCGAGTACATGGATACCAAACATGACATGCTTTAAAATTGCGCACAAACGTGCAGTGGCAACAAAATTAATACATTTTTAAAAGCCTTTAAAAGCCTTTACAGGTTACCACTTTAGATTTACAGAGGAGGTCTACTGCTAAAATTACTGCCCTCGATCTGACCTTCGCGGTGATACCTCACATGCATGGTGCAATTGCTGTTTACATTTG
This sequence comes from Lithobates septentrionalis, assembly GCA_037952835.1. Lineage (NCBI taxonomy): Eukaryota > Metazoa > Chordata > Amphibia > Anura > Ranidae > Lithobates > Lithobates septentrionalis. The sequence continues at coordinate 605,164 of JBBDGP010000965.1, forward strand.
ACGCCAGACCGCCGCTTGCGTTCGCCTTAGCGCGAGAGCAGGGGGGACAGGGGTGCTTTTTATTTATTTATTTTTTTCTTTATTATTTTTTTGCTTTTTTATCTTATTTTTAAACTGTTCCTTTCATTTTTTTTTTTTTAAATCATTTTTATTGTTATCTCAGGGAATGTAAATATCCCCTATGATAGCAATAGGTAGTGACAGGTACTCTTTTTTGAAAAAATTGGGGTCTATTAGACCCTAGATCTCTCCTCTGCCCTCAAAGCATCTGACCACACCAAGATCGGTGTGATAAAATGCTTCCCCAATTTCCCAATGGCGCTGTTTACATCTGGCGAAATCTAAGTCATAAAATGCTCGTAGCTTCCGGTTTCTTAGGCCATAGAGATGTTTGGAGCCACTCTGGTCTCTGATCAGCTCTATGGTCAGCTGGCTGAATCACCGGCTGCATTCTCAGGTTCCCTGTTGAGACAGGAGAGCCAGAGAAAAACACGGAAGACGGTGGGGGGGGGGCATTCCCTCCCACTGCTTGTAAAAGCAGTCTAGAGGCTAATTAGCCGCTAGGATTGCTTTTACATGAAAGCCGACCGCTGGCTAAAAAGAATGATACCAAGATGATACCTAAACCTGCAGGCATCATTCTGGTATAACCACTCAAAGTCATGAATGGCGTACCTGAAGACAAAAAAATGGTTAACAATAAAGCACAGTAAACGGTAAAGTATAAAAAATTGCATACCTGAAAAGCAAACATGATAAAACATAATAACAATAAAACATTGCAGAATAGAATACAGTAAAAAAGAGCAGAACAATAGAGAGAGAATAGAGAGAGAGAGAACAATAAAACGACAACTATTTTTTTTTATTTTTGTTTGTGTTTTTTTTTTTTTTACACTTTTTTTTTGTAACTGTAACTTTTATAACTGTAACCGGTTCCAGGTTCGGGTCTCTCAAAATGCGATGGCATCTTGGGAGACCCTGTGAAAGTGTGTCCTAGTCTGTGGAATGCTGTACCCTACGCTAATACTCAACTAGTGAATGGTAGCGTTCAAAACATTCACCAATGCAAAGACCAGGATTGTCAGGACAGGAGGGACAATAATAGCGGGTGTCACGCCTATATCCGTGCTTGCTGCAGACACATCTTTTTTGGGGGGGTTCGTTGGGTAGGGGTACTCGGGAGGACATAAAGAAAATGCTTCTCATGCAACAGACTGCATTTGGTTGGGGATGTGAATGGGGGAAGTACGGGCGCTGCAGAAGCGGTGGGTTCCCAATTAGGATTGGCGAATGCAGCAGGAAGGGCACTATGGGCACGACGGGCCTGTGTTTGTCTTTTTGGTGGCAGCGGGACACTACTTGTGCTTGCCACCTCACCAGCTTGAACTGCACTTATGGGACTCGCCACGTCACCAAGTGTTACTGCAGTGCTGGTTTGACTACGACCGGGGTGTACTAGGGCGCTGGTGCTTGCCAGTTCACTAAAACGCTACAAAAAAATGTGACAGTGATCGATCGATACAGCACTTGGGTGGGCTGGACTGGGCTGGGCCGGGCGGAGGGGCAAAACGCAGGTGCTAGCAGGTATCTGGGCTGATCCCGCTAACACTGCGTTTTTGGGAACCCTAAACTGCTGGGGACGCTAGTATAGATCTGATCGGATCAGATATTGATGCGTTCAGATACTATACCACTAAGGGAGGTGTACGGTGCGTGTACGGTGCGTGCGTGGGTGTTCGCGGTACTGGCGCTAATCTAACGCTGCCTAGGGCGACGCATATCACCGCCGGGCGATCAGGGGGCTAAACCTTTATTAGGTAATAAACGGCGGGTGCCCTGACACTATAAAAAATAAACAAACTAACCAGCGTCACCCGTAACGGTTATACGGTGATCAGTGGTGAAAGGGTTAACTAGGGGGCCATCAAGGGGTTAAAACATTTATTAGATAGTATATGGGGGTCCCTGTCGCTATAAAACACTGACGGCGAACCTAAATATTTACGTCCCTAACTAGCGTCACCAGCGACACTAATACAGCGATCAGAAAAATGATCGCTTAGCGACACTGGCGACAGGGGGTGATCAAGGGGTTAAAACTTTATTAGGGGGGGTAAGGGGGGTACCCTAGACCTACAGGGGGCTAAACCTTTATTCGGTAATAAACGGCGGGTGCCCTGACACTATAAAAAATAAACAAACTAACCAGCGTCACCCGTAATGGTTATATGGTGATCAGTGGTGAAAGGGTTAACTAGGGGGCCATCAAGGGGTTAAAACATTTATTAGATAGTATATGGGGGTCCCTGTCGCTATAAAACACTGACGGCGAACCTAAATATTTACGTCCCTAACTAGCGTCACCAGCGACACTAATACAGCGATCAGAAAAATGATCGCTTAGTGACACTGGTGAGGGGGGGTGATCAAGGGGTTAAAACTTTATTAGGGGGGTAAGGGGGGTACCCTAGACCTAAAGGGGGGTAATACTCACTGCCCTAACACTGTAACTGTCACAAACTGACACTATGCAGTAATCAGGAAAAAAAAAAAAAAAAAACCTGCTTGGTGTCAGTTTGTGACAGGGGGGGGGGGCATGATTGGGGGGGGATCGGGGGGCGATCGGGGGGGGGGATCGGGGGTGTAATGTATGCCTGGCATGTTCTACTGTGTGTGTGTGTGTGTGTGTGTGTGTGTGTGTTTGGTGCACTTACATGTCATCTCTCCTCGGCGCTGGAACGGAAACTGGCCAGCCGAGGAGAGATGACATCACATCCTCTGCCTCTGTGTACTATACAGAGGCAGGGGATGTTTCTCATTGGCTGGGAGCGATCGCGAGGGGGGGGCCACGATCGGATGGCCTCCCCCTCGTCTCTCAATGCTCCCAGCCAAATGCCGACCGCAGCTGGCACCGGGGGGGGGGGGGTCCGATCGGACCCCCCACCCGCGGGAAGGCAATCACTTTTCAGGTACGTGATTTTGCCTGCCCGTGCCGCTCTGCTCACGTATATAGGCGTGAGGCGGTCGGCAAGTGGTTAATTTCCTACCAATATTACATAGAGTGCGAGTCCTCTTGGAAAGGTGGCAGAGAGGGTTCCACTCCTGGTTTGGGAGGTGTAATAATATTAAAATGAATATCCTGCCGAAGTTTTTGTATTTATTCCAAGCATTACCTATCGCTATACCTAAATATTATTTCAAACAGATGCATTCCCTTCTTGTCAGATTTATCTGGGCGAATAAACACCCAAGGATTAGCAGAGCCCTGTTGACTATACCCAAACAAAAGGGTGGACTAGCTGTACCAGACATGTACAAATACTATCAGGCGGCTTTATTAAGCCGCTTGATTGATTGGAGTAGACATGGAGATGGGAAGTCATGGCCGGGCCTGGAGCAGGCTCAGAGCAGTGCTTTACTGCAACGAGCCGCTTGGTGTTATAAGGACCTTCCGACTATTACGAAGGCACACCCTGTGATAGGACCCAGCCTAAAGATAGGCTTTGAGCTTTTTTCTAAGGGTAAACTTTCGGCAATAATATCACCGTTGTTTCCAATACTGGGGAATCCCCAGTTTGAGCCAGGTCTGAGGAAGGGAAATTTTACGGCATTGACGGAACAGGGGATCTTCCAGGTCTCTCATTTTTTAACAGGGAAAGCATGGCCCACGATATTTTCATTGACAACAGGATCTTTACCATACTGTTTGGATTTTTGGCGTGCGGTACAGCTGAGACATTTTTTGAGCACTTTAATCCTGCCAAGTAGTTATGGGCGCACTCTAACAATCTTTGAGGAATATTGTAACGGAAGCGGTGTATTCCACCAAACCCTTTCTAAAACGCACGCGCTGCTGGTAGCACCCTCGGAGGACTTTAGGTTGCCCTTTTTTAGGGGGTGGGAGAGAGATCTGGGCCGAACCTTTATGGAAGAGCAGTGTACTAATATGATATACAATACTGTATATTTGAGTCGTCAATCTGCATAGGAATGCAGGAGACAAATTTTAAGATTCTGTCCCGGTGGTACCGTACCCCAGCATTCCTAAACAAATGCTACCCGGAGGTATCAGATAATTGCTGGCGTTGCGGGGGGAAGGAGGGGACGTTAATGCATATTTTTTGGTCCTGCCCCAGAATAGAGAACTTTTGGAAGGAAATCCGGAGAATTGCTCAAAAATTTAGTGATCAGGAGATTCCAGAGGATCCATCTTTCTTCCTATTACAAGATACTAAAATCCCAGTTAAATCATATAAGAAATCTGCACATAAAGGGGGGGGGTGTGACCTGTCCATACCAACATAGTAAACGCTGACATGTCTCCATCCCAATTATTAATAACAAAAAGGGGAAAGAGAAAGCGGGACTTTAATGAGACGTGTCAACGCATAAATATTAATAAATTGGCCAGGCACATATAGAGTTGGCCTGTATCTAATATAAGTATAATTCGGACATAAATATTCTATAAACAGGGAAACACTGGGCGTAATCACAAAGGATTTACAACAATATTCATAAAAAACATCCTTTAATACTTCATTAGACATAAAGAGAATTGTTAAAAATAAATCAATCAAAGGTATGGTGGATACAAAACGTATACGGTTACAGTACAGGTAGTTGTTAGATTGTAGGCATCTTTGAGTTGTTAACTCTACGTGTTTCTTGGCTTACAACCAATCATCAGGAGTTCAGATGCATAATAACTAGAAAATAATGAAGCAGCCATTAATCCAATGATTGACATAAACATATCGAGAAACAAAGACTACAATAGTACTCACAAGTAAAATGGATAGATGATAAAATGAGAAGGTGGTCTGGCCGGCAGAGTCTCACCCGGGGCTGAGGCAAGGACCAGCCCCCCAGAGGTAAACCCCAAAGGGGGAGGAGGCCGCCATCAAAACCTGGACACCCCACACACAGTATGGCTCAATGAGAAAGGGGGAACCTGGCAAGCGCATGTGGAGTGCTATGGGGGGAGAAAAGAAGAAGAATCATGAGTGGAAGGGAGAGTGATGTGAGAAGACCATCCATGAGTAAACAGGAGGAAGTGACTAGGGGGTATAGCAAAAAACGTGGAGCACAAGAGGGAAGTGGAGTGATGATGAAAGTGAAGGGAATAGTGTATAAAGAGGTGAAGGCATGGATGGCTATGAGCAGTGAGGGAGATTACCTGTGATGTGAGTGTAGCGTGTGCCGGTCATCCCTCTACACGTCGAGACAGCATGTGGGGTGGGCTCGTCAGAGGCCGCCGCCATATACCCCAGACAGGGGGCGTGTCCCCGCCAGCGTCATGAGGGGACATCAGTGCGGCGCACAGGGAGGAGGGAAGGTCCACTCCCGATCATGTGATCTGGACGGAGTGCCCTCCCCCTGTTGCCATGACTCCCAAAGAATGGAACCGAGACGCCCGCAGTGCGGCCTCGTGAGATGCCGCACTAAGGGCGCAAACGCATGACGCTGATGCGTCAAGGTCACGGCCCGCCCCCACCGTGGTGTAGGGCGGGTGAGGGGCCGTGAACTGGGCGCATCACAACCCCGGGAATGAGACACAAGCAGACCAAGGACCAACCTCCCAGTACCTATATACCAGTGAGTGGTAAAAAACACATAATGGGGTAGTACAAGTAAAAGAGTAGAAAAGTATGCACTGAATTAAATCAGAATCAAAGTTGCATATAATGGTCAGCAAATGTTTAGCTGATGAAAAGGAAAAAAATAAGAAAAAGGAACAGAAAGCTATGATAAATTGGAAAAGTAAAAAACAAAGATGATACAGTGGGTTCTGGAATATGGTTGGTCAAGTCACGGAAATGGGTGTTTTCCACCCTAAATTGAATTATGCACATAAAGGGGGGGGTGTGACCTGTCCATACCAACATAGTAAACGCTGACATGTCTCCATCCCAATTATTAATAACAAAAAGGGGAAAGAGAAAGCTGGACTTTAATGAGACGTGTCAACGCATAAATATTAATAAATTGGCCAGGCACATATAGAGTTGGCCTGTATCTAATATAAGTATAATTCGGACATAAATATTCTATAAACAGGGAAACACTGGGCGTAATCACAAAGGATTTACAACAATATTCGTAAAAAACATCCTTTAATACTTCATTAGACATAAAGAGAATTGTTAAAAATAAATCAATCAAAGGTATGGTGGATACAAAACGTATACGGTTACAGTACAGGTAGTTGTTAGATTGTAGGCATCTTTGAGTTGTTAACTCTACGCGTTTCTTGGCTTACAACCAATCATCAGGAGTTAAGATGCATAATAACTAGAAAATAATGAAGCAGCCATTAATCCAATGATTGACATAAACATATCGAGAAACAAAGACTACAATAGTACTCACAAGTAAAATGGATAGATGATAAAATGAGAAGGTGGTCCGGCCCGCAGAGTCTCACCCGGGGCTGAGGCTCAGCCCCCCAGAGGTAAACTCCAAAGGGGGAGGAGGCCGCCATCAAAACCAGGACACCCCACACACAGTATGGCCCAACGAGAAAGGGGGAACCTGGCAAGCGCATGTGGAGTGCTATGGGGGGAGAAAAGAAGAAGAATCATGAGTGGAAGGGAGAGTGATGTGAGAAGACCATCCATGAGTAAACAGGAGGAAGTGACTAGGGGGTATAGCAAAAAACGTGGAGCACAAGAGGGAAGTGGAGTGATGATGAAAGTGAAGGGAATAGTGTGTAAAGAGGTGAAGGCATGGATGGCTATGAGCAGTGAGGGAGATTACCTGTGATGTGTGAGTGTAGCGTGTGCCGGTCATCCCTCTACACGTCGAGACAGCATGTGGGGTGGGCTCGTCAGAGGCCGCCGCCATATACCCCAGACAGGGGGCGTGTCCCCGCCAGCGTCATGAGGGGACGTCAGTGCGGCGGACAGGGAGGAGGGAAGGTCCACTCCCGATCATGTGATCTGGGCGGAGTGCCCTCCCCCTGTTGCCATGACTCCCAAAGAATGGAACCGAGACGCCCGCAGTGCGGCATGTCTCATTCCCGGGGTTGTGATGCGCCCAGTTCACGGCCCCTCACCCGCCCTACACCACGGTGGGGGCGGGCCGTGACCTTGACGCATTAGCGTCATGCGTTTGCGCCCTTAGTGCGGCGTCTCACGATGCCGCACTGCGGGCGTCTCGGTTCCATTCTTTGGGAGTCATGGCAACAGGGGGAGGGCACTCCGCCCAAATCACATGATCGGGAGTGGACCTTCCCTCCTCCCTGTCCGCCGCACTGACGTCCCCTCATGACGCTGGCGGGGACACGCCCCCTGTCTGGGGTATATGGCGGCGGCCTCTGACGAGCCCACCCCACATGCTGTCTCGACGTGTAGAGGGATGACCGGCACACGCTACACTCACACATCACAGGTAATCTCCCTCACTGCTCATAGCCATCCATGCCTTCACCTCTTTACACACTATTCCCTTCACTTTCATCATCACTCCACTTCCCTCTTGTGCTCCACGTTTTTTGCTATACCCCCTAGTCACTTCCTCCTGTTTACTCATGGATGGTCTTCTCACATCACTCTCCCTTCCACTCATGATTCTTCTTCTTTTCTCCCCCCATAGCACTCCACATGCGCTTGCCAGGTTCCCCCTTTCTCGTTGGGCCATACTGTGTGTGGGGTGTCCTGGTTTTGATGGCGGCCTCCTCCCCCTTTGGGGTTTACCTCTGGGGGGCTGGTCCTTGCCTCAGCCCCGGGTGAGACTCTGCGGGCCGGACCACCTTCTCATTTTATCATCTATCCATTTTACTTGTGAGTACTATTGTAGTCTTTGTTTCTCGATATATTTATGTCAATCATTGGATTAATGGCTGCTTCATTATTTTCTAGTTATTATGCATCTGAACTCCTGATGATTGGTTGTAAGCCAAGAAACGCGTAGAGTTAACAACTCAAAGATGCCTACAATCTAACAACTACCTGTACTGTAACCGTATATGTTTTGTATCCACCATACCTTTGATTGATTTATTTTTAACAATTCTCTTTATGTCTAATGAAGTATTAAAGGATGTTTTTTACGAATATTGTTGTAAATCCTTTGTGATTACGCCCAGTGTTTCCCTGTTTATAGAATATTTATGTCCGAATTATACTTATATTAGATACAGGCCAACTCTATATGTGCCTGGCCAATTTATTAATATTTATGCGTTGACACGTCTCATTAAAGTCCCGCTTTCTCTTTCCCCTTTTTGTTATTAATAATTGGGATGGAGACATGTCAGCGTTTACTATGTTGGTATGGACAGGTCACACCCCCCCCTTTATGTGCATAATTAAATTTAGGGTGGAAAACACCCATTTCCGTGACTTGACCAACCATATTCCAGAACCCACTGTATCATCTTTGTTTTTTACTTTTCCAATTTATCATAGCTTTCTGTTCCTTTTTCTTATTTTTTCCTTTTCATCAGCTAAACATTTGCTGACCATTATATGCAACTTTGATTCTGATTTAATTCAGTGCATACTTTTCTACTCTTTTACTTGTACTACCCCATTATGTGTTTTTTACCACTCACTGGTATATAGGTACTGGGAGGTTGGTCCTTGGTCTGCTTGTGTCTCATTCCTGGGGTTGTGATGCGCCCAGTTCACGGCCCCTCACCCGCCCTACACCACGGTGGGGGCAGGCCGTGACCTTGACGCATCAGCGTCATGCGTTTGCGCCCTTAGTGCGGCGTCTCACGATGCCGCACTGCGGGCGTCTCGGTTCCATTCTTTGGGAGTCATGGCAACAGGGGGAGGGCACTCCGCCCAGATCACATGATCGGGAGTGGACCTTCCCTCCTCCCTGTGCGCCGCATTGACGTCCCCTCATGACGCTGGCGGGGACACGCCCCCTGTCTGGGGTATATGGCGGCGGCCTCTGATGAGCCCATCCCACATGCTGTCTCGACGTGTAGAGGGATGACCGGCACACGCTACACTCACACATCACAGGTAATCTCCCTCACTGCTCATAGCCATCCATGCCTTCACCTCTTTACACACTATTCCCTTCACTTTCATCATCACTCCACTTCCCTCTTGTGCTCCACGTTTTTTGCTATACCCCCTAGTCACTTCCTCCTGTTTACTCATGGATGGTCTTCTCACATCACTCTCCCTTCCACTCATGATTCTTCTTCTTTTCTCCCCCCATAGCACTCCACATGCGCTTGCCAGGTTCCCCCTTTCTCGTTGGGCCATACTGTGTGTGGGGTGTCCTGGTTTTGATGGCGGCCTCCTCCCCCTTTGGGGTTTACCTCTGGGGGGCTGGTCCTTGCCTCAGCCCCGGGTGAGACTCTGCGGGCCGGACCACCTTCTCATTTTATCATCTATCCATTTTACTTGTGAGTACTATTGTAGTCTTTGTTTCTCGATATATTTATGTCAATCATTGGATTAATGGCTGCTTCATTATTTTCTAGTTATTATGCATCTGAACTCCTGATGATTGGTTGTAAGCCAAGAAACGCGTAGAGTTAACAACTCAAAGATGCCTACAATCTAACAACTACCTGTACTGTAACCGTATATGTTTTGTATCCACCATACCTTTGATTGATTTATTTTTAACAATTCTCTTTATGTCTAATGAAGTATTAAAGGATGTTTTTTACGAATATTGTTGTAAATCCTTTGTGATTACGCCCAGTGTTTCCCTGTTTATAGAATATTTATGTCCGAATTATACTTATATTAGATAATGGCCAACTCTATATGTGCCTGGCCAATTTATTAATATTTATGCGTTGACACGTCTCATTAAAGTCCCGCTTTCTCTTTCCCCTTTTTGTCATATAAGAAATCTATTCTATGTCATCTGCTGAATGCAGCTAGAGCATGTATTCCACTCACTTGGAAGCAGGCACAACCACCAATGGTAGGATTGTGGCTTAAAAAAGTCGAACAATTGAACCTTATGGAAGATTTGGTTTGGACATCCTGGGAAAAAAGAGGGACATATCTGAAAACATGGTCTCCATGGAATCTTTTCATTAATACAGAAGAGGGAAAAAACCTTATAGATTTAAGTCCTAATGACTGAAAACAGAAGATGTGGCCATTGGATTCTTGGCAGGGGAGGGGAATGTGGGGGAGAGGGGGGGAGGAGGGGATGGGGAGGCGGGAGATGGGCTCTGCCCCTCCCTCCCCTTAGGTGTTTTATTTATTTATTTTTTGGTGTTTTGTGTGTTTTTTTTTTTTTGTAAATATAGAGGTAAGAGAGAGTTAGACACTTAAGGAAAATATAGATAGAACCCCCCAGGACGGAGTTGGAGATATATTTTGATTAGGGATGGGAAAGGATCTCTGCCTTAATGCCTTTGGGGGATTGTAATGAGGTTTTGACTTTGTTGTAATTAGAGAGCATGGTCTTGGCTTTAGAAGAAAATGAATTTATTTGTATATTTGATTAGCATATAGACATGCATAATATGTTATATTTGATGTTGGTAAAGTGTATGCCTTTCTTCCTCTTAAACCAGTAATAAAAATATTAAATATGAAAAAAAAAAAAACAACAAATTTTGTGTTTTAAGCACGTTGCGTTAAAATTGAATGCAGCGCTTAATGTGTTTTCCTGGTGCCTCCATGGCAGCATACTGGTGATAGAGCTCCGCCTCGACTCCTCCCTCAGGACTAGTGAATAGCATAAATAAAGGCATAGTCCCTCCCCCAACATTCTTCTTTTTTTCCTCATACCTCTTGTGCTGGTGAAGAGTAGCAGTACGTCCATACCTCTGCCTTAGCAGCATCCGCCGGGTTTAGCCTTTCCCGTGCGCAGTCCCTGTTCTTGGGCCGCTCACAGCGCTGATAAGACTGGAAACCCTCTGTGGATCTGTTGGGGTCTTCTTGCAGAGTTTCCTCTCAGGAACGCAGTCTGCCACCATATCCTATGATGAATGCAAAGGAGTCGCAAAAGGATCAGCTCTCATTTTTCCCAGGCTTGTGGTTTTCTTTTATTTATTTTTCATTTTATTTAAAAAAAATAAAAAGGCATATGTTGTTTTCTCTCTTTCTTCCCTCTTTCCTCCCCTTTTTCTTTCCCTTTTTTTTAAAAAAAAAAGAAAGGAAGAAGAGTTTCTGTTTTACCTTTCAGGTTGAGACATGGTGCCTCATCATACTACCATTACTGTGTCTTTAAATCAGTATTTTTACTCCTTGTGCGGCGGGGGGGCTGCAGGTGCCTTGTCTTTCCTTAAAGTGCAGCTGCTCGGCAGTAGAGACGGCGCTGGCCGGTGTCCCCGCCGCCATATTGCGCATGCGCGATTCGGGCGAGGTAGAGATTGGCGCCGCCTCTACTGCGCATGCGTGGTCACTCGGCGCTTCGGCGGCCATTTTAGTTTCTGGGAAAAGGGCCAGTTTTTTGCCCTTTTCCTTACAAAAAACCCCAAAAAAAACATTTTTTAACTATGAGTGGTGGTTCATGGGATTAGCCCACCCACCTAGAGAGTATTTAAAGGTCAGCTTCAGGATTGGCTGTCAGAGTCTCCTCGGCTGTGCCCTGTTCGCTGACGCATGCTCTGTGGTAAATATTCTCTTTAAAGGATAATTCGTTTAAAAAAAAAAAAAGCAATGTTCGTTTAAAAAAAAAACAAAACATCTCCATTTCCCTTCAATGCTATATTTCCACAGGTGATCCTTATGCCCAACTCCGCAATGAGCCATTCATCTCGCAACAAAGATCCTCACACTTCCACCAGGTATGGGACCAACTATACGTGAGTATAAAAAAAAAAAAAAAAAGTGCACTCGCTGGCTTAAACGCGGTTTTCTTAATCGGAAGCCCTGTCCGCTCCAAGAAGTCCAGAAAATCCTCAAGGCACCGTGACGACGACAGCCCTGACCGCAGGTCTCATTTTTCACGCCACCGGTCCCGCTCATCAGGTCACAGGTCCCATTCTTCACATCATAGATCAAGATCCAGAAGACGAGATCGGTCCCCCTCTCCTAGAACCTATACAAAGAAGAAATGCTGGACCTGTGGGGCTACTCCGCTGCCGAACAAAGTAGTCTGTAAGGACTGTTTTGCGGACTATGCATCCAGCCGCGAGCTAGAAAATCAACAGGTTGTGGACCTGCTCAAAAGAACAATGAAGGACTCCTTCTCTGAGCTTGCGGCTTTGGTCCCCGCTCAGCCAGTCCCGCAGATGTCCCAGGTTCAGGATACAGAACCTAATCTTCCCGGTCCTTCTGCAGTCAGTACTCCTCTGCCTCTATCAGGTCGACCGGCTAGAGTTTCTTCACCTGAAGACCTTTCAGGGGACTCTTCAGAAGAATCAGATCCTTCTGGCTTTAGTCTTTCCTTGGTGAAACCGTCCATCCAGCCAGTCAGAACTGCGATAGCCTGGGAGGACGCTGAAGAACCTCCCCAGGAGGCTAAGAGTTACTTCCCATTCCTCAAAAGGAAGCAGGTTTTCTTACCGTTGATGGGCGAAATTAGTCAAATCATTCAAAATGAGTGGTCAAAGACTAAAAAAATCTTTCATTGGGCCGTTTCAATAAGCTATATCCCTTACCAGAGTCGGGAACGCAGTCATTAAACTCCATGCCAGTGGTGGACGCATCGGTGGTGCGGCTCGCAAAAAATATAACTCTGCCAATGGAGGATTCTGCTTCCTTCAAGGATCCTCTTGACAGACTAATCGACCTGGACCTTAAGAGGAGCTACTTAGCCGCAGGAGCAGCGTGTAAGCCAGCGATTGCCCTCACCTCTGTGTCTAATGCCATCAGAGCTTGGACTGATAATATCGAGACGGCTTTGCGTCAGGATGTCCCCAAGGAGGATATAATTAAAGCCTTGGAAGAGATTAGGTTATCGGCAGACTTTTTCGGGGTAGCGGTCATAGACACGATTAGTTGCTCAGCAAGGTCCATGCTGCACTCAGTAATGGCCAAAAGGGCCTTGTGGCTGAAACCCTGGACGGCAGACTTAGCTTCCAAACAGAACTGGTGCAAAATCCCATTCGATGGGAAGGCATTATTCGGAGACAAGATGGATAAAGCTATCTCCAGGTTGTCAGGAGGAAAGTCCGGTATGCTTCCCCAAGATAGAAGGATGCGAAGATCCGGAGGGGGTTCTTCGAGATTCCGCCAGTCGAATCCTAGGGATTTTAGACAATCAAGGCAGCCCAGAGACAACAGAAGACCATGGAAAGGTACTCAAGCATCTTTTTTGAACAGAAAGATGAAGACCCTTCCGGCTCCACCAGGAGCATAAGCAGTCTTTTTGATGCCAGATTAGCCCAGACACTCCCGGTGGGAGCCAGGCTAAAGTTCTTTTTTTTTTCCAGTCTGGGCCGACCAATGCCAGGATCCCTGGGTCCTGTCAACAATTCAATGGGGCCACTTTTGGAGTTTTTCTCATCCTCCACCTCAGTATTCTTTCAAAAGGACAGAGATTCCATCCTCTCCGCTGAAGGCTCATGCCCTAAAACACTTCATAACGTCACTCTAGCTTCAGGGTGCGGCTGTGCCGGTTCCCTTGGCAGAGCGCTTCGCAGGCTTCTACTCCACCCTATTTCTGGTCCCAAAAAGAACGGGTGGGTGGAGGCCTGTGATAGATCTAAAGAGGCTCAGCAGGCACATACATCCAGAAAGCTACAAGATGAACGGACCCACCTGCAGTTTCAAGCCCTGCCCTTCGGTCTGTGCACCTCCCCCAGGGTATTCACCAAGATCCTAATATCCGCTCTGGTTCCCCTGCGGGAAAGGGGTTTTAGACGACATCCTCCTCCTAGCAAACAGTCCGGATCAGTTTGTATATCACCGAGACATTCTTCTCAAGTCCCTGAGAGAGCTAGGGTGGCTGATAAACTCCGAAAAAAAGTCAACTTGCACCTACACAGCGGATGATCTATCTGGGTGCAATGTTCAACACTCTGGAGGGGACAGTATCATTACCATATCCGAAGATGAGGATCATCATCCAGAGAATGGTCAAGGTCATCCGGAGCCTCTATCTAACGGTGTCACAATGTCTGAGCCTCATTGGCACAATGTCTGCCTGCATACCCATGATTCCTCGGGCCCATTGGCACTTGAGGTATTTCCAGATGGGTTTCTTGGTGCAGTGGAAGAAACAACGACTCTCTCAGATGATCCTGCTGATGGGAGCAATGTGCAGGAGTCTTCATTGGTGGACCTTTTCAGAAAACCTCTCCAAACCTCGTCATCCGGGCTCCCTCTCCTGGATCACAATTACGTCCGACGCAAGCGGACAAGGCTGGGGAGCCCATTGTGGGGAAACCCGGATACAAGGAAGATGGTCCTGTTCCACCCAGGGAGTGATATCCAACATCCTAGAGATGAGGGCAGCATTCTTGGCATTGACTTCATTGGCATCCCAAATCAGAGGCCAGAGAATACTTATACGCATGGACAACAGGGCAGCTGTCGCATATCTGCAGAAGCAGGGGGGCACTCGCAACAGATCACTTCTCAGGGAGGTAGAGCCGATTATGCTCTGGGCAGAGAAGAACCTCCTAGACCTCAGGGCGATGTATCTACTGGGCAGGTTTAACACGGAAGCAGACACGCTGTCAAGGAACTTCCTGGACAACAACGAGTGGGCCCTTCATCCCCATGTCTTCCATCAAATTGCCAACCTTTGGGATTCTCCTCAGGTAGACTTGTTTGCCACTCCAGAGAATGCCAAACTGACCAGATTCTTCTCCGGCCTGCCGTATACGCAAGCCGAGGAAGTGGATGCCCTGTCATGCCCCTGGAGGTTCACCACGGCATATGCCTTTCCCCCCCGGCCATTAATATTCAAGTTCCTCCTGAGGCTTCTCAGAGAGACAGTCCAGGTACTGGCAGTACTTCCGTTTTGGCCGATGAGACCCTGGTTTCCTCTAGCCATGCACCTCAGTGTGAGCTCTCCAATCAGGATCCCTCCTTTCCCTCAACTTCTGGCACAGGGCAGTCTAGTTCATCTAAACACTCAGAAGCTGGGGGGCGTGACCGGATGTCGGTGTGAGTGGCCGCGTGTGAGCTCTCTCCGTGCTCCAGCCTTCATGTTGCCAGCCTCAGCAGCTTAGCCTAGCTAGCAGCCTAACCCAGCGTAGAGCATCCCGCTTTGCCTTGTCAGCCCTTGAACCTCCGTGTGGAAGGAGCGTCGTGGAGCAGAGGACGGCCGCAATTGAAACTGCTGCAGGGTAAGGGAGCCGGCCCCCGCTATTGGATTGCTGAAGCGCCCGAACTTACCCGAGCTGACCGCGTCTCCTGTTTCTGCCTGTCCCTGCCTCGCTCCGTAGCCTAGTAACGCTCGGCGATCTAGCGAGAGCCAGGAGGACACCACGGGACTCAGCGGCGAGACGGAAGCCAGCTACAGCAAACGGCAGGCGCCGAGAGCGAAGAGGGGGATGCGCTGTCCCTGAGTGCCCCAGGACAGGTATGTGGATATCTGGTTTTAATCCAGGGAAGAGAGAAGAGATAACAGCAGGACTGTGTTAAATTGCTGATAAGTAAAAGGAGAAAGGAAAAGGGGGGAAAAGGAGAAAAAGAAAAGAAAAGAGCTTACTGAGGAGGGTAAGAACTAAGTAATAATTGTGAACTGTGTGTGTGGCGTTTGCTTTGGATTAAAGAAGAAAGGCAAGGGATAATAGCCCTAGGAATTTCTGTTAAAGCGGGGCAAAAGGGGTTAAAGTGGCAATAACCAGAAATATCTTATTCGTTGAAGGAATTATTGGGAACCTCACCTAGGCATTGCACCACATCTTTATCATGACCAGGAAGAAAGGTGAGGAGCCTCAGCAGCAGCCCCAAGAAAATATAGCAATACAATCCACCCGCTCCTCTAAGGAAAAGAGGAACCAAGTAACACCGGCAACCGCAGCGGCAGCAACATTAGAAAAATACGCACATACTCCCTCGCACTCCCCTGCTAAAGGCAATCAGCCAACTCACGAGAAGACACAGGCAGGATCCACTGGGGACAGAAAGAGCATAGGCAAAATGTCAGCAACCTCAGTCACATTACCAGTTAGTGCTAAAATAACGAACAAAAAAAGCCCTGAGAGAAATCTTCTGGATAAAGGCACTGTAGCCACTAGCGGAGCTCCTCCGGATTTGAGTATAACTGGTGAACCCGAGCCCACATTAAAAGAGGTTCTGGCCGTGGTAAACTCTCGTAAAGGATCCTTGAATGACTTGTGTAATCAATTAAGTTGCCTTAAGGAAGAACTATGCACCATGAGTCAAGAACTTCAGAGGGTGGCAGACAGGACCTCTACCATAGAGGAAAGATTGAGTCAAGTTGAAGATATATTACACCCAATACAACAGGAGTTTAAGATTATGCAAACACAGTTTGACGCACATAGACATAAAATGGACAAAATGGAAAACAGGTTGCGCAGCTGTAACGTGAGGGTGATGGGCCTCCCAGAGAGAAGTGAGGGCCCTTGCCCTGAGGCGTTTATGGAAAATTGGCTCAAGGAGATTTTTGGGACTGAAACATTTTCACACCTCTTTGCTATTGAGAGAGCGCACCGAATTCCCACTAGGCCCACCGCGTCGGGAGGTTGCACCAGACCCATGAATATTAAGTTGTTTTGTTACAGAGATAAGGTGACACTGATGCAAAAATCCAGAGAAAAGGGGGACATTTCTTATAATGGCACTAGGATCTCACTATATCCCGATTATTCCCCAGATTTACAAAAAAGAAGGGCAGGATTCGTGGACATTAAACGTGCACTACGGACATACAAAATTCCATACGCACTGCTATACCCAGCACGCTTGCGTATAGAGGCTTTAGGGACAGTTCATTTTTTCGATACAGTCGATAGGGCCACAACATGGCTTGAGGAAAACAAAAGGAACTTGTAAAGCTGGAACATAGAAAAAAAAAATCTGAATCATTGAACGTTAAAAGGGCTGTTTTTTTTGCAGCATGGGCTGGAGGGAGAGGGGTTGGAGGGTGAATGTCCTCAATGAGAGACGGTATATGGTTGAGGTTGTGGGTTGATTTTTTGTTTATTGTTGATGTTTTGATGACACTTTGCTCTAGGAGATTTGGTTTGGGGGGGCAGGGGGCAGATAGAGGAATTTGGGGGGGGGGGGGTAGATTTATTAATAGGGTGGGAGTGGAAGTATTGGTTAGAATGGGATGAAGGGTACACAAAGGTCACAAATAATGCCCCTAGGGCTAGCCGAAGTAGGCATGGGGGGATGGGGGGTACATTGGGTGTAGGGTTAACCATTTACTATGTGGGATATAACTGTTATGTTACGTTGAGACAGGGGTGGGGAAAGGGAAAAAAGATATATAAGATTTTGAGTTATTTACATGTGCACAAGGAAAGAAAAGGAATTTTGGAGGATGGGGTGGGGTGGGAGAGGGGAATCAGAGGTTCCCCCTCTTCACCCCTCTCACCTCTAATTATAGTATTGGCAATGTTTATTGTCTTTGAAGTCACAGTTGAGATAAAACAAAGGATAAATTGTATAGTAGGAAGTTTGATATGTTTGACTGGGAGATTGGGGCAAAGGAGTGATTTGTATTTTATATCACCTAAGATAGATGTTTTGAAGCCATTATCCCTTTCAGACCTAATTTGTCTAGGGTTCTTTATTAGTTTTTTTTTGTTATGTTTCTTATATTTTCTTATTTTTCTGATGCCTAGAACAGTTGTAATAAGCTCTTGGAATATTAGGGGTATGAGCGATCCTGCCAAGAGAGCTGCGTTTTTTTTTAGAACTGGAGTCCCACGGTGCTGGGCTGATATGCTTTCAGGAAACGCACCTGACTAATGAGTCTAAATTATTAATTAAGGATAAAAGATTTCAAACACAATTCCACTCAGTCTACTCCTCCTACTCAAGGGGAGTGAGTATATTGGGTTGTTACATCTTTTTACATTGCCTGATAGAAGGTAGAGCACTTGTAATAGCAAATTTATATACCCCCCCCCCCCCCCCCATTTAAGATGGAGATCCTGAATTGCCTGCTAGAATATATGGAGAACAAGACAGGTACCCCGTTGATAGTGGTGGGGGACTTTAATACGGTTCTCGACAGTCGCCAAGACAGGCTCCCATCTGGAGCCTGGACGGAAAGGGTGAGGGAGGGAAGGCTCGCTCAGTTTCTGGAGATCGGATGGTGCTATCTCTGGAGAATCCGAAACCCGAATAATAGGCAATACTCTTGCTATTCAGGTACACACTGCACATTATCTTGCATAGATTTAGCTATAGGTAATAAAGAAGCACACCCGCTAGTGAATAAGATAGAATATTGCCCAAGAGGGATATCAGACCACTCACCCCTGAAACTAGTAGTGAACATTCATGACAGACAAACGCAGAGACCATGGACAGTAAAACCAGTATGGTTAGAGGTAATAGGGGGAACGGAAGAAATATCTACTAGTCTTAAAGAGTTCATAGCCTATAATTTAGGTTCAGCATCAACAGGGGTGGTTTGGGATTCCTTAAAAGCCTTCCTTTAATCCAAAATATAACAAGGGTAAAGAAGAAATCAAGAGCACAGGGAGAGCATATTAGAAATGAGGTCATCGAGCTAGAAAGACAATATGTGCTGGATCCTAGCCCACGGAAATGGGAGCTATGGACTAGAAAGCAACAGGAGTATAAAGCGGTAATAACTAGAAATGCTGAGAACAGGAGACTCTTTCAGAGACAGAGGTGTTTTGAAGAAGGGGAAAGAGTGGGCCGAATGCTAGCCTTACTAGCCAGTACTAATTCCCTTTCCTCAACAATATCCACGATTAGGTCCCCAGGAGGGGAAATTACA
Organism: Lithobates septentrionalis; assembly: GCA_037952835.1. Classification (NCBI taxonomy): domain Eukaryota; kingdom Metazoa; phylum Chordata; class Amphibia; order Anura; family Ranidae; genus Lithobates; species Lithobates septentrionalis. Next base: position 623,950 of record JBBDGP010000965.1, read on the forward strand.
TCTGATCCTGTGAAGATTAAGGAGATATTTTTTGACTTCTATAGTACTCTTTATAAGTCAAAATGGGGCGTGGAGAGGGGTGAGGTGGATAGATTCCTGGAGGGGGTTAAACTGCCGACCCTCTCTGTAACTGATGAGATCAGCCTAGAATCCCCAATAACGTTAGAGGAGTTAAAAAATGCAGTGGCAGATATGCCCAACCATAAATCCCAGAGGTCCAGACGGATTGCCCCTTGAGATCTATAAGTACTATGGGGAGGTCTTGCTCCCTACCCTCTTGAGGACACTGGAAGGGGCGGTTGGTAGAGGGTAGATTGCTCGACTCGACAGAATCCAATATTGTGTTCATACAAAAAGAAGGGAAGGATCAACTGGATGTATCCTCATATAAACCGATTTCATTGCTCTGCCCGGACATCAAAATCCTGGCAAGGGTATTAGCAACTAGGTTAAGTAAATGCATCGCAAAGTTGATACATCCTGACCAGGCAGGGTTTATTCCCCATAGATCTACTAGTGTAAACATTAGAAGGGCATACCTGAACTTCCAGACCCCAGTGGAGAGCAAGGATTCCAGAGCTGTCGTGTCCTTGGATATAGCTAAGGCATTTGACAGCCTGGAATGGGGATACCTTTGGGGTATAATGGAGAGATTTGGTTTTGGCCCCCTATTTATTAATTGGGTAAAAATTCTATATAGCCGCCCAACTGCCAGAATAAAAGTTAATAACGAGTACTCAGAAAGTCTATCACTCGAGAGGGGCACAAGACAGGGGTGCCCGCTATCACCCCTACTTTTCGCCCTGGCAATGGAGCCATTGGCGGAGGCTGTGAGAAGTTCGACCGGACTACAGGGTTTCAGGAGGAAAGACGGGGATGAAAAGATAGCGCTCTATGCCGACAACGTTTTGGTTTTTCTGGGGGACACGGGACCATCCTTAGTAAAAACGATGCAGTTGGTAGAAGGGTTTGGGAGGATCTCGGGTCTTGTAATCAACTGGGAGAAATCAATGCTCTTGCAGATTGACCCAGCTGCTAGCACTCTCTCTGACGGTATGCCTGGGTTAAAAAAATAACAGACAAAATGAGATACCTAGGAATAGTAATGTCTAATGACCCCAATCACTACATCCAAGATAACCTGGTCCCCTTGCTTGCAAAATTTCAAAAGAAATGCGATATCTGGTGCCGACTTCCACTGTCTATGGCGGGCCGAACGAACCTGATTAGAATGATATGGTTGCCGCAACTACTGTATATCCTCCATAACTCCCCGGTATGGATCGGGAGAAAGTGGTTCTTAAAAATAAACTCTTTATTCCGGGAATTATTCTGGAAAAAAGGATAGGCTAGGATCAGTCTACAAGTACTGCAGCGCTCTACTAGTAGGGGGGAATGGCAGTCCCCCATCCTTACAGCTATTACTTGGCTGCCCAATTACAACATATTGGGGGATGTGAGTCCCCGGGAGAGATGCATGCCAGTGATAAAATTATGTTTGAGGGCAGCTCGCACAAATCACTGGCGGAAGCATTAGAAGCAGGCTTACTTCAGCAAAAGTTGCCAACACACAAATTAGTAACCAAAGCTTGGCAGATAGTCAAGAGGACCATGGGGTACAAGGGTATCACCGAGTTCTCACCTATATGGCATAATAAATCTCTGCGGGAGCTATTAACTGTAGAAAAGAATGTTATATGGGAGCGCCACGGTATATCCAGACTAGCCAACTTGTTTAGGAACAACAATCTGAAATCTTTTTCAGAGTTGAGATCAGAATATGGAGTCCCGTATAACACATTTTACAGTTACCTGCAAATCAGACACGCATTAGGTACTCAATTTAGGACCTGCCCTATGGAGTGGTGCAACGCACCACTCCTTAACAAAATAGTTAAAGCACTATTAGGCTACTAAAGGCTTGATTACAGATGTATATGTGCAGTTAGTGGATAAAATGATAACCCCACAAACGATCTCGGGCCCCAGGGAGAGATGGGAGGCAGACGTGGGGGAGTTGACGGACGACCAGTGGAAAAGAATTCTGGAATACGGTCCAACGGTGTCCGTCTCTCCGTCGCAGAGGGCCTCGCACCTCATCCTGCTGTATAGAGTGTATTATACCCCTAAGAGGTTATATAGGTTTGGCCGCAGACCAGATGACAAGTGCCCTAGATGCTCAGGGACAGGAGATGATGTGGAGATGCCCAAAATTAGTAAGATACTGGCCCGAAGTTGTAAAAATTATAAATTCCAGGTTCAAAGTCAAAATAGAACTAGAAACCAGGGTGTGTATTCTGGGGCTGGTAAGGGGAAATACAGGGAATTCCAACACAATTACCGCTATAGTAAGGTGTCTATACCAGGCAAGAAAGTTGAAAGTGCAATCTTGGCTCTCAGCAACACCTCCAACTCCGGAGGAATGGCTCAGGACCATGAACTCCTTGGTCTGGACAGAAAGGACTATATACACTAGAAAAGGTAGTCATAATAAATTTACTAAGATATGGAGACCCTGGCTGCAGGAGTTGAGTACCCGACATCTCTTGAATTTATCATAGGAACGAAGAACTGCACTTAAGAGAAGAGGGAATAAAGCCCCACGGAGCTCGGATTTGAAGAAACTAGGCAAACTCTGCTGCGACGCAGGCTGATTTAAAATATAATAAGGCTCAGTGTTAAGAATACCAGTGTGACTTGTGAATGATGGGGGGAGGGAGGTGGGAAAGGGAGGGTGGGGTTGGGGTCAGAAAAAGGGAGAAAATGTAAACTGTGTATTAATATAAGTGTATGCGATTAACACTGTGAGACAAAGCGAAAGTTGCTATAGCGTCACTTACTTTTTGTCTGTATTGTAACACGGAGTTCACTGTATACTCTTTATTCTCTTTGTTTTTTACGGTTACTAATAAAAAAGGAATTAATTAAAAAAAAAAAGAAAAACACTCAGAAGCTGAATCTTCGAATCTGGAGGTTGAGAGGCGAAGGTTCGAGTCCCTAGGATGTTCCCCAGGGGTCATAACAACCCTCCTGGGAGCCAGGAAGCCGGCAACCAATGCCATATTTTCAAGAATATGGGACAAGTTCTTGTCATTTTCTACCACAAACGAGTTTGATCCAATTGTTCCTTCTACGTCAAATGTTCTAGGTTTTCTCCAGACAGGACTTGATCTGGGACTTGGTCTAAGTTCCCTCAAAGTGCAAGTAGAAGCAATCTCTGCCGCAACAAATAAGAGAAGGGGCGGAAGAGCCTTTAGTTTTCACTTTCCTCAGAGGAGTATTAAAGATTCGCCCACCTATCAGACGGTCTTTTCCTAAATGGGATTTATCCCTGGTCCTTGAAGTCCTATCTCACCATCACTTTGCTCCAGTGGAACAAGTAGCAATATGGAACTTAACACTGAAGACGACTTTCCTGCTAGCCATTACATCTGGAAGAAGGATTTCAGAACTTCACTCTTTAGGGATAGGTGATGACCACATCTCTTTCTTCCACGATAGAGTGGAGCTTCGTCCCCTTCGGGTGTTCACACCTAAGGTCGCTACTCCAAGCCACCTTTTGGAGCCTTGGGCACTAACAGTATTTGCTAAAACAGATTCGGAATCGTGTCATGAGCTGGACATATCCAGAGTGCTCAGGGCCTACCTAGAGGCCACCAGACCCTTCAGGAACTTGGAAAGACTTTTCATTGTACCATTCGGTAAATACAGGGGCAAAGAAGCTTCCATCAGAACTCTGGCATCTTGTGTTGTAAAATTAATCCAGAAGGCCTACAGGGTGAAGAATATGGAGCCTCCATACCGAGTGAATGCTCATTCTACAAGGGCAGTCTCAACCTCCTGGGCAGCAAAGGCTAACGTTTCATTGGAGACGGTGTGCAGGGCCGCCACCTGGTCTTCTCACAATACTTTCCTCAGACACTACCATATTGATCTAGGAGCTCTCACAACGGTTGAGTTCGGAAGGAGGGCAGTTCAGGCTACAATGTCCCATTCTAATTAAACATTTATTGTTAAGCATTATCCCACCCGTGTCAGCGAGTTATTTATCACCAGTATGCTGCCATGGAGGCACCAGGAAAACAGAAAATTGTATCATACTTACCGTAATTTTCCTTTCCTGGTGCCTATCCATGGCAGCATACGCTCCCACCTTCGGTATTCTATTTTACGGAGAATGTTGGGGGAGGGACTATGCCTTTCATTTATGCTATTCACTAGTCCTGAGGGAGGAGTCGAGGCGGAGCTCTATCACCAGTATGCTGCCATGGATAGGCACCAGGAAAGGAAAATTACGGTAAGTATGATACAATTTTCCGTTTTCATCCCTGGTCACCTAGCAAAAAATTGACCTGTGACTCAAAAAACACATTGTGTGTTTCCATTGACTATAATAGACGGTCTGTTTTTTGTGCATTTTCCAAGCAGGACATTACAGATGCAGCAAGCAGGACTTTTCAAAAATGCAGCATGTGAACAGTTAGTGATTGTAACAGTTCATTTTTTTTTTTTTTTAAATAGCAAACACATCATGCTTACCTCCACTGTGCAGCTCGTTTTGCACAGAGTGGCCCTGATCCTTATCTTCTGGGGTCCCCCGGCGGCTCCTCCCCACATCAGATAACCCCCTAAGAGAATCGCTCCCCCGAGGGGGTTACCTTGCGGGCGCGCTCCCGAATCCAGCATTCGCGTCCATAGCCACCGAATGTATGACTTGGCCCTGCCCCCCCCCCCGTGTCATCGGATTTGATAGCAGCGGGAGCCAATGGCTTCGCTGCTATTAATCTAGCCAATCAGGACATAAGACACCGGCTAGAGCTGATGTGCTCGTCCCCGGCGTGAGAAAAAGAGGGTTCAGGTAAGTAAAACGGGGGCACTGAGGGGGCTGCTGCACTGCAAGAGGTTTTTCACCTTAATGCATATAGGTGAAAAAACACAAAGGTTTACAACCCCTTTAACATATGATGTAAAAGGACTATTTTTCATGTGCTTTTGTTATGCTGGGAAGGTGCATTTTTGATGCCTTCTAGTGCGTTTTTAACCACTTTAACTCGGAAGTATTCACCTTAAACAAAATTAATGTCCTTTTATTCCCCACAAATAGAGTTTCTTTTGGTGGTATTTGATCGCCTCTTCGGTTTTTATTTTTTTGCGCTATATACAAAAAAAGAGCGATAATACATAGTACATATCCAACAAAAAAAAAAAAAAAAATGTAAAACAAATTTATTCATCAGTTTAGGCCAATATGTATTGTTTCTACATTTTTGTGGTAAAAATGTTTTTCCAATAAGTGTATATTGATTGGTTTGTGCAAAAGTTATAGCATCTACAAAATGGGGGATAGATTTAGGGACTTTTAATTTTTTTTTGTTTTTACTGGTAATAGCGGCGATCTGTGATTTTTAGCGGGACTGCGACATTGCAGTGGACAAATCTGACCCTAAGTGACACTTTTTGGGGACCAGTGACACCAATACAGTGATCAGTGCTAAAAAAAAAAAATGCACTGATCAATGTACAGTGGTACCTTAGATTACGAGCATAATTTGTTCCAGAAGAATGCTTGTAATCCAAAGCACTTGTATATCAAAGCGAGTGTCCCCATAGATGTCAATGGAAACTCAGGTAATTCTTTCCACAGTGACAGTACCGCATGTGGCCAAAGGTGAGGGGGGCGCCGGAGACATTCTGAAACCGCTCGGATGCACTCGAGTGTCACCAGTGCCCCAGCACCTCTGGCCAAATGCGGTACTGCACACCGCAGAAGCTTAAATCTTGCTCGTGTTGCGAGACAACACTCGCAAACCGAGTCAGGATTTTGTTTTAAAGAATAGCTTGTATTGCGAAACACTTGTTAACTGCGTTACTCGCAATCCGAGGTATTACTGCATAAATGACACTGAGCGGGAAGGGATTAACGCTAGGGGGTGATCAAAGGGTTAACTATTTTCCCTGCTTGTGTTCTGTGTGGAAGGATGGGCTTACTGGGGCAAGAGAGATTGCTGTTCCTGATTAATTGAAAGAGCCGATGTCAGTGTTGTCCCGTCAGAACAGGTACGTTGGTTCGTGCAGCGGGGCCGACCTGATACAGTATGTTTGCGGTCTGCAAGTGGTTAATGCAGTCCAGTGCATTTTCCCCCTTCTTACCTTACATAAGGACATGTGTGTCTGGGTGCTTTACAGCTTTCCAGTACAGTAACAAATGCTACACATGCTACTTTTTTTCTGGAACTGCAAGCACTGGTGTGAACTATGCCATTGAAAACCATATGCTACAACCTACTTTCTATGCATTTTTGATGCAGAAAAAAAAAACACACGCACAAGACTGCAGGTGGTGTGAACTGGCCCAAGTGTATCAATGTGAACAGGACCTTAGGCTTTAAAACACTTGCTTCAGTGCCAGTCAAGAGGGCATTTCCGCAGCTTCCTGTTCTGTTTGTAGTACAGTAGAGTACTACAGTACTTTTACCTAAAGTTGATATTTTTCAGACAACCACTGATGGCTTATGAGATGTTTTTCCTCTGTCACTGCGTCAGGCCTAGTAATCTGTCCCTTTTCACAGCATTGTTCACTTCACCAAAGCACGAGCCCGCACAGGTACGCGCACGCAATGATCAATGCTTTTCTGGAGGTACGTCCATGTGGAAGTCAGTCACACGCCCTTTGTACCGTACTTTTGGATCAGATCAATTACGTAGGTGAACGTACTACGTCACTTCCCCACCAAGTCCCGTGAAGATTCTCCGAGATTTCCTTGTTCGATGGAGTGACGTCACCTCAGCCGCGCAGCCATCTCCTCTGCACAGGACAGACTCGCTCAATCGAGATGCCTAGCTGGTCGATGCGGACCCCTTCGAAACCTTTGTGAAACGTCGTCTTATTGCAAAAATAAACCCACGGCCATATATATTCCGACATCAGTTCTGCCTGGCTGAAGCCGGCCGGTCTTTCTGCAGCCGCTGGTTATCGGGAGGGGTAGAGGAGAAGAGATGCAGCTCGATTACTTTGGCCTGGGTAATGGCGCCGCTCCCCCCCGCCATGGCTCCCTGTCTCTCGGCTCGCTCAGAGAAGGAGAGTGGCCGCTGCCTGCAGGAACTAACCAGGCCGGGCTCGCTCCGAGCAAGCCCCGATATCCAGCGGCCCGAACCGGCGCCTGGGGAGGAGACCTGAGGTGAGGCCTTGGGGGGGAGCGGGAGGAGCCGACACGGCTTCTAATGCCATGAAATGGAGCAGCTGCTGCTTACAAAACGCGCTGCGTCATACGGGCCCCGGTTAGGGCGAGGAAGCTGAGGGCGGCTCGGGCTTGGTTGTAGGCCCAAGTGGCTGAAGGCAGTAAAGGGCACTGTGTGACACCTGAAAGGGGGGCCGAGTGGGAGGAGAAGCAGGGCCACATGGGGGAGGGGGGGAACCACACTGCGCTCCTCATTAATTTCATTTTCTCTTAGCTGAGGAGACCCTGGAGAGAAGGAGGCTTAAATAGAATAGGATTTGTTTATGATCTGGCCCTGGTCTGTACAAATTACAGGGAGAGCGGGGATAGAATTGGACCTGCTCTACTGTGTGCATGTCACACCACTGATCATTTGAGAAGATGGGGGGGGGGGGGGGGGAGAGGCACCACTGATCATTTGAGAAGATGGGGGGGACACCACTGATCATTTGAGAAGATGGGGGGGGGGGACACCACTGATCATTTGAGAAGATGGGGGGGACACCACTGATCATTTGAGAAGATGGGGGGGGGGGGGGACACCACTGATCATTTGAGAAGATGGGGGGGGGGGGACACCACTGATCATTTGAGAAGATGGGGGGGGACACCACTGATCATTTGAGAAGATGGGGGGGGACACCACTGATCATTTGAGAAGATGGGGGGGGACACCACTGATCATTTGAGAAGATGGGGGGGGGGACACCACTGATCATTTGAGAAGATGGGGGGGGACACCACTGATCATTTGAGAAGATGGGGGGGTGCACCACTGATCATTTGAGAAGATGGGGGGGTGCACCACTGATCATTTGAGAAGATGGGGGGGGACACCACTGATCATTTGAGAAGATGGGGGGGGGGGAGAGACACCACTGATCATTTGAGAAGATGGGGGGACACCACTGATCATTTGAGAAGATGGGGGGACACCACTGATCATTTGAGAAGATGGGGGGGGGGGAGAGACACCACTGATCATTTGAGAAGATGGGGGGGGGGGGACACCACTGATCATTTGAGAAGATGGGGGGGGGGGAGACACCACTGATCATTTGAGAAGATGGGGGGGGGGGGAGACACCACTGATCATTTGAGAAGATGGGGGGGGGGAGACACCACTGATCATTTGAGAAGATGGGGGGGGGGGGGAGACACCACTGATCATTTGAGAAGATGGGGGGGGGGGAGACACCACTGATCATTTGAGAAGATGGGGGGGGGAGACACCACTGATCATTTGAGAAGATGGGGGGGGGGGGGACACCACTGATCATTTGAGAAGATGGGGGGGGGGAGACACCACTGATCATTTGAGAAGATGGGGGGGGAGACACCACTGATCATTTGAGAAGATGGGGGGGGACACCACTGATCATTTGAGAAGATGGGGGGGGGGACACCACTGATCATTTGAGAAGATGGGGGGGGGGGGGACACCACTGATCATTTGAGAAGATGGGGGGGGGACACCACTGATCATTTGAGAAGATGGGGGGGGCACCACTGATCATTTGAGAAGATGGGGGGGACACACCACTGATCATTTGAGAAGATGGGGGGGGGGACACCACTGATCATTTGAGAAGACGGGGGGGACACACCACTGATCATTTGAGAAGACGGGGGGACGGACACCACTGATCATTTGAGAAGACGGGGGGACGGACACCACTGTTCATTGGAGGAGACGAGAGGGTACAGCACTGATCATTGGAGGGGGGGGACACCACTGATCATTGGAGGGGGGGACACCACTGATCATTGGAGGGGGGGACACCACTGATCATTGGAGGGGGGGACACCACTGATCATTGGAGGAGATGAGGGGGGATACCAGTGCTCGCTGATCATGAGATGAGGGGTGTCCTGGAACCAGAACCTTCACCCTGAGCAGCATTTTACTCCTTTTTTTTTTGGGGGGGGGGGGGGAGGGAAGTTCCTTTTTCACTGGTACTTGCTCTTCCTCATTGCTCGCCTAGGCAAGGATGACGTAGTCCTTGTCCCACCCCAGTACTGTAGCTTCTGACTTTCATTACTTTAATAGCACGGTGAAGTTCCTGTTTAAAGTGGTGTTCTGGCCGAAATGATACTTTTTAAATAAAAATACCCCTATAATACACAAGCTTAATGTATTCTAGTAAAATTAGTCTGTAAACTAAGGTCTATTTTGTTAGTTTATAGCAGTAGTTTGTTATTTTATAAACTTACAGCAGGTCGTGGGCATCTGAAGCCAGCCTGTATTTCTTCCTGGATCTCATCCTTGCAGATCTTGCACATGCTCAGTGCAGCACAAGCAGTGTAATAGGTTTCAGGTCAGGTTTCCGTAGCAACGGCAGTGTCAGAGGAAGTTGCCGCCCCTTCCCAGAAGGCATTGCAAACAGGAAATGATGCGATGGGCCGCGGCCAGGGAGGAAGAAGTGAAAAATGAATACAGCAGATATACAGTAGGTGCTGAGAAAAAAATATGCAATTCGTTTACAGTGCACAGTTTAGTGAGGGATGCTGAAGAGTTGTAAAAGTGGGTGGAACTCCACTTTAAATTGATATTGAAGGATACATTTTTTAAATTTATAAATGAAAAGCTGTTATACTTACCTGCTCTGTGCAACAATATTGCAGAAAGTGGTCCCTTGTTGGCGCTGTCTGGTTCTCCCTGCTACAGGTGCTTCTTGACCAAACCATGCTGATGTGCTCCTTAGCCAGGCTATGTGCATCCTTTGACACACACACAGCACTGGTAAGCCACGCCCCTGCTCCCTCATATAGTTTTTAAAGCGGAGCTAACCTCTTTACTTTTCGACCTAGGAAGCTGCTATCTTGGCCTCAGTTTGATTTGCAAGTGCCATGATGGTACACAGTTATAACACCAGCCATTTGATGGTTTGACAGTTTGGTTGAGAACACAAGCAAACGTGGCAGTTAGAATTCCCCATATGCCGGGAATGTAACTTTTTTAAAACTGTTAAATCAATGGGTTTAGTTCTGCTTTAACTTACAGCAGCAGGAGCTATGACTCCCGCTGCTGCCTTTGTCTCCTGTAAGACCAGAAAGAGAGGAGAGCGGTGCTGCAGCCAGCATAGCACTGCAGTTGTGAGAGGAATCAAGTGTTTGGGGACAGTTAGTGGTGTGCTTTTTACCTCAATGCAGTAAGGCAGGGGTCAGCAACCTTTTTCCATTTAAGGGCCAGATTCAATGTATGTGAATGCATGGAGGGCCACATTCACCTGCTAATAAATGAAGATGATAATAATTTTAACATTGTAATCATAACAGTACAGGTTTACCTCGCTTTAAGGTGCTTCACTAATACAAAGCCAGTTCACCCTGAGGGAGCATGTGGCTGGGTATTCAGATTTTATTGCCTCCTCCCCCATCCTAGCAACCAAGAGTGGCTGATGCCAGACAGCATGGTCTGGAGATGGGGTCCCTAATAGGGGTCCGCCCCCTATTGCAGTGTCCTCTGTTACCCTTCACATCACTCCCATAGTGTCCTCTTCCCCCTCCCCCCATAGCAGTTTCCTGTGCCCTCCAAAGCAGTGTCCTCTGTCCCCTACACCCCACTAGTGTCCACTGCACACCACCCCATATGCACTGGGGTAGATTTACTAAAACTGGTGCAGCTGTGCATGATAGCCAATCGGCTTCTAACTTCAGCTTGTTCAGTTAAGCTTTGTTAATTAAACCCGGAAGATGATTGGTTTCTATGCAGATTTGGCACTCCAGTTTTAGTAAATAACCCCCCCCCCCCCCCCACTGTGTAGGTAGAACTCTCCTACCTTACACAGGTGGACAGCAGAGCAGAGATCCGCCGGCAACACAGGGCTGGATAGGGGCGGGAACTGCTGAGGTTAACTTTTCACATTAACAGGCTGGTGATTGGTTGCTAGGATTGCCTGAAAACCAATCACCTATTGCTTAATGTGAAAAGTTAACTCCAGCAATTCCTGCCCCCATCCAGCCCTGTGATACTGGCCGCTGTCCAATGAAGAGGAGAGTGGCAAAATTGTCTGCGGGCTGGGTGCCTGTGAATTCATCATGGGCACTGATGGGCCAGGACATTTAGTGGTGGTGGGCTGGGTGTGGCCCGCGAGTAGTAGGTTGCCGACCCCTGCAGTAAGGTATAAGATAATTTGACAATTAACTACTTTAACCTCTTACTAATTGCATAACATATGTGCGGCTGCAAGAAGAGCAGACCTCAAAGGATACGTTTCCCCTTAGTAACATGTTACAGCCGTGTTCAGGGTGTTACTTGTTACTAATGCAGCTGCCTAGCACCCCCTTAAGCCAAAAAAAAAAAACGTGGCCATGCTGGGCTCCACCCAGCCGCGTCGCTCATTCACAGCGCTCTGTAAATGGGAAAACTGCAAGGTCCAGCAGCCTTTGTGACTGTCGACTTGTAGCTTTCAATGAACTACAACGACGCTGTGACTGCTGTGGTAATTCATCCATTCTTCCTGTCAGCATGTATCGGCTTCCTCGTACCAGGTACGAGCAAGCCTATACACTGACTGATCTACAGGAGACCTGCATGGCATCAGCGAGGCACTGCAGATACTTAGCTTTTGTACTACGTAGGGCTAGTTTGGGGTTTTTAACCCTATCATGACAGGTGATACAAAGAGCATGGTGCTGCTACTAATTGTCTTAGTGACAGCAGGCGCAGGTAGCTTGTATCAAACTACCTGCCTATGATAAGAGAGTCTGTCATGCATAATATATCACAGTCCTGTCTGAAAATCTGAAAATTGTGTTTTAAGTCTTTTATACATCTTTTTTTTTTTTCTTTAAAGAAAAATCTTGGCCTCTGAGTCTGTGTACCAGATTAAAAAAATATATGTATAGTAGATATTTTTGTCCCTAACCATATAGCTGGTTATTTATATTTTAACACTGCATATGGATATTCAATAATAACTTGTAATAATTTAACTTAAATTGCACACCACACTTACATTTTTTTTTAGTTTTTTTTTTTCTGATTAATCCAATAATCAAAACAATAATTGGCCAACTACCATATTATGAAAATAATTGTTCCAGCACTACTATACTTTTCCAAAACAGTTAAAGTGATTTGAAAACTTTCTTTTTTATTTTCCTAAAATAATAAACAGGTTATACTTACCTGCTCTGTGCAATGGTTTTGCACAGAGGAGCCCCGATTCTCCTCTTCTGGAGGCCCCTGCTGGCACTCTTTGCTTCAACCCCCTTCTGAGTGCCCCTATAAAAAGCTGCTTCCTATGGGGGCACTTGTGCATGCTCGATTCCAAGCCAGGCTGTATGTGCCTATTTGGCATGGGTTGGCTCTGCCCCCCGCTCATAGCTTTTGACTAATTGCAGTAGGAACCAATGGCTCCTGCTGCTCTCAGCCGAGGCTGTGAGGCAGGGGAGAGGGAAGAAGAGCTGCTGCAAACATGCACAGTACTGGGTCAAGCTCGGGCTCGGCTAAGTATTTAGGGAGGGTTGGGGGGTGTGCTACTTTGAAAGGTTTTTTTTTTTTTTTTAAATGTCAGGTGTCTGATCTGTCCGCTGCAATGTCGCAGTCCAGCTAAAAATCGCAGCTCCCTGCCATTACTGGTAAAAAAAATAAATAATAAAAATGCCGTAAATCTATCCCCTATTTTGTAGACGATATAACTTTTGCGCAAGCCAATCAATTGACAGTTATTGGGTTTTGTTTTTTTTTAATCAAAAAAAGGTAGCAGAATACAAATTGGCCTGAATTAATAAAGAAATTCGATTTTTTTTTTTTTTTTTTTTTTTTTTTCAAAATTGTCGGTGTTTTTTTTTTTTTTTTTTGTTTATAGCGAAAAAAAAAACACAGGGGGGGTCAAATACCACCAAAAGAAAGCTCTATTTGTGGGGAAAAAAGGATATACGTTTTATTTGGGTACAGCGTCGCACAATCGTGCAATTGTCAGTTAAATTTACACAGTGCGTATCGCAAAAAATGGCCTGGTCAGGAAGTGGGTAAATCCTTCTGGGGCTGAAGTGGTTAAAGCGATTCTCCACTCTGGGGAAACAAAAATGACAAGTCAACAGCTACAAATACTGTAGCTGCTGACTTTTAATAACACTTGCCTGTCCAGGGATCCAGCAATGTCCTCACCCAGGCTAGTTCTAGCCTTAAATGGGTTGTAAATCCTCTTTTTTTCTTTTTTTTTTTTCTTAACAAACCTATCATACTATACTTCCACTTTGCAGTTCGTTTTGTACAGAGTGGCCCCTATTGTTGTGTTCTGAGGTCCCCCCAACGGCGCTCGCGGCCCCTCCCCGCATCGGAAAACCCCCTAGGAGACGCGCTCTACCTGGTGGTTACCGTGCGGACACGCTCCCAAGTCCAGCCTTTGCATCCATAGACACAGAATGCCGGACTCGGGCCTGGCGCCCGCATCATTGGATTTGATTGACAGCAGCAGGAGCCAATGGTTGCACTGCTATCAATCTATCCAATCGAGAGCCGAGACCCCAGCCAGAGAGGGTTTGCCTGTCTCCAGCGTGGGAACGAACGGGCTCAGGTGAGTAAACCGGTGGTCTGCTCAGTGACAAGTTTTTTCACCTTAATGCATAGGATGCATTAAGGTGAAAAAACACAAGGGTTTACAACCCCTTTAAGTTCCCAGTGCTGGCATCTTAACTCTGGGCAGCCGGCTGCCCATTGAGCATATGCAAGCTGTGCTGCACTTTGTGAATGGTCCCACAGTCTTCTAGGACCTGTGATGTGTCCCAGAACACTGTGCGGCGGGAGGGGCAGAGGAGTACTTCCGCTCTGATCACTTATGCGATGAGATCGGGTACCTGTCAAAACTAGGTACCTACTCTCCCATGAAAAAAAATTATCTGCCAAATGTGGCAGAAGGGGAGGTGGACCTAAAGTAAAACTTCCTCCTTTGGGTGAAGCTCTGCTTTAATGCAGAGAATGCATTAAGGTAGAATAAACATTTTACCTTTTAAAAACACTTTCAATTTAAGGCATGCAGTGAATTATTATTAATATTATACACGATTTATATAGCACCAATAGTTTTTGCAGCACTTTACAATATAAAAGGAGACCGTACAGCTACAATACAATAAAATACAAGGTTAAGAGGGCTCTGCTCATAAGAGCTTACAGTCTAATAGTGTGGGGTAAGTGGTTCAAAAGTTATAACTGTGGGGAATGAATGGAAGTTATAAAAGTTCAGTTAGTTGGAGATGTGATAGGCTTCCCTGAAGAGATGTGTTTTCAGGGATCACCTAAAGGCAGCCAGAGTAGAAGATGGCTGGACAGACTGTGGTAGAGAGTTCCAGAGGATGGGAGAGGCTCTGGGGGAGCCCTGAAGACGAGCTTGAGAGAAGAGTAGGAAGTCTTCAAAGAAGCGGTGAGGATGGTTTGGGTGATATTTGGAGACAAGATTGGTGAAGAAGAAACTTGGGGCAGAGTTGTGGATGGCTTTGTATGTTGTTAGTATAGCATTGCTCCCATTCACCTCTAAACTTCTAGAACGCTTAGTCTACAACAGTCTTAGCTCCTACCTCAGTGAAAATAACGATTTAATAACTGCTAAAACCAACAGCCAGTACTCCATACTCCTACTACTTGACCTCTCTTCGGCCTTTGATACTGTTGACCATCCGCTCAATAAACTACATTCCCTTGGCCGCTGAGATTCTGTTCTATCCTGGTTCTCTGCCTATTTATCACAGCCCTCCTCCCTTGGTCACTTGATAACCGCCCACGGCTTCCAATACCACTTATACGTTGATGACACCCAAATCTATCTGTCTACTCCTCACCTCACTCCTTCAGTCTCCTCTCGCATTACTAACTGACATATCAGCATGGATGTCGCACCACTTCCTTAAACTAAATTTCACTAAAACTGATCTATTAATATCCCCCCCCCCCCGCCCGTGCCCCCATCCACGACTTTTCCATCAAAATCAACAATGCAACCATCAGTCCCTCCCCTCACGCCAGGGTACTAGGTGTAATTCTAGACTCTGACTTGTCCTTTCAGCCTCAAATCCATTCGTTGTCAAAAGTTTGTAGAATTCACCTCCATAACATCTTTAAAATTCGCCCCTTTTTAACAAATGAAACCACCAAGCTCCTCATTCACTCCCTCGTTATCTCTCGCCTTGACTATTGCAACTCCCTTCTCATTGGCCTGCCTCTCCATAGGTTATCCCCTCTTCAGTCTATCATGAATGCTGCTGCCAGGCTTATCCACCTTACCCACTGCTCAGTGTCCGCCAACCCTCTCCTCCGATCCCTACACAGGCTCCCAATCACCCAGTGAATTAAATTCTAAATTCTACCTCCACCTGTCCGGCTATCCCCTACTCTTGCTACCTTAAGGCGATCTCTGAAAATTCATCTCTTCAGGAAAGCCTATCACGTCTCTAACTAATATTTTACCACTTCCATCAGCTCATTCCCCACAGTTACAACCATTTGTACCACCTGCCCCACCCTATTAGATTGTAAGCTCTTCTGAGCAGGATCCTCTTATTGTATTTTATTGTAATGTAACTGTATTGTCTCCCTTTTATATTGTAAAGCGCTGCGTAAACTGTTGGCGCTATATAAATCCTGTATAATAATAATAATATAATAGGCCTACAGCTGCGTAATTATCTACGCAGCTGCCTAAGGAAACCAGGCATTACCCGCCAATTCACTGAACTGGAGCTTATTTGCCATCGTGGGGAGCCAATACGACACTGTCTCTCACTGCTCTATTCATCCCTAACCCAACCAGAGGAAGGGTATTTACCCCTGTTTCTCACTAAATGGGAGGCGGAACTCGGAACCCAATTCACTGATGTGCACAGACAAAAAATTCTCTACTTTGCCCAGAAATCCTCTATTGCCACTAGGGCACAGGAAATCTGTTACAAAATTATGACATGTTGGTACAGGGTTCCTGCCGTTCAGCATCGTTTCTTCCCTCAGGTGCCCAGCCTTTGTTGGCACTGTGGCACTGAGGAGGGGACGATGTTACATATCTTCTGGACATACACCAAGCTCACCCCATTCTGGCTTGAGGTTACCCGCACAATCGGACACCTCACCGGTGTCTCCTTGGAGGGGAATTCTGCAGCCTGTCTGCTCCATCTATCAGAACGACCCATTAAGAAATACAAGACCTCCCTCACCATCCAACTACTGAATGCCGCCAAGGCTTGTATTCCCCTTTGCTGGAGATCGAAGAGACCACCGGCGAAGTCCCTATGGTTTACTAAAGTGAATGAACTAAGGGATATGGAGGATCTTACTGCTACCTTGCACAATCGAGAGGAGACCTTTCGAGAGACCTGGAGACCCTGGCAGCACTTTATCTATACAGAAGCCTATCTTCAGGAAATGGCACAATCTAACTAACTTAATGGGCTAGCATCATCCCCTAGGCAGAGGACACCACATCCCACTATATCATATTATCACACTTTAATCTACCCTCCCTTTTTACTGCCTCATCTCTTCAGTCTTTGCTCTCCTCTCTGTCCCCTCTCCTTTCTTTGCCCTCCCTCCCTTTTTATCCTGGTTATATTCCTTTCCTACCCTTGGGGATACCAGTTTTCGTATTATGCATCCTCATTCATGGGTTTCTTTTTGTCCAGATACAGAGAAAATTCTAAAATCCATTACCTCTCCACAGGTCCCATGTCTGGGCTACGTAGCTTTTTAGATCCCCATGTTCACCAATTATATGAAAAAATATCTTGTATCACTGAGTGACATGACTTGACATACAGGGAAGTCCGCTTTAAGTCAAACAACTAAGCTCCCAGAGCACTCACAAGGTCTCATACATAGGCAGTATTGTTATACGGGGGTATCACCCCCATAAGCCTTGAATATGGTGCTAACTAAGGTAACTAGATTTGTTGACCTTGTTGTTTTTGGTATTACTGTTTACTTTTTTTTTTCTCCTCATGCTTGACTTTGACATTGTACTAATATTGAATATGTAACTGGTTGTATCTACTTAGTGTGGAAAATAAAGAATTTAAAAAAAATAATAATATAATAATAACTGGATGACAAGGTATTAATAAGAGTGGCAAAGTAGGTTTGCTTGGCAGCATGGAGACAGGAATTGTATTTTAGGAGTGAAGATTTGTATAGTGTGTAGTCCTGTAGAAATTTGGTTTTACACCACAGTCATTCAAGAGCACAACAATATCTCTTTCTGGTGTCGTGGGTTTGCCAAGGTTAGAAATAAAACATTACTGGATCTACTGATTACCAACAATACAGACCTGATCACGGATGTGGAAATACGGGGCAATTTAGGTAACAGCGATCACAGGTCAATTCGTTTCAGTATAAATCAGACAAATAGGAAACATAAAGGGAATACAAAGACACTGAATTTCAAAAGAGCCAACTTCCCTAAACTACAAATCTTGCTAAAAGGCATAAATTGGGATAAAATATTAGGAACAAAGATTACGGAAGAGAGATGGGTTTGCTTTAAGAGCATATTAAATAAGGGCATTAGCCAATGTATCCCATTGGGTAATAAATTTAAAAGAGCGAACAAAAGTCCTGGATTGCTTAACTCCAATGTAAAAATGCATATAAAAGCAAAGGAGAAGGCCTTCAAAAAATACAAGGCTGAGGGATCATCCTCAGCATTCAGACTTTATAAAGAATGCAACAAGAAATGTACCATTTCTTGTTGCAATGCCAATGCCAATTAGGACAGCTAAGATAGAACATGAAAGACACATAGCGGAGGAGAGCAAAAAAAAAATCCCAAGAAATTCTTTCTTTAAGTATGTAAACAGTAAAAAAGGGAGGACAGACCATATTGGCCCCATAAAGAATGAGGAAGGACATCTGGTTACAAAGGATGGGGAGATGGCGAAGGTATTGAATGTATTCTTCTCCTCAGTCTTCACGAGTGAATCGGGGGGCTTCAGTAACCAAAACTGCAGTGTTTATCCTCATGACACAACACAGGAAGCACCTCCATGGTTAACAGAGGACGGAATTAAAATTAGACTTGAGAAACTTAACATTAATAAATCACCGGGACCAGATGGCTTGCATCCGAGGGTACTTGGGGAACTCAGTCAAGTGATTGTCAGACCGTTGTTCCTAATTTTTACAGATAGTCTACTGACTGGAATGGTACCAGCTGATTGGAGAAAAGCCAATGTAGCACCAATATTTAAAAAGGGCCCAAAATACATCCCTGGGAATTACAGACCAGTTAGCCTAACATCAATAGTATGTAAACTCTTGGAGGGGATGATAAGGGACTATATACAAGATTTTAGTAATAAGAACGGTATCATTAGCAGTAATCAGCATGGATTCATGAAGAATCGTTCTTGCCAAACCAATCTATTAACCTTCTATGAGGAGGTGAGTTGCCATCTAGATAAAGGAAGGCCCGTAGACGTGGTGTATCTGGATTTTGCAAAAGCATTTGACACAGTTCCCCATAAATGTTTACTGTACAAAATAAGGTCCATTGGCATGGACCATAGGGTGAGTACATGGATTGAAAACTGGCTACAAGGGCGAGTTCAGAGGGTGGTGATAAATGGGGAGTACTCAGAATGGTCGGTGTGGGTAGTGGGGTTCCTCAGGGTTATGTGCTGGGACCAATCCTATTTAATTTGTTCATAAACGACCTGGAGGATGGGATAAACAGTTCAATCTCTGTATTTGCAGACGATACTAAGCTAAGCAGGGCAATAACTTCTCCGCAGGATGTTGAAACCTTGCAAAAAGACCTGAACAAATTAATGGGGTGGGCGACTACATGGCAAATGAGGTTCAATGTAAAAATGTAAAATAATGCATTTGGGTGGCAAAAATATGAATGCAATCTATACACTGGGGGGAGAACCTCTGGGGGAATCTAGGATGGAAAAGGACCTGGGGGTCCTAGTAGATGATAGGCTCAGCAATGGCATGCAATGGCATGCAATGCCAAGCTGCTGCTAACAAAGCAAACAGAATATTGGCATGCATTAAAAAGGGGATCAACTCCAGAGATAAAACGATAATTCTCCCACTCTACAAGGCTCTGGTCCAGCCGCACCTGGAGTATGCTGTCCAGTTCTGGGCACCAGTCCTCAGGAAGGATGTACTGGAAATGAAGCGAGTACAAAGAAGGGCAACAAAGCTAATAAAGGGTCTGGAGGATCTTAGTTATGAGGAAAGGTTGCGAGCACTGAACTTATTCTCTCTGGAGAAGAGACACTTGAGAGGGGATATGATTTCAATATACAAATACCGTACTGGTGACCCCACAATAGGGATAAAACTTTTTCGCAGAAGAGAGTTTAACAAGACTCGTGGCCACTCATTAAAATTAGAAGAAAAGAGGATTAACTTTAACCTACGTAGAGGGTTCTTTACTGTAAGAGCGGCAAGGATGTGGAATTCCCTTCCAGAGCCAGTGGTCTCAGCGGGGAGCATTGATAGCTTCAAGAAACTATTAGATAAGCACCTGAATGACCACAACATACAGGGATATATAATGTAATACTGACACAAAATCACACACATTTGATGGACTTGTGTCTTTTTTTCAACCTCACCAACTATGTAACTATGTTGTACTGGTTGGGGCCTGTTAGAGTAGCAAGTGCCTCCAGTAAGGATGACAGCAAACTGTTGTAGACAGAGGTGGCCAGGTTAGGACAGGAAAAGGGAGAGACTTTGTCATAGAGGTGGTCAGTAACAGAATAGAGAGGAGAAGGGTTAAGGTTTGTACAAGTAATTGTTTGCTGCTTGGAAGTATAGATGGTTGAAGACCAGGATACTGTAAAACTGATGAGATTGTGATCAGAGAGAGGAAAGAGATACATGAGATTGGAGGGCTGTTTTTTTGGTAGCAGGGGGATAGAAATTAACCTGAGTGAATTGCGGCTGTTGCCAGAGGAGGAAGAGTGCCAGATGTGGGGGTTGCAGTTAGATAATGGAGGGCCAGGATTGGGGAAAATGTCCCCAGAGATTAGAGAGCACATATCCCACTGTCCTGGTGTTTAGATCAGCATATGGGTTTTTGCAGCAGGTGATGGTTGCAATAATAGGGCGAGGGTAGGAGTAAAGCTAGGTTCACACATGTTCGGTGTGAATCCCCTGTCCGTTTTCACTGTGAATTTCCAAAGCGGTGTTTCAGCTGCGATTTCCACATACGATTCAATTGCAAATTTTCAGAGCCGGCAGCCACCAGCATCTTTAGCAATAGTTGGTTGTTACCCACTTGCTGACCTGCTCGTGCAGATATACTGCAGCAGGTCGGCTCTCCTGTGCAAACTGACATACCTGTACGTCAGTCCGTAAGAGCAGGATAGCGGGTGCGCGCGCGCCACGGGAGCGTGCCCGCGGACTCGATGTCCGCCGACGGCCCGCAATTGCGGCGAGGAGAAGCAGAACGGGGAACTGCAAACACCTGTAAACAAGGCATTTCCCAATTCTGCCTAGTGACATGACAGGAATCTACTGTCCCCAGTGATCAGGAACAGTGATCTCTCTCATGTTTTAGTAAGTCCATCCCACCTACAGTTAGAACACGCTGAGGGAACACACTTAACCCCTTGATCGCACCCTAGTGTTAACCCCTTCCATGCCAGTGTCATTCTTACATTGAACAGTGCATTTTTATAGCGGTGATCTGTAATAATGACACTGCTACCCAAAAGTGTAATTTGGGGTCAGATTTGTCCTCCACAGTGTCGCAGTTCTGCTAAAAATCACAGATTAAATAATTATAAATAAAAGTTGCTAAATATTTCCCATAGTTTGTTGACACGATAACTTTTGAGCAAACCAATCAATATAGATATATATAGAAGAATATATATCGGCCTAAACTGATGAATACATTCGTGTTTTTTTTTAATATTTTTTTTTGGGATATGTATTGTAGCACAAAGTAAAAAAAAACATTTTTTTTCAAAATTGTCAGTTTTTTGTTTATAGTGCAAAAAATAAAAACTACAGAGGTGATCAAATACCACACAAAGAAAGCTCTATTTGTGGGGAAAAAAAAAAGGACGTCAATTTTGTTTGGGTACAGCATCGCAAGACCGCACAATTATCATTTAATGTGACGTAGTGCCGTATCGCAAAAAAAATGCTCTGGTCATTAAGGGGGTAAATCCTTCTGGGGCTTAATTGTGGTTAAGGAGAAGCCGGCCACAGCGTCCTTAACAACCAATGTCTAAACAGCTGTCAGCTGTTCCCTGCTGACAGCTAAATGTAAACCAAAGAATTTCTAGCAATATAAAATAAACATGTGGAAACCCCCCCATCCACAAAATAAAAAAAAAAATGGCGTGGGGTATGGATTTTAAGGGGAAACCCACTCTAAAATGTAAAAAAAATAAAATGGCATGGGGGTTTGCCCCAAAATCCATACCAGACCTTTATCTGAGCATGGATAAAAACAGTTTTTCTTATTTCTTTTTGATGAATGAGTAGGGGCACAATGTACCCCATACTTATTCACAAAGGGGATGGGACCAGGATCCGGGGGTTGCCTTGTTAATGGGTGCTCCCAGATTCCGATAAGCCCCCTGCCCGCAGACCCCCATCAACATGATGACAAGGTGCTTTGGGGCATAGCTCCACCCCAAAGCACCCCCCCCCCCAATGTTGAGGGCATGTAGCCTGGTATGGTTCAGGGGGTGGATGCTGGTTGCTTGCCCCCCCCCCCCTTTTCCAGCCAAGTTGCATGCTCGGATAGAGGTCTGCTATGGAATTTGGGGGGGGGGGGCCACACATATGATATGTGAACCAGCTCCATATGAAGCCGGTTTGGTTCACATGTCATGCCAATTCACATATGTGTATAGAGCCTTAGGGTGATATATATAGGCTATGGGGTAGAGAGGAGGGGTAAAGTGAGGACATTTTGAGCACAGAGAGCAATAAGTTTAGAAGGAAGAGTAGAGGATGCATATTAGAGGGGAGAGAGTGGCAATCAGACTTCATAGGAAATGAAATACCAAATATTGGTTTGCTTGCTGTCTGTCTAGAGTGGAGCACAGTTGTTGTATCTTCATACTGCTTTAGTTAAATCGTTGTGTTGAAACTGCTACAATACTCGTTCAAGAAACATGGTGTCTGCGACTGAACCCTGTCTGCGTCTTCCCCGTAAGCTGATCTAAATATACAGTCCTTTGAAATTTTCCACGATTTGTCATGGTACAACCAAAAACATAAATGTATTTTGTTAGGATTTTGTGTGATAGACCAACACAAAGTGGCACATAATTGTTAATTGTGAAGTGGAAGGAAAATGATAAATGGTTTTCCAACTTTATTACAAATAAATATCTGAAAAGTGTGGCGTGCATTTGTATTCAGCCCCCTTTACTCTGATACCCCTAACTGAAATCTAGTGGAACAAACTACCTTCAGAAGTCACCTAATTAGTAATAGAGTGCACCTGCGTATACTTTAATCTCAGTATAAATACAGCTGTTTTGTGAGGCCCTCAGAGGTTTGTTAGAGAACCTTAGTGAACAAACAGCATCATGAAGGCTAAAGAACACACCAGACAGGTCAGGGATAAAGTTGTGGAGAAGTTTAAAGCAGGGTTAGGTTATAAAAACAATATCCCAAACTTTGAACATCTCACAAAGCACTGTTCAATCCAACATTCAAAAAATGAAAAGAGTATGGCACAACTGCAAACCTACCAAGACATGGCCGTCCGCCTATACTGAAAGGCTGGGCAAGGAGAGCATTAATCAGAGAAGCAGCAAAAAGGCCCGTGGTAATTCTCTGGAGGAGCTGCAGTGATCACAGCTCAGGTGGTAGAATCTGTCCACAGGACAACTATTAATCATGCACACCACATATCTGGCCTTTATGGAAGTAGAAAGCCATTGTTGAAAGAAAGCCTTAAGAAGCCCCCACTTGCAGTTTGTGAGAAGCCATGTGGAAGATGGTCCTCTGGTCAGATGAGAACAAAATTTAACTTTTTGGCCTAAAAGCAAAACGCTATGTGTGGCGGAAAACTTAACACTGCACTGCAATCACCCTGAGTACACCGTCCCCACTGTGAAACATGGTGGTGGCAGCATTATGTTGTGGGGAGGCTTTTCTTCAGCAGGGACAGGGAAACTGGTCCAAGTTGATGAATGAAGCCAAATAAGGGGCAATGTTAGAAGTAAACCTGTTAGAGACTGCAAAAGACTTGAGACTGGGGTGGAGGTTCACCTTCCAGCAGGACAACGACCCTAAACATACAGCCAGAGCTACAATGGAATGGTTTAGATCAAAGCATATTCATGTGTTAGCATAGCCCAGTCAAAGTCCAGACCTAAATCCAATTGAGAATCTGTGGCAAGACTTGAAAATTGCTGTTCATAGATGCTCTCCATCCAATCTGACAGAGCTTGAGCTATTTTGAAAAGAAGAATGGGCGAAAATGTCACTCTCTAGATGTGCAAAGTTGGTAGAGACATCCCCAAAAAGACTTGCAGCTGTAATTGCAGCGAAAAGTGGTTCTACAAAGTATTGACTCAGAGGGCTTGAATGCAAATGCACACCACACTTTTTTTCAGATATTTATTTGTAAAAAAAAATTGAAAACCATTTATCATTTTCCTTCCATTTCACAGTTACAGTATCTCACAAAAGTGAGCACTACTCCTCACATTTTTGTAAATATTTTATTATATCGAACACTGAAGAAATGACGCTTTGCTACAATGTAAAGTAGTAAGTTTACAGTTTGTATAACAGTGTAAATTTGCTGTCCCCTCAAAATAACTCAACGCACAGTCATTAATGTCCAAACCGCTGGCAACGAAAGTGAGCACACCCCTAAGTAAAAATGTCCAAATTGGGCCCAATTAGCCATTTTCCCTGCCTGGTGTCATTTGACTCGTTAGTGTTACAAGGTCTCAGGTGTGAATGGGGAGCAGGTGTGTTAAATTTGGTATCGCTCTCATACCGGTCACTGGAAGTTCAACATGGCACCTCATGGCAAAGAACTCTCTGAGGATCTGAAAAAAAGAATTGTTGCTCTGCATAAAGATGGCCTAGGCTATATAAAGATTGCCAAGACCCTGAAACTGAGCTGCAGCATGGTGGCCAAGACCATACAGTGATTTAACAGGACAGGTTCCACTCAGAACAGGCCACGCCATGGTCAACCAAAGAAGTTGAGTGCACATGCTCAGCGTCATATGCAGAGGTTGTCTTTGGGAAATAGACATATAAGTGCTGCAGAGGTTGAAAGGGTGGGGGGGTCAGCCTGTCAGTGCTCAGTGAAGAGTTCCCGTTTAGTGTATACATAATATACAAAACACATGTCAAATGAATAATCAATCCAAAAATAAAATGTTCAAAGTGATAATAAAAAGTCCATGTATAAAAAATAAATAAATCACCCAAGTGATATAAAAGTATCTTAAAAAAGTTCCAAAAAAACATAAATTCTTGCTGTGAGAAGAAAAAAGCGTGCTTGCTCCACCACCGTGAAATCAGGCTGGCCGCTTACCAGAAACTAATGATCCCCCAGGGCAGAGCGACGTGTTCTCGTCACCTCCCATTGCTGCTGTTGTTTCCAGTAGGACGGGCTGTCTGCAAGCTTCTTCCCGGCGCTCCAGACTACACTACATGCCTACTATTGTCTACTAACATGTGAGTTTAACCTTTTACTCATCCAATAAAGTCAATGATTTTACACTATATGGAGCCTTTTTTCCTTCTATGACCATATCTGCAATGCTGTGGGCTGATGTCTGTGTACCTGTCAGTGTGAACATCTTTAGCCTGACCCTGCAGTCTTTGATGTCCCATCTCGGTATAAGGTCTCTGATCCATTGGTCGTGGTTCGAAACAGTATTAACAAACAGCTTTCTCTGATCCTCTGTAACGGGGATCATGAGTTTCTGGTAAGCCGCCAGTCTGATTTCACGGTGGTGGAGCAAGCACGTTTTTCTTCTCACAGCAAGAATTTATGTTTTTTTGGAACTTTTTTAAGATACTTTTATATCACTTGGGTGATTTATTTATTTTTTATACATGGACTTTTTATTATCACTTTGAACATTTTATTTTTTGGCTTGATTATTCATTTGACATGTGTTTTGTATATTTTGTATACACTAAAGGGGAACTATTCACTTAGTTCTAAATATTTGGTTTGGTGATGATGTGTATGATCACCAATCTGTTTTAGCGCGATTCAACCCCCCTTTTTCTCATTTAATTTCACTGTGTTTCTGTTACATAGATGAATCGCGGCTTTAATTGTTATTGTTTATGTATTTCACCGTAGCACAGTTATTCCCCTCATTTTTCTTGTCAGTGCTCAGACCATATGCCGCACACTGCATCAAATTGGTCTGCATGGCTGTCGTTCCAGAAGAAAGCCTCTTCTAAAGATGGTGCACAAGAACGCCTGCAAACAGTTTGCTGAAGACAAGCAGACTAAGGACAATAGATTACTGGAACCATGATGTGTGGTCTAATGAGACTAAGATAAATTTATTTGGTTCAGATGGTGTCAAGCGTGTGTGGCAGCAACCAGGGGAGGAGTACAAAGACAAGTGTGTCTTGCCTACAGTCAAGCATAAAGGTGGGAGTGTCACAGTCTGGGGCTGCATGAGTGCTGCTGGCACTGGGGAGCTAAAGTTCATTGAGGGAACCATGAACCTATACTGTGACATACTGAAGCCGAGCATGATCCCCTCCCTTCGGAGACTGGGTTCCAAACACACCTCCAAGACGACCACTGCTTACTAAAGAAGCTGAGGGTAAAGATGAAGGACTGACCAAGCATGTCCCCAGACCTAAACCCTATTGAGCATCTGTGGTGCATCCTTAAATGGAAGGTGGAGAAGCGCAAGGTCTCTAACATCCACCAGCTCCGTGATGTCATCATGGAGGAGTGGAAGTGGACTTCAGTGGCAACCTGTGAAGCTCTGGTGAACTCCATGCCCAAGAGGGTTAATACAGTGCTGGAAAATAATGGTAGCCGCACAAAATATTGACACTTTGGGCCCAATTTGTACATTTTCACTTGTACTGTATGTGCCACTTTGTGTTTGTCTATCACATAAAATCCCAATAAAAATATATTTACGTTTTTGGTTGTAACATGACAAAATGTGGAAAATTTCAAGGGGTATGAATACTTTTTTCAGGGCACTGTAGATGGAGCAAGGAAGCATTTGTCAATTGTGAATAACTGTTACAGTTTTTAGTGTATTTGTTAGCCTTTAACCAAACGATCAACTCATCAGATGGCTGCTGTCATAGCTGATCACATGCACTACACTATGACACTGCAGATCAAACAGGGTTTAGTTCTGCTGTAAGGTTAAAACTCCTTTCTTCCAACCTCAAATTGTGGTCTAAGTGGTACTGTACACGGGACGCTGAGGCAAACTCTTCTGAACAATTTTTTTGACAGCTTGAAACCGGCATTTAAAAACGCTGTTTAGCTGTGTTTGCATGCTGTGTTTAGACTTGTTTGCGTCTAGGAGCGTTTATTTAAGAAGCATCATAAGACCCTCCCAAAGCACAAAAAACAGTATTATTTAACAATTTCAGCCATTCTGTGAGACCAGAGTGAGTAGCAGCAGCTGAGAGAGCATTTTTCTGCTTTCAGCGCTGTCGCACTTTGAATGACAATTGCATGGTCATGCTACACTGTACCCAAACAACTTTTTTTTTTATCATTTTTTTCACACAAATAGAGCTTTCTTTTGGTGGTAATAAATCACTGCTGGGTTTTTTGTTTTTTACAAAAAAAGACCAAAAATTTTGGGGAAAAAAAAGGTTTATTACTTTTTTTTGTCAGCAAATTTTGTAACTAAGTAATTTTTTGCCTTCACTGATGTGCGCTGATGAGGCGGCACTGATAGGCTGAACTGGTGGGCATTGATGAAGTGGCACTGATGAGGAGGCACTAATGTGCGACACTTATGAGCACTGATCGGCACACTGATGGGAGTGTTAGGTGGCACTGCTGGGCACTAATAGGCGGCACTGGTGGGCACTGATAGGCAGCAGTGGCGGGCACTGGTGGGCTCGGGTAGGCGGAAAGATCGGCATTGATGGGCAGCACTGATTGCCAGCACTGACTGGCATGGCTAATGGGCACTAATTTGTGGCACTTGTGGGCAGTGTATGCTGGCATTGGTGGGCACTGTATTGTTACACTTTATTTCTTTATTGTAATCAGGGCACTGATGATCAGTGCCCTGATTACATCCCTAGATTTCCCCCTGTGAGGAGATGGCGCCGATCGGCTCTCCTCACCTCAGTGCGAGGAGAGCCGATTACCGGCATCTCCATGTTTACATGTGACCGGCTGTGATTGGACACAGCCGATCACATGGTTAAAGAGCCGTGGACGCGGCTTTTACACAGCTCGGGGTCGCGCCGTGTCCTAGTAACACGGCGCGATCGCTGCGCGCACCCGCCTGTTCTTATGACTGCATCCCAGAACAAGAGCCTCACTGCCCCGCTGTCATTTGACAGTGGGCGGGCAGCAACCTGTTAAAAATGCTTCTTAGACCCCTTTCACACTGGGGCGTTTTTAGGCGCTTTAGCGTTAGGTAAAGCGCCTGAAAGAAGCCTCATCTGCAATCCCAATGTGAAAACCCGAGCCCTTTCACACTGCCAGCGCCTGAAAAACACTGGTAAAGCGCTGCTTAAGACCCCTTTCACACTGGGGTGTTTTTTGGGCGCTGACAGTGTGAAAGGGCTCGGGCCATTGGCGCAGCCAGACCCCGTGGCGATAACACGAAAGCGCTGCAAAGAAGCTTACAGGACTTTTTTTTTTTTTTGACGTCCTGCCAGCGCAGCGCCCCAGTGTGAAAGCACTCGGGCTTTCACATTGGGATTGCAGATGAGGCTTCTTTCAGGCGCTTTACAGGTGCTTTTTTTTAACGCTAAAGCACCTGAAAAACGCCCCAGTGTGAAAGGGGTCTAAACGAAAATGCGGCTAAACGCGGTATTGCGTTTAGATGCGTTTGGCAACCGAAATGTCAGAAACTTCGGCATCTGAACTCATTTTTTTGCCTTCAAAGAAAAGCCTCTAAACGTAACTGCCTAAAAACTACATTAAACGAACTTGTGTACATGTACACATAAGATAACATTGGATGAGTTCAGGGGCAGCTGAAAAAAGCATCCAATTGCCTCTGAACGTCCGTTTACCAGCAGCAGTGTACATGAGACCTTATGCCGTGTACACACGACCGGATATTTCGACAGCAAAACTTCATCGGACCTTTTGCTGTTGAAAAATCAGGCGGACTTTAGAAATAGAACCTGTTTTTTAAATCTTTCCGACGGACTTGAGTCCAGTGGAAAAATCCGTTAGTCGGTATGCTAGTCTGACGGACAAACAACGACGTAAGGGCAGCTACTGGCTATGAACTTCCTTATTCTAGTCCGGCCGTATGTCATCACGTTCGAATAAGTCAGACTTTGGTGTGATCATGTGTAGATAAGTCCGTTGCGTCGGAACTCTGTCGAAAGTCCGTCAAAAAGTCCTTTGGGATTCAGTCCGTCAAAAGTCCGCTCGTGTGTACACGGCATTAGAGTAAAAAACAGTTTATTACAGCTGCTGTAGTCACCTTTGTTTTATATTTACATTGTGATCATATCCTCTCTTAAGTGCCTCTTCTCCAAATTGAATACCTTTTTGTATTTGGCCCTCCTAGCTGAGGTTCCTCAGTCCTCTAAAATAATGGAAAACCTCAGAAATGAAATCTGATCAAAGTTCATCCCTGTATAGTGTGTACTTGTCACAATTAAGAACACTTATGCCCCGTACACACGGTCGGACATTGATCGGACATTCCGACAAAAAAATCCTAGGATTTTTTCCAACGGATGTTGGCTCAAACTTGTCTTGCATACACACGATCACACAAAGTTGTCGGAAAACCCGATCATTCTGAACGCGGTGACGTAAAACACGTACGTCGGGACTATAAACGGGGCAGTAACGGATTTTGTTGCTGGAAAATTTTATAGCAAGCTCTCAAACTTTGTGTGTCGGAAAATCCGATGGAAAATGTGTGATGGAGCCCACACACGGTCGGAATTTTTGTCAACAAGGTCCTATCACACATTTTCCGTCGGAAAATCCAACCATGTGTACAGGGCATTAGGCTTAATGTACACGGGACATTTTTACAACCTCTCCTCTCCTTTTTTCAAAATAGCCAAAAAAAATGAAAAACGCCTATAAATGAAACGTGCCTATACGTGAGTTACTGCGTTTAGAAGCGTTCAGCGCTTGAAATGCCTCTAAATTCACCGTCTGCCTAAAAACGACATTAAACGAACCTGTGTACATGTACTGATAAGATAACACTGGATGAGTTCAGGGTGAAAAAAGCAGCTGAAAAAAGCAGCCAACTGCCTCTGAACGTCCGTTTACCAGCAGCAGTGTACATGAGGCCTAAAGCCTCGTACACAGAATCCGATTGTTGGCCAACAGAGCATCAGACTTTTGTCTGAAGGGCGTGTGCCAGGAACTTGTCTTGCATACTAATGGCAAACAATTGTCGACCAACAAACATGAACATAGTGATGTACTACGTGGAATTTCAGCTCTTGAACGCCACCCTCTGGGCACCTTCTGCTAATGTCTTGTTTGGTGAACATTGATTCTGAGCATGCATGTTTGTACTTTGGACTTTTCTGTGACGGACATGTGTACACATGATACAAAAATCTGACCACAGACTGTTGCCTGCCGAAAATTTACTAGCCTGCCATCCAACATTTGTTGGCAGAGTGTTGGACAACAATTGTCTCAAGGAGCATACTAACGGTCGGATTTTAGGCAGTCTGTCATCACACAATTCCCTGCCAAAAATCTGATCGTGTGTACAAAGCTTTAGTGTCATTTTTGTATGCTGCTTTGTTCCTCTACTATCTGCATGAATCACCTCTGAAAAGTTTTCCTGACACCAAGAGAAACAAGGTGACGGGAGGGAGCACCAGCTGATTGACAGCCTCAGCTCTGTTCCTGTGTGCTGTGTGAAGGGGGGTGTCCTTTCCCTCCTATCAGCTCTCCTCACTGATCTCTGCAGAATGTGACTTCAGCTCCCCACTTTTTTTTTTTTTTTTTGACTGCACAGGTACAACTTCTGTCAGAGGATTTGTTTTATCTCTGTGGATCTCTTGAGGACAGTCACTTAACTGGTATATGTGAGGGTTTAAAACCACTTTACAGCAGTATTAAACCCAAAACCAAAACATGTATTATATTGCAGCTTACCAGTCATTAGATGTGGTGGCTACATTCATTTTCTTTTCTTTTAGCTTTTTTCACCGAATGATCGGGCCAGTAACACACCACCTGTATTAATGAGACACAAATCAGTCAGTCTGTCAGTGTTAAGTGGTTTGTCTCATCCATGTAAACTGATAGTCTGCTGGCGAGCTTAAGCTTGGGAAACACATCAGGCTTGCTGGCTAGATCACCAAATAAAAATAGAAACAAAGCCTAAAAAAGAAACTAATACAGCCATCACATCTAAGAATTGGTAAGCTGCAATATAATAAAGGTTTGCTTTTGGGTTTAATACTACTTTAAATTTGTTGCCCTTCACTGATCTCTTTCAAATTCAGTAACATCCTTCCTGAGGTTTGGAGACCAAAACTGAATTTTATAAGTAGAAGTCCAGTCAAATCCTATCTAAACTTAAAGTGGTACTAAGGGCTGAAGTTTTTTAATTTTTTTTTTTATCTTAATGCATTCTGTGCATTAAGATAAAAAAACCTTGTGTGTGCATCAGCCCCCTAATACTGTACTTACCCATCTCAATCCAGCGATGTTGCACGAGAGCCTTAGCTGTCCGGGACTCTCCCTCATTGGCTGAGATAGCAAGGGGCACCATTGGCTCCTGCTACTGTCGATCAAAGTCAGTGAGCCAATGAGGAGAGAGGGGGTGGGGCCGAGTCGCGGTTTCGGGTCTGAATGGACACCCAGAGCAGCGGCTCTGCTCTGGTGCCCCCATAGCAAGCTGCTTGCTGTGGGGGCAGGAGGGAGGGGCCAGGAGTGGGCTGCTGTGTACAAAACCACTGCACAGAGCAGGCAAGTATAACATCTTTGTTATTTTTAAACAAAAAACAAAACAAAAAACAATACTTTAATATCACTTGAAACATGCTCCCATCACTTTTCTTTTTTTTCAATTCAGTTATTTAGAAATTGCAATGACCAAGCACAAAATCGCATTCCGTGACACTGGGGTGAACAGGAGTCCTAAGTGTACAAAACAGGTGGAATTGGAATGGAGATGAATTTACAGAGTTTTCAGTTTACAGTGGAAATAACATGCATCTCCTTTAAAGGGCTCCAAGAACATACTGTACAACATTCAGAGGGCTTTAAAAGTTAGAACTACCTGTTATGCTATGAGGGGGTACAGTACAGTTAACCTACTCAGCTCAATGTAATTCTTTTTTCTCAGTTGCTACGAATATATAGACATTTTTCAAGAAGTACCATAGCCCATGGGGGGATTAGGAAGGACGGGAATTATGAAAGACAAGTGACAGGGAATTAGGAGAGGATGGGGGGTGATTGATATCCTGCTTTACCAATGGGAGGGCAGTATACAAAGGTAAGGGATCAAGAACAAGGTCTATTGATTATTGAACCAAGGGGGAAGAGTGGTTGTCTATCATGACATCAGAATACTATAGATATACGCTGTCCATGGCTTTCAGCTTTTACAAAACACGTCCTCTTTATTGTGGTGTGATGCTGTCAGGCTTTCCATAGTTCTGATTTCCTGGAGATTACTAAACCATTGCCTGAGGGTCAGGGAAGAAGTTTGTCTCCACAGATCTGGGATACATGCCTGGGCAGCATTCTATAAGTGAACTGTCAGCGACTTTTTGTAATGGTGTAAAGGTGCCTGGTTGAGGTGTACGAGGTTTCTCAAGGGGTCCGTGCCTAGATCAACCGAAGTCAGCTGTGAGACATTCTTCACCCCCGTCCACAATTGTGGAAGTTTGTGGCAGGACCAAAAAATGTGAAGTAACATGCCTGGTTCTGTGTGGCAAAGCTAGCTCATTCTAGAAATTGAGGAAATATTTTTTTTAAAAACCATTGGGACTCTGTAACATCTAGAGAGGAGCTTATAGCACTGCTCTTGAAAATGGTTGGCTATAGTGGATTTATGAGCTAGGGTAATAAGCCTCTCTATTTGCTGTTTTGTAAAAGTAACCTGTAGATCCGCCTCTTAATGCCTAATGTATAAAATTTTACTTAGATTTTTTTCCTTTAGATTGACCAAAACCATATAATGTGACGTAAAACCTAAACACTTTCAGTTTGTATGCAATCAGGCAGGCCCTTCCGCTACATAGTTAAAGGTAAATATAAAGGAAATCGAACAACAAAAGTTGTTTAGCGTGTATCCAGCTTAAGTGTGGTACACATTGTCCATCTGCACACAGTTGTTCAAAAAGAGTAAGTTGTCTCGTGTATAATCCCAGGTCAGGTATAGATTGCAAGAAATGAGAAAGCTGGTAAGCTGACCATGACCTCAAGAGGTTTGAACAAAGGTACTAAGCCATTGTGTGGGCAGCCAACCCTGTGGGGTGGCATAGTGCATAAATCTATTAAGTCTTTGGGCTGCTAAGCGTCATACATGCCTGTTGTCGGATTCAGGGGAAAAGTCAGGGTTGTGTAACACAGGCGTCAACGGAGATGGATAAGGAGAGAGGCCTTTTTGGGTGAGCGTGGATCAGGTTATTGCAAGTGTGGCACTGTGGATGTGTCTTCATCAGGACTCAAGAAAAAAGCTGTAGTGATAACTACATAAAAAAAAAAAAAAAAAAAAACCACAAAGCATAATTATATAATGCATAGGCGTAAATATGTTTTGGCTTGGGTCAATTAAATGT
This sequence comes from Lithobates septentrionalis, assembly GCA_037952835.1. NCBI lineage: Eukaryota > Metazoa > Chordata > Amphibia > Anura > Ranidae > Lithobates > Lithobates septentrionalis. Next base: position 657,046 of record JBBDGP010000965.1, read on the forward strand.
ATGAACTGCACCTCTATGCCTATGCACAGATGATGCATCAGAAAACTCCCTGGTGACGTATGCCACCAAGCACCAGCATTTCCAAGTCAATGAAATGCAAACATATACATGGTGGTATTACGACTCGCAGCCATTCACAGCAAGGCTGGCTACGGAACCCACTGTCAGTCAACAGTGGAGGGATGGGTGGGGCCAACACAGACACAAAACATACAGCGTGCCTGTGTCTGAGTATGACAACATGATGGAGGACGCAATCTGACCACATGGATCAGCTAGTGTGGTGGCCGAATCGACCAGGTAATCCATTTGATTTTTGTGTGTTCAAACACTTTAAGCTTGTGATCTCCTACCTTACCTTTGGCTCGATGGACTACTCTGTCTTTTTCTGCCGTCACTTTTCTATGTTTAGTTGGCAGAGCACAGAGGATGTCCCTGAGTTCAGGGTCTAACTTTTAAAGCTGCTGGCTAGGCTGGAATGAGGAATCAGACAGATACATCCAGGGAAGCTGTGGTGTCTGGCTAGGAGAAGAGAGCTGGTCCGCGCCACCCTCCTCTATGCACGTAGTGTGCCTTGGCTGCTCTTCATCTTATACCGCTGCTCCCTGACTGTGTGCAGTGGAGTGGCTGGGCGCCATCTTGGCTGCAGCACAGGTGTCTCTGGAGTTGCTGGGGCTAGGTAGTAATAAATCCCTGTGGGCTTTGGGTGGCGGCCGGGTCCCTAGCACCTCCTGCCCCTTGTCATACGAGATCCATTGGGTTGTATGAATGTATAGAACCCTATTGCCCAAGAGACCTGGAGTTCTGGGAGTTGGCTGCTGCTCAGCATCATGGTCTGGACATGACCCCCCACCCCTTTCTAAGCCCCATACTAACTAGCCTGAGGCCTAGGGGAAAGGTGTCTATACTTGCCTTTTCCTTGGGCGGTCCGATCCTGTGATAGCCTCCCAGCACCAGCTTCAGGAGAGAATAAACCTGAAATGAAAAACGAACCAAGCATATTCTGTTGTGTGTACATACTTCAATCCAAAGCACTTAGGCTGGGTTCACACTATGTGCGGCCACGGCTCGCAGCAGGGGGTCCGGTGTGTCCCCATTTACTGTTTCAGTTCTGAAATGGATCTGAATTTCTTTATCGTACATCACGGGACACAGAGCACCATAGTAATGACTATCCGGGTTATATGCTACCTTTAGGTGATTGGACACTGGCAACCAATAGTAAGAAGGTTCCTCCCATATAACCCCTCCCATACAGGAAGTACCTTTAGTTTTTTGCCAGTGTCTTGAAGGTGATGGTCACGGCTGCGGAAGCTCTTCAAATTTCTTCAAATAAATGTCCCAGTGAGGATGTTACATTGGATCCATTCGGATGGCATAAAAAGCTAAAGTGGATGGTACCCGAGCCTTGGTTCAAGAACAAGGTTTTGCTTGTAATGTGTCCTTTTAAGCGCTGGACCCTTGTTATATGGTATCCCTGGGCTTTACTTGCCCAAGGGAACCAAAAGGGTGCTTTACAGGTCCAGGGGTGTGGACCCCGTTCAATGGGGGACCCGGTCCCTGAAGGTCCTCAGTGGTGATACCCACCGTGATGGGGGAAGATTGGGCCTGTATCAGGCCCTGCAGCGAGGACCGGTGTGTACTCCCTCTGGGAGGCCTATCAATATTTCTGTTGTTACTAATATAAGGTGTCTTAGTAGGCCCTGTGTCTCATTGCAAGCGGTTACTGATGTTACAGAGCAAGCTGACAAGTGCAGCTTATGTGTGTCTCCCGCATGTGGCGGTGTGTGCCAGGCGCGCGCGCGTGTGTGTGCGCGCGCGTGTCGTGCAGGGTGCGCGTGTGCAGTAGAACCACGGCAGCGCGTACGTCACTGGGCGGCGCACGGGTATTAGGAGAGGTTACGCACCTGCATGTTCATTGCTGCTAGTCAGTTAAACTCAACAGAGCCTAGTGTGCAGTGGGACACAGAATTCTGGGCCTAAATTTGGACATTTGCAACAGGTTGAAGGCTGGTAAAGCTGTGGCGGCGGCTGTACATTGGACCCAGCTAGATAACTCAGAGGGAGTGCCTTTTTTTCCCTCAAACTTGTAAGCAATGTCTTCCAGGAAACGAGGTACGGGGAGCAGGGCAAGTCCAGGGGTTAAAGGGACTCCTTCAAAAACAGGAGATCAACCTCAGGTTACTGCAGCATCAGTCTCCCCTGAAAGACCTGCGGCATTTGGCCTAGCTGAGCCATTACAGTTGTCAGGCGTAGTGGCCACTACCAATATCCCTGCATCAGCCTATGTTACTAAAGATGATTTAGTATCAGCCCTAGCTGGCCTTGAAGGCAAGATAGCAGGTATGATTGCTACAGTAACACAGGGAGGGAAGAAACGTCATAGATCTCCCTCCCCTGAGCCTGGTCCCAGTGGTGAAACACTTGAGCACCAGGATTCTTTTGGCATGGGTCCCTGTGATTTGGATCCAGAATGGGCAGAGGATTTGGAGGAGGAGGCCATTAAAGACAAAGAGGAAGGGGAGGCTGAAGAGTCCTCGGCTGGGGATTCAGGTTCTGAAGAACCAATTTCAGACTCTCAATCTCAAAATTATTTATCCAGTCCTTGGCCGAGATGGTGAGAGCTGGATTTAAATTAACTCCGGTGCAGGGACCAGGACCCTCCTGTTCTACGTTAGGGTCCTTGCGTCCTCAACTAGGTTCCCAGGCGTTTCCTTTACATCCTTTATTGGAACAGGTAATTTACACTGACTGGGACCACCCGGACAGGACATACTTGCCTCCAAAAAGGTTTTCTTTTTTATATCCTATGGAGGAAAAATTCAGGAAGAAGTGGGATACACCTTTGGTTGATGCTGCCATTTCTTCAGTGAATAAAAGTCTGACCTGCCCAGTGGATAATGCCCAGGGATTTAAAGATCCGGCAGATAAAAAGCTGGAATCCTTACTAAAAGCTTCTTTTCCAATAGCTGGGTCAGCAGTACAACCGGCAGTGGCGGCTATCGGTATTTGTCAGGTGGTGAAGGACCGTTTTGAGAAATTGGTCAGGAACCTGCGTGTTCAAGAGGAAGTTTCTGACGAACTATCAGAACTTCCTTGCGCTTTATGTTTTGCGGTAGATGCATTAAAGGACTTGATTCAGCAGATGTCCCGGTTTGCACTACTCTCAATCCATATGCGCAGGGTACTGTGGCTAAAGAATTGGTCAGCCGAAACGCCATGCAAGAGGCTACTGGCGGCCTTTCCTTTTCAAGGTGAGCGTCTATTTGGGGAGGATTTGGACAAATACATTCAAAAAATCTCAGGAGGGAAAAGCTCCTTGCTTCCGGTCAAAAGAAGGGGTACGCAGCCTTCCTTCAAGATTCCCAACGCTCCTGGGCCAAGTGCCTCTTCCCCTAAGAAGTATCGACGGCCTCAGCCACCTACCTTTAACCACTTCAATACCAGGCACTTAGACACCTTCCCGCCCAGACCAATTTTCAGCTTTCAGCGCTTTCGCAATTTGAATGACAATTGCGCGGTCATGCTACACTGTACCCAAACAAATTTTTTATCATTTTGTTCCCACAAATAGAGCTTTCTTTTGGTGGTATTTGATCACCTCTGCGGTTTTTATTTTTTGCGCAACAAATAAAAAAAGACTGATTTTTTAAAAAAAAAAAACAAGTTTTTCTTTGTTTCTGTTAAATTTTTTTGTAAATAAGTACGTTTTCTTCTTCAATGACGGGCACTGATATGGCTGCACTTACAGACACTGATACGGCGGCACTGATGGGCACCGATGAGGTGGCACTGATGGGCACCGATGAGGTGGCATTGATGGGCACTGATAGGCGGGACTGATGGGCACTGATAGGTGGCACTGGTATGCGGCACTGATGGGCACTCATAGGTGGCACCGATGGGCACTCATAGGCGGCACTGATGGGCACTCGTAGGTGGCATTGATTGGTACATATGGGTTAGGTGCCACTGATGGGCACTGATAGGTGGGCACTGACAGGTGGCACCCATGGGCAATGACTGATAACAATGATTGGTGGCACTGATAAAATGTATTGGTGGCATTGCTGGGCATAACTAAAACATAATGGTGCCAATCAGTGCCCATTTGTGGGCACTGATTGGGCACATGTGGATGGCCATGGGGTACATACCTGGCCATCCACATGTTGCCCCTTCCCTGGTGGTCCTAGTGGCGATCCCTGGTGGTCCAGTGTGGTGATCTGAGGGGGGGCTGCGCTGATAAACAATCAGCGCAGACCCCCCTGTCAGGAGAACCGCCGATCGGCTCTCCTCTACTCGTGTCTGTCAGACACGAGTGAGGAAAAGCTGATCAACGGCTCTTCCTATTGACAGCGTGATCAGCCGTGATTCGCCGGAGGTTCTTTACCAAGATCGGTGGAGCGGTGTGTCAGGCTGACACACCGCTCCACTGATCGCCGCGATGCGCGGGCGAGCGGCGGCATGTTATCCTGCTGGACGTCATATAACGCCCAGTCAGGATAACGGAACCACTTCCCGGACATCAATCCGTTATAGGGCGGGCGGGAAGTGGTTAAGAAGCCTCAAGGTCAAAAAAGACCTTGGACCCAGAAACCAGCCAAAACCAATTCCAAGTCTTCCTTGTGAAGGGGCGCCCCCACTCTTGCGGGTGGGGGGCAGACTGCGGTGGTTCGCAGATGCTTGGGGAAGATTGGTTCAGGACAGGTGGGTTATTTCCACCATATCTCAAGGTTACAAAATAGAGTTTCGGGATTTTCCCCCAACTCGATATTTAGTATCCAGGGTTCCAACAGACCCGGAGAAAAAGAGGGGCCTATTCCTGGCTTTAGAACAGCTGGAAAGGCAGAAGGTAATCATCAAGGTTCCGCAAAAAGAAAGATTCAAGGGGTTTTACTCGAACCTATTTACAGTGCCGAAGCCAAACGGAGGGGTAAGGCCCATCTTGGACCTCAAATCCCTCAATTCCTTTCTAAACGTCCGAATTTTCCGGATGGAGTCAGTTCGTTCAGTAATCGCATCCTTGAGAAAAGGAGATTTCTTAGCGTCCATGGACCTCAAGGACGCATACCTGCATGTACCGATTTTTGGTCCACATCAAAGATTCCTGTGATTTGCAGTAGAAGGGTGTCATTTCCAGTTTGTGGCACTTCCATTCGGTCTAGCCACGGCCCCTCGGGTCTTCACAAAGGTTCTGGCCCCAGTGTTGGCTTGCCTAAGGTCCCAAAAGATCTCGGTGGTAGGATATCTGGACGACCTCTTGTTAAGGGATCAAGCTTACACCACCTTGGTAGAAAACATTACGACTACGGTCTGTTTCCTAAGGTTTTTAGGCTGGATTCTAAATATGGACAAATCGGCCCTTCGTCCAGCTCAGGCCTTAATATCTGGGTCTGATCTTAGACACAACCCAAGAAAAGGAAACCCGCATCCAATTTGCATAAGTGTGAACCCAGCCTTAGTGTGATTTCTGTCAGCACTCTGCTTCCTGCATGGGTCACATCTGACAAGTAAACAGATAAAATATACCTCATGTAAGAGGATTTCTTTCATCTGTGTATCATCTGAGGCTAGTCACTTCATGTGTACGGGGCTTTACATTTACGCACCGATCGGATTTTCCTATGGGAAATGTTGGATGTCAGGCTGTTTGCGGAAAATCCTATCGTGTGTATGCTCCATCGGACAATTGTTGTCGGACTTTCCGCCAACAAATGTTGGCTAGCATGTCTTCAAATTTTCCGCCAACAAATGTGTGTTGTCGGATTTTCCGATTGTGTGTACACAAGTCTATCGGACAAAAGTCCAAAGTACAAACACGCATGCTCGGAAGCTTAAGCGGTCTGTCTTGTAAACTAGCGTTTGTAATGAAGAATTAACATTCGTGATGTGGCAAATTATGAAATCTCCAAATGCAGCGCACATTCTCTTCTTCTTTAATGGGATAATAATGAAGCTGCTTTGCTGGTGATACTGATGAAGTTATTGCAAACAAATTTTCAAAGGCTTTTTTTTTCTAGAGATATCAAGAACAATAATATTATTTTTTTTTTTTTATCTGTGCAAGTTACCATAACACCATTATCCCCTAGTTTTTAAGATCAAAGATACAACTATGTTGGTGTCCCTTGTCAATTTTACATTGTATTTTTTAACTGCCTACTCCCAAACTGTCATTTTGAAGTAAAACAGCTAAATATTATTCTCCAAAAATTTTTTTATTGTGCATTAAAAAAAAAATTAATTAGACATGCTATCTGCCAATAGAACTTAACCAACAAGTGCATTCTATGCATCCAAAAATATAGAAAATGTACTAAATCAAATCATTATTCAACCCAAAAAATAATGTCAAAACAATAACTCCAAGGCCAATAATAACACGTTATCTCCTCTGATTCCGCAACATGTCTGGTTGACGAACGGCCGTTCAGAAATTAATTGAAAAGCACGAATTGAAAAGCGCTAAATGAAAAACGCGAAAAGGAAAGGGCGAATCAACACTCACCAAACTTCTACTAACACGAAATTAGCAGAAGGAACCCAAAGGGTGGCGCTAAAGAGCTGAAAAACCACATATTACGTCTAGTACATCACTATGTTCGTAATTGTTGTCCAACATTTGTGTGACCGTGTGAATGCAAGACAAGTTTGAGCCAACACCCTTCGGACAAAATTCCACGATTTTGTTGTCGGAAAGTCTGATCGTGTGTACGAGGCATTAGAGTTTATAAACACTAAAGAAATATTAAAAACTCAAAACTACGGGGGGCGTGGCCTGGCAAGCAATGGAGTGAGACGTGGGAAGAGTGAGCTCCCTGCACTTAAACTCCTGACAGAGATCCTGTGGTGCAAAATCGAGACAAAAATTACCTCACAGACATCCCTTATACCCTGGGATCATAGCGGAATATGTCTCCACCGAAAAGAAACATCGGGACAGTGGATAAACTCGCCCAATTCCGCCGTCAGGAGAAAGACATGCAGCAGGAAGATGGCGCTGACACGTGTGCGGGACCTGATCCCCAGGCATCAGATACGGCCAAAGTACTGGACGCTATTGCCGCCCTGCAAGGTACCCTGACTGCAAAAATAGATGAAGTAAAGATTGATATATCTCTTATGCGGCAGGACTTCTCAAAGCTGAAAGACAGGGTTACAGAGGCAGAAGCAAGAATAAGTAATGCTGAGGACGCCTTACACCCCATGAGACACACCACAGAGGAGAGGCAGATACAGCAACTCCATGCCCATCAGGACGACATGGAGAACCGCTTGAGACGCTGTAATCTCCGGTTCATAGGGCTGCCAGAAAAGGAGGAAGGCACAGATCCGACTACATATCTAGAATCACTCCTGCTTAAAACATATGGCCGGGAAGCTTTCTCAGTAATGTTTGCTGTGGAGAGGGCACACCGCATCCCAGCGCGGCCCCCACCACCCGGAGCGCCTCCACGCACCTTCATTGCTAAGTTTTTAAACTTTCGGGACAGAGACAAAATTCTACGACTCACCCGGGAGAGAGGGAATATCCAGATAGGAAACTGCCAGATTGCAGTATTCCCGGATTTTTCAAATGAGGTGCAAAGGAAAAGATCAGTTTCAGGAAGTGAAGCGTCGTCTGAGAGCCCTCCATCTTAAATATGCGGTGCTATTTCCCGCTAGACTGCGGGTAGAAGAGGAGGGACGTGCACAATTTTTTGAAGATCCTGCGGCAGTGACAGCATGGCTAGATCGCAGAGACCGACCTGTCTAGTATGGACATGAGCACGTAACGGCAGTGAGTACTTACTGAGACTATGCCACAACCTGAAGTGTATATACTTTTGCAATCTTCCAGCAGGAAGACAAACGCCTGTGTAGGGGAAGCAGAACTGGAGAACTATAAAGATTTGTCTGTGTATAGGAGAGGAGGAGGAAAAGGGATAAATCTGAGGAATTGAGACTGCCCACTCCCCATGAGATACAATAAAACCCTTTATCCTGGATGACTTTAACATAATGGATAATCAGTATGCTGCCCTGGATGCCGTTTGCACCAGAACAACCTGCGGGGTGTAGGAACTATTAACTAAGCTGCCTCACAGGATTCTTGGAAGATAGATGTTGTAATATGTTGGCCAATTTATAATGTATAATATTGGCCAATGTATAATATTGTATTGGAGTATGGGTTGAGCAGAAATTGTCCAAGCCAACTCAATTTTAAGATAACAGTTGAAGATCCTTTGATGTGCTATCTGATGCAAGTCTACCTAGGGGTGTGAGGTATGGGCTGTTAACCTAATTGAACATTTCAAAGGGTACATTGTTTAAAGGACCATAGAAGAAATATTTATTAATGGTAATTAGACCTGAGGGGGTAACAATGGGATCAAGGAGTGTTTTGGGTTGGCCTAGCGGAGGCTTCCTCCTGTGGGGCTAATTTATCAGAGGGGCTTGTTGATATGCAGGAATGTAGGTATTCCAAGGGCTCAAAAGGGTGTTCAGGTGGTATACACATATCTAAAGGGGACTTGTTGATGTTGATATGTGGGAGTGCAAATTGGGGTGGTTTATGACTACAGCTGTTCACGGCTGGGGGTTGTTGTCTGTTTGAAAGACTAAAGCTAAATTGGAACGGCCAATCAAATTGCTCAGCCATTCAATATTTAGTGAATATAACACGGCATTCAGTCTATAGGTTTTTTAGGAGAGGCTTGTCTGTGTATGGCTGGGAACACACAGGCCTAGGAATATGGGTCTCTGAATTATATCTCCTCTGTCGGATTTCTTTGTCATCTGTGGACTTTGGACTTTGTTCTGTGTTGGAAGTCAATAAAGTGCATCTCTCTGGAAGAATTGGGTTGCTGCGGAAGAGTACTTACATCATCATTATAATACCTAAATATTAATTATATACCCGATCACTACAATAGAGTCAGACAGTTCCACATTAATTTGGAATATAGAAACTAGTATGGCAAAACGATAGTGAAGAAGTGCAGAAGGAAGCCATTGAAAGTTATGTGTGGTGGACTCGAACCCATTCGGTCCACACTTGACAGTGGAATTATCGCCCCCATATTGAAGTTGGTTCAGCAAGAAGCAAAAATGTTACTCATGTTAAGATATGTGCCTCCAGTGGAGTTTAATCGCTGGATGTTATGCTTTATGCTGACAGTTTGGGTTTGTATGCTCACATCAAGTTGGGGAGATGTGCAGCTGGGAGGGATGGGAGTTGTTAAATGGGTATGTTTTTTGCGTTATGGGAAGGAAAGTACTGAAGTGATTTCTTTAAGACCAGACAGGCAATATATGCACAATTAATCAAGAAAAAGAAGAAAGAATATAACCTAATTCCACTATGTATACAGTCTGGTGCTAGGGGCTTTAAACAATAGTACGTCCCATAATCATTCACTGAAGTCTAGTGATGTTGCTGTAGCCAAAGAAACTGCAGAACACAATAGAAAAGATCAACCCCTATATTGCTAAAGGGGTCAAAAAAGTGGCTACTTGCAGCAACAATAAATCGACACCAAGATGTGTATCCGTATATGTAAAAAACAGTTAGTATTTATTCATTTAAAAATGCTTCAAAATACATAAATTGCATCCACATGTAGAGCAATTGGCTCATGCATGGGGTGTGCAACACCAGGTGCAGTCTGAGCGTACTGTCCCGGTGAGCACTATGGTCAGTGAATAATCCTCAACCAAAAAGAGACACATAAACCAAAACACATAACTAAACAACAAACAAGTGACATATAATGACACAAACACCACACAGACAGTCCGGACGCCGGCTCATGCCTTGCACAGTGAGGCTGGATAGCCAACCCCTAAAGTGGCTATCGTGGTAACCCCAAGGGGTGGGGGGCGTGGAATAGCACGCAATGTGTGGCTGCAGCCTAGGGTGTATCCAGCATCACTGTGAAGGCTCCCCCAGGGCAACCTGATGGCTATAACTAATGCAGGTGAACAAGAACTGGTGAAGTATAAATTGCTGAGTATGGGGGCCCAATTCTGGCTGAGATTGATGGACTATGTCCTGTCACATACTTCAGGGGCTCCCCTCATAAGCCTTCACTGGTTGTGGCATACAGCCACTGTTACTGAGTTCGTCTATGAGTTCACCAGCTGATGACTGTAAGCACATGGGGCAGTCCAAACCTCCCGCTGTTACATCAGAATATACATCATTATATCTTGGGTATGATATGCCCTCAATGTGGATATGGACTGATGCTACGTCCACAGGTGCAAGTAGACAAGTGTCTGTAAATATAATAGCGAGTGGGCTTTGGAGAGAAAGTGGAGTCTACGTTACCACCCCTTTGGTCAGCATGCCTGGATCTCCTGGATCTCTTGTCAATGTTCAGATCCCTTTCATCATACTTGTATGGTGATCTTCTCCTGGCTATTAGCTGTACCCTCGTTAGCGCGGGGTAGGGTAAAGTTGCCCCGCCGTAGCTTCAATAGGCCGTGAAGTAAGGGGGCCGACAGGGGTGCTCGTCCACTCTAATCCAGTCACTCGTCGACAGCTCCTTGACGGTATCCGTGATGGTATCCGATGGGGGAGTGATGGGGGAGTAGTAGGCGTGTCCTCCGGCCGGCGTCACATGACCGCTGTGACGTCAACGCGTTTCGCTTGACCAATCAGCGTAGCTTCGTCTGGACAATATATGCACAATAACTGGGTACACAACAGAAGACTGGTACAGAAAAGAGGAGGACGGCGGGGTTATAAACCGCTGAGGAGATTTTGGCCGGCCTTGATACCATTTATAGCCAGAGAACACTATGACCAATATTACATTTTTAACGTGGAATGTACGTGGTCTACGTGATAAAGTAAAACGAACAGCAGCTTTAGCATTCTTAAAGTCACAAAAAGCTGATGTTATAGCTCTAGTGGAAACGCATGTAACAGGCCAGCTGCAGGTAGCTTTAAAAAGACCCTGGGTAGGATGGGTGTACCACAGCACGCATACTACTCAATCAAGGGGGGTGTCGATATTAATTGCCAAAAAGGTGCCTTTTGAGTTGGTGGCATTGGAGTCGGACCAGCTGGGAAGATACCTATTCCTTCATGCTATCATAGGAGGCAACTCTCTATTGATATTGACAAGTTACATCCCTCCCCTTTTTCGATAGAAGTGGTGTTAAAAGGATTGGCATTCATTGCTCAGAACCCGACGGTCACCAGCAGTATGGATGGGGGATTTTAACCAAACCATGAATCCAATCCTAGACAGACCAGGGCTTGGGGATTCATCCAGACAAATACCACACCAAACCAGACTTAGTAGACTGGTTACAGAGTTTGCTCTGACAGACGTTTGGAGATGGCAAAACCCGACAACAAAAGCATACACGTGTCACTCTGCCAGCTATGACACGATGTTCAGAATTGATTTTGTGCTTGTCTCAAACTCCCTATTGTCCAAAATTACTGAATCAGGTATGGCTCCAAGAGCACTATCAGATCACTCACCGTGCTGGATAACAGCCTCTCTATTAAAAGCAATACCTACCTCTACTTGAGGCTCAATCCATTCTGGCTGTCGGTCATACCTGATCTCGAAGGCATAGGAAGAGAGCTACAATATCTATTAAACAATTTAAATGTTACAGAACCGGGTACTATGACATGGGATAGCTTTAAAAACTAAGCTAGTAGGATACTGTCAACAAGAATAAATAGATTTAAAAGTTCCTCTAAATTGCTATTACAGATGACCACTGACAAACTGCAGGAACTGGAACAGCTGTATGCACAAGACCCCAGTATTGAAAATATACGCAAAGTACAATTGCAATCCAGAGTAGTAACCCAAATGCATACCGAGAAAGCCAAACAACAGGTATTCTTTAAAAAACAAAGACTATTCGATCATGTTGAGCAAGCGGGTAGACTACTGGCGTACCTAGTTCATTTAAATGACAAACCCCCGGGTGGGGTGACCCTAGCTACACAACAAGGGGACCTGATAACTGACCCACCCCAAGTTGCAGCTAGTTTCCAAAACTTTTATAGAAATCTATATAAAACACAGAGTGCACACTCCGTGCAGGAAATTAAAAACCACCTGTACGGCATCCAGTTTCCCAGACTCACTCTAGACCAGGTTAGGTTATTGGACGCCCCCATTACCCAAGAGGACATTTCTGAAGCATTGTCTCAGCTATCTAAATCCAAAGCCCCTGGCTTGGACGGCCTACCATTAGCGGAGCCAGACGACGCGCTGACGTCACCCCCAAGCAAATCGCATTCCAGCAGGACAGGTTTGTCCGAGCTCCGGTGGCCACGGAGCCGGACTTAAGGCTGTTTATTGCATCACGCTTTGTAAGTGTGCATTTTGTTACTTGCTTTTATTTAAATAAATTTATCGGTTTTACACTATGTGAGCTCCTTCTATATTTTATGGTATCCTTGCCATGGGTTCATTGGTGTGGCTGATGATGAGATGACCTCTGGTGGACATCGTTGGCAGTTCTTACTTCTGGCTTTTAAAGATTTCTGCTTGCTGTGATCCTCTGTGGTGGGGGGTCATGGCCATCTGGTAAGGAGCAACCCCTTCCATTTTCTGGTGGTGGACCCTCCCTTGCTGTCACGGATTAACACCAATCATCACTTGGACTTTTGTTGTTTTTTTGTTGGTGATTTGGATTCACTAAGATACCTTATTGATGTTTCACCTGATGGGACTTCTTTAGATCACTATCAAATGTTTTGCACATTATCCTTGTTTTATTTATAGTTATTATATAAATATCTTTTCACTGTAGATTTTATATTATGGTACACAAGTATTAGCGCAACCCCTTATTTTCTCCTACCATTAGAATTTTACACTATGTTCTCTGACATTCTAATTCCAAAATTACAAAAACTATACCACTCAATATTTAAACATGGAACACTCCCCTCATCTTTGCAGGAGGCGCAGATAATAGTCCTACCCAAACCAGGGAAAGACCTCAGATATCCAGAGTCTTACCGACCCATTTCGCTACTTCAAGTAGATATCAAACTATTGGCTAAAATTCTAGCATCCTGCCTTAATAAGGTCATCCTATCATTAATATACCCTGACCAAACAGGCTTTATGCCCGGGAAAAATACGGCCATGAATATAAGAAGACTATTTTTAAATCTCCAAGCACAGCACGACAACCGGGGTACCAGAGTAATAGTGGCCTTAGATACAGCAAAGGCCTTTGACTCAGTGGAGTGGCCTTTCCTATAGGAATGTTTACGAGAATTTGGATTTGGACCAAATTTTATAAAATGGGTACAAATACTTTATCAGTCACCAAAAGCACAGGTCTTCGTCAATGGATGGCTGTCGGGGCAATTCCCTCTTGAAAGAGGCACACGCCAGGGATGTCCTCTTTCCCCACTGCTGTATGCCTTAGCGGCTGAGCCATTGGCTATAGCCATAAGAGCAGCCACTGACATAGTTGGACTACGAGTGGGCAATTTTACGGAAAAGATTGGACTCTACGCGGACGACGCGATACTATATTTAGCGGATCAGGGCCCGTCGCTTCAAGCGGCGCTGGAGATTATAGACAGAATGGGGAAATTCTCAGGGTTACGCATAAACTGGGATAAATCCCAGATACTTCCCATAGACCATTTTCCTCCCGCTTATACACAACCGGACTTACCATTAGCCAGGGTGAACATTATTAAATACCTAGGGGTACTGGTTACAAGGGACTTACGAGAATATACTATTAATAATATAGAACCGCTGTTTAATATGCTAAAAACACAAGCCTGGTCCAAATTGCCCCTGGGAGTAATGGGAAGAATAAGTAAAAACGGGGGTTATTCCTGCGCTACCAGATTGGAAAAAATGTTATAATGGTCGTATAATCGACTTTTGAACCTATATGCAACCTCTATCGCTGGGCAGCTGCATGCACCGAAAACAAGGGCTCAGACACAAGCCCAAATCAAATGGTATAAAGAGAGAGGGGGGAAGGTGCTGCGCTATCCAAAGGGGTCTCAGCTTATAGGTGTTGATAATATTTCCTAGTATTCATAGATCACGAGGTTTTAAATAGTCAAAAACGTCAGAAAATCGCATGAATTGGAGTGGAGAGTATGCGTAGATGTAGTGACTCAAAATAAGTTACATATATGTTGATCCAACAGGTGATATAAATATAAACACTAATGCATATGTTGATCAAAAAAGTGAAAGAAATATATATATAGGTAGAAAACCAATTCTGCATGTGTTAAAATGTTTTATAAAGTGCAATATATCCAAAGTGCTCGTGCTCTTGTGCCTTAAATATGAAGATCAAACTCATACAAATGCTAAAGTGCAAAGAATGGAGCAATAAAATAAAATAAAACAGGTCATATATCAAGTGAAACAAACAAAAATCAAGTGAAACACACAAGAAAAAAGATATGGTCGCCTGATCCTCGTGTTGCGACCAGTGCGACAGTGCAAGTATAGTGTGAATGATCACGTGAGTAAATAAACCCACTCTAATAATTAGTGTCCAAAATAAATTGGTAATTCAAGTGTCCAAAGAAATGAATGGTGTTCAAACACCAGTGCTCAAACACAATAATCAAATGACAGTGGGGTGTTGCTATGCAGATCAGACACTCTATGTCCTCTTCATGCAGCATGCACTAGTGTAGGTAATGGCCCCTTACCTAGCGGTGCTAGGTCAACCGCATATAAGTTGTTAACTCCCGAGGTCCTGGGTCTCTCCTGCGTCTCTGTGTCCAGACTTGCTGACTCTACAGGATCCTATTGGGGGCTGGGATATGTCTAGTTGTGGTCCTAACTGGGGTCCTAGGACAGTGCGGCTCCTAGCTCCTCCTCCACATCATGTCTCCAGTGTATGTAAGATATAGGACAAGGTACCCAGATAGTGAAGTATTTTTTTTAGGGTCACTTTATTCACATATACAATATACAGAGTACTCACATTAGCAGTTATTCCTATGGGAGAGACTATTTAAGACTAACATCAGCCTATTTCGTTTATCCCCTGAAGAAGTCACGTGATCGGTGACGTCACGCGTAGGGACGGAATAGGCTTGTTTCGTTTTACCTTCCTTGCTGAATGCATTGCGAGCTCGCTGCTCGTAGGATACCATGCTGTATGAGAATAACTGCTAATGTGAGTACTCTGTATATTGTATATGTGAATAAAGTGACCCTAAAAAAACATACTTCACTATCTGGGTACCTTGTCCTATATCTTACATACACTGGAGACATGATGTGGAGGAGGAGCTAGGAGCCGCACTGTCCTAGGACCCCAGTTAGGACCACAACTAGACATATCCCAGCCCCCAATAGGATCCTGTAGAGTCAGCAAGTCTGGACACAGAGACGCAGGAGAGACCCAGGACCTCGGGAGTTAACAACTTATATGCGGTTGACCTAGCACCGCTAGGTAAGGGGCCATTACCTACACTAGTGCATGCTGCATGAAGAGGACATAGAGTGTCTGATCTGCATAGCAACACCCCACTGTCATTTGATTATTGTGTTTGAGCACTGGTGTTTGAACACCATTCATTTCTTTGGACACTTGAATTACCAATTTATTTTGGACACTAATTATTAGAGTGGGTTTATTTACTCACGTGATCATTCACACTATACTTGCACTGTCGCACTGGTCGCAACACGAGGATCAGGCGACCATATCTTTTTTCTTGTGTGTTTCACTTGATTTTTGTTTGTTTCACTTGATATATGACCTGTTTTATTTTATTTTATTGCTCCATTCTTTGCACTTTAGCATTTGTATGAGTTTGATCTTCATATTTAAGGCACAAGAGCACGAGCACTTTGGATATATTGCACTTTATAAAACATTTTAACACATGCAGAATTGGTTTTCTACCTATATATATATTTCTTTCACTTTTTTGATCAACATATGCATTAGTGTTTATATTTATATCACCTGTTGGATCAACATATATGTAACTTATTTTGAGACACTACATCTACGCATACTCTCCACTCCAATTCATGCGATTTTCTGACGTTTTTGACTATTTAAAACCTCGTGATCTATGAATACTAGGAAATATTATCAACACCTATAAGCTGAGACCCCTTTGGATAGCGCAGCACCTTCCCCCCTCTCTCTTTAATGGGAAGAATAAATATCATAAAAATGATTATAATGCCCAAGATCCTATACATGGTATGGCACGCTCCTCTTTATGTCCCCATTGGGATCTTCAAAAAAATGGAATCTATACTGAATACATTTGTTTGGGGACACCAAAGACATAAATTGGCACGGCATATCCTTAAAAACCCTTCAGACAAGGGGGGGACATCTCTGCCAGATCTGCAGGAATATTATTTAGCTGCACAGCTGTCACATATGCATCATTTCCATAAAAATGAAATGCAGCGTTATAATATGTTGGTATCTGGTAGTCCTGGCAGCCCTCTAACTTCCCTGCTCCAAGTTATATTGCGGGGAGGACAAATTAATAGAAAAGATACACACTTCAATGATGGGGTACTAAATCATCATCAAAAAATATGGGGAATGGCTCTTAAAAAACTTAGAATGGGACATATACATTCGCATACCCCTTTGTGGGGCAACAACCAGTTGGCAGAGCTTAAACACATACCAGACCCTACTATATGGGCGAATTATGGAATAATTTACCTGCACCAAGTGATGACAAACTCTAGACCTAAAACATTTCAATCTCTAAAGGATGAGTACTCCATTCCTCATCAATTAATGTTTAGATATCTACAACTCCGACATGCCCTACGCTCTCAATTTAGGGATGAGAGTTGTAACCTGGAATGTCCCCAAATTTTAGATATAATTATGGGATCCGAATCACAAAAATTGATATCCAATCTGTATTATTCCATTAGGCTACCTAGAATAACAGAAGTAGTACAAAAGACCAAAATAAGGTGGGAGGGAGATGTGGGAGCAATTAGCGACTCAGATTGGGAGGAAATATTAGAAAATGTAAAAATAACGTCTCCCAAACTGTCCGATAGATTAACACAGTTATATATCGTCCATCAAGCATATCTGACACCCAACAAATTAAAGAAATTTCAACCCACATACAGTTCATCATGCCCTCATTGTGCTAGTGAGGCAGGTAGTTTCTATCATTTAATCTGGGAATGCACTATCCTTCAGGCATACTGGATTCAAGTGGTTAAGTTTCTACATGACCAAATGGGTTCTCCGGTGGTACTAGACTCAAAATTATGTGTTCTGGGCCTCCTCCCGGACGTGGACATTGACAAATACCAAGCCACATTTGTATCCAAAGTTCTTGTTATGGCCAGAAAAGTAATAGCTAAAACGTGGATGCAAAATGTAACTCCCACCTTATCAAGTTGGAAAAGGGATGTTAACAATTCTCTCACGTATAAACAACTGATATACAAACATAGGGGAAGTAGTCATAAGTACTTAAGGATATGGGATGGGTGGTTGGGAGATGGGGAGACGTGTGTATAGTATTATGCGCTAAATAGCAATAATATTCAGTAGCATAAAATTGCAACTGCATAATATGTAGATGAGAAATGGAAGGAATTCTCATGTTTGGTTATCATCATTTGGTATATTTGTAGAATGTATATATGTAGAATGCCAGAAATACACTGTGCAAAAAAAACAAAGAAAAAAAAAAAAACTCAAAACTTCAAAATAATACATTGAAAAACATTATATAACTTCAATTAAACTCTTTTACAAATTTTTTTTTGCAGAGGTACAATACTCCCTCATACTAACCCTCCCTTTTGGTATCCCAAGCATATATTGTAGATATACACAGTTTACATATATATAAGGGGAGATTTACTTAAACTGGTGCACCCAGAATATGGTGCAGCTTCTAACTTCAGCTTGTTCAATTAAACTTTGACAATAAGCCCACACACATGCCAAATCGTAGCCTATTGCCAGCAATGGCACCATCCGAATTGGTGCAACGCCGACTTTGCGGCACTGCACCAATTCCCAAAAGTAGTTTCTGCACTACTTTTGGTGACTTCGGGGGCAATTTCAATAGACATCTGTGCACAAACCCACACTGATGTCTGTCAAATCGCCCCCAAAGTCGGACTGAAATGCTGATTTGAAATCTTGCAAGTTCAGTTGAACTCTTTGGGATTTCAAACCCGTCCTCAGTGTGAACGAGGGCTTAAACCTAGAAGCTGATGGGTTACAATGCATAGCTGCACCAGATTCTGTGTGCACCAGTTTTAGTAAATCTCCCTCAGTGGTGTGGTTGGACCAACAGAAACATGTCAGTTTCAGAGATGCATATTTGTCCTTGTGGAATATTCAAGGGAACTGTATTCCTCAAAGTGTTTTGTCTGCAAAAGTGTAGCAAACCTAATCATAAATAGTATATTAATCCTTGTTATTGGTACTAAAATTAATATCTCACAAAATGAATGGTGGTACTCACTGCATACAATACTGTGAAAAAGTATTTGCCCCTTCCTGATTTTTTATTTTTTTTGCATATTTGTCGCACTTGAATGATTCAGATCATCAAACAAGTTGGAATATTACAGAAAGATAACCCGAGTAAATACAAAATGCAGTTTTTAGATGATGATTTAATTTACCGTATATACTCGAGTATAAGTCGTTCCGAGTATAAGTCGAGGCCCTAATTTATTACAAAAAAAATGGGAAAAACTTATTGACCCGAGTATAAGACGAGGGTGAGAAATGCACAGCTACTGTAAGTGGAAAAGAGGGTCAACAATGCCCATTTGCAGCATCACTGTGCCCATTTGCATGCCTCACTGTGCCCATTTGCAGCCATAGGTCCCCTGAACTCGGTAGTTAAGGGTTCCTAGATGCCCCCTAGCTGCAGCCAAAATTTGGGGTCTCTGAACCCAAAGGGTCCTGAAATGACATTTCTGCAGATGGACACAGTTGACCGAATTTGGGGCCCCGTATCTTGGGGCCACTTAGTGCTAGGAACCCCAAATTTGGTGTTCAAACCCAGTGGAACTAGCACCATAAAATTTCCAAAGCTGGGGTTTCTAGCACCAAGTGGCCCCGAGATACAGGGCCCCAAAAATCAGTTCAGAAAATGTCAAGCACTTTTCTGCAGCAGAGAATGACATTTTCCGAACCGGATTTGGGGCCCCGTATCTCAGGGCCACTTGGTGCTAGGAATCCCAGCTTTGGATATGTTATGGTACCAGTTCCACTGGTTTTGCACACCAAATTTGGGGTTCCTAGCACCAAGTGGCCCTGAGATACGGGGCCCCAAAGTCGGTTCGTAAAATGAATTTTTTTGCTGCAGAAAAGTGCTTGACTCAAGTATAAGTCGAGGGGGGCACTTTCAGCACAAAAAAATGTGCTGAAAAATTTGACTTATACTCGAGTATATACGGTATTAAGGGAAAAAAGCTCTCCAAACTTGCCTGGTGAAAAAGTCATTGCACACTAAACCTAATTTATTTATTTAATTATTTCAGGTACTTATATAGCGCCGTCAATTTACGCAGCGCTTTACATATACATTGTACATTCACATCAGTCCCTAGCCTCAAGGAGCTTACACTCTAAGGTCCCTAACTCACATTCATACATACTAGGGACAATTTAGACAGGATCTAATCAGCCTACCAGCATGTCTTTAACTGTTTGTTCCTCCCTTGCCAGCAACAACTGCAATCAAGAGTTTGCGATAACTGGCAATGAGTCTTTCATACCGCTGTGGAGGAATTTTGGCCCACTCTTCTTTGCAGAATTGTTTTAATTCAGCCACGTTGGAGGGTTTTCGAGCATGAACTGATGGCTGCACATTTTCATTCAGGATTTTCTGGTAGAGCGCAGAGTTCATGGTTTCATCAAATTTAGAGTCAAATATGTTTGTTATCATTAACAAATTAAGGTAACATAAATAGCAGTCAGACGTCAATAGCAAAAGTAGTACAAAGCATATCACATTTCCATTATATAACAAAGTAGTGCTAAAAAAAAAAAAAAAAGGCACCAATGTCCCACCATTTAACAAAAGCAGATGGTAATAATCTGTTCAAGAGGACATGAGAGCTAATCTGGTCGAAGGATAGAACGTCTGACTGTGGGGAAGAAGTTGTATTTATGATAAAGAAGGAGAGAAAAGAAAAGTAGGGAGAAGATAGGAAAATGGAGGAGAGGACAGTGGTAAAGGTGGGGGGAGGCTTGAGGCAGACCTTGGTGCGACAAAACCTGTATGGAATAGTTAGACTGTGCGTCCGGGTTGACCTGGAGGTGTCAACAAAGTTTTCAAGGAGTCAGATGCAGAGTAGTCAATCTATATGAGCCATAAGATCTTAAATTTGTCAAAAGTGTCACTATCCAGGGCTATCATCTCTTCCATGCGCATGATGTCATTAACCATGGAGACCCATAAGGCCGGGGGGGGGGGGTAGTAGTAGTTTTCCAAAATAGGGGTATAATTTGCCTGGCAGGTGATAGAAAAAAAGCGCCAAAAGGCACGAGGGAGGTATGGATGGGAATATTTTGTGGAGAGATTGAGGATCCCTGTACCATCGGGAGAGAAGTTTGAAGTTTTTCTCTTGGGTATAGCAAGATATTGAGGATTTATGTGTGAAATAGTATGACTTTTGCCAGTCCACTAAGTGAAGTTCCCTTCCCAGATCCGTGGACCACTTCCTGGTGTAAGAGGGGGGTTGATCATGTAGTAGTGCGTGTTGCAACGTGTACATGGTAGAAAGCAGGTGTCTTGGAGTTTCTGAAAGAGAGCACAGCTGTTCATCCTGTCCTTATCCTGTCTGTGAATCTGAGAAGAGGAAAAAAGATCTGAACAGAAGGAGGATATACGGAGGGCTGTAAGCCAGTTGCCCTGGACATTTGACAAGACAGGTGTGCCTGAGGTAGGGTCCACAAATGTGCTCGCCACAGGCCAGGCGGAGCGGGAGTAGGGGCCTAATTTGTTGGAACCCTTACTTTGAGGCAGTGCGGGGTGCTCAAACCAAGAAGTGAGGGATCTGAGGACAATAATGATTGCATACCTTTTTTATACCAAAGGTATAGGGCCGCAGTCGTCAGTGGGGGGATAGAGGAGAGTAGGTGCAAGTGCTGTCCGTGTCCCCAAAGTAAGGCTTGGAGGTCAAGAGCGGATAAGTCTTGTTCCACCATGGTGCACGCTTTTGGGAAGGGGCAAGGAAACTACTCTAGAACCCTAGACAACAGTGCCGCTCTATGATATAGCTCATAGTCAGGGTTCCCACCACGCCCTGAGTTTTGGGATACGTGAGAAGGGTGTGACGGATGCGAGACATGCCGTGGTGCCATATGAATCGTATGTACATAGACCGCAGGGAGGTAAAAAAGTGTTTAGGGACCGCGATCGGTACAGTTTGGAATAAATAAAGTAATTTCGGTAAGGTGTCCATTTTTAAAGTATTAATGCGCCCAAACCAAGGCAGTGGAGAAGAGTTCCAGGTGTCTAGTTCCTTCCTAAGGCGGGTCAGTAGGGGCAGATAATTGAGAACATAGAGATCAGAGAGGTTAGAGGGAATCGTGATCCCCAAATAGGAGATGCCCCTAGAGCCATTGGAAGGGGAAGTTAGCCTGTACTCGTGTAAGGGTTATTTGTGGTAAGGATATATTAAGGGCCTCTGTCTTAGACATATTTAATTTAAAGTTACTAAATTTTCCAAACCTGCGGAATTCCTGTATCAATGAGGGTAGGGTGGTGTGGGGTTGCTGGACGTAGACCAAAAGGTCATCCGCATAAAGTGAGAGTTTATGTTCAGAGGAGGGTGTCTGGATCCCCACTATAGATGTGTTCTGCCTGATGGCCTGGGCTAGGTGCTCGATCACTAAAACAAAAAAAAGGGGGGACAAGGGGCAGCCCTGTCGAGTGCCATTGGAGATCTGCAATGAAGCAGAGGAAGAACCATTGACCACGACAGACGCAGAGGAGTGGGAGCATAGTGCCATAACCCTAGACACGAAAGCAGGGCCAAGACCAATCTGTTCCAGGGAGAGGCGCAAGAAATCCCAATTGACCCGGTCAAAGGCCTTCTCCGCGTCAAACGAGAGCAGGCATGCCTTTAGGTTGTGTCTCTGTATGTAGGATACGAGATGAATAGTTTTTGTGGTATTGTCCCTGGCCTCGCGACCAGGGACAAAACCCACCTGATCTTTATGAACAAGTGAGGGTAAGAGGGGAGAGAGGCGGTTTGCCAAGACTTTGGCGTAGAATTTGATATCAAGGTTGAGGAGCGAAATCGGTCGGTAACTACTACATTGTGAGGGGTCTTTACCTGGCTTGGGTATAACCGAAATATTAGCGGATAGTAGGTTACTAGAGGGTAAATGGGTATCAGTTATAGAGTTAAACGTAGCGGATAATAGGGTGAAGGACTTATAGAACCTAGGGGAAAACCCGTCCGGGCCCAGGCATTTACCAGATTTCAGTCCTTTAATAGCGGCCAAAAATTCCTCTACCGTTAGAGGGTTATCCATCTCAGTAGCCTGTTCGGAGTCTAATTGTGGTAGGGCCGTTTCTAAAATTTGAGTCTCCCGTATCGGTCACCGCGGTCGATGGGTGTAAGTTATACAGGTTGGAGTAATAGTGTTTAAAGGCATCCAAGATACCACTTGGATTGCTTAGCTTTTGTTGATCTGCAGTACAGATATGTTGAATAGGTCGGCGTGGGAGATGGGAGTGCAAGACCCTTGCCAAGTGTTGTCCACTTTTATTAACTAGAGTGTAGTGTCTGTTACGCCCCTTGTCCCTGGCTATAAGAGAGTTTGCATCCAGCAGACGGAGCAATTCTCTGCGTGTGTTAGAAAGGTCAACATATGTTCCTGGGTCAGAGTCTTGTTTATGCGTCAGTTTGAGGGTTTTAATTGTGGACACTAGGCGTGAAATGTCAGCCAGGGAGAAAGCTGCTTCTGTGTATGTGAATGAGGTGACAACAGGAAGTAAGGGAGAATCTCCAAAGCCAAAGACAGAAATCAAAAGGCTTTCTTTTTTTAACAGGAAGCCGTGCTGTTACCCCTTTCTCCACCATATGCTGATGACATCTGACAAGACGCACTCCTCAGAATCGTTGGTCATTTAAGCCTTTAAGTGGCGTATGCCACTTCAGGTCATTAAGATCCGGTAAGCCTCTTCAATTCCTGGTGATGGCCCCGGCACTGATGTAAAATCTTTGCACACTTGTGGTTCTCCTACTGTCTACCCATTTGCCAGATTTGGTGAAACCATCCATTTGTGAACTTGGAAGATTTTCTTCCATCGCCGATCATATACTACCCCCATAGACCTTTGGTGACGTCTTTTCACAATTTTTTCAAAATTTTGCACATGTTCAATATGGACTGTTATGCTTTATGAGTTTTTATTATATTTTATTTTTTATGTTCGAGGTGTTTGGTTCATGGAATCGTCACGGGTTTCTCAGTACTAGTCACTGGTACACTTGATAACAAAGTACATTTATTATTTTTTAAATTTCTCTTGTGATTAATACAGTATTTTCCATATTTATGGTCATATATGTTTTGTCAACATTTCACTTTATATATGCACTTGTGTATTGTGATACACATGGATATGGATTATAGCGCTACACTTTTATTTTTTTTTTATGTTACTTTTTGCCTTGAGTCTATAGGTGTGTTAGCTGCTATTCTACCTTCCTTTGGCTTAGCGCAGCGCTGTACTTATTTTCCGATATGGCAGACTTACCTGAGGAAGTGTCCACGGCTGGAGAAAGGGTCACGTTAAGGTCGCCACCTAGGATGAAACGGGGTTCACCAAAAGAAAGCAACTTGTTTAAAACCATAGACAGGAAGCTCCCCTGGTCTTGGTTTGGTCCATATACATTAGCCACTGTGAAAATAAGAGTCAGATTTTAGTTTAAGAAATAGATACCGTCCTAGTAGGTCAATAAGGGAATCTAAGACTTCAGGATGTAATGATTTGTGAAAGGCTATAGATACCCCTTTAGACTTCGCCTGAGGATTTGTACTGTGGAACCATTGATGGTAATGAGGATTTTTAAGAGTCGGGATAGCCGAACCCTTAAAATGGGTCTCCTGCAGAAGCAGAATTTTGGTTTTGGCTTTGTGGAAATGGTACAACACTTGGCTTCTTTTTTCAGGAGTATTAAAACCTCTGCAGTTAAAAGATGATAAGGTTAAGTGATCAAATGATGACATGGTATTATTGTTAAAAGGTAGCATCAGGTCTCATCTGTGTCAGCACCAAGGTCTGCCCAGCCCAAGCAAAAAGGGAGTAGGGGGAGCAGGTAAACAGAGGGGGAGAGAAAGCAGGATGAAGGAAGAAGAAAAAGAAGGAATAAAGTAGTATGGGTGTATGAAAACCTTCTCCAGGAACGGGAAAAGCAGAGAATCGGTACTATTGGAGAAGAAGATCATCACTGAGAACATAGTAAGGAGAAAAAAAAACAAGCCACTTGGTGGCAGCATTGAATAATTATACAAATATTGTAATATGTCTGAAATGTGAAAATAAACTAACACAAGTATAGTGCTCACTCAAGCACTATCGGTCCTAAGGGGGGTTTGGTAAGCACACAGAGTGCCTCCCGGTCCCGGGGTCCACGGGAATACAGTAACTGTTTTAAAACAATAATCAACCATCAATCTAGTATAGTTATAATAACTGAATAAGAATATATAGGCACAGAGTCATTACATAAAGCAGACACTTCCCCCTTTTCCTCTCGCATCCGTTAGACGTGTGTAAGGACATCTAAGGAACTCTATCAGGACATAGAGCACAGGTACAAACCAACCCAGAAGGGGGAGGATAAACTTTAGCGACTATACCAAACCGTCCGGTCAGTGTCTGCAAAAGCGTCCTCTAAGAGGACAGTTATCTGTGCAATAAAAAGGAACAGAAAAATAATTAAAAAAAGAGGAGGTGAGTCTGAAGCACTTGTTAGTGCAGAGATCATTCAGGAGATCTAGGGCGACCATTACCATAAACTATGGTCGGGGGGTGGACATCCTGTACTGAAACAAAAAGAACAATCCCGGTTACATGGTAAAGGCGTGCAATTGGTAGAGGCCGAAGGGGAGTCAGTCATCCGGTGGGTTTCATCAAATTTAATTTAACTCCACCTTCCAAAAAATTTGGGTAATCACAGTTCATTCATTATTTAGCAAGGGGAAGGGACAATTACTTTTTCACATAGGATCAAGCAGGTTTGGACAGATTTAATAAATGTAATCATCATTTAACCATATAATCAAAAGGCGGAGCGGGGTGGCTCTTGTTCTGGGATGGTGTCATATGACGGCGGCCAGTTTAGCCACAATTGCGTGCCTGCAGGGGATTTTTTTTTAAAGCTGAAATCTATTTTTATTTTTTTTTTTAATCTTATACTTTCTAGGGTAGAGGTCTTATAGACCCCAGATATCTCCATAAAGAAGACCTACCCTGCCTCATTTCTATATAGATCAGAACACACACCATATTTAATAGTATTGCAAATCTATTAAAAGCTTTATTCATTGTGTTCAAACTTGTATATGCAAGCAAGTAGGCAGGTATAATATGGCCTTTAACCAATAAAAAATAATACACGTTTATTCAAGGAGTATACATTTTAGCTTGTTCATAAGTCATGAATAAATCAACGAAAACACTAGCCATTGTTCTAGCTTTTTTGTGGGAAATGTGGTCTTCTGCCAAAGTATGTGCCTTTATCAGAAGTTAGATTCGTTCATACAGTACTATGCCAAGGTTATCTTCTAGTTACATTTATCAAGGACATAAGCTCAAGCAGAACACAGAGAGGAATGAGAAACAGACAGAGACTTAAAGCTTTTGTTAACTCAAAAAAAAAAAAAAAAAAAGATCATGGCCCCTTAAAGCACCGTGCTTGTGCTGTGTAATTTGGCCCCCTGTATACCCTAAAAAACCTGGCTGATCCTGCTTGGCTATATCCTCCCCTCTGCAAACTGACCACGATAATCATGGCTGCTGAGCCCTGACACCGTGGTCAGTTTGCTGAAATCTGTCCTCTGCAGCTCTTCTGTGTCTCCTCTGTCCTCCCCCCTACCCTCCCTGCTGCTCTCATATCTGCTATTAAATTGTCTTATCCCCTTTGTACCATAATAACATGTGTCCCTGTGCCTGTATAATGTAAAAAATCTGCCGATTTGTACCTGTATATGCTCTGCTCTGGGCGCTCAGCTGATTGTCGGCGCTCTCTCCTCGCCCCCTCCTCCCCAGCTGACCTCCGCGTGAGAGCTCGGGCCCCCGCCCACTGCAGCTGTGAGCCGAAGAGAGGAGAGGAATCAGCTGAGCGTGCAGAGCTTATATCGGTACACATCAGCGGATTTTTTTTACATTGCACAGGTACACATGTTGTTATGGTACAGAGAGGGTAAGACAATTTAGTAGAAGTGGCTTAACAACCACTTTAAACAGTAACTCTATCATAGACTAAGAAACAAGCAAAGAAGCTTAAAGGGTAACCCTATCATCTCCTCCTTTTGTTCCAAAGGAACAATTAATGACCAAATGAGGGAGGATAATGTCTCATTATTCATATTTCAACATCATAAATCTCCTCTGCTGCTAGAGTAGTTTTCTTACATATGCATCGAGATACCTTTATTACCATATACAGGAAAATAAAAAAATTCTTGGGTTATTATGGGAAAGGAAATTGATTTATTTTCCACATTTTGTATACTTACTGTAGGGGTACCATTCAAAAAGGGAGTGATGTTCACTGGTGCAGCCAGTAAAGGAATCCTCAGTGTACGTGGATGTAATTTACTGCAAACCCAACAATCATATCCTGACTTTTGTGCATCATATTGAAACTGTAGCAACAACATTTTATCAGTAAGAGATGTTGTGTCCACTGACGTTAAAGTCGTTAAGCCACTCTAACATCTTTATACTATCCGCACTGTCTCCTAATCCCATGTCCTCCTGTGTGTCTGTGATTTAAAAAAAAAAATGTAGTATATACCTCGTTTCAGAGCGCCTCTTGGCAGTCACCTGACCGGCTCGCTCTCTCGTCTCCCTGTCTGACAGCTGCAGCGGGCGGGGCCGAGATTCCCCCATTGATGTCAGTCGGAAGGAGCGGAAGAGAGAGCTGGCTGGTCGTGTGAGTGCCAAGCGACGCTCTGAAATGAGGTATATACTGCATTTTTTTTTATAAATCTCACACACACAGTGGGATACAGGATTAGGAGACAGTGCGGATAGTATAAAGATGTAGATGTTATTCCTGCCTGAGTTTTCCACAAAAAAAGGTGCATACACCTTTTTCAAAACACGGCCATGCAATTTCCCTGCGGTTAATCCACCTGCACTGTGTTTTTACATGCGTTGGCATGATTGGCAGCCCCGCACGTTTTCTCACAGCGGCAAGTTTTCACTGCAGGTGGTTGCCTGCAGCCACATGCAGAGGTGTGAACCAAGCCTTAGAAACAGTATTCATAAAGGAAGATTTTTCTCCCCCACACACTTTTGCACCTGTATCCGGAGCTGCCTTCAAGCAATATGCTTGCTACTGTGGGTAAGCTCACTGCTGCTGTGTGCAAAAGCTTCTCCTCTGTCCATGCCCCTTTAGTTACAAAGAGACCTGCAAAATCTATAAAGACAGTCCCTGTTAATAAACAAATAGAATAGGCCATTTACGATGATTGGATCACTTCAGAAAAAGATTTTCACACCTTCAAAAATCTTTGCTTAACTCTATCCAGTGGAAAGAGAATTCACTAAAGAGTGGTCTGTTCCTCTAGTTGTTCCTACCATATCAGTCTTTTTTTTTTTACCTGCAAAAACATGTGCATTTATTTTATTTTTATTTTTTTAAAGGTGAACTTAGCCTTTCACATTTAAAAGTAAAACAATATTAATGTAAGTATAGATACCAGCGCTTGGATTTAACCAGTTCCCGACTGGCTCACGTCTAATTACGGGGGCAGAATGGCACCCCTGCGCGAAACCATTATAAGCCGCCAAAGGGTGCGCGCGTACCCACTGCACGGCGGTGGTCCTGATGCACGTGGCCGGCGGTCGCGATAACCCGCTGGCCACGCGCGATCGAGTGCACGAGCGCCAGTATGGGAATTTGTGTGCAAACACACAATCCCTGTGCTGTCAGAGGAGAGCAGACATGTCGTTTGTTCCTACTAAGTAGGAGCAGCGATATGTCTCCTCTCCTACTCAGTCCTATCCCCATACAGTTAGAACACACTGAGGGAACACACATTTAACCCCTTGATTGCCCCCTAGTGTTAACCCCTTCCCTACCAGTGACATTTACACAGTGCCTTGAAAAAGTATTCATACCTTTTGTTATCTTACAACCAAAACGTAAATCTATTTTATTTGGATTTTATGTGATAGACCAACACAAAGTGGCACATAATTGTGAAGTGGAAGGAAAATGATAAATGGTTTTCGAAATGTTTTACAAATAAATATCTGAAAAGCGTGGCGTGCGTTTGTTTTCAGCCCCCTGAATCAATACTTTGTAGAACCACCTTTCTCTGCAATTAAAGCTGCAAGTCATTTTGGGTATGTCTCTACCAGCTTTGCACATCTAGACAGTGACATTTTTGCCCATTCTTTGCAAAATAGCTCAAGCTCTGTCAGATTGGATGGAGAGCGTCTGTGAACAGCAATTTTCAAGTCTTGCCACAGATTCTCAATTGGATTTAGGTCTGGACTTTGACTGGGCCATTCTAACACATGAATATGCTTTGATCTAAACCAGTGGTTATCAACCCTGTCCTCAGGGCCCACTAACAGGCCAGGTTTTATGTATTACCTTGGAGAGATGCAGACTAGAATACTGCCAATCACTGTGCAGCAAATTATATCACCTGTGATGTATTTCAATTATCTTGCAAACCTGGCCTGTTAGTGGGCCCTGAGGACAGGGTTGATGACCACTGATCTAAACCATTCCATTGTAGCTCTGGTTGTATGTTTAGGGTCGTTGTCCTGCTGGAAGGTGAACCTCTGCCCCAGTATGCCCCGTATTTGGCTCCTTCCAACTTCCCATCAACTATGACCAGCTTCCCCCTGCTGAAGAAAAGCATCCCCAAAACATGATGCTGCCACCACCGTGTTTCACTATGAGGATGGTATGTTCAGGGTGATGTGCAGTGTAATGCCCCGTACACACGGTCGGACTTTGTTCGGACATTCCGACAACAAAATCCTAGGATTTTTTCAGACGGATGTTGGCTCAAACTTGTCTTGCATACACACGGTCACACAAAGTTATCGGAAAATCTGATCGTTCTAAACGCGGTGACGTAAAACACGTACGTCGGGACTATAAACGGGGCAGTGGCCAATAGCTTTCATCTCTTTATTTATTCTGAGCATGCGTAGCACTTTGTCCATCGGATTTGTGTACACACGATCGGAATTTCCGACAACGGATTTTGTTGTCGGAAAATTTTATATCCTGCTCTCAAACTTTGTGTGTCGGAAAATCCGATGGAAAATGTCCGATGGAGTCCACACACGGTCGGAATTTCCGACAACACGCTCCGATCGGACATTTTCCATCGGAAAATCCGACCGTGTGTACGGGGCATTAGTATTCCGCCACACAGAGTTTTGCTTTTAGGCGAGAAAGTTCAATTTTAGTCTCATCTGACCAGAGCACCTTCTTCCACATGTTTGCTGTGTCCCCCACAGGCTTCTTGCAAACTGGACTTCTTATGGCTTTCTTTCAACAATGGCTTTCTTATTGCCACACTTCCATAAAGACCAGATATGTGGAGTGCAGGACTAATAGTTGTCCTGTGGACAGATTCTCCCACCTGAGCTGTGGATCGCTGCAGCTCCTCCAGAGTTACTATGGGCCTCTTGGCTGCTTCTCTGAGTAATGCTCTCCTTGCCCGGCCTGTCAGTTTAGGTGGATGGCCATGTCTTGGTAGGTTTGCAGTTGTGCCATACTCTTTCCATTTTCGAATGATGGATTGAACTAGGGCTGAAACAACTAATCGATTAATCGACAGCTAATCGATTATGAAATTAATCGATTACTACTTTCATAATCGATTAATCGGCCAGTTACGTAATGGGGTTAAAAAAAATAAAATTAGCCCTTTTTAGTGCAAAAAGAGCAAATCGCTACTGTAAATATTTTTTTTTTTTTGTACTATAAAGGGCTAATTTTATTTATTTTTTTAACCCCATTATGTTACTAAACGTCTTAGGCCTGGTTCACATCTATGTGTTTTTTGGTGCTTTTTGCAGAAACGCACTACAGTTCATTTACATGGTTTCCTATGGGACACGTTCACATCTATACTTTTTTCAGCAGCTGCGTATTTGGAAAGGGTCAGGGGCTTTTTTTTAATGCAAAATGGTGCTTTTTTTGGTTCAATATACTTCAATGGAGAAGCTGCAGAAAAGCATGTAGTGCGTTTTTGCAGCAATTTGTGTTTTTTAATCTGCCCAACAACAAATTGGCCAAAAAAAAATGCAAAAACGCAAATCGCAGCAAAATCACGTGTGCAAAAAGCACCGCAGAAACAGATCAAAAGCAAACTGCATAGGTGTGTACCGAGCCTTATGCTGGCCACACGGATCAATTTTCAGATGAGAATATCCAGATGAAAAATCTTTGTACATTCGCTGAATGAAAGATTGTTGTTTGAATTTTCCACTTGTTTTTAACATTCTGTTTTTGAAATGAATGTAATTTCTGAACGAAAACCACATACACTGATCTGAAAATTCCTTTGACCAAGAAGTTTTCTATTTCTAAATTTTCCTGTCACTGTGGTTGAAAATGAACGTCGATTTGACCCCACTAACGATTAGAAAATGGATTGAACGTTCTTAAAATTACATTTTTTTTTGAGGGAAGACATTGTGGTGTGTGTGTGTGTGTGTGTGTGTGTGTGTGTGTGTGTGTGTGTGTGTGTGTGTGTATTCGATATTTTGCTCCCTAACCATATAGTTGGTTATTTATATTTACCACTGCATAGAGATATTTAAGAATACATTTTTTTAAAACTTTACATATTAACTAAATTATACACCACACTTTCTTTAAGGTTATTAACTGATTAATCGATTAATAAAAACAATAATCGGCCAACGAATCGATTATGAAAACAATCGTTAGTTGCAGCCCTGGATTGAATAGTGCTTCGTGATATGTTCAAAGCTTGGGATAATTTTTTTATATCCTAGCCCTGTTTTAAACTTCTCCATAACTTTATCCCTGACCTGTCTGGTGTGATCCTTTATGATGCTGTTTGTTCACAAAGGTTTTCTAACAAACCTCTGAGGGCTTTACAGAACAGCTGTATTTATCCTGAGAATAAATCACACATAGGTGGACTCCATTTACTAATTGGGTGACTTCTGAAGGCAATTGGTTCCACTAGATTTTAGTTGGGGGTATCAGAGTAAAGGGGGCTGAATACAAATGCAGGCCACACTTTTCAGATATTTATTTGTAAAACATTTGGTAAACTATTTATAATTGCTTTATTGTACATCACGGGACACAGAGCCATAGCAATAACTATATGGGTATATAGCCACCTTTAGGTGATGGACACTGGCACGCCCAAGACAGGAAGTTGCCTCCCTATATAACCCCTCCCACGCTGGGAGCACCTCCGTTTTTTTCGCCAGTGTCTAAGGTGTTGGTCATGGTTAAAGATGTTTTTTGAAGAGCTCCACTGGAGCAATCCTTGCTGGACGAGCAAGCTAACAAACCGGATCCATTCAAAGTGCCATTTAAAGGCCAAGGTGAATGGTACCTGGGCCTTGTCACCGAATAACCAAGGTTTAGCCTGTAATGCCTTTCTTGGAGGGCTGGACCCTGGGACCCAGTTCTTTGGTTATTTATTAAATGCCAAAGCCTTTCTGGCAGGGTGCTATAGGGGTCCAGGGGAGTGGAAATCCTTTTAAGGAACCCTGTCCCTTTAAGGTCTGTGACTTAGCCCGCCGTGATGGGGGAAAATTGGATCTTTTGGCCAACAGATTCCTGCGGCAGGGATAAGGTAAGTGAAGGTCCTAAGGAAACTTGGTTTGCTTAGGATTCTTCTTTGAGCAAAAATATTTTTCTCTTGTCATGCCTAAAAATCACCACTAGATGGCGTAAGGAGCATACTTATCTCCACAATAGCCAGGTCTCCCTGTGTACGCTGCTGTGTGCAAAAAAAAAAAGGGATTTTTTTTACATACCTCTAAGAGTTTTTCCCTGGACGGCCGCAGCCACTGTGGATGAAGGGCAGGGGGATTGCTGGGTCTTCGGAGCACAGCATCTTCACTGTAAGACCATGCCCGACCAGTGGGCGGTCTGGCTTCCTTACCCCACCGGGTATCCCCCCAGGGGAATGCTTTTCACAAGCATCCCAGGGGGCTCAGTAAGCGGCACTCATTTCCCCCCAGTGACACTGCCGAGATCCCGAGCGACGCTATGCACGCGCATGCGAGCGGAAATCTCGTTTTGAATTTTCTGAGGCGTTCCAGGGGTGGGATGAGGGGCGTGGCTTAGCGCAAGGCTGGTACGAGATTTGAGCATCACGTTTTCTTACTCGGCAGCGCACGGCGGCTCAGTCCTTAAAAGACTTCAGTCAGGAAAGCACCTGACTGACGGAGGGACACAGCAGCAAGTTGGGCGGATGGGTGATGTATACAGGCATTCTAAATGACACTTGTTTGCTCAAGCATCAGGCTGACCATTATTAGCAGTTTTATTTGTCTTTGTAGTACCTCTGTTTGTTGCTTTGCACTATGCCTCCTAAGAAGGTGGTTTCAACCCCCGCAAAAAAGCTAAAGGCATCCCCATCAGGCTCTGAGGACCCTAGTCATGCCTCCATAGTACCTTCCTCTCCAGACAGACCAGAGGTGGCTAGCCAGGATGAGCCGTTGGTTTTCTCTGGTGCAGCAGGTGTTTCCAATCCTCCAGTCCCTGTTTATGTTACTGAGGATGCCTTATCCTGGTTGGGTTAGAACAGAGGTTAGCAGCTTTAATCGCACCCTCTTCCCAGAGTGGGAGGAAACATGATAGATCTCCCTCCCCTGCTCCGGACCCTCTGTCAAAAGAGCAGCAGTGGCCGGAGGAAGAGAAATTACCCTCAGGAGACCGGGAAGAGGGGAAATCGAATGATTCAGAAGAATCAACTGTAGAAGAACCTTTCTCAGCCTCGCAATCTGAGAAATTGCTAGTGCAATCCCTTACTGAAATAATCCGCTCTTCATTCAAGTTGCCCTTGACAGAGTCAGCCGAAAGGCCCATTTCTTCACTAGGTTCGCTAAAGCCCCCACAGGCTCTCCATGCCTTTCCTGTTCATCCATTGATGGAACAGCTTATATATGCTGATTGGGTTCACCCAGATAAGCATTTTTCTCCCTCCTAAAAAATTTTCAACTCTATCCTATGGAAGAGAAATTTACCAGGAGATGGAGTATTTCAGTAGCGGATGCCGCTATCTCCTCTGTAAATAAAAACCTGACTTGTCCTGTAGACAATGCTCAGATGTTCAGGGATCCAACAGATAAAAGGCTAGAGTCTATACTGAAGACTTCTTTTTCTACGGCAGGTGCAGTAACTTAACCTGCTGTTGTGGCAATAGGCATCTGTCAATCCCTAAAAGACCAGCTGAAACAGGTTCTTGGAGATATTCCAGTTCAGCAGGCCCAAGAATTAGCTGAACTGCTTAGGGCGTTGTGTTTTGCAATTGACGCTATTAAAGATTCTATTCATCAGGCTTCTCGCCTTACGCTCCTATTGGTGCATATGCGTAGAATCTTGTGGCTGAAAAACTGGTCAGCCGAGGCACCATGTAAAAAACTCTTGGCTGGGTTTCCGTTTCACGGTGAACGGCTATTTGGGGATGACTTGGATAACTACATCCAAAAGATTTCAAGTGGGAAAAGTACCCTGTTACCAGTTAAATGAAAGAATAAGCGTCCCTCGTTTAAACAAGCTTCCTCTCCAGGGCCAGGGGCAACTGCCTCCAGGCAGTCACGAGGGCCTCCACCAACAGGTTCAAGAGGTAAAACTCAAGGTCATGACCAGGGACAGAAGAACCCCGGGGGGAGGAAACCTGAAAAACAGAATTCTAAAGCCTCCTTATGAAGGGGTGCCCCCGCTCACTCGCGTGGGGGGAAGACTTTTGCAAATTGCAAAGGTGTGGCAGGAAGAGATTCAGGACAAATGGGTCACCTCCACAATAGCTCTAGGTTACAAACTAGAGTTGCAAGAGTTTCCATCGCCTCGTTTTCTGAGGTCAAACGTTCCCAAAGATCCAGGGAAAAGGCAATCCCTGTTCCTGGCATTAGACCAACTGTTATCTCAAGGGGTGATCATGGAGATCCCCGTGGAAGAGCAGGGTCTGGGGTTTTATTCAAACCTTTTCACTGTGCCAAAACCAATTGGAGATGTCAGGCCCATCTTAGACCTCAAAGGGCTAAATCAGCTCCTGAATATCCACTCATTTTGCATGGATTTGATCCAGTCAGTAATTTCCATCCTACAAGGATAAGTACTTGGAGGTCGGGGCAACACATAGACGTATTAACGTGATGACGTTACACGGATTAGATTCTCCTATAAAGCCAGCGTTGTACGCTATGGCTTCATCACTGTTTTGGATGGCGGATGGACGGCGCAGCACCGTCCCACCTTAAAGATTGAAGCTGGAGGACATCTCCTTTGTCTTACACTGAACTGTGAATAGGATCATACGGAGGTATGTTTCAGCTCTATGGGGTTCTTATTGAGTAACCCTTTCTTTACTCGCATCATAGCTCATGTCTGTTAGGGGGTATTACCCCTTGACATGAACTGATTTGTAAATCAACCTTTCACTATTAGTTGCCTCTCTGCCCTTATATAGATTACACTTCAATAGTGACGTAGGAGTAAGCTTTAAGGGTGACGTTTCTGTGCATGCACTGGGTCGTCGATCTCCCCATCTTTATCCTTGAATTGGAGCACACAGAGGTAGGATGTATTTGCATGGACATTTACTGCATTATATTTTCTCTCTGATTGACCTATGTTTGTGAAAAGGAGCAATCTTTTAGGCATGGAACAATCTAGTGGATAGTTAATACCTTCCCTGTCTCTGTAATAAATCGCACATTGAGGAGATACTCTGGAAAACGCAAGGGCGATATTCATGTATGTGTTTTCTGTCGGTGCCACTGTGTTGGATTTGTGTGGATGAGTGGCAACCCACCCTGTACAACTGTCTTTTTGACATAGGTGGTATCTGTTTGCGATACTAGTGCCGCCACTGGTCCAGCAGGGGATTTTTCATGATGATTGTTTTGGGTATGTTTTATGTTATGCAATTACCATGCTGTATGTCCTATGTTTGAAGCAACTGATTGGAATTTGAATTAGTAGTTATACTATTACTCATTAACGCATTTGACTTTTATTGTATAGTGTGATCCCTTCCTGACAATTGCCCCTGATGAAGGGATGTACTCTGTCCTGAAACGCATAGGGCCATCTGGATCTTATATGGGAATTCATCACCAATATCATCCCTGTTTTTATCGGTTTGATAATCTCTAATTTATGTATTGTATATATAATTTTGAATAAACTTTACTGTATTTTACCATTACTTTGTTGCCGCTAAAGTCCCATTAATCATGGAGGGTCTTTCCTTCCTCATTCCATCCTACAAGGAGAGACTGCACCCCGGGTTTTTACAAAGGTTCTTGCCCCACCTCTGGCCAGACTAAGAGCTCAGGGCATAACGGTTATAGCATACCTGGACGACTTGTTACTAGTAGACCAGTCGGTAGCCCGCTTGGACCAAAGTGTGGTCAGCA
Organism: Lithobates septentrionalis; assembly: GCA_037952835.1. Classification (NCBI taxonomy): domain Eukaryota; kingdom Metazoa; phylum Chordata; class Amphibia; order Anura; family Ranidae; genus Lithobates; species Lithobates septentrionalis. The sequence goes on from JBBDGP010000965.1 coordinate 692,870, forward strand.
CAGTCAACTACCTGGAATACCTAGGGTGGATTCTCAACCTAGAGAAATCATCCTTAAAGCCCTTAAGAAGGCTAGAGTACTTAGGTCTGATCATAGACAGCCCAGAGAAAAGTGTTTTTGCCCTAGACAAAAATCGGTGCTATAAGAGATCTGGTTCAGGTGGTCAGGACAAAGAAGAATCCCTCCATTCGCCTTTGTATGAGGTTATTAGGTAAGATGGTGGCCTCTTTCGAAGCTGTTCCCTATGCCCAGTTTAATTTGAGACTGTTGCAAAATCGTATGCTAACTGCTTGGAACAAAAAGGTCCAAGCTCTAGATTTCCTAATGCATCTGACTTCAAAGGTACGTCAGAGCCTCAGTTGGTGGTGTATGACCAAGAATCTGCAGAAGGGGAAATCCTTCATACGAGTTCCCTGGAAGGTGTTGACAACAGATGCCAGCCTTTTGGGTTGGGGAGCAGTCCTGGAAGAAGTGTCTGTCCAAGGAAGATGGTCCACGACCGAGAAAACCTTGCCCATCAACATTCTAGAGATTCGGGCGGCACGCTTGGCTCTGGAGGCCTGGACGTTCAGGTTGCAGAATTGTCCTGCCAGGATCTAATCCGACAATGCCAAAGCAGTGGCTTATATTGATTATCAGGGGGCACCAGAAATCATGCAGCCCAGAGGGTGGTAAATCATATCCTAGCCTGGGCAGAGAAACATGTACCTTGCCTATCGGCAATCTTCATCCCAGGAATAGAGAATTGGCAGGCGGACTTCTTAAGTCGCCAGCAGTTGTTCCCGGGGGAGTGGTCTCTTTATCCCGACATCTTCCGGGCTATATGCCAGAGATGGGGGACCCCGGACATAGATCTATTGGCGCCCAGGTTCAACAAGAAGCTGGACAACTTCATGTCAAGGACAAGAGATCCACTCGCTTGCGGGTCAGATGCGTTAGTGACACCTTGGGATCAGTTCTCTCTGATTTATGCATTCCCTCCTGTTCAGCTGCTACCTTGTCTTCGCAGAATTGGGCAAGAAGGGAAGCCAGTGATTCTTGTAGCCCCGGTATGTCCCAGAAGATCTTGGTATGCAGAGATCATAAGGATGGCAGTGGGGGACCCATGGACCCTTCCACCACGTCTAGATCTGCTCTCGCAGGGACCAGTATTCCACCCTACCCTACAGATGCTAAATTTAATGGTTTGGCTATTGAAACCCATATTCTGAAGAACCGGGGTCTTTCAGGGTCAGTGCTGTCTACCCTGATTAATGCTTGGAAACCAGCTTCGAGTCATATATTATAGAGTTTGGAGAGCATATGTTGCCTGGTGTGAATCCAAAGGTTGGCATACTCGGAAGTATGTCATAGACAGAATTCTGGCTTTCCTGCAATTAGGAGTAGAAATGAAGCTGGCCTTAAGTACTATCAAGGGTCAGCTTTCTGCTTTATCAGCATTGTTTCAGAGACCACTCGCTTCTCATTCCTTGGTCAGGACTTTTATACAGGGAGTGACTCAGCTTAATCCGCCAGTTAAGTCACCATTATGTCCTTGGCATTTGAACTTGGTTTTGTCGGTATTACAAAAACAGCCATTTGAGCCAATACAATCTAGTCCTTTTGACAAGGAAATTAGTGTTTCTGATTGTGGTATCCTCTGCAAGAAGGATATCATCATTAGCTGCTCGTTCATGTAAAGAGCTGTTTAATTATCCACAAAGATAAAGTGATGTTGGGGCCTCAACCAATTTTTTTGCCTAAAATGGTGTCAGATTTTCATCTGAACCAGGATATTATCCTTCCTTAATTTTTTCCATTACCTCGTTCTGGGCTAGAGAAGTCACTACATTCCTTGATGTAGTGAGAGCAATTAAAGTCTATTTAAAGGCAACTGCTCAGATTCAGAAAACATGTTTTGTTTTTATTTTGCCAGATGGTCCTAAGAAAGGACAGGCAGCATCAAAAACTATTATTTTTAGATGGGTTAGGCAAATTATCATACAGGCTTATGGTTTGAAAGGGAGGATTCTACCCTTTAAGATCAAAGCACACTCAACCAGAGCAGTTAGTGCTTCTTGGGCAGTGCATCACTGGGCCTCTATGGCTCAGATCTGCAAGGCTGCAACCTGGTCTTCAGTCCATATGTTCACTAGATTCTATCAGGTGGATGTGAAAAGACATGAGGATACCACCTTTGGGCACAGTGTGCTGCAGGCTCCTCAAGTCTGATGGCGTCCTGCTTATTTGTGTCTACCTCCCCTCAGATGGCATTGCTTTGGGACATCCCATACAGTTATCACTGTGGCTCTGTGTCCCGTGATATACGATAAAGAAAATAGGATTTGTATAACTGCTTACCTGTAAAATCCTTTTCTTGAAGTACATCATGGGACACAGAGTTCCCTCCCCTCTTGAGATATACGTATATTGCTTGGCTACAAAACTGAAGTGCTCCCAGTGTGGGAGGGGTTATATAGGGAGGCAACTTCCTGTCTTGGGCTTGCCAGTGTCCATCACCTAAAGGTGGCTATATACCCATATAGTTATCACTATGACTCTGTGTCCCGTGATGTACTTCAAGAAAAGGATTTTACAGGTAAGCTGTTATAAAAATCCTATTTTTTCTTCCGCTTCACAATTATGTGCCACTTTGTGTTGGTCTATCACATAAAATATAAATAAAATACATTTATGTTTTTGGTTGTAACATGACAAATTGTGAAATATTTAAAGGGGTATGAATACTTTTTAAAGGTACTGGAAGTGTGTAAGGGGGAGCACACAGCTAGTGGGACATTTATTTCTTAATTCAGGGAGTGTATTAAGGTAGAAAATGTTTAGACTTTAGAACACCTCTCGCCTCTTCTCTCTTTTTTTTATGTATAAAAAAAGGTAAATAACAGTCATAAATACTGTATGTTCTTTGTTCTTTGTTACACTGACATTTTTGTCTTCGATGTTTACCAGTGCTCTTCACCAATTTTGAATGAAGAAATACTTCGTTATCGTTTTTTAGGCTCCATGCTCGCTAGATTCTCAAAAACTGCTAAAAAAAAAATGTTGGTTTAAAAACACTAACATTCAGTGGTTTTTGCCAGCATTTTTTCAGTGTTTAGGAGCGTTTTTTAAAAGTGTTTAGGAGTGGTGTCACTTTTGTGAAGGAGCGGGCGGCCGCCGGCATCCTTAACAAACATTGAATAGCTGGTTGTTAAAGAGGAACTGCAGTCTGATTACATTTGTAATAAAAACATCTTTGCCATTCTGAAGCTTCCCTCCAACCACTTTGCATATGATTTTATATATACTGTGATTTTGTACTTGCCAAATATGCTGTAGAAATCTCCCTCCACTGAGACTGGCTGCAACCATTTTAACTGTGGGCAGCTGAAGCTGCTACCTGTTCACTTCCTGGATTTACACAGACACACAGAGGCACTCCTCCAGCTCTGCAGCTCTCACTGGTCCTCTTCCGGACAAACTCTCACGAGAGTGAGAGAGAGAGAGCTGTGCATGATGTCATAAGCTTAGGCTTTTTACCAGACAAGAAACAGGAAGTGGGCTGTATAAGGCATTTACTGGCAGAAAAAAATGTTTTACTATGCAAATTTAAAACAACAAGGGCAGAAAATTTAATATAGGAAAAAATTACTGAAGTTCTGCTTTAAGGAGTGGGCCAACAAGCTGGCCACTGTTTCCTTTAGAACCGATGACTCATCAGCTGTTAGCGAGGTTCCTTGCTGAATATAAACTAAATGTGTGCAATAAAAAAATTGAGAAAAAAACAGTGTGGGGGTCCCCCTCCAATCCATACCAGGCCCTTAGGGTCTTGTATAGGATTTAAGGGGAACCCCAGGACCAAAATTAAAAAAAAATGGTGTGCCCCCCCCCATAATCTATACCAGACCCTTATCCAAGCATGCAGCCTGGCAGGCCAAGAAAGGGGGGGGGGATGAGTGAGTGCCCCCCCCCCCTCCTAAACCATACCAGGCCACATGCCCTCAACTTGGGTGGGTGCTTTAACAAAACAATGTGCCCCGGTGTAGATCTATTGTCAATCACAATGAGCATCGGCCGCCAACCCGAAAAAAGAAGGAAAAGAAGGTCCACACCCAACACAGGCTTCTGCAGGGGAAGCCTTCGTCAGGTGTGGCCCTTTTTGTTTTTTTTCCTAGGTTAGAGGCAGACATTTTTTTTTTTTTGTTTTTTTAATTATAATGTCCCCTGGAGTAGATCCATCATCAATCACGAACCCCAACCTATGACCTAGGAAAAAAAAAGGTCTGCACTCGACGAAGGCCTTCGCCGTCTGACAGCTCCACTGCCTCCCGCTGTTAAACTAAGGGGCCGGGTCACTCAGCGTGACACCTGGCGACCTGACCCCCTTGTGACGTAATTGGCCCAGCATGCCCCGGTTGATGATGTCACAAGGGGCAGGGGTCACCGGATTGACGATTGATTGGGGGGATGCGGGTTTTTTTCCCCTCAGTATACTGCTATACAATATGGTTGGTTAAAGAAGCCGGTGGGTTGCTGGCTAAGGAAAAAAAATGTGGGGGAACCGGTGATTAACAGATGTTTCCAGGAGCTGTCAGCATTTTTTTCTTTTCCCTACATCAGGGGACACAGAGCACCACAGTAATAACTGTATGGGTTATACACCACCTTCAGGTGATGGACACTGGCATAATTACAGACAGGAAGTCCCCCTCCCTATATAACCCCTCCCACACAGGGAGTACCTCAGTTCTTTCATCCATTGTCTAAGGTGTTGGTCACGGTTAAGATCTGTGCTAAAGAAGCTCTCTGGAAAGGCCTGCAGGGTCAAGGAGCTGCACAATCAGATCCATTCAAAGGCCACAATCAAAGGCTAAGGTGAATGGTACCCGAGCCTCGGTATGCAAGAACAAGGTTCTGCCCGTAACGCTTCTCTTTAAGAGAGCTGGGCCCTGGGATCCAGCGCCTTGGTCACATTCTCATGCAACAGGTTTTGTTCTGGCAGGGCGCTATACGGGTCTAAGGCAGTGAACCCTACATCAAAAGGGGACCCCGTCCTTGAAGGTCTGTCATGACTCCAACCCGCCGTGATGGGTGAAGATTGGGTCACTGAGTATTCCAGTTTGTACCCTGCGGCGGGAATGGTAAGTTAAATAGATCCTGGGACATTCCTATGGACTTCTAAGTAGATGTTGTCTTGCCTGTATATATATTTTCAACCACTAGAGGGTGTTATTGACATATGTAGTGTTAAACATCTCATGCTAGTCCCTATGGATAGCTGTGTCAAGCAGTACCTGTGGAGGGGTCTGCTTCCTAGGCTCCTGTCAGCAGCTACTCGTAGGGGGAAGAAGGGGGGAGAATCCAGGCATCAGTATACTCTCCCCTCCCCCCCACCTGGGATTGCCGTTGTGTACCGCCGCTCTCCTCCTTCACAGTTTGTGGATTGAGAGGTTGTCACAAGAGGGTGGGGCTCGGCGTGCACGCTTTCTCACGGCGCAGGCACGGACCGGCGGCTTCGTATAAGCCATTGCCGTGTACAGGTGCTGGTTGGAGGAGGTACACAAGCACAGTCCAAGGGCATGTAAGCGCTGGGTGATTGGCTATAGGCAATTCAGACGCATCTACTTAGCATCTTGCTGACACTGATAACAGCATATTAACCATTGCTAAGACTGAGCTCAGCAATAGATGCATGGTAATAGTACCTCTGCTGTGTGCTTAGGACTATCTATTCCCAAAAGAGAGGGACAAAATCAGGGAGAGGGAGCGCAAAAGCGCAGCGATCAGGGTCTGAGCACCCTAGTCATGCTTCCACAGTATCATCCTCACCTGAAATTCCTGAAGCGGCTGACTAGGCTGAGCCATTGGAACCGTCAGGCATTGTAGCTACCTTCAACACTCCAGCCTCTGCCTTTGTCATTAAAGACGATTTGGCTACAGCCCTGGCTGGTTTGGAAGGAAAGCTAGTTTGCTCGTATCCTCCTCCCAGGCTGGGAGGAAACACGAAAGATCCCCCTCCCCTGCCCTGGACTCGGCATCTGCAGATCAGGTGTGGGTAGAGGATTCGGATGTGCTCCTGGGGGGCCCACTAGAGGGGGCAGGAGGATGATTCCTCATTTGAGGACTCTATCCCAGAGGATTCGGTTTCAGCTTCACAATCACAAAGGTTGTTAGTTCAATCACTCACTGAAACTGCATTTTTGTTATAAATTACCCTTAGCAGAGACAGCTGAAGCACCTTTCTTCTCTTTGGGTTCAATAAAGCCTCCTCAGGGTTCACATGCTCTTCCTATGCACCCGTTGCTGGAACAGCTTATTTATGCTGACTGGGATCAGCATTTGATTCCTCTTAAAAGATTCTCTCAGATTTCTCCTATGGAGGAGAAATTTACTAAAATATGGAGCTTGCCAGCAGTAGATGCGGCTGTTTCTTCTCTGAATAAGAGTCTTACTTGTCCAGTAGACAATGTTCAGGTGTTTAAGGATCCAGTAGATAAGAGACTGGAGACATTGCTTAAAGCCTCATATTCCATGGCTAAAGCAGTTGCACAGCCTGCAGTAGTGGCATTCGGCGTCTGTCAATCTCTTAATGACAAAGTAAAACAAGTCCTCAAAGGGGAAGAGGTCTCGGATTTGGCAGAATTGTCCAGGGCCTTTTGTTTGCGGTTGATGCTATTAAAGATTCTATTCATCAGGCGTCTCGCCTTGCCCTTCTGTTAGTTCATATGCGCAGGGATTTGTGGCTTAAGCATTGGTCAGCAGATTTGCCTTGTAAGAAACTGCTTTCATGGGGAACGATTACTTGAGGATGACTTGGATAAATATATCCAGAAGATATCTGGTGGAAAAAGTACCCTTATTCCAGTAAAAAGGAAGCGTAAGCGTTTCTCTTTCAAATGTTCTGCCTCTCCATCATCAGGGGTAACGGCCTCCAGACAGCTTCCACTGTCAACTCCAAGAGGAAGGCCTCAGAACCAAACGCATGGCCAGAAAAAGCCCTGGGGGCAGAAGTCTACAAAGCAGAGTCCCAAAGCTTCCTTATGAAGAGGCGCCCCTGCTCGATTGAGTGGGGGGAAGGCTCCGGCAGTTCTCAGGAGTCTGGCAGGAGGAAATCCAGGACAAATGGGTCATCTCCACAGTGTCTCTGGGGTGCACACTAGAGTTTCAGGAGTTTCCACGGTCTCGCTTTCTAGGATCGAGCGTTCCCAAGGACCCAATAAAAAGAAAGTCCTTATTTCAGGCACTAGTACGGCTGCTATCTTAGGGGGTGATCATAGAGACTCCCTTAAGAGAACACGGGTTAGGGTTTTATTCAAACCTCTTTACGGTGCCGAAACCAAATGGCAGTGTCAGACCCATTTTAGACCTCAAGGGTCTGAACCAATTCCTAAACATTCGTTCGTTTCGCATGGAAACAATTCGCTCAGTAGTATCCACCCTTCAGGGAGAACTTCTAGCATCAATAGACATCAAGGATGCATAGCTCCATGTTCTAATATTTCCCGCTCATCAAAGATTCCTGCGATTTGCAGTAGAACAGCGGCATTTTCAGTTTGCAGCCTTGCCCTTCGGGTTGGCCACTGCACCTCGGGTGTTTTCAAAGGTCCTGGCTCCGCTTTTGACAAGATTGAGAGCCCAGGGTATAACATTGGTGGCGTACCTGGACAACCTGCTGCTGATAGATCAGCCCATAGCAGGGCTAGATCAGCATGTGATAAGCACGGTCGGATATCTGGAACATGTAGATTTGGTTCTCAACCTAGAAAAATCGTCCTTATGACCAGTAAAAAGATTGGAGTACTTGGGTTTAGTCATAGATACTACCCACAAGAAAGTGTTTTAACCCCAGGCAAAGGTTTGCGCCATAAGAGAACTGGTGCTCTCCATCAGGACAAAGGGGAGGCCTTCCGTCCGCCTTTGCATGAGGTTGTTAGGAAAGATGGTAGACTCATTTGAGGCGGTTCCCTATGCCCAATTTCATTCAAGGTTTCTGCAAAACAGTATCCTGGTTGCCTGGAGCAGGAAAAGCCAGGATTTGGATTGTCCAATGGGTTTGACTCCAAGTGTTCGTCAAAGTCTCAATTGGTGGTTGTCAGCCAAAAATTTTCTGAAAGGGAAGACCTTCTTACCCGTCACTTGGAAGATAGTGACAACAAATGCCAGCCGCTTGGGCTGGGGAGCAGTCTTGGTAAAAGACACTCTCCAGGGGAAATGGTCCGATTCCGAAAGGTTTCTACCCATCAACATTCTAGAAATTCGGGCGGCACGTCTGGCCCTGAAGTCCTGGACAGACAGACTACAAAACTGTCTTGTCCGGGTTCAGTCCGACAATGCCACGGCAGTGCTGCCCAGAGAGAGGTAAACCATATTCTATCTTGGGCAGAAGAGCATGTGCTCTACCTATCTACAATGTTTATCCCAGGAGTGAAAAATTGGCAGGCAGACTTCTTAAGTCGCCAACAGTTGCTCCCAGGAGAATGGTCTCTGTACCCCAACGTCTTTCGGGCCATATGTCAAAGGTGGGGCACCCGGACGTAGACCTGTTGGCGTCCAGGTTCAACAAAAAGTTGGACAATTTTATTGTCGAGGACAAGAGATCAGCTAGCTTGCGGAAAAGATGCCTTAGTAACTCCTTGGGATCAGTTTTCTCTGATCTATGCCTTTTCTCCAGTTCGCTTGCTCCCGCGTCTCCTACGCAGATTAAAAGGGGAGCGGAAACTTGTAATCCTAGTGGCTCCGGCTTGGCCCAGGAGATCTTGGTATGCGGAAATCGTGAGTATGGCAGTAGCGGATCCTTGGACTCTCCCGTCCCGCCCAGATTTGCTTTCGCAAGGGCCAGTGTTCCATCCTGCCTTACAAATGCTAAATTTGACGGTTTGGCTGTTGAGACCCTCGTTCTAGAGCGTAGTGGGCTTTCAAGTCCAGTAATAACTACCCTGATTAATGCAAGAAAACCAGCCTCTAGAGCTATCTACTATAGGGTCTGGAAGGCCTACATTTCCTGGTGCAAGAGTAGGGGTTGGCATCCTCGCAAGTATGTCATAAGTAGAATTCTATCCTTCCTGCAATCAGGAGTAGAGATGAAACTAGCCATGAGTACTATCAAGGGTCAATTCTCGGCTATGTCAGTTTTTTTTCCAAAAACCTCTTGCTTCTCATTCTTTAGTTTGTGCCTTTATTCAGGGAGTAACGCGTATAAATCCTCTGGTCAGATCACCTCTGTGTCCATGGGATTTGAACCTGGTCTTGTCGGTCCTTCAGGAACCTCCTTTTGAACCAATATGTGATACGCCATTGGTCATTGTGACAAAGAAATTGGTATTTTTAGTGGCAATAACCTTTGCAAGGAGAGTTTCTGAGTTACCAGCCTTCTCTTGTAAAGAGCCATACTTGATCATTCATAAAGATAAGGTGGTCTTATGTCCTTGCCCATCCTTTTTACCTAAGGTAGAATCTAGATTTCATGCGAACCAGGATATTTCTCTACCTTAGTTTTTTCCAGAACCAGGTTCTGCAGAGGAAAATTTACTACACTCCCTAGATATAGTAAGAGTGGTTAATATCTATCTGGAAGCAACAGCTCAGATACGGAAAACTGACACTTTGTGCTACCAGAAGGTCCCAGAAAGGGGCAAGCAGCATCAAAATCAACTATTTCTAGGTGGATCCGTCAGGTCATTATTCAGGCCTATAATTTAAAAGGGAAAATTCAGCCTTTTCATCCTAGGGCACACTCTACCAGGGCAGTTAGTGCTTCTTGGGCAGTTCATCACCAAACCTCCATGGCTCAGGTTTGCAAGACTGCAACATGGTCATCAGTACATACATTCACAAAATTCTACCAAGTGGATGTAAGTCAACAAGAGGATGCCGCCTTCAGGTGCAGTGTTCTGCAGGCAGCAATATAGGTCATCACGTCTGAAGGCGGTCTGCATTGTTTTTTTGTGTCTCCCTCCCCTCAGATTGCATTGCTTTGGGACATCCCATACAGTTATTACTGTGATGTACTGAAAAAAATAGTATTTTTATAACACCTTACCTGTAAAATCCTTTTCTTGGAACTACATCACGGGACACAGAGGTCCCTCCCCTCTTTTTTGGGATATGTATATATTACTTTGCTACAAAAACTGAGGTACTCCCTGTGTGGGAGGGGTTATATAGGGAGGGGGACTTCCTGTCTGTATTTATGCCAGTGTCCATCACCTGAAGATGGCGTATAACCAATACAGTTATTACTGTGGTGCTCTGTGTCCCGTGATGTACTTCAAAGAAAAGGATTTTACAGGTAAGCTGTTATAAAAATCCTATTTTTCTGTTGGTAAGTCGCTTCCCAAAATGCAAAAAAAAGTGTTTTTTTTTCTGCTCCTAGAGGCTGAAGCTTGAAAAGTGCTTCTAGCCTAAAACAGTGTGCATGGACACATAGGATAACACAATTTGCTTCTAGGGGCAGAAAAAAACACTCAAAGCAGTTGCTAGGTGCTTAAAAATAAGCTAGTGTGCATATGGAGCCTTATGTTTTTGTTTTTTTTAAAGTTTGACGACATTTTTACAGTTTATGATGATCTGTTCCTTTTTTGTTTGCAGGTGGCAAAAAAAATCTAAATTTAAATTTCTTAATGTAAGAATTTTTCTTCCACAGCTTTGAGCTCCTTGAGGCTCACATTCTGTATGAAGAGAGGTCGAGTCTATGGCAGCAGAGCTAGAAGCCACAGAGGATGGCTGTTCCACAGACCTTGCAAAGCCCCTCTACCTTCAGTACCTGGAGCGCTCCCTGCGACTGGACCAGTTTCTTCGTCAAACATCTGCTATATTCAATAGAAACATCTCCAGGTATTCACCTGCATGTGAACAAATGACATTTAATTTCCCTGTATATCTTCATTAAAGTTGACAGCAATAATTTTCTATATAAACTATATAGAATTTTTTATCATAAACTTCTGTTTCATGATAATTTAAATGCATGTTGAAGGGAATTTGCTAAGACTGGAGCTTTCAATTTCAAAGCTTAAAGTGGAACTTCACCCAAAAGGAGAAGTCCTGGTTGTTTGCATTCTCCACCCCTCTTCTGCCACATGTGGCACTTTTTTTGGGGGGGGGGCAGGTACCTGGTTTTGACAGGCTTCACTGCTGGTTTCCTTTAGTTAAGATGCTGGCGCCTGGACCCAGACCCGATTATAGAATCGGGTCAGGTGAGGACAGTGCTGGATCTGTGGTAGGTGTCCTTATAATAAAAGTCAGCAGCTACAGTATTTGTAGGTGCTGACTTTTAATCTTCCGACAACAAAATCCGTTATCAGAAATTCCGATCGTGTGTACACAATTCCGATGCACAAAATTCCATACATGCTCGAAATCAAGAAGAAGAGCCACACTGGCTATTGAACTTCATTTTTCTCGGCTCGTCGTACGTGTTGTACGTCACCGCGTTCTTGACGTTCAGAATTTCCAACAACATTTGTGCGACCGTGTGTATACAAGACAAGTTTCAGCCAACATCCATCGGAAATAAATCAACGGTTTGGTTGACGGAAATTCCGATCGTCTGTACGTAGCATAATAGTTGTCCTGTGGGCAGTTTCTGCCACTTGAGCTGTGGATCTCTGCAGCTCCTCCAGAATTACCATGGGCCTCTTGGTTGCTTCTCTGAATAATGCTCTCCTTGCCCGGCCTGTCAGTTTAGGTGGATTGCCATGTCTATGGTTTGCAGTTGTGCCATACTCTTTCCATTTTTGGATGATGGATGGAACAGTGCTCCGTGAGATGTTCAAAGCTTGGGATATTTTTTTATAACCTAACCCTGCCTTAAACTTCTCCACAACTTTATCACTGACCTGTCTAGTGTGTTCCTTGGCCTTCATGATGCTGTTTGTTCACTAAGGATCTCTAACAAACCTCCTGAGGGCTTCACAGAACAGCTGTATTTATGCTGAGATTAAATTACACACAGGTGGACTCTATTTACAAATTAGGTGACTTCTGAAGGCAATTGGTTCCACTAGACTTTAGTTAGGGGTATCAGAAAAAAGGGGGCTGAATAGAAATGCACCCCACACTTTTCAGATATTTATTTGTAAAAAATTTTGAAAGCCATTTATGATTTTCCTTTCACTTCACAATTATGTGCCAGTTTGTGTTGGTCTATCACATAAAATCCCCAAAAAATACACTTACGTTTTTGGTTGTAACATGACAAAATGTGGAAAATGTCAAGGGGTACTTTCAGGGCAATATATATATATATATATATATATATATATATATATATATATATATATATATATATATATATATATATATATATATATATATATATATCCTAATTTACCACAAAAAACTGGGAAAAACTTAATGACCCGAGTATAAGCCGGGGGTGAGAAATGCAGCAGCAAGTGGAAAAGAGGGTCAACAATTCCCATCTGCAGCCCTCTCTGTGTCCTGTGCATACCTCACTGTGTCTGGTGCATGCCTACCTGTGCAGATCTGCCTACCTCACTGTGTCCTGTGTATACCTCCCTGTGTCCATTGCAGCCTACCTGTGCCAATCTGCATCCTCTCTGTGTCCTGTGCATCCCTCCTGTGCCGATCTGCATCCCTCCTGTGCCGATCTGCATCCCTCCTTTGCTGCTCTCCATCCCTCCTGTGCCGCTCTGCATCCACAGATCAGCGTGTCATAAAAACATACGGCGGCCATTCCAGTGTTCAAAAGCCGTGCCTCCTCCTCGTCTGTGATAGGCAGGACACTCAATTTCCCAGCAGTCAGTGTAAAGCCTATCACGGACATCCGCTCATCCTCATACTCGAGTATATACGGTATGTATGCATGTATGTATGCATGTATGTATGTGTGTGTGTATATATGTATGTATGTATGTATATATATATATATATATATATATATATATATATATATATATGTGTATGTATATATATATATATATATATATATATATATATATATACACATACATACAGTATCTCACAAAAGTCAGTACACCCTTAATTTGTGTAAATATTTTATTCTTTCTTTTCATGTGACAACACTGAAGAAATGACACTTTGCTACAATGTAAAGTAGTGAGTGTACTGCTTGTATAACAGTGTAAATTTGCTGTCCCCTCAAAATAACTCAACACACACCCATTAATGTCTAAACCGCTGGAAACATGGAAACAAAAGTGAGTACACCCCTAAGTGAAAATGTCCACATTGGGCCCAATTAGCCATTTTCCCTCCCCGGTGCCATGTGACTTGTTAGTGTTACAAGGTCTCAGGTGTGAATAGGGAGCAGGTATGTTAAATTTGGTGTTATCGCTCTCACTCTCATACTGGTCACTGGAAGTTCAACATGGCACCTCATGGCAAAGAACTCTGAGGATCTGAAAAAAAGAATTGTTGCTCTACATAAAGGTGGCCTAGGCTATAAGAAGATTGCCATGACCCTGAAACTGAGCTGCAGCACGGTGGCCAAGACCATACAGCGGTTTAACAGGACAGGTTCCACTCAGAACAGGCCTCACCATGGTCAACCAAAGAAGTTGAGTGTACATGCTCAGCGTAATATCCAGAGGTTGTCTTTAGGAAATAGACGTATGAGTGCTACCAGCATTGCTGCAGAGTTTGAAGGGGTGGTGGGGTCAGCCTGTCAGTGCTCAGACCATACGCTGCCCACTGCATCAAATTGGTCTGCAAGGCTGTCGTCACAGAAGGAAGCCTCTTCTAAAGAAGATGCACAAGAAAACCCACAAACAGTTTGCTGAAGACAAGCAGACTAAGGACATGGATTACTGGATCCATGTCCTATGGTCTGATGAGACCAAGATTAACTTATTTGCTTCAGATGGTGTCAAGCGTGTGTTGCGGCAACCAGGTAAGGAGTACAAAGACAAGTGTGTCTTGCCTACAGTCAAGTATTGTGGTGGAAGTGTCATGATCTGGGGCTGCATGAGTGCTGCCAGCACTGGGGAGCTACAGTTCATTGAGGGAACCATGAATGCCAACATGTACTGTGACATAGTGAAGCAGAGCATGATCCCCTCCCTTCGAAGACTGGGCCGCAGAGCAGAATTCCAACATGATAATGACCCCAAACACACCTCCAAGATGACCACTGCCTTGCTAAAGAAGCTGAGGGTAAAGGTGATGGACTGGCCAAGCATGTCTCCAGACCTAAACCCTATTGAGTATCAGTGGGGCATCCTCAAACAGAAGGTGGAGGAGCGCAAGGTCTCTAACATCCACCAGCTCCGTGATGGCGTCATGGAGGAGTGGAAGAGGACTCCAGTGGCAACCTGTGAAGCTCTGGTGAACTCCATGCCCAAGAGGGTTAGGGCAGTGCTGGAAAATAATGGTGGCCACACAAAACATTGACACTTTGGGCCCAATTTGAACATTTTCACTTAGGGGTGTACTCACTTTTGTTGCCAGTGGTTTAGACATTAATGGCTGTGTGTTGAGTTATTTTGAGGGGACAGCAAGTTTACACTGTTATACAGGCTGTACACCCACTACTTTACATTGTAACAAAGTGTAATTTCTCAGTGTTGTCACATGAAAAGATAGAATAAAATATTTACAGACATGTGAGGGGTGTACTCTTGTGAGATACTGTGTGTGTGTATGTATGTGTGTGTGTATATATATATATATATATATATATATATATATAGATATAGATAGATAGATATTGGTTTAGGCTAGAAAATGCACCTGCAATCATGCAATTAATACAAACTCGATTTGATATATTTATGCATTTGATTATTATTGGCTGTAAATAAGCACCTACAGTTGGCAATTCGCAAAAGACATGACCTACACAAGTTTACTAGTTTATCCATTAGCAATGGTTATACTTTTGCACAGAGTAGTGGAAACAAAGAAATAATTGCAACCAAGTTGCAGTATTTAAAGGGCTTGTCTCATTGGGATTTAGTTCAATTCAAGTGGGTTTTGCAATCCCATACAATCTATGGGAAGGCAAATCACATAAAAGTTATTTGCAGGTCGAATGCACTGTCAGTGAATTCTGAATGATCTTGAAATCATATCAAACTGATGCCGTTGACAGACCCTAAATAAGAAAAACAAAAGTTCACAACAGTATTGAATTTTTGTGCATTGTTGGATATAATAATTGTAAAATGGGAATTATAGACAGACAGTGCTCATTTTTTATCCTGTTTTGGATCTCTTTCACCTAACATGCCTACACCACATTCAGTGATGAGAGTGAGGATGGCTTGGATGAGACCCCCCTGCTTACAGAGTCTGAGGATCCTTCCATGCAGGTGAAGGAGGAGCCCATGTCGCCTCTGCTTGGAGAACTGTCAGGAGAAGTTAATCCAGGACTGCCTTCTGTTCACTCGCTCAATGGAGTCCTACAAACAGGTTTGTTTTAAACTTTAAAAGCTGTAACTTCCCCTCTGACTCCTCTGGAGGGATTTCCGTGGTTCCCCCCGGGGGAGAAGACGGGAAGTCTGGGGGCGTGGGGACAAGACGGGAATATTAGATGCGGTAAGTTCGCCCCAAGTGGAGTTTTAATACCACTGACAGAGATGATCTTGAAATTTGGGGAGACAAGAATGGCAGAATGGAAATACCGTCAAATGACGAGCTTCCTTAAGAAAATAAAACCGTTAAGATCCATAAATACACTTACCGCATTTGAGAGGAAGTGTGCACAGACATCGGAAGATGGGCATACACTATCCTGGACGTACAGAATGATTCTAGGAGAACAAGAAAAGAAACCCCCATACTTCATGAAAGAATGGGAGAGGGAGCTAGGCCAAGTGTGGACAGATAAACAAATAAATAAAATGATATCGTTAACATTTACTACCTCCATAAGCACAAAGGTGCAAGAAATGGCATATAAATTCCTAGCGAGATGGTATAGGACACCAGTTAAAATGGCACAAATCTCTTCAGAAGCTAATGACAAATGCTGGAGGGGCTGTGGACAGAGGGGAACGTTTCTTCACCTATGGTGGACGTGTCCAATAATTAAGCGTTTTTGGGAATTAGTAGCCCCCTGGATTAAGAAAATGACGATGGAGCACATAGAGTTTGGGCCCATACAATATTTATTTCATGGAATGACTGGACCTATCAAAAAATATAGAGAAAGTATAACCCCACATTTGTTAAATGCAGCGAAAAAACTAATTCCAAAGTACTGGAGACAGGACCGGATCCCGTCAGTCATAGAGTGGAGAAACGAGGTTAATGTAATAAAGGAAGCAGAGAGATGGGTTCATGTGGTCAAAAACCAAAGAAAGAAATTTGAAACGACATGGGCAAACTGGGAACAATGTGCTGAGGAGATAATAGAAGAGGGAAATACAGATGGGTAGGAGGAAGGAATGGTATAGTCATTTAGAATAGAAACATAAGAAGAATGGCCCTGAAGGATAGATGAAAATAGTTATATAACTTCTCTAATGCTAATCAAAGAGGGTTGGGGGTAAGATAATGTATGGGTAAATGTATATGTGGTTTTCGCTTATTTTGTGTTTTTTTTTTTTTTTTTTTTTTTATTTACTATTCCCCTCTTGTCCCAGTATTGACAAACATTGGAGGTGGAGGGGGGAAGGAGATGGGCACGCGATTAATAACAAATATGAATTATGGGGAAATCCCCCCTTTTATTTTATTTTTTTATTTTTTTTTTTTTGAATTTTAGTGGGTAGTGACACGAATTAGAATACAGGGGTTGTATTTAATAATGAATTGAAGTAATTAATGACACGAATTAGAAAAAGGGGGGAATGTACTTATGAATTTATCTTTAAAAACACTTTATAAATTATATAAATATAAACACGAATATACACGGAAGGGAATTTTTTTTTTTTTTTTTTTTTTCCTCCTCACAATACATAACAAGGAATTGTAGGGACTAAAGACACAATCAGAATAAGGGGGGAACTCCCCATCCCACCTCCCCCCCCCCCCTTTTTTCCTTTTTTTTTTTTTTTTTTTCACACAATATATAATTACGAATTGAAGTGATTAAGGACACTAATAAGAATTAGGGGGAACTTATTTATAATTTTATTTTTAAACACTTTATAAATATAAGCACGATAAACACGGTGGGGGTGGGTACCATTTATTTATTTATCTCGTTATTTATTTATTTATTTTTGTTATTTACTTATTTATTTATTTATTTTTTCTCTGCACACAATATATAACAAGGAATGGAGGGGACTAAGACACCATTTAGAATAAGGGGGAAGTATTTAAAAAAAAAATTTTTTTTTTTTTTTTTTTAACACTCTATAAACATAAGCACGATAAACACGGTGGGGTGGGTACCATTTTAATTTTTTTTTTTTTTTTTTATTTTTTTTTTTTTTTTACCCTCGCATATGTAAATGTCGGCCACTGGGACAGGGGGGAAAACGGGGGTAGGTGATGTAGGATGTAATGTGTAGTATGTTTCTATTGTTTGAACAAAGGGGTATAGAATGTTGTATAAATGGTGTGTATATAAATGAAATAAACAATAAAATTTTTGATTATTAAAAAAAAAAAGCTGTAACTTCTTTATGCTTCCAGTTGTATGAGAACTCCTTTTCATGCCCAGCATTCTACAATTTAATTGAGCTATATAGGGCACTACAGGCATAATGTGTTGTCATTGCTTGTAAAAATGAATGCTGTGTCTATCCCTATTGGTATGACTTGACTGTTAAAATTTGAAGTCACAGTGATAACTAACACCACAGGTAGATAATATTTATAATAGTGTGTTGTTGTGGTTAGCTTTTTATACAAATGTTTTGTCTCATTATTCTGAAGTGAAGATACAATGTTGCATATTGTTCAGACACTTTTAAAAGCAGAACATTTAAAAAAAAAAATACATTCGTAAAAGGTAAATTGTTGCAGAATAGACTATATCTTTTTTTATTATTATTGTTTATACTGTGCATTATCTCAGAGATAATCGTGTTTTGTCTCTTTAGAGCCAAAATTTGAGCGAGGAAGTTTGTATAACTTTTCAAAGTTAAAGAAAAGTCGAAAGTGGTTAAAGGTAAGTAATGATGTGACTCCGCTTCATCATATTAGATCTCTCTGCTATGGAAGGATACCGTTAACCAGCTAGCATACCCTATCTGTAGATTAATATTGCTAGACACAGGTAACCAAGAAAAGCAAGTATGCAGTATACAGTATCTCACAAAAGTGAGTACACCCCTCACATTTTTGTAAACATTTTATTATATCTTTTCATGTGACAACACTGAATAAATTACACTTTGCTACAATGTAAAGTAGTGAGTGTACAGCTTGTATAACAGTGTAAATTTGCTGTGCCCTCAAAATAACTCAACACGCAGCCTGGCCATTAATGTCTAAACTGCTGGCAACAGAAGTGAGTACACCCATTAGTGAAAATGGCCAACTTGGGCTCAAAGTGTCAATATTTTGTGTGGCCACCATTATTTTCCAGCACTGCCTCAACCCTCTTGGGCATGGAGTTCACCAGAGCTTCACAGTTTGCCACTGGAGTCCTCCTCCACTCCTCCATGACGACATCACGAAGCTGGTGGATGTTAGAGACCTTGCGCTCCTCCACCTTTCTGTAGAGGATGCCACACAGATGCTCAATAGGGTTTAGGTCTGGAGACATGCTTGGCCAGTCCATCACCTTTACCCTCAGCTTCTTTAGTAGGGCAGTGGTTGTCTTGGAGGTGTGTTTGGGGTCGTTATTATGTTGGAATACTGCCCTGCGGCCCAGTCTCCAAAGGGAAGGTATCATGCTCTGCTTCAGTATGTCACAGTACATGTTGGAAATCATGGTTGCCTCAATGAACTGTAGCTCCCCAGTGCTGGCAGCACTCCTGCAGCCCCAGACCATGACACTCCCACCACCATGCTTGACTTTAGGCAAGACACACTTGTCTTTGTACTCCTCACCTGGTTGCTGCTACACAAGTTTGAAACCATCAGAACCAGATACGTTAATCTTGGTCTCATCAAACCACAGGACATGGTTCCAGTAATCCATGTTACTAGTCTGCTTGTCTTCAGCAAACTGTTTGCAGGCTTTCTTGTGCAACATCTTTAGAAGAGGCTTCCTTCTGAGATGACAGCCATGCAGACCAATTTGATGCAGTGTGCGGCGTATGGTCTGAGCACTGACAGGCTGACCCCCCACCCCTTCAACCTCTGCAGCAATGCTAGCAGAACTCATATGTGTATTTCCCAAATACAACCTCTGGATATGACGCTGAGCACATGCACTCAACCTCTTTGGTGGACCATGGCGAGGCCTGTTCTGAGTGGAACCTGTCCTGTTAAACCGCTATATGGTCTTGGCCACCGTACTGCAGCTCAGTTTCAGGGTCTTAGCAATCTTTATGTAGAGCAACAATCCTTTTTTCAGATCCTCACAGAGTTCTTTGCCATGAGGTGCCATGTTGAACTTCCAGTGACCAGTATGAGAAAGTAAGAGTGATAACACCAAAGTTAACACACCTGCTCCCCATTCACACCTGAGACCTTGTAACACTAACGAGTCATATGACACCGGGGAGGGAAAATGGCTAATTGGGCCCAATTTGGACATTTTCACTTAAGGGTGTACTCACTTTTGTTGCCAGCGGTTTAGACATTAATGGCTGTGTGCTGAGTTATTTTGAGGGCACAGCAAATTTACACTGTTATACAAGCTGTACACTCACTATTTTACATTGTAGCAAAGTGCAATTTGTTCAGTGTTGTCGCATGAAAAGGTATAATAAAATGTTTACAAAAATGTGAGGGTTGTACTCACTTTTGTGAGATACTGTATCTATGTTCCACTTTTGACAGCTGGGGGAGTGTGAAGGTGCGTGTTCCCAGCCAGGATACCATGCTGTCTGAAAGCTCTGGTTTCTACTAATGACTGGGAAACAAGCAACATGGTTCCTGATCTTGTAATAACCATAACATTTATGAAAAAAAACTATGCAGGGTATTTATGCATAAATAAATTTGGGTAAAATGATACATGCCACAAGAGAAATGCTAATTTCCTAGTTTTCATGCAGGTTCTCGAGAACCAGTCCTCTAACATGCAAAAATAAAGATCTAAAGTTATCTACTGCATGCATGTTTTTTGTGATTGGTGCTATATATCACTGATTTCTCCTGCAAAAGAAGTTTCTTGACGGCAGTAAAAATAAATATTTTAAAATTTTCTGTGACTTTGAAATTCTTTTGATTTGTGTCTTTTAGAGCATTCTGCTAAGTGATGATACCAGTGATTCAGATTCAGTGAGTGATGAAGAAGAGGATGGCTACACTCTTTCTAAAGAGGAGCTTTATAACATGTTGCGGATCCACAAATACACAAAACTTCACCAGAACAAATATCACAAAGACAAAGAGGTACTTCCAAAAGCTCCATTCTTTCTACTGAAAGTACATCTATAGGCAAAATTTTTTTTAAAAATTTTGGATAGAGTAAGAGAGGCGTATAACCCCTGTTTTTTTTTTAACCATTTGTGCCCCGTTAGAGCGATTTACCTTCACTTCCTGTTCTTGCCAAAACAGGAAGTGATAGGAAATCCCTGCAAATTAAGGGAATCCCCAGGGGACCTCGAGGTCACCAGGACTATTGTCCCCATTGGAAGATTTCCCCTCCATTACTTTTCTGGGGACAACCCAAAATTATTATTTTTTTTTTTTTTTTTTTACTTTCACTTTCAATGCTAATGGTAAACAGGACAAATAGAGAGGATCAATCTCCCTAATGAGGACACAGACAGCAATAAAAACCTACCAGTGGTTCTAATTAATTTCCACTACATCCAAAACTAAAGAAAAAGTTTTGCCTTTAGTTATACTTTTAATGATTTTAGTAGAATTGTGCAAGTTTATGGATGTCTTATCTCCAGCTTTTTCTGTGTTTTGTTAGAATGTCCTGTCCTGATTTATTTGTTAGTTGTTTTCTTCAGAAATGTGTCCTTTCATAATGCTACCCATGTCTGTCATTTTATGTTAATCTTATTTTGTGGTCCAGCTGCAGGGGTATCAGTATTACAGTGCAGGTCTCCTGTCCACCCATGATCCTTTCTATGAACAGCAGCGTCATCTCATAGGGCCAAGAAAGAAAAAAATCAAAGATGAAAAAAAATTTAAGGGTGAGTGTATGAAATCAGATATTCATGAAATGTCATTCTATATCAGTTTGTTTAAACAAATGGTTGTTGCTTTAAGTAAATCTTTATTGTGCAGGAAGCACCACAGATGTGATAATGGGCTATTTTGTTAAGAAAAACTTTACACATAGTAGAAAATGTACACATAATTGTTGCATCATTGTTCAGTCCCATGGTCTGCTTTTAGATTTTGTCACACCTTTAGGGCTCATATACAGTATATGGGGCTGTACAAACGAAAGTTTGGTTTGGTTTTCCCATCTGGAAGGCACAGGTGCTGTGTACAGCTGCAGGAATGGCTGTATGTGGATATACAGTTTGCCTTCAGGGTTTTACATCTTTATACTGTATGTGCAAGAGACCTTAAAGGATAAGTTCACCTTTGAGAATATGTTATATGTTTCACCCGTTTTTAGGGTGGAACATGTAATATGTTCTCACTCCTGCAGCCTCTCGCTGATCCCTTCCCCCTCATTGTGACAGCGGGCTGGGGATCCTCTCCCTGCACCCGCTGTCACAATTTGAAAAGAACGTGGCCGTGTGGGGCTCTGCCTACACAGCGGCGTCATTCATTCACAGAGATTTGTGAATGAATGAACTACATGTACCAATAGCCTCTGTGGCTGGCAGCTTATAGTTCTCAATGAACTGCCAAGGTGCTATTGAGCACTCTAGGTAGTTCATTAAATCTTCCTGTTATTGTGTAACTGCCTGTCTGTATGTGGTACAAGAAGACAGATACACTGACAGTCTGCACGAGCCTGAGATTGCAACTGTGATCTGCTGATCACGAGTGCAATGCTTAACAGGCTGCTAGAAAAAATGAAATAATAAATCCTTATTTTTTACCTGCAGAAAAATGTACATTTATTATTATTATTTTTTTTTTTTAGAAAGGTGAACTTATCCTTTAATCACCTTTTTTACATCTATTTTATAGCAGTGTAGAATTGGTATGTGTTTTAAATTGAAGTGTAATAATACAGATTATACCTTCAGTAAAATTAGATACTTAATCTGTCCATTTATATGACTTTGCAAGCAAGTTTAATGTATGGGCTCAAATGCACACCTGAAAAGCAGTTACTTTTGCATTCTGAAGAATGCATTTTGAATTACTTTAAAAACTAATTTTTAGCCCCTTTTTCCCCTATGTTCCTTAAGGTGGTTGTGTATACCACAGACATTAAATGTGATAGAAGCACATCCTTTAAAAGTGTGTACTTGTCTCAGTACAGAGCACTAAGTGTAATTTCTATCTGCTGCCTCATTCCTCTGCTATCTGTATGAGTCATGTCTGACAAGTTTCCTGACCCGAAGAGTTAAAAGGTGACAGGGGACAGAACTCCAGCACACAGCCTGTGATGACAGCCACAGCTATGTTTCTGTGTGAAGGGTGTTTGTCTTCCGTCCAATCTTCTCACTGAGCTCCGCAGAGTGTAACTTCAGCTCTCTGTCCCCTGCTTTCTTGAAGCTCATCCAAGCTGTACTAATTCTGAGCTTTGAATGGATGTAATGTAGAGAAAGAGGGCTGCAGATAACCATGTACAGTTTATGTAGGAGGATTTGTTTCATCCATGTGTATAATCTGAGGCCAGTCACTTTGCTGGGCATATATGTGAGGGTTTACAACACCACATTCCTAAAAAAAATATCACTCTTCCTCTTTGCTTCCTAAAGCTAAGCTTAAAAAAGTGAAGAAAAGAAGACGGAGAGAAGAAGATCTTTCTGAAGATGAGTCTCCTCATAGGCACCACCGCACTAAAGTGTTTGCAAAGTTCTCCCATGATGCTCCAACTCCTATAGTGAAGAAGAAGCACATGACACTAGAACAACTTAATGCTCGTCGCAGAAAAGTCTGGCTTACTATCGTAAAGAAAGAATTGCCAAAGGTAGATGGGGGGGGGGGGGGAGATTCAGATTTGGGTAGACTATTAGATTTTTGTCATTCATTATGACGTGATAGCAAGGGAATGCTGTGTGTCCCCCTAAAGCTGATCTCCAGGCAGATATAAAGGACACAGTTTAATAGGTCTCTTCATTCATTAATATATCCATAAATGTAAGCAGTCTAGTTACCTGCATTTGAGTTGGTATGAGCCTTTTGAAATCCCTGTACAACAGAGCACTGACAGGGAAGTCTGTTGATTGTACTGCAGTGCATATATGCTAATAAGAAACATCCTAATAGGAGAAGAGAGCAGCATGACTTAGAATATAGCTCAGCAGTCTCCTGCTTCCTTCTAGCACTGTCTATTCACAGACCAAAAGAGGCAAAAGACCTGTAAGTGTTACTAAACTGCAGTGGAGAAAAATTGGGTCTTCTGTCCTGCCCTACAAGGCTGTACAGAGTGGTAGAGCTGTGTAAAACTCAAGACTGGATGGAAAGAAATTGAAATCCCTTGGTAGGTAAAATAGCTCCTTTATAGAGTATGTATTTCATCTATATATTTAGCTGTTTGCCTGCGCTGCTACTTTAATACTGTGGCCTAATTATACAACAGTTGACTGGAAATCTAAGTTATTCACTTTGTTTGCTCTAAATGGCCAGACTTTCAGCTTGATGTTCTTGTTCCAAGCAGGTTGCATGCCATTCTTTTTAGGGAAACATGGAGCAAACCATTATTTGAACACTGCTCTTATAGAAAACCACAAGCCATAGTGGAAAAGTTCTGTCTTTTTTTAATATGCAGAGTACACCCTAGCTACAGTTGCTTTGTGGATTTTTGAATATACAGTATTTGTGCATTACAATGACCTGTTCGTACCCCTTGGATCCCAAGTCTAACCTGTACACTGTCCAATGCAAGATTAACTCCTGCCCCGGTCGTTTTTTTCTCAGATGGAAATTAAGGGCCACTTTGTTGCCGGGGCCTAGAACCTAAGTATCTCCACACGGATCAATTTAAAGATTAACACATATACTTGGGCTGTCTGCATTTCAGCACCGTTGATATATAAAGTGATATTTAAGGCTTTTTTATATATTTTTTTTAATAACAAACATGTCTTACTCACCTGCTCTGTGCAGTGGTTTTGCACAGAGCAGCCCCGATCCTCTTTTTCTCAAGTCCCTTGTGTCCCTCGCCAGCTCTTGGCAGCTTGCAATGGGGGCACCCAAGCAGGCTCATTCCTGAGCCAGGGCTCTGTGTATCTATTCACACACAGAGCTGTGGCTCTGCCGCACCTCCTCTCTCTCCTCATTGGCTCACTGGCTCTTTCTGCTGTCTCACCCAATGAGACGGGAGAGTGCCCAGGGAGACAAGGCTCTTGTGCACATTCCTGGATCAAGATGGGGCTCAGGTAAGTATTTGAGGGGGGGCTGTTGCACAGAGAAGTTTTTTTACCTTCATGCATTCTGAAAACCTTGAGCCTTTAGAACCACTTTAAGAAATCTTTGGGCCAGGTCAGCTTAGAGCAGAACACTAAATATTTAGCCCACCACCCCCTGGTGCTCTCCTAGGTATTTTTTACTTAAAAAAAGCAAACACCTATGCAATTTTTTTTTGTACAGTCTACATAGTCTTGCAGTTCTGCCCTTTTACAATGTCTGTCAAGTCTTAATTTTCCACTCTCCATGCCCTTACATAAGGTTTGATCTCACAGGAGATGATTTTAACAGCTGTAATAACAGAATACAAAAAGCTGCAAGAGATGGGCTGAGCCCCAAGAAACAGTCAACTCTTTCAATCCAGGCACAATATAATTTTTGACAAATTTGCAGACAGCCCTGATCAGTTTATTTGTGTTTTTCAATCAAGATGATGCAGCACATCTCTCAAAGCCAGTGTAATATTACATGTGGAGAATTGGAGAGTGTCTAGCAATTTTGTTTTCTTACTTTACAGAGTTCCTTGCCCACAGCATCTGCGGGATACAGGTCTATAATAGATATGTCCAGGTAACCGAAAATACCCATAAGAGGGTTGCACTTCAAGGAAGGATCAAATGCCATATCTAGCAGGGAGAAAACGTGACCGTATCGGTGCACTTTTGGGTATCTCCATAGAAGAAGAATAAGATCTGCACCATCCCTCCCACATTTACTACAGTTAGACTCTGTATGCAGTCTGATATTAAATAGAAACAGATGCATGCAATATGTAATATGCAGGATAAACAATTAAGACTGTCTGCCTGACTATGAAAAATAAAACCCCCTTTTTTTTTAAATACAGGAAGGGGTTGGGGGGTAAAAATAAATAATTGAAAATGGCGGTCCACCTTTAAGTTTATCAATTTCAAAGCTGTAAAATATCTAGTTGTACTACAATATAAAAATTTTGAAAAGATGTGTAAGCAATTGTAAAATAAAGAGGAATGTGGCAATCCGTATTTATGTTTTGCACTGTTGGGGTTCTTTTGTTGTATCATAAACCCTTTAATAATTATTGAACAATTTTTTCAGGCCTACAAGCAAAAGGTCTCAGCCCGCAATTTACTGTTAACAAACAGCAAAAAGGTATACCTTCCCTACACTATCATTTTTTGGACAAAGTTCTAATTTGCTTGTATTGTTCTATTTAATATAATAATACTATTATTTATTTGGATGCAAAATTTATTACTGATGCATAGATATAATACTTAAGGTATGTATAAAATGCTCACTTCATGGAAATAAGGATAGAAGGGATTGATTTGGTGAATTATTTGAATTATCTTATTTGTGATTTCTATTGCGCATTAGGTACATGCTTTTTTAATTAACAGAGTTGCAGAATAAATATACAATTTTTTTCTGTTATCTGGCTCATAGAGTATACATACATATACTTTTTTTTCTGTTAGCTGGCTCATCAATGCATGCGGGAAGTTCGCAGAGCTGCTATTCAAGCACAGAAGAATTGCAAGGAAACACTTCCTAGAGCACGTAGGTTAATGAAGGAAGTGTCGCTGTACTGGAAAAAATATGACAAGGTGGAGAAAGAGCATCGTAAACGGGCAGAAAAAGAAGCCCTTGAACAGCGCAAATTGGATGAGGAAATGAGAGAGGTAAAGGAATTAATTGTTTATTTTGTTTAATGCAGAAATATACTGTGCATGGAGCTGCTGGATACCAGACCCAGTGAATGTATCCCTACCAAAATTAGTCTGTCCAGTGGCCACCAGCCTGTACAGTATATTCCAGTTTGCCATACCATAGCTGAAACTGTGGGTAGCAATTATAATTTCTTTCTTGTTCATTGTGGGACACTGGCAAACGGAAAAAAATATATATTGTGAGCCAGCCAAGGAACTTCCTTTCTACTATGAGCATGCCTCAGTTTTTTTCTAGTGTGCTAGGAGGACTGACCTAATATTTTACTAGTACGTTTTTTGTCTTTGATTTTTCTTCAATCAAGATATTTGTCTGCACCTCTGCTAGCGGTTTCCTCTCAAGTCAACAACTATCTGGTATGGTCATCCCCAGCATGGCTTTTGGTGTAGTACTGCATCCAGACCCTCTTCACTAGATGTTGCAGGAATAGCCTTGAAGTGACCTTCAGGCACTGGCTTTCACGTGGGACACTTTCCAGACTCTGTTATGGTAATAGTTATCTGCGGAGCATTGTCTTGGTCTACAGTCATCGGCATTGCCTCAGTGCCTGCTCTATCTCTCAGGGCTCAGTGAGTAGGCGATCAAGCCGACTACCAGGAACTACCTCATTTTCACTAATCACTGAGTGCCATTGTTCCTCTTTCCTTTTTGGCCATCTCCAGTCATCTGACACTTGCCTCTTAGCTTGAGCTATGAGGTGTTGGAGGGATACAGTCCTACTGTATTGAGTACTCCCAGATCATTTTCTACTAATAACTCTTGGAGCTCTGGGGCTGCTTGCTGCACACCTACTAATACTGCTGATGTCTGCACCCAGGAGGCATGCTGTCCTCTGCTGTTAATCTCTCCCATCCTCATTGGGTGTGGCTGGGTCCTCTGCCCTCTCTGCTAAGGTTTTTACAATGGTTAAGCAAGACTTTTTCATCCACATTACCCAGTTGTTTGCTGACTCTGATCTGGGTGATGCAAGTGCACTCCCACACCCTCTCCAGCATATTCTGTGCCTGATTTTTCATAGCCATAATAGCTTGTGAGGAATAGTCCACAGAGACTAATTCCGAGCTTACTCACCAGGAGTCATAGTCTGCTTTTACTCCTAGATTTTTTTTTTTTTGTACAAATTCTTTAGTCAAAGAAATCAACAATGCGACATAACAGTGAAGGTCACAGAATCATTTAAGATGTCATATACTGTAAATACAGAGCATGGAGTAGAAAGACATTATAGTGATATGTTTGTGGAACCATAGCATTGCCGATTCTGAAGTTTCAAGGAGAGTGAAACACAGGCTAAGGGAATAAACAAAAGATTATATGTTGCACATTTGAGGGAGGGTGGTGGGTGCTGGCAGCTTTAATTAATTAATTATAGGTTTTTACAGGTAGCTGCTCACAAGACTAAAGCTGGACATACATTGTACAATTTTCTTGTTCAATTTCCTTTAGATGTACCTTCAACTATGTAGTACAAGAGCCTGCCTGATTGAAAATTGAAAGTGTTTAGGTTTGAGATCATATTATATGGTTTTGGCAAATCTAAAGAAAAGTTGTACAAGAAAATGGTATAATGTATGGCCAGCCTAATAAACAAATTGATTGGAGGGGGGGGGGAGGGAGAGAGAAAGAAGTTGGGCAAGGGGGATTTAAAACCCAACAGGACTCGAAGAAGTAAGGGGTCCAGATCTTCCAGTATTTCTCACCCTGTTCTTTCATTGTTATAGTGAGGTCCTCCATCAGTTGAATTTCCTGGAGTCTAGCAAGCCAGTGAGATCTAATAGGGAGGACTGGGCTCTTCCACAGCGTCAGGATACAGCTGTTTGTAGATGTTTCAACAAGGAGTTCTTGTTAGACATAGGGGTGTCATGCAAGAAGTAAGCCAGGGGATTCTTCCCTAGAGTCACACCTGTAAGGACTTTTATTGTTTTTGACCAAGTTCCAAAAGCCTTGAAGGACATTCCAAAAAAATGTTAAATATAGAAAGGAGTTCCCCTAGGCGGACTTTAAAGGCACTTAATGTTTCATTTAAATGGAAATGTATCAGAGTATACAACAGTATAAAAATAAACAAATTTTATTTAGAAACAACATTAAAAGCAGTGCAACGAAACATAGACATATCTGAGTACTTCATTTATATCATCATACAAAAAGAATACATTTCCATTTAAATCAAACATTAAGTGCCTTTAAAGTCCGCCTAGGGGAACTCCTTTCTATATTTATCCTTTTATATTGGATGTGTCACTATTTTAATAACCCAGGTTAGCCTCTCGCCCCCTCTTTTTCCAAAAAAATGTGGAGGAGAGTACCCTCAGACTCCCGACAGCACTAGCAGGTGCTAAGTACCTGAGGAAACATTTGGTGTAGTACCACTGGTGTTCTGTAGCATCTGGTAACTCCTGATATCTACTCGCTAATATGAGCAAGGAGTATAATTCTTTATTTTTGTGCCTTTGAAAAACATTAAGGTCCCTCTCTAATTGTTGCTAGAAAGGGAGTTCCTGCGGGGTTCCAAGCACTGTTAAGGAGTGGGGCAGATGCCGTATTGGTTCCCCTGCAAGATCGGTCTGTTCAAATGAGGATGGTTCTCTTACCATGTGAAATTCCTTTGGTAAGGAGCTAAGGTAGCCACTCAGTTGGTTGCATCGAAGAAAGTCCATTGCATTTGAGAAATAGGATGTGGACTTATGGTGTGTCATAAGCCGGTGATTTTGAAAAAAAATTAGTAGTTGGAAAGTGTCCTATTGTGCGAGTGCCCAAAATTGGTGGTCACTTCTACCTGGTTGAAAATTAGGTGTCCCCAGAATAGGGGTTAAAGGACTGGGATGTGGTAATAGGGTGGTAGTCCGAAAGACAGATTTGGTAGTTCTAAATGTGGATATTGTTGCGCCATCCTTGGAATAGCATTATTCGGGAGTCATAGGAGACTTGTTAAGGGGAAGTCAATATTAGTCGCCTGTTCCTAGCAGAGGTGTACCGAATGGAAATTTTGGTGCGGTAACCAAAAATGTAGGATGCACTTGGCTGAAAACCGAAAACCAAAAATGACAGTTTTAAAAAAAATATTTTTTATTTTAATATATAATTGTATTATATTCAACTTTTTAATTGATATAATAAATTTAAATAAATATTAATTTATTGTCGACCATTATTGGCACCTTTAGCGCAGGAATATCTCAAGAAAAACGTATCCCTTTAAATTCTATGTATGTCTTCACAGCGCTTCCATTGTGGTGTTAACAATCCAGCTTTGTGCATTTTTGGTCATTTAAAAATGCACCTCTCAGTTCAAATGCATTGAATACACAGCAAGAATGCATCATTACGGGCACCATGTTACATTTTTGATGCGGTTTTCGAGTCACTTGACCTATGAAAAACACACCATAAGCATAGTAATCTTGGTAAAATTGGCCCAAAATCGTTGCAAGTTTGCGGTAAAAATAGGGCGCATTTTCGGTGCCATTATCGGCACCTTTTCTCTTATCTGCTTTATGCCGATAACACCATTTTTGGCTGAAATGCTTCTGTGGCTGAAATTTCGGTGCATCCCTAGTTCCTAGTTTACCCATGTTTCTTTGTCTCGATTAGTGCACCAGACTAAGTAGGCAGCTTCTTGATATTGTATTGGGTCCAGAAAGCTGATCCTGCCTTTTGTTTTAGGCAGGGATAGTATTGATCTACGTACCCTCGCAGGTTTGCCTGCCCAGTTCAGGAATCTAGAGTGCAAGTTTCTTATACCCATGGTTCTGACTTTGAATAATTTACTCCTATATTTAAAGGGTGCTCTTATTGATGCAGGTTGTACCAGTCTGAAGATGGAAGATCAGCTTATTGCTTCTGCCAGTATTGTTTTCAGTTTTGGGTCATTTAAAACTTCTAAAACCACAAAGACTTTTTCCTGTCGCATCATGGCAGCATACACCTATGGGTTGTGGCTCCGCCCCCGCAACCTGATAGGACCGCGTAGCTATTAAAGTCTGAGAGAGCCCCTGCCCCAGCATTCTCCTTTTTTTCCTCACATGTCAAGGACCGAAAACATGCATCCCTTACCTAAAACATTCGCCCCAGCCAGGTTCTAGCCTCTCCTGGGTGGAAGTCCTATCCTGTACAGCCTCTAAATGAGCTCAATGGAAGGAACCCCACTCTGATGGTCTCAGGGGTATGTTACAATACATTACAAACCTTAAACAGGTTTATGGATCGCAGCGGTCTCCAGCTCCTTTCTGTGCACCTGTGGGTAACTTCCCCTCCTGTCTGTCTCCATAGCTCCAGCTTGTCAGGACATCCCACTTTCCAGCTTCCAAAATGGCGTCGGAGGCCTCAGAGCGCATCTGAGCATGCTCGAGCGTGACGTCATCACCCCAGGACGGCGGCAAGTTTAAAAATGCTGTAATGTCAGCATTTTCTTGTCTCTTCTCTCCTGAGCCTGTAAGGGGGAATTTTGACCGGATTTCTTTTGCTACTCTACCCAGCTGTTCTACCCTGTCTCTCTCTTGCTATCTCCACGCCCAGGTAAGATCTATGATGGCTTTTTTCTTTGCTTGTTTACTATCTGCTATCCCATGCATGCTAAGCCACCTATATAATTATAGGTTGATTCATCACCTTTCATGGAGACCGTTGCCCAGGTAGACCATTGCCAGCCTACTAGGTAAGAGGGGATGATGGGTAAGTATGAAGAGAAGGAAAAAGAGAGCCCTCACCAATGCTGTTTAAATTGAACAGCCCCACCAGGTCTTCCAGATCGTCACATTCAAGACGAGGGGAGCCTTCAAGAAGGAGCCGCTCAAGCCACAGGCAGAGTCGCTCAGAGCGCGGCAGAAGTCGCTCAAGTCGCAGAAGCCGCTCAAGTCGCAGGAGGAGCAGATCAAGTTGCAGGAGAAGCCGATCAAGATCAAGGCATAGTCGCTCCCACCACAAAAAATCCCCTGCGCGCAGGAAATCT
Organism: Lithobates septentrionalis; assembly: GCA_037952835.1. Classification (NCBI taxonomy): domain Eukaryota; kingdom Metazoa; phylum Chordata; class Amphibia; order Anura; family Ranidae; genus Lithobates; species Lithobates septentrionalis. Next base: position 724,005 of record JBBDGP010000965.1, read on the forward strand.
CCTGTCACCCAGCCTTCCCGTCCACCCGGGAACTCCTGCTGGATTTGCGGTGCTACAGCACTTCCAGACAAACTGGCCTGTCGCACATGCTTCATTGAGGCAACTAAGGACAGAGAAACAGAGGCAAGAGAACCAATTGATCCATCACCACAAGTCGCAGAGCCAGAAGCCAGCAGACCTATACAAAGTACCTCATCCACTGCCCCATCATCATCAAAGACGTCAGACCCTCTCTCTGACACTGATGATCTAGAGGCATCCACCGGCTTCGACTTCTCATTGATCGACCCATTCGTGAAGTCAGTAAAAGAGGCGATCGACTGGGTGGAAGAAAAAGAAACTCCTCAAAAAGTGAGGAAATACTTTCCAAATCTTAAAAAAGACCCAGAGAACTTCCCGTTCATTGAGGAACTTGAGGATCTAATTAAGGATGAGTGGCAAAAGCCAGAGAAAAAAACTGGCCTCAGCAACAGATTATCAAAACTCTATCCACTTAAAGAGCCCACTAACCCACTAATATCTCCTCCAGCGGTCGACTCCTCCCTAATGCGCCTCGCCAGGCACGTAACACTTCCAATAGAGGATGCAGTTACATTCAAAGACGTCCTGGATAGAAAGATCGATCTGGATCTTAAGAGAACCTACCTCTCGGCAGGTGGCGCTTGCAGGCCAGCAATAGCATTGGCTGCCGTCGGTAAGGCTATCTCAAGCTGGTCCACGATGGCCGAGAAGCTGGTATCGGAAGGAATAGAGCAGGAGAAAGTTATCTCAGCACTCCAAGAACTTAGTCTTGCAGGCGACTTTGTCGCAGAAGCCTCTGTGGATATAATTAAAACCACTTCAAGAGCAATGTTAAGCTCAGTAATGGCCAGAAGGGCGCTCTGGTTAAAACCCTGGTCGGCAGATCCCTCCTCAAAATCCAATTGGTGCAAAATACCCTTTGATGGCGTAAACCTTTTTGGAGAAAAACTGGACGTGGCTATTTCTAAAGTCACGGGGGGAAAATCGGGACTCATCCCTTCAGATAGGAGGCCCAGGCAGCAGAGACCACCGGTTTCTAGAAGAAATCTGCCAGATAAATACAGAGAGGCAAGATCCTACAGGCCCGGAAAAGAGTACAGGAGGAACTGGAAGAATCCCCAGTCATCATTCCTCAAGCTCCAAAAGTCTAAGACCCCTGCGTCAGGGGAACAAAAGTCTTTTTGAAGGTGCGTCCGCCCAACCAGCTTTAGTGGGGGCCAGACTCATGAGTTTCAAGCAGGTCTGGGCGGATACAATAAAGGACCCATGGACGATAGACACTGTCCAGTTCGGCCACAAATGGAAATTCAAGACACGGGCTCCAAGAGACCAATTCTCTGTAACCAGATTACCTGCATCTCGGGAAAAAAGGATGCTACTGACAAAGTACGTCCAAGACCTGTTACAAAAGGAAGCCATAGTGGAAGTTCCAATATCCCAAAGGTCAACGGGATTCTACTCCCCGTTGTTTCTGGTGAAGAAGAAATCGGGGGATCTACGCCCTGTCTTAGATCTAAAGAATCTCAATCGCTCAATATTAGTCGAGACATTCAAAATGGAGAGCCTCCAGTCAATTCTTCGGGCCATGAATATCGGGGATTGGATGCTTTCCGTCGATTTACAAGACGCCTATCTGCACGTCCCCATTCACATCTCATTCCAAAAATTTCTCCGCTTTGCGGTAGGTCTACATCATTTTCAATTCCGAAGCCTCCCGTTCGGGATCTCCACCGCTCCAAGGACATTCACAAAAATCTTACTGCCAGTAATAGCCTTACTAAGAGAACAAGGATTGAGGGTCCATCATTACCTGGACGACATCCTTTTGCTAGCAGACAATCAGGATTCCCTTCTACTGCATCGATCCATTCTGATTACCACCCTACAAAACTTCGGCTGGATCATAAACTGGGGGAAAAGCAATCTGCAGCCCACTCAGAGAATGATATTCCTGGGGGCGGAACTAGACACCCGTCTCAATACGGTGGAACTTCCGCAGGAAAAAATTCCCAGCCTCATTCAGAAGGCAAGAAAGTTATTAGCCTCTACCACACTACCAGCCCGGGAGTACCTCAGCATACTGGGGTCATTCTCAGCAACCATCCCAATGGTACAATGGGCCCAATGGAACACCAGACCTCTGCAAGCATCATTGTTAAAACAATGGAACGGGGTATCATTGTCTCAGCCGATCGTAGTCCAGAAAGAAATAAAACAATCACTCTGGTGGTGGACCAGATTGAACAATCTGAAGAGATGCAGGCATATAGTCCCTCTTCCTCAGGAAATAATCACTTCAGACGCCAGCCTGAAGGGCTGGGGGGCACACTACCACCATCACGCAGTCCAGGGCCTTTGGACATTCAGAACACAGAACGTGGTTTCAAATATATTGGAGATGAAAGCAGCTTTCCAAGCTCTGTTAGCCTTCAGCCCCCTCCTCAGGGGGAAAGAGGTCCTGCTAAAATTGGACAACAGAGTGGCAGTTGCCTATATCAACAGGCAGGGGGGCACCAGGAGTCGCTCCATGATGCGGGAAGTCCGTCCAGTCTTCGAGTGGGCACAGCTGAACCTGTCGGGATTAACGGCAGCGTATGTCCCAGGAGTCCAAAATCAACTAGCCGACTCTCTAAGTCGGACCTTTGTATCAAACAACGAGTGGGCCTTAAGTCACCAAGCCTTTACCCTCATAACCCAGACCTGGGGGATACCGGATATAGACCTGGCGGCAACACCGGTCAACACGAAATGCCAGAGATATCTAGCCAGAATTCCTTTCCCATCGGCAGAAGGCACGGATTGCCTACAACACGACTGGAACTTCCGTTTGGGGTACATATTTCCGCCAACACCACTCATTCCGAGATTCTTACTCAGACTCAAGAGGTCGAAAGCCACAGTGCTAGCAGTCCTCCCATTTTGGCCGAGACGACCATGGTTTACGATGCTCCTCCAATTGAGCACAGCAGAACCACTGACACTCCCAATGACAGCGGATATACTGTCGCAGGGGCAACTCCTTCACCCATTTCCGGAGAGGCTGCATCTAACAGCATGGAGATTGAAAGGACTAGGTTCTTAGTCCAAGGTTGCTCCCAGAAAGTGATAGACACTCTCCTCCAGGCCAGAAAATCCACGACCAATAAAACCTATAAAAGGGTCTGGGAGAGTTTTCTCTTAGTCGCACAACAGCAATCCTGGAACCCGGCATCTCCATCAGTTCCTCAGATCCTCGAGTTTCTCCAGTTAGGTCTAGATAAAGGTCTTAGGTCTAGTACCCTGAAGGTACATGTATCAGCCCTATCCGCTATGACAGGAGTGAAATGGGCTCAAGAACCTCTCATCATCCAATTTCAGAAGGCTTGCCTAAAGCTGAGACCACCTAGGAAACCTTCCTTCCCGACATGGGATCTTTCAGTAGTGTTGGAAGCCTTATCCCATGAGCCATTTTTTCCGTTAGAGAATGTTTCCCTGTGGGACCTAACTCTCAAAGTCACTTTCCTAATAGCAATTACATCAGCTAAAAGGGTATCGGAAATTCAGGCCTTACAGGCTAAGGAACCATACTTGATGTTCTATCCAGACAAAGTAGTCTTAAAACCATCGGATCGCTTCATCCCGAAAGTGTCATCATCTTTCCACTTTAACCAAGAACTATGTCTCCCCACCCTATCCACAGAACAGGGTGATCCACATCCGCTTGACATAAAGTCGAATATCCAGGCCTACCTCCTGGCAACCAGCAATTTAAGGAAGACAGAGGACCTACTGGTCATTCCTCATGGGTTTAGAAGAGGACAAGCAGCAACCTCTCGCACCATCGCAGCATGGTTGGTGAAGATCATTAAGAGAGCTTACGCATCTAACAATGCACGAGTACCTGAGGGCTTAAGGGCACACTCCACAAGGGCAATGGCGACCTCCTGGGCGGCCTACTGCAGGGTATCAGCCGAAACCATCTGCAAAGCAGCCACTTGGTCTTCGAAAACCACTTTTATCTCTCATTATAAAGTGGACTCCGCTAGATTGTCCACGGTAGAATTTGGGAGAGCAATTATTCAGGCTAACTCCTCAATACCTTCTAAATAAAAAACTTATCTTTTGCTCATACCCACCCAGTTTGCGAGTTATTCCCCATAGGTGTATGCTGCCATGATGCGACAGGAAAACGGAAAATTGTATACTCACCTTTCCGTAATTTTCCTTTCCTGTCGCATCTCATGGCAGCATACAAATGCCCACCCATCTGAGGTGAGGTATATATACACGGAGAATGCTGGGGCAGGGGCTCTCTCAGACTTTAATAGCTACGCGGTCCTATCAGGTTGCGGGGGCGGAGCCAAAACCCATAGGTGTATGCTGCCATGAGATGCGACAGGAAAGGAAAATTACGGAAAGGTGAGTATACAATTTTCCGTTTTTTCTGTACACCTGCTTTTCCAACTTCTTCTCTGTCTCTATTGACATCACCGTAATAAGTTGCTTGCTCCTCTCCAGTGCTTGTCATTGTTGTATGTTTTGTGAAGATTTTGTTCAAAAGTGGTCCATTTTCATTTGTGGATTCAGGTATGCCTTTTCTTAACATGGCCATTAATGTACTTGTGGACTTTATCTTCAACGGCAGCTCAAAACAACACAAGGAACTCATCACTACAACACAGTATTTTCTAAATAATGTTCAGCGTCCCAGTTACTGGCAAGCTTACCCAGCAGTTTCAAGTAAGGAGGCTTCCATCCAGGCATCCAGGTCTCCACCCCACTGATGGCAAAACAGTCATCCACCAGCATCTCTGACCAGCTGCTAAATAAACAGGCCTGAAAAGGGAAGTAGCTCCTCTCTATTATTAACCCCCTCCTAAACCTGCTCCAGGCTGAGACTCTACGCCATTTTTAGAGCTCTATTCTTGCTGGTGGACCCTGCTGTACCCCAAATCCTGGCTGTAATTTTACCTTGTCAATCTATGTCTGACTGATCAAAATCCTAAAAGATATCTAGGCACTGCCACAGATGATCCCATTCTTATTTTGCTGGAAGGCCCCCATCTCATCTTTTGCATGTGCCTCATTTTGGTGCATATGCAGAGGGCATTTTGGCTATGTGAAATTAATTGCCAAATGTGGAACCTTTCTACAAGAAGCATTTGAGGGACAATGTCTCTTTGGACCCGCTCTTGATAATATTATCAAGGATTCTACAGGTGGCAAAAACACCCACTCCCATCTTCCCCAGCAGAACAGGCCTAAGGAGCAGACTGCAAAGTCATCTTTCTAATGGTCAAGAAACATCCCTTATATTTCCCCACTCCTTCCACTACATCAAGATCCATCAAGCTTGGCTCCTAATCCATCTGCAAAGTCGATCATTCTAGGTCTGCCAAATCATCAGACAAGCCTTCCACTGCATGAAGGTGTGCCTCTACATTCCTGAGTGGGAGGACATCTGTGGTCTTTTGCATGCTTTTCCCAGGGTTATGGGCCTCCTTGTTTCCCTACTTTTAATCTTTTGGTGTCTCTGTACAGACTAGCAGATATTTATCGAGCCTTCTTTGGTCTTATGGACCAAGCTGTCATTGTCTCAGTCCTTATGGCAGAACGGTTCCAGTGGTTTACTGCAATCTGTTCACTGTTTCTAAACAGAAAAGGGGCATTTGCCACATCCTGGTTCTTTGTGGAAATGGAAGTACAGTAAAGGCTAATACAATTTAGGTGAAAATGTTGCTTTCCCCTTCTCTTGCCTATGCTGCCTACTGTTTATAAAAGTGGTCTGTGTAAATACTTTTAATTTTGTTTTAATGCTTCAGTGCAGTCACATGATCTGTAAGCTCAGTGTGTCAGAGCAGCAGATGGGAAGGAAGTGTCAGCAACAGAGGCGCAGTGGAAGCTGGTGTGTGACCTTATAGCTCTGGAAATTTAGCCCCGTTATTGAACCTCACAGGAGACAGACACAGCTTACAGTCAAGTGCTTGCATTGAAGCTGATAAGCTGAAACAATGTAATTACACAAAACTCTTTTATGAACAGTAAGCAGTGTGGGTATGAGGAGATGGGGGAAGCAACACTTTTAACCTAAATTGTATTAGCTTTTACTTCCACTTTATGGCTCTGAATGTTTCCCTTTGAATCCAATAGTTCTGGATGGAATCACCATATTTTCTGGCTTTGGGCATATCAAAGATGCTTACATGCATGTGCCCATCTTTCTAGTGCAGGATTTCTCAACCATTTTACCTTCGAGGAACCCTTGGCAAAAAGTTAACGATATCGAGGATACCCTGAAATAATGTTTACATTTACAGCTCTACGGAACATCGGTGTAATCAGCGAGCTGTTGATATAATGATTATTTTTAGACTTCCAAGAGCTATGTGGACATGACCAGGTTAGGTGCACAATTAAATAGTTTAAGAAATTTCATAAAAGCAGTAGTATTTTTTTAAACATAATTAAGCTAAAAACATTTTTACAAACATTTGGTATCATTGCTCGAGTGTGTATAGCATTTAACTAACACCACGCTTATAATTCTGACATGTTTTGCTGTATTTGGCTTCTTCAAAGGAAAGCGTGATGGATTCACTGGTAAAGCAAAAACCAAAATCAATAATAAACAATATGTATTACATTCATATTTATATATTCTATAACATACATAAAGAAAAACAAAACAAGCTGCACCCTTCAGGCAGACATTAGTTCCCCCAATGAGCTCCCTACCTCCAAATATTGCACCATGCAGTGGGGCTAAAAACAGATTAAAAAATGAGAGGAGTCTGTCCACATGGACCAAACGCACCAAGCATTAGGGAGTCGCCCCAAAGACCGGATCTCCCGCAGAGGGGGATAAAGAGCCTTAAATAATCTAGTAATGAACATACATCAATAAAACATAGTGAATACACTTGTAATGCAAAAGAAATTTTGCTGCAATTTACCCTCAATAATGGTTACTCACTTATCCTGATTCAGATTACAGTCTAGGGAGCCTAAATGTCCACTTGATGGCAATCCAGGCACTAGAGTAGCATATAGAGTGCAGAGGTAAGTATAAGGACCATTTCACAAAGCAGCTGAAAAAAAAAAAAAAAAACTCCAAGCTGCTGTACATCCACTTCCCATATTGTTAATTGTAAAAGGTTAGGGAAAAGAGTGAAATATCCCAAAAGGGGTAGAAATAAACTTGGTCTAATATATTCACCTTGCAAGTAAAAAGCCCAAACCTCTAGCAATCAGAGATTAATTGCCAAACTAGTGGTCCTCAAACAATCCAGACCTGAGGGAAAGGAGGGGCAAAGCGTCACCTAAATGTATCTATTTAGTTCAACAAAAGCATCAACATAGTACCCTGAATTTGACTGTCCTAAGCTCCATACCTGCAATCACTTGTGTGGCCAACATGGGCTCCCCGGAACTCCAGCAGCTTGGACGCGCTCATATGGGCTCTTTATATCCCCCTCCACCCATCTGACATGATAAGGTAACACATCTCGCCCATCTGGTTGTGCCAGATGGGAGGGAGGGGAGGTATACAGGCAGGACAGGAAGGCCCTGGTATGATGAATGTGGAGACTCGGTAAGGGAGAGAGACCCTGCCCCCAACCCACATCACGCTCCCATCAAACAGGGCGCATGAATCACTGCTGAGGGTGGCAGGTCGGCCCCCAAACCGGGTAAACACCCAGCGGGGACATACCTCGCCCCCACCCTCGGCACACCAAATGCCCTGGGCTTCCGTATGGGGATCCCTGGTAACATTGGCACTCCCCACTAGTGGGCACGCAGCCCACAAGGACAAACTCAAAGAAAATGAAAAATGTATTAAAATATGACAGAAAAAATAAATATATATACAGTAGGAGAAATGACAGTTTGGGATCCTGTTCATAAATGCAGCTGTAACAGTCAGTATTCTACAATACAGAATGTGAAAATATATCTACAAAAAATATTTGTATACACATCCAAGGGGATTAGTAATGGGCCCTTACAAAGATCTATATTTTTTCATTTATTTAAAGTGATTGTAAAGTCTTGTGTTTTTTTCGATAAAAATAACAAACATGTTATACTTACCTGCTCTGTTGCAGTGGATTTGCACAAAGCAGCCCTGTTCTTCCTCTTCTGGGGTGCCTCTTCTGTGCTCCTGCCCCCCCCCCCCCTCCATTTGAGGGCCCCCACAGCAAGCAGTTTGCTATGGGGGCACCCGAGCTGAGCTGCAGCTCTGTGTGTCCATTCAGACATGGAGCTGTGGTTCGGCCCCGCCCACTCTCTTTTCTGATTGTCTGAGACACGGCAGTTAGACAATCATGAGGGAGAGTCATGTTAGATGGCTGAGAGACTTTTGGACATCACTGGACAGAGATGGGGCTCAGGTAAGTATTAGGGGGGACTGAGAGGGGCTGCTGCACACAGAGGGCTTTTTATCTTAATGCATAGAATGCATTAAGATAAAAAACCTTGTGACTTTACAACCCCTTTAAGGAATACAGTTACATATACTAGCAACAAGCCGTGGGGTTTGGTTGCGGGGACGGAGGCTCCCCGTTCTGCGCATGCATGGCTCCCTGAAATGCGTCTGCACCACATACTGATGTAACACGTCGGATGGGTGGACGGAGTTGTATAAAAGAGCCCATATGAGCACGTCTATGCTGCTGGAGTTCCAGGAACCCCATGTTGGTTGCAGGTACAGACCTTAGGACAGTCAAATTCAGTGCACTTTGCTGAGGCCTTTGTTGAACTAAATAGATACATTTAGGCTTTGCCCCTCCTTTCCCTCAGGTCTGGATTGTTTGAGGACCAACAGTTTGGAAATTAATCTCTGATTGATAGATGTTTGGGCTTTTTACTTGCAAGGTGAATATATTAGACTAAATATAAATTTATTTCTACCCCTGTTGGGCTATTACATTTTTTTCCCCTAACCTTTTAAAATGAACAATATGGGAAAGGAATGTATAGCTGCTTGGAATTTTTTTTTTTTTGGGGGGGGGGGGGGGCTAGGAGGCATGGGAGTCACTGTTCTCACTGCACAGCCAGGCACCTGCCTATTCTCCACTGCCTTTATCCTTGCCAGCCCCGTCATTACCTGTTGTAGACATTGCTTACTCTGCACACACTTCTTTGCCATATCCAGCGGCGGAACACTTGGGGACCTCTCTAGGAAACCCAGTTGAGAACTGTTCTTGTGCATCAGAGATTTCTACTCTGTCATATACACTACTTGGAGCCCTGCCCTTTGGCCTCTCCTTTGCACCTTGGGTGTTGACGAAGTTGCTGGCTCCAGTGGTAGCCTTTGGGTTCTCATGGCATTCCAACTGTGACACCTCCTGATGAGGGAAAGTTGCCAAGGGCCCTGTCAAACAACGTACTGTATTTCTAACTGTTCAAATGTTATAATGGTTCTTTGTCTTTCCTAAATCTTCAGAAATTTTGTCTGGAACTGGCATATTGCTTGGAGTTTGTGGGTCTGGTCTTGGACATGTACCATGCCAGAGACTTTTACAGGAGGAACTTAAGATGATTTAGCCTTGGCTTCAGACTGTTATTTCAACTCACCCACAAGGTCGTTTTCTTTGCAGCTATTACCTCTATGAGGTGAGAGTAGGGTTGCCACCTAGAAAAAAATTGGATAAAATCATCAAGGAGGTACTATCTGTAAAGATAGCCCAAAGGAAGGGGAGTGTAACAGTATCTAAACAGAAGTAATCACAATATAAACACTCAACCCACCCAGGGGTAAGGGGTCTATTGCCTATAGCCCAGACAGTTCATAGTAATGATAGGGCTAATAAAGCAAGTTCCTCTAAATCAAAACGGTAATGTAAACAAAATTCCAGGAACGGGGAAGAGAGCGGGAAAGAAGCCCAAAGGGCTGGAAAAGGATTCGTCAGGGAGGAACACCCAAAAAATTTATTAAACAATTCTATATTAGAAAAATACAAAAACAAAAACAAAAAATTGCACCCACAATAAATATAATGAGGTATCACACTACCTCCACCGTAAATTTAAAAGTAATGATAAGGTTATCATGAACAAGATGATCACCACGGACAACACCCCTCAATCATACAAGCATTCACTCATCATATGGAGCGCATACTACAAACTGGGGAAATATTAAGCAATAGTTGGCTATAATAAATAAAATGAAAATCATCAGTTCATAGAAGGCAAGGTGGTAAATGCACCAGATAATATAGAGCCTGCCCTGGTGCAGGACATCAAGGGGGTCAAACAAAGGATAGAACAGGGGGCTGCAGGAGTAGTCCTGAATGATGGTAGAGGTCCTCTGGTATGAGAGCAATTAAGGACGATGGATAAACCTGATGCCGTAGCACTATTAGGTATAGGAATCTGCTTGGTGAAAATAGCAAGTGAGTGGGGGGGGGGTTTGGGTCCTTCCTCTGTAACGATCTGTGTATGGAGGCTTCAATGGAAGTAAACTTAATTAACAGGGATGAAGCACATGCTCACAGGTACAGGGTTAGGTATATATCAAACACCCACAGTCCGGTATCCTTATAAAAGCTTCAACTCAGGATAACTAGACACAAGCCAGCATTAAGGAGCTTGCTGGTCCATGCACGGCTAATTAGCGGTTTCAACAGGACCAGACCGTTCTGCTCACAAACAGATTCACTCACCGGCCGTACATCACTAGAGTTGGAGCCCACTCAGTAAGGGTCTCAGCAGAGGTTTGCCGGTCCTTGCAGTTGTAGTCAGCGATGTCACCGAGACCGGACTGCTCAGCTGATGGGCAAAGCCGCACACTAAACGTGTAACACTGACGGGAGAGTTCACGTGATTGGGATTCCAGACAGGAGCTTTGGTTCACATCCGCTATGCGTCAGTGCTCAGGTGTGTGTGGGAATTTAGTAATCCCAAATAGATAAAGTGCCTCCTTAAAAGTCAGTGGACACAAAGTAAGTTCATATGTAAAATTAATGAAAGTAATTCACCCATAAAAGTGCTGGCTGTTATAGGCTGCAATCATCACTGGGCAGTACGGTTACCCATGCTCTCATAGAAACGTCTGATCCCGGGGCAGGGATGGTGGAAAATAAAGGGGTGAAAAGTCTGGGGTGGACCCTGTAAAAACAGGGGCGTCTAGCTGACGCGTTTCTATTGGCAAGCGAAATTCAGCAGGGTTGCCACCTGTCCGGTATTCACCTGGACAGTCCGGGTCTTGAATCATGTGCCTGGGTTTTGTACTGCCTATAACCCGGGCACATGATTCAGCCCAGACCAGGGACAGACCATTTGGACAGGGGGGACCATCAGCACACCTGTCACTGTGAGACAGCAGCGGCATTGCTTGTAAAGAATACACTGTGCCTGCAGTGTGTGTTCGGATTCCAAACTCATTTCTGTCTCTCTCCCCCCCCCTTTCCAGTCTCGTGCAGGGTCCCAGTGAGTGTGGGGGTAGTGGAAAGTCTGCAGCCCATCACATATGACAGATAACTCCTAGGCAGCACACATGTCTGTCTATGCAAACATCCCCCAATTGTTCAGACTACATAATGTGAAGTAATTTATAACCATTCATGTAACCCTGTATTTTTCATGTTTTGTTGCCTCACAACCTGGAATTAACATTGATTGTTTAAGTATTTGCATCATTTAATTTAAAGAACATGCCCACAACTTTGAAGATGTGTTTTTTTTTTTTTTTTTTTTTATTGTGAAGCAAACAACAAATAGGACAAAATAACAGAAAAAGTCAATGTGCATAACTATTCACCCCCCTAAAGTCAATACTTCGTAGAGCCACCTTTTGCGGCTATCACAGCTCCAAGAGTCGCTTTGGATAAGTCTCTATGAGCTTGCCACATCTTACCACTGGGATTTTTGCCCATTCCTCCTTGCAAAACTGCTCCAGCTCCTTAAAGTTGGATGGTTTGCATTTGTGAACAGCAATCTTTAAGTCTGACCACAGATTTTCTATTAGATTGAGGTCTGAGCTTTGACTAGGCCGTTCCAACACATTTACATGTTTCCTCTTAAACCACTCAAGTGCTTTAGCAGTGTGTTTTGGGGTCATTGTCCTGCTGGAAGGTGAACCTCCGTCCTAGCCTCAAATCACACACAGAGTGGTACAAGTTTTGCTCAAGAATATCCCTGTATTTAGCACCATCCATCTTTCCCTCAACTCTGACCAGTTTCCCAGTCCCGACTGCTGAAAAACATCCCCACAGCATGATGCTGCCACCACCATGTGTTCTTTGGGTGATGTGTTGTGTTGGATTTGCGCCAGACATAGCGTTTTCTTTGATGGCTAAAAAATTGGATTTTTATAACAGCTTACTTGTAAAATCCTTTTCTTTTGAGGTACATCACGGGACACAGAGCCTCAGCAATTACTGATAGGTTATATAGTGTGGTGATTGGACACTGGCACACCCTAGACAGGAAGTTCAACCCCCTATATAATCCCTCTCCTTACTGGGAGTACCTAAAGCAATATAAGTGTATTAGAAGAGAGGAGGGACCTCTGTGTCCCGTGATGTACCTCAAAAGAAAAAGATTTTACAGGTAAGCTGTTATAAAAATCCTATTTTCTTTCTCGTACATCACATGACACAGTGCCTCAGCAATTACTGATGGGATGTCCCAGAGCAATGCTATCTGAGGGGAGGGGAACCACACAAAGTAGGGTGTAATCAGACCTGAGGACCTTGTACCGCTGCCTGCAGCACACTACGCCCAAAGGCGATATCCTCATTCCTTCTCACATCCACCTGATAAAATTTGGTGAATGTATGGACTGACGACCAGGTTGCGGCCTTGCAGATTTGAGCCATGGAGGCCTGGTGATGCACTGCCCACGAAGCACTAATAGCCCTAGTGGAGTGCACCTTGATCTGAAAAGGCGGAACTTTCTGCTTCAAACCATAAGCTTGAACAATTACTTGTCGAATCCATTTAGCAATGGTAGATTTCGACGCTGCCTGTTCTCTGTTAGGACCTTCTGGCAATACAAACAAAACATCCGTTTTGCGAACCTGAGCAGTTGCTTCCAGATAGGCTTGGACTGCTCTCACTACATCCAAAGAATGTAGTGACCTTTCTTCCGTAGAACAGGAATCTGGAAAAAAGGAAAGCAGAACAATATCTTGGTTTAGATGAAAACCTGAAATCACCTTCGGTAGAAAGCTAGGTTGAGGGCGTAACACCACTCTATCCTTGTGCATTATTAGATATGGTTCTTTACAAGAAAGGGCCGCTAATTCTGACACTCTTCTGGCAGAAGAAATGACCACCAGAAAAATGAATTTCCTTGTCAACAGAACTAAGGGAATTTGACGTATCGGTTCAAAAGGCTGCTTCTGTAAAGCTGACAGAACTAAATTCAAGTCCCAGAGGTTTAGAGGCGCCTTAACCGGAGGATTAAGGCACGTTACCCCCTGTATAAAGTTTTGGACTAAAGAATGCGAAGCAAGTGGACGTTGAAACAGAACTGATAAGGCCGAGACCTGGCCCTTGATGGTACTCAAGGCCAGCTTCATCTCTAACCCCATTTGCAGAAAGTCAAGGATTCTGCCTATGACATATTTTCTGGGATGCCAACCCCTGGATTCACACCAGGAGACATATGCTTTCCAGACTCTATGATAAATCATTCTGGAAGCTGGCTTCCTTGCATTAATCAAGGTAGAAATCACGGGACCTGAAAGCCCACGACTCTTTAGAACGTGGGTTTCAATAGCCCAACCATTAAATTTAGCATTTGTAAGGCAGGATGGAACACTTGTCCCTGGGATAGCAGGTCTGGATGTGACGTAGGGTCCAAGGGGAACCTACTGCCATCTTCACTATTTCTGCATACCAAGCTCTTCTGGGCCACGCTGGGGCCACCAGAAGCACCGACTTCTTTTCCTGGTTGATCCTGCAAAGAAGTCGTGGCAGCATCAGAATAGGAGGAAATGCATAAACCAGAGAGAACCGATGCCACGGAGTCACCAACGCATCTGTCCCGCATGCAAGTGGATCTCTTGTTCTTGACACAAAGTTGTCAATCTTGTTGTTGAACCTGGACGCAAAGAGATCTACATCCGGAACTCCCCATCTTTGGCATATGGCCAAGAAGATGTCGGGGTAAAGAGACCATTCCCCTGGAACTAACTGCCGGCGACTTAAGTAGTCCGCCTGCCAGTTCTCTACCCTCGGAATGAAGATTGCCGATATGCACAGCACATGCATTTCTGCCCAGATTAAGATCTGGTTTACCTCCTCCTGAGCTGCACGACTCCTGGTTCCTCCTTGGTGATTGATATAAGCCACTGCTGTGGCATTGTCGGACTGGATCTTGACAGGGCAACCCTGTAACCTGCGTATCCAGGCTTTCAGGGCTAGATATGCCGCACGGATCTCCAAAATGTTGATGGGTAAGGTCCTCTCGATCTTGGACCACCTCCCCTTGACAGTCGACTGTTCCAGAACTGCTCCCCAACCTGAAAGACTGGCATCTGTTGTTACCACTGTCCAGGTAAAGTCCAGGAATCCAAATAGGGAGAGAGTATCACCGCTCCAGGTGGGTCAGATCAAGGTAAAAGGCATCTCCTTCAGTCTAGAAGTCTAGGTGCTGGCAATTAGACATCAAGGAAAAGCTATGACTAAGCACTCCTTGTAGTGCGAAACGCGTAAGCTTTGTTCCATTTTGCTGTGACCTGTATTTTGGATGACACCTTATTGAATAAAGGCAAATATTTTTGGAGTGCGGCTGTCCAGAATTTCTTTGATGTCTAACCACTGTCCAGGTAACTGGTAAAAAGGATTTTCCTTTTTGCAGATTCTCGGGAATCAACCACCAACTGAGGCTCTGACACACTGTAGGAGACAGGCGCATTGGAAAATCTAACGCCTGGGCTTTTTTGTTCCAGGCGGACAGGATACTGTTTTGCAGCAGTCTCAAAAGAAACTGAGCATAGGGAACTGCCACCATCTTTCCAAGTAGCCTCATACAAAGGCAAATAGAAGGACCCTTCTTTGCCCTGACTACCTGAATCGGTCTCTTTATGGCACTGCTTTTTGCCTGGGGTAAATATACTTGCCCAAATCCTCCCCGAACAGTCTTGCACCACGAAAGGGAAACCCTGCCAGGAGCTTCTTACATGGTGATTCGGCTGACCAATTTTTCAACCATAAGATTCTATGCATATGTACCAACCCAAGCGTAAGGCGAGAGGTCTGGAGGATAGAATCTCTGATTGCGTCAACAGCAAAACACAAAACCGCTGGTAGGTTGGCCAACCCCCGAGCCTGCTATTCAGGTAAAACTTTGAGCACCTGTTTAACATGGTCTCTCAAGTATTGACAAACTCCAATTGCTGCCACTGCAGGTTGAGCCACTGAAGCTGCCAAGGAGAAAACATTTTTTAACAGGAATTCCAATTTTTTATCAGTTGGATCCTTAAGCATCTGAGCGTTGTCAACAGGACAAAATAAGTCAGACTTTTATTTACGGAGGATATGGCGGCGTCCATTGGATAAAGTGTTGAAAACTTTTTAGGAGGGAAAAAATGTTTATCTGGGTGATCCCACTCAGAATAAATAAGCTTTTCAAACCATGAACAGGAAAGGCATGTGTAGTTTTGAGGAGGCTTCAGTGAACCCAAACAAGAGAAGGGTTCTTTAGCTGACTCAGATACGGGTAACTTGAATGTGGAGCAGACCAATCCAGCAAGAATTTGCACCAACACCTTCTCATCCTGAGAAGCTGAAGAGGGCCCCTCTCTGCTTGATTCCTCAGAAGAGGAATCATCAGTCTCATCCCTGTCTTCTGAGAGGGATTCCTCTCCTTTTTCCCCAGAGTTCCTCTGTTTGAGGGTCCTGGGTGACAGAGGGGGACCTAGTGCATTTTCTTCCACTGAGTAAAGATTAGATTAAGGCCACTAATCTTTCCTCTAAACCATTTATGGTTGAGGAAAATACCTCCTGCGTAATGTATACAGGGGCTGAAGTGCCAGAAGCAGTTGCAGCCCCTGACCCCGACGGCTCACCCTGGCCAGCTTCCCCAGGTCCTTCAGGAGGGGAAGGTGCTGCAGAGGGAGGGTCCTCAGATCCTGAGGGGGATCCCTTTGAGCCCCTATTTTTCAGGGTATTTGTACCTCTTCTGCCCATAGTGCCTAGCAACAAAGGTAGAGGTACCACAAAAATGCACTGACTGCTGAGCAATGTAGTTCAGCAACTGCCGCTGCTACCAATACCCAGTCTGGTACTTAAGTAAATGCTGCCTGGGAATGCCTGTGTCCCACACTCACATGTGCCCGTCTGCTCTGTGTCCCTCCATAAGCTGTGTGTACCTGAAAGAGAGTGCATTTTATAGCTTGTGTAGCCAGCGATGTGGGCGTCTAACTACGCCTGACATTGCGTTAACGCTCCACCCCCCCTCCTCCAACCACCCCTTCTGTCCCCCCCTCGCCTTTTTAAAAACGTGCGCTTTCCAGCGAGAGCTGAGGCTGTGATCCTCGGAACAAGCATGGAGGGGAGGCTGGGGCAGAGGAGAGTGAAGGGCCAGTGGATGGGAAGCTGCCAAAATGGTGGCGGCGTCAGGTGGTGCGGTATACTACCGCTCCCTGCTAAGGCTCACCCCGGCCCCCTAAGCCCACATCCTACCTGGAGCATGGCTGGAGGAATGTACAGTGTGGCCACTGAGACAGACAGAACAGGCATGGAAGGTATGGGCTCTTGACAGCCCCCGGTGGCGACTATAGGCATAGCATACATTTACTTTTGGGGAAACCTACTAGAATTAAAAATTAGTTACAGGTAAAACCTTGTTTCTTCGGATACGAGGCCCGGGTACCATCCAATTCAGCCTGGAAAAGACACCTTGAATGGATCCGGTTGCATGGCTTGCCCCAGTGAGGATATTCCAGCGGAGCTCAGCACAGCACAGCACATCTTTACTCGTGACCAACACCTAAGACACTGGCGGAAAAACTGAGGTACTCCCAGTAAGGGGAGGGATTATATAGGGGGTTGAACTTCCTATCTAGGGTGTGCCAGTGTCCAATCACCTAGTGATACCCTTTATAAACCATCTGTAATTGCTGAGGCTCTGTGTCCCGTGATGTACGAGAAAGAAAGTTCAATTTTAGTCTCATCAGACCAAGAGCACCTTCCTCCATACATTTTCGGAGTCTCCCACATGCCTTTTCGCAAACTCAAAATGTGCCATTTTTGTTTTTTCTGAAAGTAATGGCTTTCTTCTGGCCACTCTGCCATAAAGCCCAACTCTATGGAGCGTATGGCTTATTATCATCCTATGTACAGATACTCCAGTCTCTGCTGTGGAACTCTGCAGCTCCTCCAGGGTTACCTTCGGTCTCTGTACTGCCTCTCTGATTAATGCCCTCCTTGCCCCGGTCCATGAGTTTTGGTGTGCAGCCATCTCTTGGCAGGTTTGCTGTTGTGCCATGTTCTTTCCATGTGGTAATGATAGATTTGATGGTGCTCCTAGGGATCATCAAAGATTTGGATATTTTTTTTTATAACCTAACCCTGACTTGTACTTCACAACAACATTGTCTCTTACTTGTTTGGAGAGTTCCTTGGTCTTCATGACAGTGTTTGGTTAGCGGTGCCTTTTGTTTAGGTGTTGCAGCCTCTGGGGCCTTTCAAAAAGCTGTGTTTATGTAATGACAAATCATGTGGCACTTAGATTGCACACAGGTGGACATCATTTCACTAACTATGTGACTTCTGAAGGTAATTGGTTGCACCAGAGCTTTTTATGGACTTCATAACAAAGGGGGTGAATACATACGCGCATGCCAATTATCAGTTTTCTATTTCTGAAAAATAGTTTTTATGTATATATTTTTCTAATTTTACTTCACCAACTTAAACTATTGTGTTCTGATCCATTACATATAATTCAGATTAAAAAAACATTGAACTAAAGGCTGTAATGTAACAAAATAGGTAAAAATCCAAGGGGGGAGAATACTTTTGCAAGGCACTTTGTGTGGAGAGTTCACACTTCTGATTGTACAGACTCAGAGCTTGGATAACACGAGGTTATATAAATGGTCATGAATTACCTTCTCATCATCTGGACATACAGAGTGCTAGGGGCTGGATTGTTTCCATCAAGTAGTACTGTTGTATGATTTATTGTTGTACATGTTTTTAGTGAATGAGCACAGGAGCTTTTTTGATTATAGACATCACTATCTGACAACTCAGCCCCCCCCACTCCCCCCAGCTTGCATCTCCCCCAGACCACTTCATACAGACATCACTCTGAGCTGCTTCCTACCCCCCTAGTTGAGGGACATAATTCCATGGTCACTTTCCTTCCCTTATCTTCCCATCATCGCTCCCTGGTCACCCCATAGACACTGCAAGAAATCCTTCCCCATTCTGCCATTGTCATACCCTCCACACTCCTCTCCTGTACATACTGCCCCAATCATCCCCTCCACACTCCTCTCCTGTACATACTGCCCTCATCATCACCGCCACACTCCTCTCCTGTACATACTGCACCCATCATACCCCTCCACACCCCTCTCCTGGTCATACTGCCTCCATCATCCCCTCCACACTCCTCTCCTGTACATACTGCCCCCATCATACCCTCCACACTCCTCTCCTGTACATACTGCACCCATCATCCCCTCCACACCCCTCTCCTGTATATACTGCCCCCATTATCCCCGCCACACTCCTCTCCTGTACATACTGCACCCATCATACCCTCCACACTCCTCTCCTGTACATACTGCCCCCATCACCCCCTCCCCTCTCCTGTACATACTGCCCCCATCATCCCCTCCACACTCCTCTCCTGTACAAACTGCCCCCATCATCCTCTCCACACTCCTTTCCTGTACATACTGCCTGCATCATCCCTGCCACACTCCTCTCCTGTACATACTGCCCTCATCACCCCCTCCACACTCCTCTCCTGTACTTACTGCCCCCATCACCCCCTCCACACTCCTCTCCTGTACATACTGCACCCATCATCCCCTCCACACTCCTCTCCTGTACAAACTGCCCCCATCATCCTCTCCACACTCCTTTCCTGTACATACTGCCTGCATCATCCCTGCCACACTCCTCTCCTGTACATACTGCCCTCATCACCCCCTCCACACTCCTCTCCTGTACTTACTGCCCCCATCACCCCCTCCACACTCCTCTCCTGTACATACTGCCCCCATCATCCCCGCCACACTCCTCTCCTGTACATACTGCCCCCATCATCCCCTCCACACTTCTCTCCTGTACATACTGCCCCCATCTTACCCTCTGTACTCCTCTCCTGCAGAATGTAAAGGGGAACAAACCCTGTGCATTCAGATGTAAAGGGGAACTCTGCGGATTCAGATCTAAAGGAGAACTCTGTTGAATCTGATGTAAAGCGGGAGTCTTGTCATTTACTCTATATGATTAGAAATTTTATTTAATCACAAAAAAAAATATATATATATATATATATATATATATATATATATATATATATATATATATATATATATATATATACAGTGTGTATACTACATAAAAAGAAGTATCTGTGCATTGCTTTGTACAGAGGTAATGAATTTAATGTACTACAAAAAAAATAAAAAAATATTGGCGTGCGCTGCTAATGTGTTCGGGTTTGGCTTGGCGAAAAGGTGATAACCCTAGGTGAGAGTCTGAACTGGCAGCCTTGTCTTGCAAAGAACACTTTTTGGTCTTGCTTGGAGACAAAGTGGGGTTGAGGCCCTGGAGGTCCTTCTTGCCCTAATGTAGTTGCTTCCTTTCACTTTAACAACAACTTTGTTCTTCCCTTTGTCTCGCTCCAGTTTATCAAAAGGATATTTCTCTATGTAGTTTGGGCTGTGTAAAGTGGGCAATAGATTGATTAAAATTCAGCAGAGACTAATGTTCGACTCCTCTCAAATGGGACTGTTGGTAAATTTTAGTTTGATCAGCACTGCATCACTGATCAGTGTATTCTGACAGAAGGAGTCCCACTAGAGTCCCACAGTCAGAATACAATAGCACAGCAAGGAGTATTCCTTCATCCAACTTGCATTGTTACTGCAGTCATTTTTTGTCTGGCATTCATTCACTTTCTTATATTTTTTCTTAAAGTGTGTTCATTTTGTTCTACCTGCTTTGTATTTTAAGGACTTTTCTTTCTTTCTTTTTTTCATACAACCAGGCTAAAAGGCAGCAGAGAAAACTGAACTTCTTGATAACGCAAACAGAATTATATGCTCACTTTGTCAGCCGCAAACGAGAATCTGGTCCCGATGAAATACAGGAGGAGATTTTACGAAAGCTAGAAGACCATTCAACCCCTCGGCAAACAGGAGGCGCCTCCTTGAGTATCACACAGGAAGATTATGGTATTACAATTTTACATGATAGCAGTAACATGACAGTGCCCATAACATTTGTTATTTTGATACAATTGACTAATGTTTTCAGTATATGGGTGGGAAGTGCTGTTCTCAATGAGAACCCACTGTTTGTTCAATGTGAAACAACTGTTTGGTGGGAGTGTGGCAACATCAGTCTAAGACCCTGGTAAGACATGAAATTATGTCATATAACCTAACGCCAGAATGGGGGACATTCCCCCTGATTTCTTGGGTCTGTGAAACACTTCCACCTTCTGATAATTAATATGAGAATTTAAGAGTTCACTATATACAGGTGATACTCGAATAATTTGAATATCTTGCAAAAGTTCATTTATTTCATTAATGCAACTTAAAAGGTGAAACTAATATATGAGAAACTCATTACATGCAAAGCAAGATAGTTCAAGCCGTGATTTTTCATAATTGTGATGATTATGGCTTTCAGCTCATGAAAACCCCAAATCCACAATCTCAGAAAATTTGAATATTACATGCAATCAATAAAACAAGGATTGTACATAGAACAATATCGGAGCTCTGAAAAGTATAAGCATGCATATGTACTCAGTACTTGGTTTGGGCCCCTTTTGCAGCAATTACTGCCTCAATGCAGGATGGCATGGAAGCTATCAGCCTGTGGCACTGCTGAGGTGTTATGGAAGACCAGGATGCTTCAATAGCGGCCTTCAGCTCTTCAGCATTGTTCGGTCTCTTGTCTCTCATCTTTCTTTTGGCAATGCCCCATAGATTCTTTATGAAAAGAGAAGTCTGTGAACTGCTCCCTGACATGAAACACCTCCATCCCTATATATATATATGAGGAGACAGGAGAACGCCCATGGGACTTTAAATGAGGTGTCCATGATGATCACCAGGTAAACAAGAGTATAAATATAAAAAACAAAGTTTATTTGAATGGTATACATATCATCCACATACAGAACATAGAAATGGCATGCCATGCCTGCCCTGCATCTGGCCCCGGCTCTCCACGCTGTGGTCTCTGTCCCTTCAGCTCCCGAGGGAGATGTTCTCCGCTTGCCCATGCATGGGTTCAGCATTGGAAGTCACTCATCTGTCAAGTGAGTATGGGACTACCAGTTCAGGCTTCATGTTCCCGTCCCATCATGACCTATACCTTAATACTTTTTTACTTGTTGTTACAGACATCAGATATACACATCAGCCCCTGAGGAAGCGAGTAGAGCTTGCAAAACGCGTTGGGTTAGAGATGTTATGACGTATATCTGTACCCCAATACTTTGTGACATTATATCATTTGGTTATGTTTTTAGAGGACTATTATGTCATGTTGCTATTCTTATGTAATTGTCACTCCTGCTCATGTTCTGTATGTGGATGATATGTATACCATTCAAATAAACTTTGTTTTTTTATATTTATACTCTTGTATACCTGGTGATCATCATGGACACCTCATTTAAAGTCCCATGGGCGATCTCCTGTCTCCTCATAGATTCTTTATGGGGTTCAGATCAGGCGAGTTTGCTGGCCAATCAAGCACAGTAATCCCACGGTCATTGATCCAGGTTTTGGTGCTTTTGGCAGTGTGGGCAGGTGCCAAGTCCTGCTGGAAAATGAAGTCAGCATCCCCATAGACCTCGTCTGCGGAAGGAAGCATGAAGTGCTCCAAAATCTCCTGGTAGATGGCTGCGTTGACCCTGAAATTCAAGCATCTTGCAGTGTGTGCCTCTCCATTCTTCCTCCATACTCTCAGTCCTTGGTTTC
The DNA here is from genome assembly GCA_037952835.1 of Lithobates septentrionalis. NCBI lineage: Eukaryota > Metazoa > Chordata > Amphibia > Anura > Ranidae > Lithobates > Lithobates septentrionalis. The sequence continues at coordinate 746,147 of JBBDGP010000965.1, forward strand.
CAAATGAGATGCAAAATTTGCTCTTATCAGAAAAGAGGACTTTGGACCACTGAGCAACAGACCAGGTCTGTTTTTCTTTAGCCCAGGTAAGACGCTTCTGATGTTGTTTGTTGTTCAGAAGTGGCTTGACAAGAGGAATACGACATTTGAAGCCCATGTCCAGGATCCATCTGTGTGTGGTGGCTCTTGATGCACTGACTCCAGCCTCAGTCCACTCCTTGTGAAAGTCCCCAACACTTTTGAATGGCCATTTCCTGACAATCCTCTTCAGGCTCTCCAATCCTCTCCTCTGTGATCATTCCTGCTGCTTGTGCATCTTTTTCTTCCACGCTTTTCCCTTCCACATAACTTTCTATTAATGTGCTTTGATACAGCACTTTGGGAACATCCAACTTCTTTTGCAATTACCTTTTGAGGCTTTCCCTCCTTATGGAGGGTGTCAATGATGGTTTTCTGCACAACTGTCAGGTCAGCAGTCTTTCCCAAGATTGTGATTCTCCTACTGAACCAGACTGAGAGACCATTTAAAGGCTTAGGAATCCTTTGCAGGTGTTATGGCTTAATTAGCTGATTAGAGTGTGATACTTTGAGCCTAGAATATTGCACCTTTTCACAGTATTCTAATTTTCTGAGATTGTGGATTTGGGGTTTTCATGAGCTGTAAGCCATAATCATCACAATTATTACAAATCACAGCTTAACCACTTGCTTACTGGGCACTTAAACCCCCCTCCTGCCCAGACCAATTTTCAGCTTTCAGTGCTGTTGCACTTTGAATGACAATTGCGTGGTCATACAACACTGTACCCAAATGAAATTTTTATCATTTTTTCCCCACAAATAGAGCTTTCTTTTGGTGCTATTTAATCACAGCTGGGATTTTTTTTTTTTTGCTAAACAAACAAAAAAAGATGGAAAATTTTGAAAAAAAAAAAAATCATGTTTCATAGTTTGTTTTAAAATTTTTCAAACAGGTAATTTTTCTCCTTCATTGATATGCGCTGATGAGGCGGCACTGGTGGGCACTGATAGGCTGCACTGATGGGCACGGATAGGCACAGTTAAGGCGGCACTGATAGGCACAGTTAAGGCGGCACTGATAGGCACAGTTAAGGCGGCACTGATAGGCACAGTTAAGGCGGCACTGATAGGCACAGTTAAGGCAGCACTGATAGGCACAGTTAAGGCAGCACTGATGGGGACAGATAAGGCGGTACCGATGGGCACAGATAAGGTGGCACTGATGGCCACTGATGGGTGGCACTGATGGGTGGCACTGATGGGTGGCACTGATGGGTGTCACGGATGGGTGGCATGGATAAGTGGCACTGATGGGGGGCACTGATGGGGAGCACTGATGGGAGGCACTGATGGGCGGCACTGGTAGGTGACACTGATAGGTGGCACTGATGTGTAGCACTGTTGTTTCACTGATGTGGGCGCTGATGGGTGGCACTGTGGGCGCTGATGGGTGGCACTGATGGGTGGCACTGATGGATGGCACTGTGGGCACTGATGGGTGACGCTGGTGGGCACTGGTAGGCGGCACTGCTGCCTATTGGTGTATCACTGCCAGGGGGCAGATGATCGCCATGATCGGGACTGATGTCCCTCTCAGGGCCGCCGGTGATCGGGTTTTTTTTTTTCCTCCTCACGCTGTCAGCGCGAGGAGGAAAAATAGCCGATTACCGGCTCTGTTTACATCACATGATCAGCTGTCATTGGCTGACAGCTGATCATGTGGTAAGGGGTCGGGACCGACCCCTTACTCTGATCTGTGATCAGGCGAGTCTCATAGACTCGCTGATCACCAAAGGCGCCGCGCGCGCCCTGCAGGGGGCGCACAGGCCGCTTGGTGATCAGGCGAGTCTTATAGACTCGCTGATCACCAGCCGCGTGCGCCCTGCAGGGGGCACGCAGGCCGCTCGTGCATGGGACGACGTCAATAGACGTCGTCCCGGCAATGTAGATCTGCGCTGTTGCCGTCATTTGGCAATAGCGCGGATCTGAAGAGGTTAAACTATCTTGCGTTGCATGTATGAGTCTATCTATCTATCATGAGTCTATCTATCTTGCGTTGCATGTATGAGAACCCTGTCGGGTTCTGTTATTGATGTCAAATGGTGTTGATAGGATCCCATTTACTTTGACCCATGCCATAGGGAAGGAATACAGGGCTCCAACCTAAGCTTGCATATGCGGGCCTATGTCGATGGTTATCAGGGTAAGTTGAATAAAAGACCAATGGACCTCATCAAAAGCATTTTTGGCATCCACAATATAATGGTTTGGTCTGGTTTTGAAAGGGCTTAATGGATAATGTTTATTGCAGGAATGCTGCCATTTTGAGCCTCCCATGTGGGCATAAAGCCAACTTCATGAAGTGAGGATTTTGTCCAAAAATTTTAAATTTATATTGAGGTGCAAAATGGGTCTCCAGTTAGAACAGTGTGGAGGGGGTCTTTCCCTTCTTTAGGAATAACTGAAATATGCGCAGATAATGCATCTAAGCGTGGTGTTGGTTGTTGATAAAGGGAATTAAAATGGTATTAAACCCAAAACCAGAATTGTAATATATTACAGCTTACCGATCATTAGATGTAGTAGCTGTATTAGGTTTCCATTTTTTTAGGCTTTTCCCCTCTTTTTTTCCCCTGGTGATCTAGCCAGTAGCACATCTCCTGTATTATACAGACACCACTCTGGATGAATGAGGACAGCTGGCAGATGTGGACAGCAGCATTGTCAGTCTGAGGGAGGGGAGTGTTAGAAGTACTAGAGGATTTAAATACAATAACAAATTGAAGATGAACTCTAGCTATTACTTTATAATCAGTTACAGCAAACAGTTTTCTTCCTTATGTGGTAAAGGTTTTTCATAAATGAAAGCTAATCATTTTAAGCACCCCTGTCAGTGTCAAATGGTCTGTCTCATTCATGTAACTGCAAGAGAGCTTTCTGATGAAAAACAACAGACTTACTGGCTGGATCACCAGATGAAAATAGAAGAATGAAAATTAAAATACAGCCGCCACATCTAAGTATTGGTAAACTGCAATATAATACATTTTTGGTTTTGGGTTTAATACTGCTTTAAAGGCTTGTGAAATGTGGGGCCAGTTGAGTTTGGAACTGTTTATAATAAAAAGGTGAAGCTGTCTAAGCTAGGAGCTTTAACAGTTTGCATTTGTTTAAGCACTGTAGCGAACTCTGCCTGGGTTATCAGTTCTTTTAAAAGCTCAACAGGTTTCATGTCCATAGACAGGAGCCTGAGCACTTCAGGTATTCCTTAACCACTTGCCGACCGCCGCACGAACATTTACGTCGGCAGAATGGCATGGACAGGCAAATGGGCGTGCAGGTATGTCCATTTAAATTTGCCGCCGTGTGGTCGCGTGTGCGAGCTCCGTGAGTGTGATCGCGGGTTCCGCGGACTCGATGTCCGCGGGGATGCCCCCGATCATCTCACGGAGAGGAAGAACGGGGAAATGCTGATATAAACAAGCATTTCCCCGTTCTGCCTAGTGACACTGACACTGATCACAGCTCCCTGTGATCGGGAGCGGTGATCAGTGTCGTGTCACACGTAGCCCATCCCCCCCACAGTTAGAATCACTCCCTTGGACACACTTAACCCCTGCAGGGCCCCAGCGGTTAACCCCTTCACTGCCGGTCACATTTACACAGTAATCAGTGCATTTTTAATCGCACTGATCGCTGTATAAATGTGAATGGTCCCAAAATAGCACCAAAAGTGTCCGATGTGTCCGCCATAATGTTGCAGTCACGATAAAAATCGCAGATCGCCGATCTTTATTATAGCAAAAAGTAAAAAATATTGCGTTTTTTGTTTACAGCGCAAAAAATAAAAACCGCAGAGGTGATCAAATACCACCACAAGAAAGCTCTATTTGTGGGGAAAAAAGGACGTCAATTTTGTTTGGGAGCCACGTCGCACGACCACGCAATTGTCAGTTAAAGCGACGCAGTGCCGAATTGCAAAAAACGTTCTGGTCTTTGGGCAGCCAAATGGTCCGGGCTGAAGTGGTTAAAGAGGTTACATAGTTAGTCAGGTTGAAAAAAAGACACAAGTCCATCTAATTCAAAAAATAAATAAATATATATATACAGGCACACACACACACACATATATATATATATATATATATATATATATATATATATATATATATATATATATATATATATATATATATATATATATATATATATATATATATATATATATATATATATATATATATATATATATATATATATATATATATCTCATACAATCCCATATACACAATCCTATACCTACAGTTGGTCCAGAGGAAGGTGAAAAACCCCAGCAAAGCATGTTTTCTACAGCAGGTGAAAAAATCCTTCCTGATCCCCTGAGAGGCAATCGGATGAACTTTACCTATAAATGTTAGTACCCAGTTATATTATGTACGTTTAGGAAAGAATCCAGGCCTTTCTTAAAGCAATCTACTGAGCTGGCCAGAACCAACTCTGGAGGGAGTCTTTTCCACATTTTCACAGCTCCTACTGTGAAGAAACGTTTCCATATTTAAAGATGAAATCTCTTTTCCTCTAGGCGGAGAGTGTGCCCCCTTGTCCTCTGTGATGACCTTAAGGGGAATAACTCAACACCAAGTTCACTATAGAGTTATAAATGAGAGAATATAGTTCACTATACAGTTATAAATGAGGAGAGAGAAGATGGGGTAACAGGGGTCTTATAGGTCTAACACTCACACACACGCATTCATGCTCAATCTCTTAGGCCAGGGTCCTTTTTATCCAGACTTTAGAACCACATCCCAGCTGGGGGGTGTTGGTCATCACGGCCATTGAAGACAGTTGAACCAAAGGTCATAAAAAGTTTGTTCCTCTCCCAGGCTCAATCTTTCAGTTCCTTTGAGCAAATTATCACACAGGTTGTCCATCACCCTTCAGGCACCATGTTGGCCAACTGTGAGGGGGCGGTTGAATATCCTCAGGAGTCCCGCTGGTTAGATAATAATGACCTTATGCCTTGTTCTAGCAATGTTTACTGCAGGCTGGCTGTAAACACTAATTTTCCTCACAAGTTCTTTCAAAGCTTTGTTGTACAAGACATATTGTTCTCATGTCCCATCCGCATTAATATCATTTTTTCTCCAGTATTACAGTCCCCAATAAAACAGTGCATTGAGGTTGGCTTGTAAGTTGGAGACATCCTGTAAGGGCGTTTTTCCACTGTGTAGCTTGGTGTTACCTGCAGAGACTGAAATCGTACTTTTAATCCCAGACCCTATATCATTTATAAAGCTATTAAAAAGTAAGTCCCAACACTGAACCTTGGGGTACACCACTGATAACCTTAGACCAGTGATAGCGAACCTTAGCACCCCAGATTTTTTGGAACTACATTTCCCATGATGCTCAACTACACTGTAGCGTGCATGAGCATCATGGGAAAAGTAGTTCCTAAACATCTGGGGTGCCAAGGTTCGCCATCACTGCCTTAGACCATCCAGAGTATGAATCATTAACCACTGCTCTCTGAATTCGGTCTTTTAGCAAGTTTTCTATCTGTTTACATACTGATCTTTCCAAGCCTGTAGACTCTACCTTACACACTAGTCGTGTGTGGGGAACTGTGTCAAACGTTTTTGCAAAATCCAAGTATACCACGTCCACAACCACCCCTCTGTTCAAGGTTTTAAAGCAGATTTGTTTGACAACTTCTGTCTTTCATGAATCCATGCTGTCTGTTGTTTAAAATATTTTTATTCAGCAAGACCTCATCTTTGTGGTCTTTTATTAAACTCTCCAACTATAGAAGTTAAACTAACAGGTCTATAGTTACTTGGTAAAGACTTTTATCCCTCTTCAAATATAGACACCACAATAGCCCTGGTTTTAAAGTCAAAACATTTTTTTACCCCAATGTACTCCCTGCATTAAGGTTAAAAATGGCCCACTTCTTGTTGTGCACCCCCCCAACACTTATGCCTACTGCTGTCAGTCAAATCCTGTGAGGAGTAAGCAGGGGGTGTGGCAGAACCACGCTTTGTGTGTGTCTATGGATGCACACACCCCAGCTTGGGTGCCCTCCTAGCAGCCGACTTAGTAAGGGGGCTCCTGCTGGAAGGATGAGCAGAGTGTGCTGGCAGGGGACTTACAAAATGGAAGTAAAGAGCCGCTCTGTGCAATACCATTTCATAGAGTAGGTATACTTAAGATCTTTTTTATTTTAACTAGGAAGGAAGGCAGGAGGATTAACAATAAACTACATAAAAACTGAAAATTAAATATCAAATACTGCTTTTTTCCTTTCCTGATGAGCTCCATGTCAGCCTACCACTGGGTATGCTCCGCCCATACCCCCACCTGCAGGACCTAACTCAAAAGTTTGACTCCCTCCCTCAGGCCAGGGTTCTATAACTCATTTTCGCACCTGTGCTGACATGGCGCTCGTCAGGAAAGGAAAATTGAGTTTTCCTCACAGCTCCATGTCAGCCTACCACTGGGAACTAACTAGCTAACCAAAGGGGGATAAGGTGGGAAGCAAAATGGGTAATTATGGCCTCCGGCTAACGAGATAACCACTTTGCCAAAATTAACAATTGTCAATAATGACAGATCTATGTGATAATGAGAAATAAAGGTTTATATGGATGACCCCATTGCCGCCTTGCATATTGACTTCATTGAGTCTCTACAGGCGGCTGCCCAGAAGGTTGAGCCGCTTCTTGTGGAGCACGCCGTTATTTCTTCCAAAAGGGCCAACCCCCTATCCTTATATGAGAGGGAGATCACTTTCATAATCCAAGAAATCCACAAACAGGCAATCTAAAGCCTTGAAAGTTGGGGTAGCATGGATATACTGTACGTCTTCAGTGTCTCCCCGCCATCCAAAGGATTTTTTGTCCATCTTCCAGATGAAGAGTAGGAAACACAATTTCTTGACTTAGATGGAATCATGAGGCTACTTTTGGAATAGAATCCAGCATCGGGAGCAGAATAACTCTGAGTACTATTGTGAGGTCCCATGTAGGTAGAAAAGTGGGGACCCTGGGAGGCCTTGACTTTACTACGGCCTTAAGAATTGAAGAATCAGAGGTCCACTGAGTCCCACTAAGGGCTGATGTAGAAAAGATGTGTCCTTTTGAGTATGCTTGCTCTCAGGCCTATGTTAAGACCTCTTTGAAGAAAACCAAGGACATGACAAACTCTTGATTCCCTGGAGAAAACTTCTGATGTAGCATATTCTTGGAATTTTGCCAGAGTTTGTTTATGCTGCTTCCTATGCTCATATAAGGGCATCTACCATTCTCAAAGAGAAACCTAAATCCACGAACCTTCGCCTCTTAAAATCCAGGGCACTAACTGGTTTCTTCTCTAGCTGGATGGAGAACTTGAGCCTGTGCCACTGTCTGGCAGCTGGGAAGGTTTGTACTAGGTGTCTGTGAGATATAAATAGTTTGGTGCATATCCACTGTTAAGGAAAAACTCCTGCAAAGGGTATCTTCTCCACTGAGCCACTCAACACAAGGACAGAGAGACCATGGTCCCGATAGTCACCAGGCATGCAGATGCTGACCAGTGAAGAGAGGAACACCAGGACAATTCAGTACTCGACCACTGGTATGTTCTCTAGCAGCAGAGAAAGGCATACTTTGAACCATGATTAATGGGGCTTCTAATTACAGAAGGACTGTGTAGGGGTCAGATGACCCTGTTCTTCACCAACCACCACCTCAGACATTTATCTTAAGGCAGGAAGCCAGACTGTCCACATTCACAGAACCTTGCTGTCAATTTAAGCTTCATCTACTATGAACAAATGCAGTGAATGAGTACTTCCTTGAAGGGCACATCATCTTCTAATGGTAACGTAATGCATCTGGCCAATCCCATAAGAGACACACTGACCAAAAGGGGTGACTCCAAGCGCTGGACACCTCTCTCTTCACAAGGGCATCATTTTGACAAGTGCTATAAAAACATGCTTTTTGCCCCATTCTTCTAGAATGAGCCTTAATGTGGTCACCATACGGAAATTGCAAAGCGGTCTTTGGAGGCACTTGAAATACTTACACTGCTTTCCTTCTATCGTAAGGCATCTCACCAGCCTTACAAAGGAGGGCTCAAAAACTGGATAAAGGTCATCCTGATCTGCATCTTATTCTTTGGAATAGTCTGAAGAAGGTTGGTTGGCTTGAGAAAGCTCTTGAGACCAGTTACTGGTTTTGGAAGGAAACCTGGACCTTGCCAGAACAGATGACTCTTGCACAAGGGGAGTTAGAACAACCAATTTAGAGTGTTTTGACCACATGCTTAATGAATTGTGACAACATTTTGGTTCTTGTCATCTTCATCACTGACTGCTTGAACAAGCCAGAATTCATCCAGTCATGTTCATCCACGTCTCTCTCTTTGGAAGAGTCTGAAGAGGGCTGTTTGTCTAGGAAGCAGATGGACACTGTCCCCTACCTTCTTGGGTAGCGCTGGTCTTTATTTGGGGTTGGCATTTGTTTTTCTGCAGAAGCAGAAGACAGGCAAAAAACATTGAGCTTGTTCAATGACTATTAAGTAGCAGGGCAGTGCCTCATCCATAAGAAAGCTCAGTATCCCTGTAATATTAAGGCAAGTGTCCACTCCAGCCATGATATTGCACTGCTTCCCCATTGAGAGTGATTTACACCTCATATGCCACCCCAGAGACCAGTAAAGAGGGGCTCTCTGATAGACGATGCATTTAGCATATGAACACAGGGACCACATACCAGCGGAGCAGGATGGACAGCCCAAACTTTTTACAAGCTAGGTAGGAGACATGCCAATTTCCTGGATCCTGTCCCTTCACAGCGTGGGTGAAAATGACTCCTTTAGCATGTATTGACCACGTGCTTAATGAACCGGTTAGGTGTCATTATCTTTATACTTGGTTGCTTGAACAAGGCAGCATTCTTGCAGTCATGTTTATCTGTATCTTCTGTTTGGGAGAGTCTGAAGAGAATTGCTTGCCTGGAAAGGCTTGGAGACTGCTCATTGCTAGAATAGGTAACCCTTTCATAGGGCGAGTGGAAACACTCCTTTAGTGTGTATTGACCACGTGCTTAATGAATGTGACAACCTGTTGGGTGTGGTCATCTTTATCTTTGGTTGCTTGAACAAGACCGCATTCTTGCAGTCATGTTCGTTTGTATCTTCTCTTTGGAAGAGTCGGAAGAGGAGTGTTTGTCTGGGAAGGCTTGGAGACTGCTCATTGCTAGTATAGGTAACCCTTTCACTGGGTGAATGGAAAAACTCCTTTAGAGTGTATGGCCCACATACAGGGCTTGCCTGCCTAGGCATGAGTGGCACAGGCCCAATTTAGGCGGTGCATGATGCCTGGCAATCCATAGGGACTCAATGGCAGGAGCCCATAGTTTGCATCCCATACACCTGAAAGAAAAACTCTTACCTAAACAGTGCCCCTTACCTTCTTTGCAACGACTGGCTACTAGGATGAGGTGACACTCATGGTTTTGCAGCAAACCAGCAGTAAGAAATACTGTGCAAGGAGGTAACAGTATACAGTTTTACTGCTTGCTGCACGAGGACTTGTCTCTGTAAAAATCCAAGAATGCTACATTAAGAATAATAACATGTACAATGCTACCCAAGTCATCTGGTAAATTTAAGATAACTAAGATGTTTAAAAGTTACCCATCTACTTCAAATTACAGCCCTGCAGACTAAAAAAGCAGTGCAAAAGCAAATTCAATGCAATACAAATTAGTGTGCTTGGAAATAACCCTCTAGGGGTTTAACTACTGCTAAGGAAAACTAAATACTGAAGCTTCCCAGACATTCACCAGTTTAATTTTTCATCAAAACCCAGTCATGCCAGAAGCAGGACAATGAAAAAGTTTTGTTAAGGACAGAAACAAAAGGGTAGGACTCTGTAACAGATTGTAATAATATTCTGCAATGTACAGAGGTCACCCAAGGGAATTGTAAATATCATTTTAACAAAAGTGGAGTACACTTCAGTAGCTCACAAGCAGGCGCCTTTATTAAACCCCAAGCTGTTGTGGAGCTCAGCGTGCATCACAGAGACAAATAAAAAGGCTATCAAGTCAGGCAGTGTTACATACCTGAAAGCTGCATAGCCATGGTGTCACCCTTGGGAACAGCCGTGCATTTAGCGGGGCATCAAACCCAATGCCAGCCATAACACCCATGCAAGAAGCCTATTTAAGGGTCCATACAGCAGAGTCTGCACCTGGGGAGCAACAAGTGGACAGCCACAAGTTTATTGCAGCCAGGTAAGGGGTGCTTGTTGGTCTTATGAGGTGAGGAGGAAAAGAAAGGATTGCCAGCCTGAGGGGGGGAGTCAAATTTTAGATTAGGTCCTGCAGGTGAGGGTAAAGGCGGAGCATACCCAGTGGTAGGCTGACATAGAGCTGTCAGGAAAATATAATTTCTACATTTTCCTGGATCATCTCCATTGTTAGCAGGTAACATGTCCAACAGGACTGGCATGCGTCACATTCTGTGTCATGTATTTGTTCCTTGAACAACCATTTGAGGGTGAGTACTGCTGTGCAAATGTGAGCAAGTTGTCTCCTTGAAAACCCAGATCCTGAATCTAAGGCAGCCACTGGCAACGCTGTAAAGCATTGTCAATCTGAAAGAAAGGAAGCACAATCTCGGTTGAAGAAATCAACAATGCATCCCGGGTAGGAACAATTGCAAAAAGGAGAAACAAATGGGACTTTAAAGGTATTGAGCCCCCTCTCAGAATAATTACCACTACACAGTCATGGATTAAAAGAGATTTTTTATTACAAAATTCTTTAAAAATGTAATATTATAGATATACATTCCTTTTTAAAACCATAGAAAATTGTTACCTCAAATTCAAACCCAAAGCACCCCTGAAGATACAGATCCCTCCTTATGTATGTATACAGTTTAAATTGTATTATTGTTTGGTAAGCACCATACACATAAAAATTGTACATAAAACGTTACACAAGGAAGGGATAACTCAATCCCTTCAATCCCAGAAGTACTCATACAGGAGGAGGATTTGGACTTCGTGGGAGTATCAGAAACCCAGTTTGATACATGACTAACTCGTAAGTGTCCAGATGTACACCCTATATCAGAGAGGGAGGGGTGTGAATGTACATCAAAAGTGATTTGATAATGAATATGAAGGATGACATTACTCGAGACAAAGGAGAAGGGGGAATCCTTGTGGCTGGGTAATACCAACGGGAAATTAATAGTGGGTGTATGCTATAGGCCCCCTAACCTGAAGGATGAAGAAGAGACTGATCTCCTTTCACAGACAGAAATAGAGGCAAGGCGAGGCAATGCTATAATCATGGGGGACTTCAATTATCTGGATACTGACTAGGCAGAAGGAACTGCTCAGTTATCTAGGGCTTGTCTTTTTTTATCTGTCTTGCAGGACAATTTCATGTGGTGGATGTCCCAACTACCCTGTTTCCCCGAAAATAAGACCTAGCGTGATTGTCAGTGATGGCTGCAATATAAGCCCTACCCCCCAAATAAGCCCTACCCTGTTTCCCCGAAAATAAGCCCTTTTTTGGGGGGTAGGGCTTATATTGCAGCCATCACCGACAATCACGCTAGGTCTTATTTTAGGGGAAACAGGGTAGAAATAAGGCTCCGCTTGACCTACTAATTACAAACAACACAAATCTGACTGCAGACATGACAGTAAGGGATAACTTAGGAAATGATCACAGAGTATTTAAATTGACTGTAAATCATAGGAAAAAAAAGACATGAGGGTAGCACAGGAACATTCGATTTCAAGAGAGCCAACTTTACCAAACTGAGCTCCATACTATACGCCATAACATGGGAGGATATTCTAGAAACAAAAGCCATGGAGGAGAAGTGGGAGTGCTTTAACCACTTCAGCCCCAGAAGATTTGTAGCGCTAAGAGTACAATATAAAGACACTGAAGTCAAACAAAAAATGTAAAACATCAAAGAAGAAAGAAAAAGTCCTCAATGTATATATAAAGCATAGTCCACATAGATGTGATGATTTCGTGAGGAAGGCAATTCAAATACGTGACATCCAAGGTGAAAAAATAGAAGAAGCACACCACCACCGAAAATGGAGAGGCTTACCAGATCTCATGGACCCCAGAGGGCATATGCCCAAATGGGTCAAATCAAGCTTGGGTGGTGGGCGATGATGGATATTCCACAGGTATGATGGAAATAGACATCCAGAAATATACCATGGACTCGTGTGTCCCTCAGGATAAGGTTGAGGAGTAGATGATGGTATTATGAAAATAAGGAGGAAAAAGGCCACATAGCGTAATTCCGTAAACCAAATATCAAAATTTATTAAAATAAGAAATACACTCACATGTACGTCTTGGTAAAAACAGCGCTGTACAGAAAATGGCGGCAGTGGGGTCCTTCCCAACGCGTTTCGTCCTATTAGACATTGTCACATATTTTTGTTTTACTATTATTTGCCTATATCCTATTCGTGGTGTTAGCTGCTGATTCTATTCTATTTTTTGGGTAGCGCAGAATTATTGATATACCTGTCTTAGCCCCAGAGGATTTGGTTGCTGAATTACCGGGCTATTTTTTTGCGATTCGGCACTGCGTCGCTTTAACTGACAATTGCGCGGTCGTGCGATGCTGCACCCAAACAAAATTGACGTCCTTTTTTCCCACAAATAGAGCTTTCTTTTGGTAGTATTTGAGAGCTTCTGCGGTTTTTATTTTTTGCGCTATAAACAAGAAAAGAGTGACAATTTTGAAAAAAAACTATATTTTGTACTTTTTGCTATAATAAATATACCCTTTTTTTGGTAAAGCAAATTTTTTCTCCATTAAGGCTAATATGTATTCTTCTACATGTTTTTGGTAAAAAAAATTGCAATAAGCGTATATTGATCGGTTTGCGCAAAAGTTATAGCGTCTACAAAATAGTGGATAGATTTATAGCATTTTTATTATTATTTTTTTTTTTACTAGTAATGGTGGCAATCTGCTATTTTTATTGGGACTGCGGCATTATGGCAGACACATCGGACAATTTTGACACATTTTTGGGACCATTGGCATTTATACAGCGATCAGTGCTATAAAAATGCACTGATTACTGTAAAAATGTCACTGGCAGGGAAGGGGTTAACACTAGGAGCCGATCAAGGGGTTAACTGTTCCCTGCTACGTATTTCTAATTGAAGGGGGAGGGGACTGACTAGAGGAAGTGAAGGATAGTGGTTCCTAGCTAATAGGAATACATGATCTGTCACTACTAATCTGTTTACACACACACTTCCCTGTTCTGCCTCTCATGCTCGTGAACACTCATGGCTGGCAGTCATCACGAATGTCGGCCACGGGCATCGGCACCCCCGCAGTGCAGCGGGCACGTGCGCGCCTGCAATCCCGATCCCGCGAGCCGACGTATAGCTACGATGGTTCGCGAGATCGTGCCGACCTGTCGCAGTAAAATGACGCCAGCTCATCGGCAAGCGGTTAAGAACATGTTAAATAACAGCATCAACTGGTGTATTTCGATGGGCAGCAAATATAAAATAACTAAAGCCAAACATGGGAAGGTATGTGGATGTGGTGTGTCTGGGCGTCGCCAAAGCATTTGATACAGCATCCCATGAATGCTTAATTTAGAAACTGAAGTTTGTTGGCATTGACAATAGTGTATGTACATGGATAGAAAACAGGTTACAGGACCATGTTCAAAGGGTGGTGATAAATAGTGTATCTTTTGATTGGTTTGGATTTGAGAGTGGGGTACCCCACGGCTCTGTCCTGAAACCAATTCTGCTTAAATTGTAAGCAAACAAGGTTGGAAGAAATAGTTCAATCTTGGTGTTTGCTCATCATAAAAAGCTAAGTGGTGTAAAAACCTTCCAACAGGCTATAGAAACTTTACAGGACTTTTGAGGCTCGGTTTCCACTAGCGGGCCTTTTCATGTGACTTGGGACTGCAAAGTCGCATGACAAGTCATACCCCATGATTTCCAATGGGTAACGTTCATATCTGTGTGACTTCAAAGTAGCCCCTGCACTACTTTGGTCCCACTTTGATGTGACTTGAGGTCCATAGACCTCAAGAATGCACAGGTATTTTTTCAAGTCGCATCAAAATCGTGGCAAAAAATTGCAGCAAAATTGCGCGACATTCAGGCCGCAATAGTGGAAACCTAGCCAAATACTAATAAATGTAAGGTAATGCATTTGGGGACTAAAAATATGAATGTGAGTTACACGATAGAGGGAGAACCTCTGGGGGAATCCAAAATGGAAATAGGTCTGAGGGTAATAGTAGAACACAAGCTTGACAATAGCACGCAATGCCGAGCTGCAGAAAGCAAAGCTAGCAGACTATTATCATGCATTAAAAAGGGTAGCAACGCAAGAGCTTATAAACAGGCTGGAGGACCTCAGCGGAACAGCTCCAAACATTTAACCTTTTCTCCCTGAGAAGAGATACTTAAGAGGAGATATGATAACAGTATACAAATATCTAAATGTGATTCTAGCACAGGGAGAAAAGTATTCAGCCTCAAGTATCTTAAGACATGTGGCCACTTATTGAGGCTGGATGAGAAGTGGTTCAACCTTAAGCTCAGCAGAGGGTTCTTTACTGTTAGAGCTGTAGGGATGTGGAACTCCCTTCCACAATCAGTGGTGTCAGCAAGGCGTGTGGGTATGTAAGCGAACGCAATCTATAGGGATATGGGAAATGGTAAAGATCTAAATACATACACACTTGTACACTCACGCAGGTTAAACTGGATGGACTGATGTCTTTATTCAACCCACTGACTATGTAATTTAAAAAAAAAAAAAGCCTTTATTATTGCTTTAATTTGTGTGTCATGCTGTTCTACTTGCAACTGGGAGCAGTCAGTGGTTAGAATATATAGTTTGTCATGGTATTCATTGAAACCAAACAATCAAAAACTGGACCTGGCGGACATTTCATGCGCCCATTTAGAAGTATATAAAAACACTCATATTTTTAATCATGTCTATATAAAAAAAAACAGCAATAAAATTAAAGCACATTCACATGTGGCATTGAGGAACTCATCCGGGGCAATATGTTGCACTCCCAGTATACAACGTCATAGGTACATACAAAAAATATAATATTCATCAAATGCACTTAGTATTCAAAAGTAACTTATATTACACATATATAACATATCAAATAGGGGTGGGACTAGCCCTTAACTCGATGCATTTCACAGAATAAAGTTCTGCTCCTTCAGAAGGCCGGATGAGGTTATGATCTGAATTGAAACGTTACTAGATCTACTGATTACCAACAATACAGACCTCATCATGGATGTGGAAATACGAGGAAATTTAGGAAACAGCAATCACAAGTTAGTTGGCTTCAGTATTAATCACACAAATAGGAAACATAAGGGAACTACAAAGACACTGAATTTCAAAAGAGCCCACTTCCCTAAACTACGAACCTTGCTAGAAGATATAAATTGGGATAAAACCTTAGGAATAAAGAACACGAAGGAGAGATGGGTTTGCTTTAAGAGCATATTAAATAAGGGCATCAGCCAGTGCATCCCATTGGGTAATAAATTTAAAATAGCAAACAAAAGTCCTGGATGGCTTAACGCCAATGTAAAAATGCATATAAAAAGCAAAAGCGAAGGCCTTCAAAAAATGCAAGGTTGAGGGATCATCATCAGCATTCAAACTTTATAAAGAATGCAACAAGAAATGTAATGCCGCGTACATGCGACCGGACTTCGGCAGAAAAGGTCCGATGGAACTAATCTGTCGGACATTCCGATCATGTGTGGGCTTCATCTGACCTTTTCTGTCGAAAAATCTGAAGGACCTTAGAAATAGAACATGTTTCAAATCTTTCCGACTGACTCAATTCCTATTGAAAAAAACAGTTGTATGCTAGTCCGACGGAACGAAAACGACGCAAGGGCAGCTATTGGCTACTGGCTATTGAACTTCCTCTACTAGTCCGGTCGTACGTCATCACGTTGAAACGATCGGACTTTGGTGGGATCATGTGTAGGCAATTCCATTTAGTCAGAACTCCGTTGAAAAGTCCTTCGGAGTTTAGTCTGATGAGAAGTCCGCTCGTGTGCATGCGGCATAAGGGTGCAATTAGGGCGGCTAAGGTAGAACACGAAAGACATATAGCGGAGGAGAGCAAAATGAATCCCAAGAAATTCTTTAAGTATGTAAACAGTAAAAAAGGGAGGACAGACCATATTGGCCCCATAAAGAATGAGGAAGGACATCTGGTTACAAAGGATGGGGAGATAGCGAAGGTATTGAATTTATTCTTCTCCTCAGTCTTCACAAGGGAATCGAGGGGGGGGGGGGTTCAGTAACTAAAACTGCAGTGTTCGTTCTCATAATACATCACAGGAAGCACCCTCATGGCTAACAGAGGACAGAATTAGAATTAGACTTGGGAAACTTAACATTAATCACTGGGACCGGATGGCTTGCACCCGAAGGTACCTAGGGAACTCAGTCAAGTAATTGCGAGATCATTGTTCCTAATTTTTACTGACAGTCTACTGACTGGAATGGTACCAGCGGATTGGAGAAAAGCCAACTTAGCACCAATGTTTAAAAAGGGCCCAAAATACATCCCTGGGAATTACAGACCAGTTAGCCTAACATCAATAGTATGCAAGCTCTTGGAGGGGATGATAAGGGACTATATACAAGATTTTAGTAATGAAAACGGTATCATTAGCAGTAATTAGCATTAATTCATGAAGAATCGTTCTTGCCAGACCAATCAATTTCGAATTACCTTCTACGAGGAGGTGAGTTGCCATCTAGATAAAGGAAGGCCCTTAGACATGGTGTATCTGGATTTTACAACAAGGAGAGAAGCGCCTCTGAAAGTAGATGTTTAAAAACACTTAGGCATACAGTTTATGCACTAACATTTTGAAGAAGTATTATGAGCATTTCAGTCCCAAAAAGACTAGGTGGCCGCTCCTCCTGACTGCTCTCTCCGTCCGTGTTGCTCCAATGCTGTCTGGGAGAGTGTCACTGCATGCGGATGGATGCCAGCTGCTGTGGAGGAACTCTGTGATCAAAACGAAGCCTGGAACTCAGGGCAGGGATGGCAGCAGGGAGATGGCGTCACCAATAGTGGACGCGTTTCATGAGCATGCGTGCTGAGATCGTACCGCAAGCCACGCTCCTTTTTCAACACAGCAGCCGGCATCCATCTGCATGGAGCGACACTCTCCCAGACAGCACCAGAGCAACAAGGATGGAGGGAGCAGTCAGCAGGAGCGGCCACCTAGACTTTTTGGGACTGAAATGCTCATAATACTTCTTCAAAATGTGGGTGCATAAACTATGCCTATTAAAATGTTTTTAAACGTCTACTCTTAGAGGCGCTTCTCTCCTTGTTGTTTTCTCTACAGTTTTGGAACCTGGTTTCTGTTCTCCTATGACAGCAGCCCTAAGAGTCCCTGGACATTATTCCCTTGCTTTCCCTATATATTATACCTTCCTTAAATGATTTCCATGAGACTATGTATTTTATGACATAAGTGTTGTAAATTGGGAGATACATGAGCCTTAGCTCTTGCGCATACACATGTATTTTTTGTATCTGGATTTTGCAAAAGCCTTTGACACAGTTCCCCATAAACGTTTACTGTACAAAATAAGGTCCGTTGCCATGGACCATAGGGTGAGTACATAGATTGAAAACTGGCTACAAGGGCGAGTTCAGAGGTTGGTGATAAATGGGGAATAATCGGAATGGTCAGGGGTGGGTAGTGGGGTCCCACGGTGTTCTGTGCTGGGACCAATCCTATTTAATTTGTTCATAAACGACCTGGAGGATGGGGTAAACAGTTCAATCTCTGTATTTTCAGATCATACCAAGCTAAGCAGTGCAATAACGTCTCTGCAGAATGTGGAAACCTTGCAAGAAGATCTGAACAAATTAATGGGGTGGGCAACTACATAGCAAATGATGGTTAATGTAGAAAAATGTAAAATAATGCATTTGGGTGGCAAAAATATGAATGCAATCTATACAATAGTGGGAGAACCTCTGGGGGAATCTAGGATGGAAAGGGACCTGGGGGTCCTAGGCTGAGCAATGGCATGCAATGCCAAGCTGCTGGTAACAAAACAAACAGAATATTGGCATGCATTAAAAAAGCGGTCAACTCCAGGAATAAAGCGATAACTCTCCCACTCTACAGGACTCTGGTCCGGCCGCACCTGGAGTATGCTGTCAAATTCTGGGCACCAGTCCTCAGGAAGGATGTACCTTGAAATAGAGCGAGTACAAAGGAGGGCAACAAAGCTAATAAAGGGTCTGGAGGACATTAGTTATGAAGAAAGGTTGCGAGCACTGAACTTATTCTCTCTGCAGAAGAGACACTTGAGAGGGGCTATGATTTCAGATTACAAATACCATACTGGTGACCCAACAATAGGGATAACACTTTTTTGCGGACGGGAGTTTAACAACATACGTGGCCACTCAATAAAATGAGAAGAAAAGAGGTTTAACCTTAAACTACGTAGAGGGTTCTTTACTGTAAGAGTGGCAAGGATGTGGAATTCCCTTCCACAGGCGGTGGTCTCAGCGGGGGGGGGGGCATTGATAGTTTAAAAAAACTATTAGATAAGCACCTGAACAACCGCAACATACAGGGATATTGTCAGAAACCATGAACCAGACCGAGACAGAAGTACAGTTAAATCACACTTGTTTATTAATAAAAATAAAAAGGTAAATAGAGTAAGCTTAGTCCAGTAACCAGATCCGGTAGTCAGCCAAGCCAGAAGTCAGGGATCCAAGTGGAGGAACAGCAATCAGGATAAGGAGCCAGAAGGGATGTCAGCAAGCCAGTCTTTAAACCGGAACGCAGGAAATGGTTTCTTGTGATGTGACCAAGGCGAAGGCAGGAAATAAGTGAGCTGGATGTCTTTAAGTAGGAGGGACTGACGAGCAGATCCACAACAGCTGATTAACTGTGGAGAGAGAAGAGAGCTGGCAATTAGCCGACAGCTGAGCGGCCAGCTCAGAGAAAGAAGGGCCGAGCCAGCCCTGACAGATATACAACGTAATAGCGACATATAATCACACACATAGGTTGCACTTGATGGACTAGCACAACATATGTAGAACCATTCCATACATGTCAGACATATATGAGCATGTCGAAGGCCCCAACTGTAGATTACATACATGTAGTCGAGTAAGTGTGCTAAAATGTTAGAGGTCACATTATCAAATGGTCTACCAGGCGAGTGCTGAGTCCGTCCAGATGGAATAAGGAAGGGCACGACAGGAAACCAATAATAATATATAGATTGTATCTGAATACACTGTCTGGAAGCAAAAATATTACACATCAGCAAAAACATACCTATATGGTGGTCCTTCCACACAGATAATGATACCCAAGATTAGACTATGGCCAATAAGGAAACATGGCTACCTAAGGGCATATACGCTTATGTTGGAAAATGGAGGCCGTCCATTATCGCACAAGCATTATATATGACAAGGGATGTAGTAACCGGATAGGCTAAACGCTTCATTACTCAATGGGGGCAATATCTGCATAATAAAAAACACAAAAGTCACCAAAAAGTTTCCATGCATTAATCACAAGAGGCACTACAACTGGAAAAAGGGAGAGATTAAGATACTAACCCCCAGAACAACAATGGTATCCAAGATAATGTCCTTTTAGTACCCAATATTCCTCAGTTCTAATTGTTAGTGATGGTGGCATACTCCCTGGAATCAGGGGTGGTCCTGTTCCCTCCACCTTCCAATTTTACGAAAAGGTGTGTGATAATGACAAATCTCTCTATACAAGGAGATCTGTATAATACAAAGCACAGAGGTAACCTTAAAATTTCCACTTTTTAATTACAGTAGGTTCCACAATCAAAAATGGACTAAAATACTGACCCCTAGAGCAAAGGTGGCATCCAAAGCTTTGTTACCTGATAATCCACAGTTCACGCTGTCACATTAGCCAGGTCTTGTACATTCGGCCCTGGCCCACCAAGCAAATGCTGGTGTGCCTTATGGCCAGTCTGGCCTGGTAATGTATCTGTCTGAGCAAGTTTGAGATGCATTTACTATTCAGTTGTTTTTTGAACAGATACTGTTTTTTTTTTTTTTTTTCTTTAGCTGAGACTCAAGTTTGTTTAGTACAGTATTCTTTTTAAAGACTGTGGGCCTTCAGCACAAAGTGTGGGTATATGTCTGGGGTCTGGGGTGGTGTTAGTGAAACCCAATGTCCATAAGTCAAACTAACCAATACCCTGGGATGGCCTAATTGTGGGTTAATGGAAGAACATGGGGAAAGGGAGCTCCCAGCATGCTGGATGAAAGGAAATTAAGTACAGTCCTTAACATATTAAACAGAGGTGGATCCCATTGCTCCCAGTATGACATACAGTATAGTGATCATAAGGTAAAGGTGTTCATGGACCCTGTCGGGAATTATAAACTGGGAAGGTAAAGGAGATAACTTTCCTTGGAATGCTCTCTGAAATTGAACTGAGTGGGGCTGGTGACCAAAATATGGACTTTAAATGATTTGTAGTTATAACAAATATAGTAAGGTCAGAAAATCCTACTTTCTTTCATAGACACAATGCAGTCAGAAAAGCAAGTAAAATCTGCAAACTGTAATCAGAGGAGAAAGGTGGGTTCATAGGCTTGCCAACCTAGTGCCATCTTACAGTAGGTGTTAGGTGTACAGTACATTTACTGTGGGCGCAGCAAAAGTTGCACCAGTCTGGCAAATCTCAATAACGCAATCTAGGTGTTTATACCGATGTTATGTATGTTAGGGGAAAACAAATAACATTCCAAACAACATCACAGGAAAACGGAATATCCGATTTCTATTACCTTCCTCTCCTCTCCTCTGATTGACAGGTTGCTATAACAATGGGACAAAATTTTCGCCAACGCCAACATTGCTATGGCAACCTGTCAGGAAGAAGGATGGCCTCGAGATCGAGAGGTGCATGCTGGGTAGCCAGCTGCACAGATAACCAGGAAATGAACACAGAAGGGCTTCAGATGCCCACAGCTAAAATAGAACCTGCCTGCTTCCGAGATCTGTGAGAAACAAACTTTTTCAAGAAAGTAAAATCGCAAAAAATATATGTTAGAAATGTTCATTTACAGGTTCTAAAAATTACAGATCAGTGTTTAAAAAAAAAACATTTGGGGGACTGGAACTCCGCTTTAAGTAGCTGCCATCTACTAAATATGGTCACCAGGTATATAAGGGAAATGGGAACTCTGCCAGGGAGGTAGTGTATGCAAAACAAAAAACCTAAAAATAAAAAAATTCTTCGCTCGTGGTACAGTTGCTGTTACTTGTCTCTTGGAGAACGGGTGTGCATCTGGAACCTGGGGGAAGCAATTCACTCGTCAGCCTTGCTGGTCCAGGTGCTTTTGGCAGTAGTCAGCCTTCGGGGTTCTGAAGTGGAATGTTGATCTCCACTTGATACTGTGAAAAGTAGCTGTGTTCACGGTGGTTTCGGACGATTCTCCCTGATCCTGCGGGGTTGTGGTGTTTCAAGTAGAGGAAGAATGTCAGTTGGGGTCCATACCACAAAGACCTCCCTGTCCTTTAGATGATGAGGTGGAGCAGACAGCCCCATGGCTGGAAGTTTGTCTAATAAAGACTGAAAAACGGCACATCTCCGTAGGATGTTCCTGGAGAGGTCTGACAAAATCTGTAGTGGTGCCCAACTCATGTTTATTTTATTTACCTGTAGTTCAGATACTTATGAGGTGTTGGTAGCAAATGAATATTATACTGGATCTTTTCAGTTTGTAGAATACAACTTGGAAGTGCCGTCCTTACTATGCAAATCTTTTAGGCTTGTAAACCTTCTTTATTTAAAAAAAAAACAAAAAAAAAAACATCATCATCATGACTAGGTAGTACTTAGACTCAGTCTGCTAACTTTTGTGATTTCAGACAGTGACTATTTCAAATCCCAAGCGTTGAAGAATGCAGAGGAGGCTTTTAGGATACACCAGGCACAGGTGAGATTCCTATTGCTTTTGTTCATGGGTGGTCTTTTTTTGTTAACTAGTTTAATTTATTGTTATGTTTTAGGAAACTATTATTTTCTTTTTTTTAGGGTAAGCAGTCATGATTCCTATTTTAATGTTTTTCTTTCGAAAAATTGCTACTTTAGCTGATGCACTCTGCAGAGCAGTCATCACGAGGAGGCAATATGTATAGATGATATCATTTAATTAGCTGTCACGTTTTCTTACTTATAAGTGGAATTTGTTATTAGCTTTAATTGCATATATGAATTTTATTGTGTTTTTTTTATAGTGGATCTTCACTCACATATAAGACATAAAATAATCTCAACCCTCGCTGTTGTACATTTAGTTTTTTTTTGGTAACAAGTACCTTTTTTACAGCAGGTAATTACTACCATTTTCTTATTCCTTGCCTAGGCAAGGGTAATGTCCCCCTTCCCCAACAGCCTCCTGGGATGCATATCACACATCCTAAGAGGCTACAGAACCAGTCTCCCTGTGCCCCTTGATCTGGCACATGTGTAGTAGGGGGCTGGCTGTGACTGATCAGGAAGTCAGAGTTGGCTCCTGAACCCAAGATGGTGGCACAGAACTGAAGACTTCGGGTTCTTGAAGGCTAGTGCTGGACTCAATGGGCTTATAAGTACATGTTTTTAAAAGTCAGCAGCTACAGTAATTGTAGCTGCAGACTTAATTTTTTTCAATACAGAGTGAAGTTCCTCTTTAAGCCTTATTATTCAGTTTACAAGAGCTTGAAGATCATAAGTCACCCAGCACTTATTTTGAGACATATACTACTTTCTAGACCAGATCGTTTGATGAAGATGCCAAGGAAAGCAGAGCAGCAGCTTTACGGGTGGCTCAATCAAGCTTTGGAGAGAGTTACAGTCTGGCTAATCCCTCAATAAGAGCAGGGGAGGATATACCCCAGCCCACAATTTTCAGTGGGAAACTTAAAGGCTACCAACTTAAAGGCATGAATTGGCTGGCAAATCTTTATGAACAGGTGAGTTAAAATCACTGATTGTGTAATGAATTGTGAATAATTCCATTGTACTCATTATTTAAGGGATTCAATTGTGTTTTATTGTATGTAATGCTTGTTGAAGCATTTTGTATGTTATGCTTGTTATTCAAGGAACAACAAAAAGTACATTAAAATGCCACTTGATTTCATAATTTCAGATGGAGTTTAGTAAACTTTCACTGAGATT
The DNA here is from genome assembly GCA_037952835.1 of Lithobates septentrionalis. Taxonomy (NCBI): domain Eukaryota; kingdom Metazoa; phylum Chordata; class Amphibia; order Anura; family Ranidae; genus Lithobates; species Lithobates septentrionalis. The sequence continues at coordinate 769,481 of JBBDGP010000965.1, forward strand.
TGTATAACAACTTTTTAAACAAATGTATCTAAAGCCCATTTTTTGACGGGCTGTGTTCTGGTAAAATTCACTCTCCCTTCTAAATGATCATTGTAACTAGGACTGAAAATTAGGGAAAATCCAACATATTCGGTTGTCACTTATATACGGATATTGGCAAAATCTTCTGTTGGTGACAGTAAGGAGGAGATTTACTAAATCTGGAGAGCGCAAAATCTGTTGCAGCTGTGCATGGTAGCCAATCAACTTATTTTCTTCAGCTTGTTCAATTAGGCTTTGACAAAAAAAAAACTGACAGCTGACTGGTTTCTGTGCAGAGATGCACCAGATTTTGCACTCTCCAGTTTTAGTAAGGCTGGGTTCACACTGGTCCGACAAACGCTCCGACATTGGGAGCTCATGTCGCATGACGTGTGAAATTCAATGTTTCCCTATGGGAGCAGTCCTAACTGGTCCGACAAGTCGTTCAGACTTTAGAAATGCTACCTGTACTACTTTGGTCTGACTCTGATCCTACTTCAGCCCATTGACTATCATTGAATTTGGATCAAAGTCAGATCGCCGTCTCGCATGATCCGACTTCGGCATGCGACTTGTGCTCAGATGATCTTGAGGGGGAACTCCGCGCCAAATTTTAAATAAAAAACCGGCATGGGTTCCCCCTCCAAGAGCATACTAGGCCCTTGGGTCTGGTATGGATCTTAGGGGAACCCCTATGCCGAAAAAATGGCGTGGGGGTTCCCCCCAAATCCACACCAGACCCTTATCCAAGCACGCAGCCCGACCAGTCAGGAATGGGGGTGGGGCCAAGCGAGCACCCCCCTCCCTCCTGAACCGTACCAGGCCGCATGCCCTCAACATGGGGGGGTGGGTGTTTTGGGGCAGGGGGGGCGCCCTGCAGCCCCCCCACCCTAAAGCACCTTGTCCCCATGTTGAGGACAAGGGCCTCTACCTGACAACCCTGGCCGTTGGTTGTCAGGGTCTGCGTGTGGGGGGCTTATCGAAATCCGGGAGCCCCCTTTAATAAGGGGGCCCCCAGATCCTGGCCCCCCACCCTTTGTGAATGAGTATGGGGCACATCGTACCCCTACCCATTCACCTAGGGAAAAAGTGTCAATGAAAAAACACAGTACACAGGTTTTTAAAGTAATTTATTAGGCAGCTCCGGGGTCTTCTTCCGACTTTGTGGGTCTTCTTCCGACTTCGGGGGTCTCTCCGGCGTCTCCTCCCGGTGTTCTGATCTTCTGCCGGCTCCTCCGCTATCTTCTGCAGCTCTTTTGCTAGTGGTGGCCCGGACTTCTGCCTTCTTGTCTTCTGCCTTCTTGTCTTCTTCCCTCTTCTCTTCTTCCGATGTTGACACAACGCTCTCTCCAGCTGGAATGCTCTCTGAGCGCTCCGCAATGGACTTATATAGGTCAGTGACCTCGCCCCCTTATAAGGTTACAGTCCTGGGGCATGCTGGGACTGTGCCGTCATAAGAGGGCGTGGTCAACATCACCCGATGACCATGCCCCCTTATGGCGGCACAGAAGAAGACCCGGAGCTGCCTAATAAATTACTTTAAAAACCTGTGTACTGTGTTTTTTCATTGACACTTTTTTCCCTAGGTGAATGGGTAGAGGTACCCCATACTCATTCACATAGGGTGGGTGGCTGGGATCTGGGGGCCCCCTTATTAAAGGGAGCTCCCAGATTCCGATAAGCCCCCTGCCCGCAGACCCCGACAACAAACGGCCAGGGTTGTTGGGAAGAGGCCCTTGTCCTCATCAACATGGGGACAAGGTGCTTTGGGGTGGGGGGGCCGCAGGGCGCCCCCCTGACCCGAAGCACCCCCCCCCATGTTGAGGGCATGTGGCCTGGTACGGTCCAGGAGGGGGGGGGCGCTCGCTCGTCCCCACCCCCATTCCTGACCGGCCGGGCTGCGTGCTCGGAAAAGGGTCTGGCTTTGGAGGGAACCACCATGCCGTTTTTTCGGAGTAGGGGGTTCCCCTTAAGATCCATACCAGACCCAAGGACCTGGTATGCTCTTGGAGGGGGAACCCATGCCGGTTTTTTATTTAAAATTTGGCGCGGAGCTCCCCCTCAAGATCATCTGAGCACAAGTCGCATGCCGAAGTCGGATCATGCAAGACGGCGATCCGTCTTTGATCTGACTTCAGTGATAGTCAATGGGCTGAGGTAGGATCAAAGTCGGACCAAAGTAGTACAGGAAGCATTTCTAAAGTCGGAACGACTTGTGTCGGACCAGTTAGGACGGCTCCCATAGGGAAACATTGAAATTCACACGTCATGCGACATGAGCTTCCAATGTCGGAGTGTTTGTCGGACCAGTGTGAACCAGCCTAAGGCTGAGTTCACACTATACTACACGACAGTAGTACGACTTTTAGGCTGGGTTCACACTGGTGCGACACGACAGCCGTCCTACTTTGGATCCGACTTTGCCCTGCGGCATGAAGCCGGCATGTGTCCGACTTTCAATGAACGGGGATCCGACTTGGATCCCCGTCAATGCCCGGCACTGTGTTTGGTATGAATCTTTAGGGGGAACTCCGCGCCAAATTTTAAATAAAAAACCGGCATGGGTTCCCCCTCCAAGAGCATACCAGGCCCTTGGGTATGGTATGGACCTTAAGGGGAACCCCCTACGCTGAAAAAACGGCGTGGGGGTCCCCCCAAATCCATACCAGACCCTTATCCGAGCACGCAGCCCAGCCGGTCAGGAATGGGGACGGGGACGAGCGAGCGCCCCCCCCCCCCTCCTGAACCGTACCAGGCCGCATGCCCTCAACATGGGGGGTTGGTGCCTTGGGGGAGGGGGGCGCGCTGCGTGCCCCCCCGCCCCAAAGCACTTTGTCCCCATGTTGATGAGGACAAGGGCCTCTTCCCGACAACCCTGGCCGTTGGTTGTCGGGGTCTGCGGGCGGGGAGCTTATCGGACTCCGGGAGCCCCCTTTAATAAGGGGGCCCCCAGATCCCGGCCCCCCACCCTTTGTGAATGAGTATGGGGTACATCGTACCCCTACCCATTCACCTAGGGAAAAAAGTGTCAATAAAAAAACACAGTACACAGGTTTTTAAAGTAATTTATTAGACAGCTCCGGGGTCTTCTTCCGACTTCGGGGTCTCTCCGGCGTTTCCTCCCGGTGTCCTGATCTTCTGCCGGCTCCTCCGCTATCTTCTACAGCTCTATTGCCAGCGGTGGCCCGGACTTCTGCCTTCTGCCTTCTTCTTTTCTTCCAATGTTGACATGACGCTCTCTCCGGCTGGAATGCTCTCTGTGCGCTCTGCTATGGCTTATATAGGCGGTGACCCCGTCCCCTTATGCCGTCACAGTCCCTGGGCATTCTGGGACTGTGACAGCATAAGGGGGCGTGGTCATCGGGTGATGACCACGCCCCCTAAAACGTCACAGTCCCAGCATGCCCAGGGACTGTGACGGCATGAGGGGGCGGGGTCACCACCTATATAAGTCAGAGCGGAGCGCCCAGAGTGCATTCCAGCCGGAGAGAGCGTCGTGTCAACATCAGAAGAAGAGAAGAGGGCAGAAGACCGAAGACCGGGCTCCTCCGCTATAGCAAAAGAGCGGCAAAAGAGCAGAAAATAGCGGAGGAGCCCGGCAGAAGACCCGGAGAGCGCGGAGAAGAACCGGAGAGACCCCCGAAGTCGGAAGAAGACCCCCGGAGCTGTCTAATAAATTACTTTAAAAATCTGTGTAGTGTTTTTTTTTTTAATTGACACTTTCCCTAGGTGAATGGGTAGGGGTACGATGTACCCCATACTCATTCACATAGGGTGGGGGGCCGGGATCTGGGGGCCCCCTTATTAAAGGGGGCTCCCGGATTCCGATAAGCCCCCCGCCCGCAGACCCCGACAACCAACGGCCAGGGTTGTCGGGAAGAGGCCCTTGTCCTCATCAACATGGGGACAGGGTGCTTTGGGGTGGGGGGGCCGCAGTGCGCCCCCTCCCCCAAGGCACCAACCCCCCCATGTTGAGGGCATGCGACCTGGTACGGCTCAGGAGGGGGGGGGGGCGCTCGCTCGTCCCCACCCCCATTCCTGTCCGGCCGGGCTGTGTGCTCGGATAAGGGTCTGGTATGGATTGGGGGGGACCCTCACGCCGTTTTTTCGGCATAGGGGGTTCCCCTCAAGGTCCATACCAGACCCAAGGGCCTGGTATGCTCTTGGAGGGGGAACCCATGCCGGTTTTTTATTTAAAATTTGGTGCGGAGTTCCCCCTCAAGATCATCAGAGCACAAGTCGCGTGCCGAAGTCGGATCATGCGAGACGGCGATCCGACTTTGATCCGACTTCAATGATAGTCAATAGGCTGAAGTAGGATCAAAGTCGGACCAAAGTAGTACAGGGAGCATTTCTAAAGTCGGAACGACTTGTGTCGGACCAGTTAGGACGGCTCCCATAGGGAAACATTGAATTTCACACGTCATGCGACATGAGCTCCCAATGTCGGAGCGTTTGTCGGACCAGTGTGAACCCGGCCTACAGCAGCAGTAAGGCTGGGTTCACACTATACTACACGACAGTAGTACGACTTTCATCCTACTTTTCTCTGCGACATCAGTCCAAAATTGGTCCTACATTGATCCTACATTGGTCCTACATCCATCCGACTTTCATGAACAGGATACTACTTTGATCCGACTTTTCAGATAGTACAATTGTCCTTTAAACCAATCAAAACTAACACACAATGGGAGGGGCTACAGCAGGGGGCAGGAAATAACACAATGTCGGATGCCAAAGTCGGATGGTTAGGACAAGGATCTGACTTTGATCCTATTCAATGATAGTCAATGGGCTGATGTAGGATCAAAGTCGGACCAAAGTAGTGCAGGGAGCATTTCTAAAGTCGGAACGACTTGTGTCAGACCAGTTAGGACGGCTCCCATAGGGAAACATTGAATTTCACACGTCATTAGCTCCCAATGTCGGAGCGTTTGTCGTACCAGTGTGAACGCAACATAAGGCAGGGTTCACACTGGTGTGACACGACAGCCGTCCTACTTTGGATCCGACTTTGCTCTGCGAAATGAAGCCGGCATGCGTCCGACTTTCAATGAACGGGGATCCAACTTGGATCCCCGCCAATGCCCGGCACTGTGTTTGGTATGAATCTTGAGGGGGAACTCCGCGCCAAATTTTAAATAAATCGTCATGGGTTCCCCCTCCAGGGGCATACCAGGCCCTTGGGTCTGGTATGGATCTTAAGGGGAACCCCCTACGCTGAAAAAATGACATGGGGTCCCCCCCAAATCCATACCAGACCCTTATCCGAGCACACAGCCCGGCCGGTCAGGAGTGGGGGTGGGGACGAGCAAGCGCCTCCCCCCCTCCTGAACTGTACCAGGCCGCATGCCCTCAACATGGGGGGTTGGTGCTTTGGGGCGGGGGGCGCCCTGCGCCCCCCCTACCCCAAAGCACCTTGTCCCCATGTTGATGAGGACAAGGGCCTCTTCCCGACAACCCTGGCTGTTGTTTGTCAGGGTCTGCGGATGGGGGGGCCTTTCGGAACCTGGGAGCCCCCTTTAATAGGGGCCCCAAGATCCCGACCCCCCACCCTTTGTGAATGAGTATGGGGTACGTCGTACCCCTACCCATTCACCTAGGGAAAAAAGTGTCAATGAAAAAACACAGTACACAGGTTTTTAAAGTAATTTATTAGGCAGCTCCGGGGTCTTCTTCCGACTTCGGGGGTCTTCTTCCGACTTCGGGGGTCTCTCCAGCGTCTCCTCCCGGTGTCCTGATCTTCTGCCGGCTCCTTCGCTATCTTCTGCAGCTCTTTTGCTAGCGGTGGCCCGGACTTCTGCCTTCTGGTCTTCTTCTGATGTTGACACGACGCTCTCTCCAGCTGGAATGCTCTCTGAGCGCTCTGCAACGGTGACTCCGCCCCCTTATGAGGTCACAGTCTCTGGACATGCTTGGAACGTGCCGTCATAAGGGGACGTGGTCAACATCACCCGGTGATGTTGACCACGTCCACTTATGACGGGACGTTCCCAGCATGCCCAGGGACTGTGACCTCATAAGGGGGCGGGGTCAGCGCCTACATAAGTCCATTGTGGAGCGCTCAGAGAGCATTCCAGCTGGAGAGAGCGTCGTGTCAACATCGGAAGAAGAGAAGAGGGAAGAAGACAAGAAGGCAAAAGGCAGAAGTCCGGGCCACCGCTAGCAAAAGAGCTGCAGAAGATAGCGGAGGAGCCGGCAGAAGATCAGGACACCGGAGAAACCCCCAAAGTTGGAAGGAGACCCCTGAAGTCGGAAGAAGACCCCAGAGCTGCCTAATAACTTACTTTAAAAACCTGTGTACTGTGTTTTTTCATTGACACTTTTTTCCCTAGGTGAATGGGTAGGGGTACGATGTACCCCATACTTATTCACAAAGGGTGGGGGGCCGGGATCTGGGGGCCCCCTTACTAAAAGGGGGCTCCCGGATTCCAATAAGCCCCCCACCCACAGACCATGACAACCAACGGCCAGGGTTGTCGGGAAGAGGCCCTTGTCCTCATCAACATGGGGACAAAGTGCTTTGGGGGGGCGCAAGGTGCCCCCCCTGCCCCAAAGCACCCACCCCCCCATGTTGAGGGCATACGGCCTGGTACGGTTCAGGAGGGGGGGCGCCACTCGCTCGTCCCCACCCCCATTCCTGACCGGCCGGGCTGCGTGCTCGGATAAGGGTCTGGTATGGATTTGGGGGGACCCCCACGCCGTTTTTTCGGCGTAGGGGGTTCTCCTTAAGATCCATAACAGACGCAAGGGCCTGGTATGCTCTTGGAGGGGGAACCCATGCCGGTTTTTTATTTAAAATTTGGTGCGGAGTTCCCCCTCAAGATCATCAGAGCACAAGTCGCGTGCCGAAGTCGGATCATGCGAGACGGCGATCCGACTTTGATCCGACTTCAATGATAGTCAATAGGCTGAAGTAGGATCAAAGTCGGACCAAAGTAGTACAGGGAGCATTTCTAAAGTCGGAACGACTTGTGTCGGACCAGTTAGGACGGCTCCCATAGGGAAACATTGAATTTCACACGTCATGCGACATGAGCTCCTAATGTCGGAGCATTTGTCGGACCAGTGTGAACCCAGCCTAAAAGGAGTTCACCTCACACTGGGATTGTTTTGATTGGTCAAAGGACAAGTCAGACTATCACAAAGTTGGATCAAAGTAGTATCCTGTTCATTCAAGTCGGATGGATGTAGGACCAATGTAGGACTGAAGTAGGACGGATGTCACAGAGTAAAGTAGGATGAAAGTCATCGTGTAGTATCAGGCTGGGTTCACACTGGTGCGACACGACAGCCGTCCTACTTTGGATCCGACTTTGCCCTGCGACTTGGGGCCGACATGTGTCCGACTTTCAATGAACGGGGATCCGACTTGGATCCCCGCCAATGCCCGGCACTGTGTTTGGTATAAATCTTGAGGGGGAACTCTGCGCTAAATTTTGAATAAAAAACCGGCATGGGTTCCCCCTCCAAGAGCATACCAGGCCCTTGGGTCTGGTATGGACCTTAGGGGGAACCCCCTACGCCACAAAAACGGCATGGGGGTCCCCTCCAAATCCATACCAGACCCTTATCCGAGCACGTAGCCCGGACGGTCAGGAATGGGGGTGGGGACGAGTGAGCGCCCCCCCCCCTGAACCGTACCAGGCCGCATGCCCTCAACATGGGGGGGGGTGGGTGCTTTGGGGCGGGGGGGTGCCCTGCGGCCCCCCACCCCAAAGCACCTTGTTCCCATGTTGATGAGGACAAGGACCTCTTCCCGACAACCCTGGCCGTTGGTTGTCGGGGTCTGCGGGCGGGGGGCTTATCGGAATCCGGGAGCCTCCTTTAATAAGGGGGCCCCCGGATCCCAGCCCCCCACCCTTTGTGAATGAGTATGGGGTACATCGTACCCCTACCCATTCACCTAGGGAAAAAAGTGTCAATGAAAAAACACAGTACACAGGTTTTTAAAGTAATTTATTAGGCAGCTCCGGAGTCTTCCGACTTCGGGGGTCTCTCCGGCATCTCCTCCCGGTGTCCTGATCTTCTGCCGGCTCCTCTGCTATCTTCTGCAGCTCTTTTCCTAGCGGTGGCCCGGACTTCTGCCTTCTGCCCTCTTCTCTTCTTCCGATGTTGACACGACGCTCTCTCCAGCTGGAATGCTCTCTGAGCGCTCCGCAATGGACTTATATAGGCGGTGACTCCGCCCCCTTATGAGGTCACTGTCCCGGGGCATGCTGGGACTGTGCCGTCATAAGGGGGCATGGTCAACATCACCCGGAGACCAGGGACTGTGCCCAGGGACTGTGACAGCATATGGGGGCGGGGTCACCGCCTACATAAGTCACATCGGCGCGCTCAGAGAGCATTCCAGCTGGAGAGAGCGTCAACATCGGAAGAAGAGAAGAGGGAAGAAGACAAGAAGGCAGAAGTCCGGGCCGCCGCTAGCAAAAGAGCGACAAAAGAGCAGAAGATAGCGAAGGAGCCCTGCAGAAGACCCGGAGAGCGCGGAGAAGAACCGGAGAGACCCCCGAAGTCGGAAGAAGACCCCCGAAGTCGGAAGAAGACACCCGGAGCTGTCTAATAAATTACTTTAGAAAACCTGTGTAGTGTGTTTTTTTTATTGACACTTTTTCCCTAGGTGAATGGGTAGGGGTACCATGTACCCCATACTCATTCACATAAGGTGGGGGGCTGGGATCTGGGGGCCATCTTATTAAAGGGGGCTCCCGGATTCCGATAAGCCCCCCGCCCGCAGACCCCGACAACCAATGGTCAGGGCTGTCGGGAAGAGGCCCTTGTCCTCATCAACATGGGGATGAGGTGCTTTGGGGTGGGGGGCCCGCAGGGCGCCCCCACTGCCCCAAAGCACCCACCTCCCCATGTTGAGGGCATGCGGCCTGGTACGGTTCAGGAGGGGGGGGGGGCGCTCGCTTGTCCCCACCCCCATTCCTGACCGGCCGGGCTGCGTGCTCGGATAAGGGTCTGGTATGGATTTGGAGGGGACCCCCACGCCGTTTTTGCGGCGTAGGGGGTTCCCCTTAAGGTCCATACCAGACCCAAGGGCCTGGTATGCTCTTGGAGGGGGAACCCATGCCGGTTTTTTATTTAAAATTTGGCGCGGACTTCCCCCTCAAGATCATCTGAGCACAAGTCGCATGCCGAAGTCGGATCAAGCGAGACGGCGATCCGACTTTGATCCGACTTCAATGATAGTCAATGAGCTGAAGTAGGATCAAAGTCGGACCAAAGTAGTACAGGGAGCATTTCTAAAGTCGGAACGACTTGTGTCGGACCAGTTAGGACGGCTCCCATAGGGAAACATTGAATTTCACACGTCATGCGGCATGAGCTCCCAATGTGGGAGCGTTTGTCGGACCAGTGTGAACCCAGCCTAAGGCTCGATTTACAGCTAAACCGGCCGCGTATCGCACAGCAATGCTGTCCGGCCCTGTTCTCCGTTTCAAGGACGAATCAGGGCGGAATCTTTGCCTGAGTGCGGCTCTGAAACGGAGGCAAAGACGCACAGCGTTTCTGTGCAGTGTTTCCTGCAGCCGCCCCGGAGACATGTGAACCAGCTCCATAGAGAGCCGATCACATTCTCCTGCTATGTGAATTGGATGCCGGGAAGCCCACATCCAATTCGCATAGGTGTGAACCCAGCCTAAGAGAGGATTCCTATTCCTTTGGCTCTCCAAAGCAAACCAAAGAAAAAAAGGTTTGACTTTTGATGCACTTTAATATTTCATTATATGTTGAAATGAGTTTCATGTGCTATCTTTGCACAATTCTTTCTCTAACAGACTGCCTCTAGATATGATTGGATCAGTTGCATCACAAGCACAAATCAAGTAGTTAATAGCCATAACATATTTTTGTTCTTTTAGGGTATTAATGGAATCTTGGCTGATGAAATGGGCCTAGGAAAAACTGTGCAGAGCATTGCTCTGTTGGCTCACCTTGCTGAGGTAAGGCTATTTATTTCTTTAAGATTATGTTTCAGTTGTTGAACCATTAGTAAAAGTAAAAATAATAATATAGATAAGGAAGCAGTTGGGCTCATTTTACACAGTCATGTCACAATAAATTCCTCATACCAGTTTACCAAATGTCTACCAAATAACAAATATTTTTCATTCATTGAGGGACACAGGGTTCAAATTGGGTTATTCTGCTGCCTAGAGGAGAATTTGGACACTGGCAAAAAAAAAAACCAGCCTGCTATATCCTCAGCAACAGCTTTGATGTCCATGCCTGGGCCCCACTGGATTGGATGATTGCAGTGCCTGCCTGGAATGTAACCATCTGGCATTATGTTCCGCATTGTGGCACTTTCCAGACTTTAGTGTACTTTGTTAGTTAGTGGTGGAACATTTTTCAGGTCCAGAATGAAGGCACAGACTCCCAGAGACTGAAGACTTACTTTGTGAGAAATCTCTGCAGCCTGGTTCCCACCATTCAGCATGAGGTAGCACCTGTCTTGGTCTTTGAAGCTCTTACTTTTACATTGAGTATTGTAAAGGTATATATCCTCCCTCCCTTTCCTTTTATGCAACTGGATGATATTTTTACTGCAATAGTCTCTGTAGAGGAAGGTACCCTGCTGATAATGGGTGATTTTAACACGGTTATAGATTCTGATCCGGATATGTGAGGGTGTGTATCGGGCATTCTACCCTCTAAGGTATGGTTCCAGAGCTATGATCTCATTGATGTGTGGTGACAGAGGAACCAGGGAGTGGGGGTATTTTCCTGTCACTCAGGGAGGGCTCATACATTCTCATGCATAGATATGGTACTGTCCACTGTAGATAGTTGCGTCTGATTGAGGATGTGAGGTACTTACCGATGGCTATCTCCCATAATTCCCTCATGGAAGGTAATCTTGATTTAGGATATCAGTCTGGGATTAAGTACAGAAAAATGGATGCCCAATAGATTTGAAGATTATGTAAATTAGGTTGACAGCTGGCGATAACTCACTCTTGGGCTAAAAATAATATGGATACATCACTACTTACACAGAATTTTACCAGAATTCCCGAGGAAAAAGTAGTGTATATGGAAGATCAGGTAACAGTGGCGGAGCATCTTTACGTGCATGATCCCTCCACTACAAATTACTGGCAAAGATTGTCAGGAATACCTACGTTCTTATCCATTGCTCCTCATTGAGCGAGCCTGTAAACAGCAATTTATGCAGTGTAGGCAGCAATTTGAATACTGTGATTAAAATGACCGCCTGCAGGCTTATCTGGTTCGGCCTGCCTATAACCCAATATCTATAACCAGCATTTGGACACCACGGGGTTCTGTAGTAAGTGATACACCAAATGCCACGTCTACTTTTGTACAATTCAATCCTTGTATATGTCTCAAGGACCTTTTACAGACACTGCTATGCACTCTTATTTGTCTTCTTTTGAACTTCCTTAATTGAGAAGGGAATATAGGGAGTTGTTGAAAAAAGATATGAAGGGGATTGAGACTGCTATTTCTTTCTCGAACATCACGGGACACAGAGCCACAGTAATTACTGATGGGTTATATAGGTATCACTCTTGATTGGACACTGGCACACCCTATCAGGAAGTTCAACCCCCTATATAATCCCTCCCCGTTGCAGGGATACCTCAGTTTTTACACCAGTGTCTTAGGTGATGGACGTGTAAAGATGTCCTGTGCTGAGCTCCAAAGGGAATATCCTATATCCTATACTGGGGCAAGCCAGGCGAACCAGATCCATTCAAAGTGTCTTTTCATGGCCGAATTGAATTGTAACCGGGCCTCGTATCCGAAGAAACGAGGTTTTACCCGTAACGCTTCTCTTTTTAGAGAGCTGGACCCCGCAGATCAGAAAATGGCTTTAAACTTCCTAATTTCTGGCAGGGTGCTTTACGGTCCCAGAACTGTAGGATCCCCCTATCCATAGGGGGCCCCAGTCTCTGACGTTTTTTTCAAACGGAGCCCACCGTGAGAGGTGAAGATTGGGTCTGTGTAAACTGAACCCTGCGGCTGGATAAGGTAAGAGGAGATTCCACAGAATTTTCTAATTCTAGTAGGTTTCTCCTTTAAGGTAAATGCATGCTATGCCTATTGTGACCACCGGGGGCTGCCAAGAGCAGAAACCTTCACATGCTGACTGTCTGTCTCAGTGTTCATCGCTGCACATGTTTTTTCTCAGCGTCTCAGGCCGGCTGCAAAGGTAAGATGGAAGGCCAGCGCGGGAAGCGCTAGTTTTTTTTCAAAACTCAAAGGGGGGGGCGGTAGAGGGGGGGGCGGGTTAGTCAGCACAGGTGCTTAGACTCCCACTCAGGCAGCTGCAGGCTATTAAAGGCACTCTGTACAGGTGCACACAGCCTTTTGAGAGACACAGAGCTGATGGTCGCATCTAAGGTGGGACACAGGCCTTCTCCTAGGCAGCATTTACTGAAGTAACAACAGACTGAGCATTGGGTAGCAAGGCTTTTAGCCAGACTACATCGCTCAGCAGGCAGTGTTCATTTGTATACCTCACACCTTGTTGCTTTGCACTATGGGTAGAAGAGGTTCAAGCACCCCAGGAACCAGAGACACTAGGGGATCTCGTTCAGGTTCTGAGGGCCCCCTGTCAGCAGCATCCTCCCCCCCCTGATGGGCCAGGGACGGCTAGCCAGGGAGAGCCGTTGGGGTCAGGGGCTACACCTGCTTCTGGCACTTCAGCCCCTGTATATATTACACAAGAGGTTTTTTCCTCAACCATTAATGGTCTAGAGGAAAAATTAATGGCCGTGATTAAGTCTTCACTCAGTGGAAGAAAACGCACTAGGCCTTCACCTGTTCCCCAAGACCCTCAGGAAGAGGAGCTCTGGGATAAAGGAGACGAATCCCTTTCAGAGGATCGGGATGGGACGGATGATTCCTCTTCGGAGGAATCAGGTGGAGAGGGACCCTCTGCGACTTCCCAAGAGGAGAAAGTCTTAGTGCAGATCCTCACTGGATTGGTCCGCTCCACATTTAAGTTGCCCATACCTGAAACTGCTAAAGAATTCTCTTCTGCTTTGGGGTCACTGAAACCTTTCCAAGCAGCACATGCTTTTCCTGTTCATACTTTACTTGAAAAGCTCATTTATTCTGAGTGGGATCACCCAGACAAATGTTTTTTTCCGCCGAGAAAGTTTTCAACACTTTATCCGATGGAAGAAAAGTTTATTAAAATGTGGAGAATACCGGCTATTGATGCCGCCATTTCCTCCGTAAATAATAGCCTGACTTGTCCTGTAGACAATGCTCAGATGCTCAGGGATCCTGTAGATAAAAGGATGGAATCCCTATTGAAGGATGTTTTCTCCTTAGCAGGATCAGTGGCTCAACCTGCAGTAGCATCGATTGGAGTCTGTCAATACTTAAGAGACCATGTTGAGCAGGTCATCAAAGTATTACCTGAACAGCAGGCCCAGGGGTTTGCTAACCTTCCAGCGGCCTTATGCTTTGTGGTTGACGCCATTAGAGATTCTATCGTGCAAACCTCCCGTCTTTCACTGGGGTTGGTGCATATACGTAGAATCCTATGGTTGAAAAATTGGTCAGCCGAAGCACCATGTAAGAAGCTACTGGCTGGGTTTCCATTTCGTGGTGCAAGGTTGTTTGGAGAGGACTTGGATAACTATATCAAGAGAATCTCTTGTGGGAAAAGCACTCTCTTACCTGTCAAGAAGAAGAGTAAGCGTCCCTTTTTTCAAACGGACTCTTTCCCCAGCGCCGGGGGCTTCAGCCTCCAGGCAGTCTCGACGGCCGCCTCCATCGGGGTCCAGAGACAAGGGTCAACCCCAGGGACAAAAGAAGTCCTGGGGGAAGAAGCCTACTAGGCAAAACACTAAGACCTCTGCATGAGGGGGCGCCCCCGCTCACTCGAGTGGGGGGAAGACAGCGACAGTTCTCAGAGCTCTGGCAGGAGGATTTCCAGGACAGATGGGTAATCTCCACGGTAACCTTAGGGTACAAGCTGGAGTTTCAGGAATTCCCTTCTCCTCGGTTCCTCAGATCAAGTGTCCCCAGAGACCCAGAGAAGAAGCAGGCGCTCCTTCTAGCGTTAGAGCGACTTTTGTCGCAGGAGGTCATTATGATAGTTCCTGCAAAGGACCAGGGATTGGGCTTCTATTCCAAACTTTTTACGGTCCAAAAGCCAAATGGGGATGTCAGGCCCATTCTGTACTTAAGGGATCTGAACCGATTCCTTCAATCAATCCTTCAATTCAATCCTTCCGCATGGAATCAATTCGAACAGTAGTTCCCACCCTGCAGGGAGGAGAATTTCTGGCATCAATAGACATCAGAGATGCATATCTGCATGTGCCCATTTTTCCTGCTCATCAGAAGTTTCTGTGCTTTGAGGTAGGAGGGCGCCATTTCCAGTTTGTGGCTCTGCCTTTCAGGATAGCCACTGCACCTCGAGTGTTCACAAAGATCTTGGCTCCTCCTCTGGGCAGATTAAGGGCTCAAGGTATAGCTGTCATAGGTAAACAATAGTAAGTATAGTATTCCTGCGCTACCATGCAAAATTGGGAAACTATATGAGGGGGGGATGGACAAGCAGCTTGCACCAAAAAGGGTCCAACCTGGCCCTAAAGAATAACTAGAGTAAAACAAAGAGGGGTGGTGCTGCGCTAGTCCTAATGTAAAGGTATCTAAATAATGTTGAGTATTAATAGAGTGGCATATTGCCTAATGTAGAAGGTGGGTAATAAAGATGAATCATGTGTTGTTAAAAAGTACGCTGCATACGTAGATTAATAAGGAATGAAAGCTACAGGTGAATGGAGTAAATTCACAACTAATACCAGATGCAGACTCTACACCTATGGTGTGAAGAACAATAAAAATGCATGTGGAAGAAACAAGCAAATAAAGCAACTTGAATATAACACATAAAAATAATGTGAGCCGCACTCAAGTACAGGGTACCTCTGAGTGTTAAGAGTAATCACAGTACAGTGATAAATATGCAGAGTGACAACACATAAAAATAAAATAATCAAATATGTAAAACTAAACCACACTTTAGTGCAAGATTACTGTGAGTGTCTTGTGGGATCAAGTAAGAAGTGATGAAATAAAATCAGAAAAGTGAAGGGTAAAAACTGTGCATAAATAATCCGAACTTATGGATACAAGTGTGACTAATCCTTCAGCTGCAGTGCAACCCTTTATATAAATACATTTAAACATAAACAAATATGAATAAAAATAAGAATAACATGGACCGCACTCCAGTGCAGTATAAAAATAATTGTCACCGCCCGGCGGTGATATGCGTCGCCCCAGGCAGCGTCAGATTAGTGCCAGTACCGCTAACACCCACGCACGCAGCATACGCCTCCCTTAGTGGTATAGTATCTGAACGCATCAATATCTGATCCGATCAGATCTATACTAGCGTCCCCAGCAGTTTAGGGTTCCCAAAAACGCAGTGTTAGCGGGATCAGCCCAGATACCTGCTAGCACCTGCATTTTGCCCCTCCGCCTGGCCCAGCCCAGCCCACCCAAGTGCAGTATCGATCAATCACTGTCACTTACAAAACACTAAACGCATAACTGCAGCGTTCGCAGAGTCAGGCCTGATCCCTGCGATCGGTAACAGTTTTTTGGTAGCGTTTTGGTGAACTGGCAAGCGCCAGCGGCCTAGTACACCCCGATCGTAGTCAAACCAGCACTGCAGTAACACTTGGTGACGTGGCGAGTCTCATAAGTGCAGTTCAAGCTAGTGAGGTGGCAAGCACAAGTAGTGTCCCGCTGCCACCAAAAAGACAAACACAGGCCCGTCGTGCCCATAATGCCCTTCCTGCTGCATTCACCAATCCTAATTGGGAACCCACCGCTTCTGCAGCGCCCGTACTTCCCCCATTCACATCCCCAACCAAATGCAGTCGGCTGCATGAGAGGCATTTTCTTTATGTCCTCCCGAGTACCCCTACCCAACGAACCCCTCCAAAAAAAGATGTCGTGTCTGCAGCAAGCGCGGATATAGGCGTGACACCCGCTATTATTGTCCCTCCTGTCCTGACAATCCTGGTCTTTGCATTGGTGAATGTTAGTTGAGTATTAGCGTACAGCATTGCACAGACTAGGCACACTAACACAGGGTTTCCCAAGATGCCATCGCATTTTGAGAGACCCAAACCTGGAACCGGTTACAGTTACAAAAATTACAGGTGATTATATGCCGAAGCATGGGGGCAGCAGGGGCGGAGGAGCGATTTGCTCCTACCTTTTGCGGGAGGATGCCCCCCTGCTTCGGCATATATAAATGGTGCATGTATGCCCATCATTAGAAGTGGGTGGATGAAGGGAGGTATTCTAATGGTGGGCATACCCACCGATCAATCTCTTTTTTTCGTTCAGCCCACAGGCTGCATGAAAAAAAAAGATTACAATATATGCCCAACAAGGACCAGCAACGTACTGGTATGTTGCTGGATTTTGAGTGGTTATACCAGAATGATGCCTGCAGGTTTAGGTATCATCTTGGTATCATTCTTTTCAGCCAGCGGTCGGCTTTCATGTAAAAGCAATCCTAGCGGCTAATTAGCCTCTAGACTGCTTTTACAAGCAGTGGGAGGGAATGCCCCCCCACCATCTTCCATGTTTTTCTCTGGCTCTCCTGTCGCAACAGGAAACCTGAGAATGCAGCCGGTGATTCAGCCAGCTGACCATAGAGCTGATCAGAGACCAGAGTGGCTCCAAACATCTCTATGGCCTAAGAAACCGGAAGCTACGAGCATTTCATGACTTTCGCCGGATGTAAACAGCGCCATTGGGAAATTGGTAAGGCATTTTATCACACCGATCTTGGTGTGGTCAGATGCTTTGAGGGCAGAGGAGAGATCTAGGGTCTAATAGACCCCAATTTTTTCAAAAAAGAGTACCTGTCACTACCTATTGCTATCATAGGGGATATTTACATTACCTGAGATAACAATAAAAATGATTTAAAAAAAAAAAATGAAAGGAACAGTTTAAAAATAAGATAAAAAAGCAAAAAAATAATAAAGAAAAAAAAAAATCACCCCTGTCCCCCCTGCTCTCGCGCTAAGGCGAACGCAAGCGTCGGTCTGGCGTCAAATGTAAACAGCAATTGCACCATGCATGTGAGGTATCACCGCGAAGGTCAGATCGAGGGCAGTATTTTTTGCAGTAGACCTCCTCTGTAAATCTAAAGTGGTAACCTGTAAAGGCTTTTAAAAATGTATTAATTTTGTTGCCACTGCACGTTTGTGCGCAATTTTAAAGCATGTCATGTTTGGTATCCATGTACTCGGCTTAAGATCATCTTTTTTATTCCATCAAACATTTGGGCAATATAGTGTGTTTTAGTGCATTAAAATTTAAAAAAGTGTGTTTTTTCCACAAAAAATGCGTTTGAAAAATCGCTGCGCAAATACCGTGTGAAAAAAAAAAATTAAACACCCACCATTTTAATCTGTAGGGCATTTGCTTTAAAAAAATATATAATGTTTGGTGGTTCAAAGTAATTTTCTTGCAAAAAAAAAAAAAAACTTTTTCATGTAAACAATAAGTGTCAGAAAGGGCTTTGTCTTCAAGTGGTTAGAAGAGTGGGTGATGTGTGACATAAGCTTCTAAATGTTGTGCATAAAATGCCAGGATAGTTCAAACCCCCCCCCCCAAGTGACCCCATTTTGGAAAGTAGACACCCCAAGCTATTTGCTGAGAGTCATGTCGAGTCCATGGAATATTTTATATTGTGACACAAGTTGCGGGAAAGAGACAAATTTTTTTTTTTTTTGCACAAAGTTGTCACTAAATGATATATTGCTCAAACATGCCATGGGGATATGTGAAATTACACCCCAAAATACATTCTGCTGCTTCTCCTGAGTACGGGGATACCACATGTGTGGGACTTTTTGAGAGCCTAGCCGCGCACGGGACCCCGAAAAGCAAGCACCGCCTTCAGGCTTTCTAAGGGCGTAAATTTTTGATTTCACTCTTCACTGCCTATCACAGTTTCGGAGGCCATGGAATGCCCAGGTGGCACAACCCCCCCCCCCAAATGACCCCATTTTGGAAAGTAGACACCCCAAGCTATTTTCTGAGAGGTATAGTGAATATTTTGCAGACCTCACTTTTTGTCACAAAGTTTTGAAAATTGAAAAAAAAAAAAAAAAAATTTCTGGTCTTTCTTCATTTTCAAAACAAATGAGAGCTGCAAAATACTCACCATGCCTCTCAGCAAATAGCTTGGGGTGTCTACTTTCCAAAATGGGGTCATTTGGGGGGTTTTGTGCCATCTTGGCATTTTATGGCCTTCAAAACTGTGATAGGTAGTGAGGAGTGAAATCAAAAATTTATGCCCTTAGAAATCCTGAAGGCGGTGCTTGGTTTTCGGGGCCCCGTAAGCGGCTAGGCTCCCAAAAAGTCCCACACATGTGGTATCCCCGTACTCAGGAGAAGCAGCTGAATGTATTTTGGTGTGCAATTCCACATATGCCCATGGCCTGTGTGAGCAATATATCATTTAATGACAACTTTTTGTAAAATTTTTTTTTTTTTTGTCATTATTCAATCACTTGGGACAAAAAAAAAAATATTCAATGGGTTCAACATGCCTCTCAGCAATTTCCTTGGGGTGTCTACTTTCCAAAATGGGGTCATTTGGGGGGGGTTTGTACTGCCCTGCCATTTTAGCACCTCAAGAAATGACATAGGCAGTCATAAATTAAAAGCTGTGTAAATTCCAGAAAATGTACCCTAGTTTGTAGACGCTATAACTTTTGCGCAAACCAATAAATATACGCTTATTGACATTTTTTTTTACCAAAGACATGTGGCCGAATACATTTTGGCCTAAATGTATGACTAAAATTTAGTTTATTGGATTTTTTTTATAACAAAAAGTAGAAAATATCATTTTTTCTCAAAATTTTCGGTCTTTTTCCGTTTATAGCGCAAAAAATAAAAACGGCAGAGGTGACCAAATACCATCAAAAGAAAGCTCTGTTTGTGGGAAGAAAAGGACGCAAATTTCGTTTGGGTACAGCATTGCATGACCGCGCAATTAGCAGTTAAAGCAACGCAGTGCCGAATTGTAAAAAGTGCTCTGGTCAGGAAGGGGGTAAAATCCTCCGGGGCTGAAGTGGTTAAGAGAGCTGATTCTGGCAGTAAGGACCAAGAAGGGTCCCTCAGTCCGCCTTTGTATGAGGCTACTAGGGAAGATGGTGTCTTCATTCGAAGCAGTTCCCTATGCTCAGTTTCACTCAAGAATGCTGCAACACGGTATTCTGTCTACCTAGAACAAGAAAGTTCAGGCATTAGACTTTCCGATGCACCTGTCGCATGCGGTGCGTCAGAGCCTCAATTGGTGGCTCATACCCGAAAACCTGCAGATGGGGAAATCCTTTCTACCGGTTACCTGGACGGTGGTAACAACAGATGCCAGTCTGTCAGGTTGGGGAGCAGTTCTGGAACAGGCTGCGGTCCAAGGGGTATGGTCCAAGACAGAGAGGACCTTACCCATCAACATTCTGGAGATCCGGGTGATACATCTAGCTCTAAAAGCCTGGACTATCAGGCTACAGGGTTGTCCGGTCAGGATCCAGTCCGACAATGCCACAGCATTGGCTTATGTCAATCATCAGGGAGGCACCCGGAGCCGAGCTGCTCAAAAGGAGGTGAACCAGATCTTAGTCTGGGCAGAGATGCATGTGCCATGCATATCGGCAGTTTTCATCCCGGGAATAGAGAATTGGCAGGCGGACTATCTAAGTCGCCAGCAGTTACTTCCAGGGGAATGGTCTCTGCATCCCGACGTCTTTTGGGCCATATGCCAAAGATGGGGGGTTCCAGATGTAGATCTCTTTGCATCCCGATTCAACAAAAAGATAGACAGATTTGTGGCAAGGACAAAAGATCCTCTTGCATGCGGGACGGATGCGTTGGTGATTCCGTGGCATCAGTTCTCACTGATTTACGCATTCCCGCCTATTCTGCTACTACCACGACTCCTTCGCAGGATCAGGCAGGAAAGGAAGTCGGTACTTCTGGTGGCCCCCGCTTGGCCCAGAAGGACTTGGTATGCAGAAATAGTAAGGATGACAGTAGGTTCCCCGTGGACCCTACCGGTACGCCCAGACCTGTTATCTCAAGGTACAGTGTTCCATCCTGCCTTACAAACGCTAAATTTGACGGTTTGGCTATTGAGACCCACGTTCTGAAGAGTCGTGGGCTCTCAGGTCCTGTCATATCTACCTTGATTAATGCAAGGAAGCCAGCTTCCAGGATGATTTATCATAGAGTCTGGAAAGCTTATATAACCTGGTGTGAATCCAGAGGTTGGCATCCCAGGAAATATGTCATAGGTAGAATTCTTGATTTTCTACAATTAGGATTAGAGATGAAGCTGGCCTTGAGTACCATCAAGGGCCAGGTCTCTGCTTTATCAGTATTATTTCAGCGGCCACTTGCTTTGCATTCTTTGGTCCGAAACTTTATGCAGGGGGTGATGCGTCTTAATCCTCCGGTTAAAGCTCCCCTAAACCCCTGGGACTTGAACTTGGTCCTGGCTGTGTTACAGAAACAGCCTTTTGAACCAATAAGTCAGATTCCTTTGGTCTTGTTGACAAGGAAGTTAATTTTTCTGGTGGCCATCTCTTCTGCTACAAGAGTATCAGAATTAGCAGCTCTTTCCTGTAAGGAGCCTTATTTGATTATACACAAGGATAGAGTGGTACTACGCCCTCATCCTAGTTTCTTACCGAAGGTGGTTTCTGATTTTCATTTAAACCAAGACATTGTTCTACCTTCCTTTTTTCCAGATCCCTGTTCTCTGGAAGAGAGATCTCTACATTCGTTGGATGTAGTAAGAGCAGTTAAGGCCTATCTAGGGGCAACTGCTCAGATCCGCAAGACGGATGTTTTCTTGGTGCTACCAGAGGGTCCCAATAGAGGACAGGCAGCGTCAAAAGCTACCATTTCTAAATGGATTAGACAATTGATCATTCAAGCTTACGGTTTGAAACAGAAGATTCCTCCGTTTCAGATCAGGGCACATTCCACAAGGGCTATTGGTGCTTCTTGGGCAGTGCATCACCGGGCCTCTATGGCTCAAATCTGCAAGGCCGCAACCTGGTCTTCAGTCCAGATTCTATCAGGTGGATGTGAGAAGGCATGAGGATATCGCCTTTGGGCGTAGTGTGCTGCAGGCAGCGGTACAGGGTCCTCAGGTCTGATTGCACCCTACTTGGTCGTGGTTCCCCCCCCCTCAGGTAGCATTGCTCTGGGACATCCCATCAGTAATTACTGTAGCTCTGTGTCCCGTGATGTTCGAGAAAGAAAATAGGATTTTTTAAAACAGCTTACCTGTAAAATCCTTTTCTTTCGAAGGACATCACGGGACACAGAGGTCCCGCCCCTCTTCTAATACACTATATTGCTTGGCTACAAAACTGAGGTATCCCTGCAAGGGGGAGGGATTATATAGGGGGTTGAACTTCCTGATAGGGTGTGCCAGTGTCCAATCACCAGTGATACCTATATAACCCATCAGTAATTACTGTGGCTCTGTGTCCCGTGATGTCCTTCGAAAGAAAAGGATTTTACAGGTAAGCTGTTTTAAAAAATCCTATTTTCCTCCTTTGCTCCTTTGTAAATCTTCGGGTCTAAAAGGTTACCCTTCAGAACAGTAGCAGATGCACAAATAATCCCTTGTACTCAGTTTACGGCAGTTTTTAATTTGCTGATATTATCCAAAACTGGCTTTTTGCCTTGCAGTTGTGCTCAGATCAATCTCAGGAGGTTGTTTGTTACTCTTCAAATAATAATAATGGTATAATTTCTGACCTTAATTTTAAGTTGGAGGAAAGACAGGGCCTAGTGTACTTTCTTGGCCCAGTGTTCCAGGGGATGCCCAAGAACATAGGGATCAATTTAAAGACATGCATTTGTACTTTCAGGCACCACAAGGTGTTTGGGTACAGTAGTAAGTACATGTTCACATGTCTCTGTGTCCTTCAGCTATGTGGAATAGTAAAGTCAGGTACCCATCACACAGGTGAATGATAGTTTTGATGTCAAAGCTCATTTCTTTGTGAGTTCAAGGTTATTTATTTGAAATAAAGAACAATCTTCATTTGTGTTTCTTTATACAGAGAGAGAATATCTGGGGCCCTTTTTTAGTTATTTCACCTGCTTCCACCCTGAACAACTGGCACCAGGAATTTTCAAGATTTGTGCCCAGGTTCAAGGTAAGGGGAGAGCAAACATTTATTTATCCATGTAATCATGCTAATTAAACATTTGAAAGATGAAATAATCAATGCACTGGATTTTATATGCATCATTGTTAAACAACTGCTTTATCGCTGGACAGTTAATTTTATTTATTTCCCTGCAAGATAAAGTCATAATGTGCTAGTATGCATCGTGTACTTTCACATTATGTGAAACCTACCATAAAACAAAGTTGTTGCAGCGCCGCTAAGTCAGCACTGCAGCCGCTTCCATCTTCACCCGTCTTGCTTCCGAGTTTGCGGGCTCTGGCTCTGTGACTGGCCGGGGCCCCGTTGAAGTCAATCTCGCGCATTCGCATGGGAGCCGCTGTTCACGGCACAGAACTTTGAAGGAACGGCATGGGTGGCCATTCCTTCAGAGTGCATGCACCAGTAATGTCACTGGCTGCATGTAATGTAAATATCTCCAAAACTGTATATGTTTAGGAGATATTTACACTACCCATACCTATAGGTAAAAGGCAGTAAAGGAAGTTTACTTCCTCCTTTAATGTGTTTTTTTTTTTTTTTTTATGTTGTACTTTAAAATTTTAGTTTAGTGAATGTGATAGTTATAACAAATATTTATATTTATTCAAGACCTGTTGTTTTTAGAAAGAAAAGTATATTTTTTTCTATGTTTTTAAGTTTGCATAATTTGCAAACTGACATTTTATAACATCCTTAAAATGATTACATAAAATCTTTAGTTTGCCAATAAACATTTATCCATGATGCTCAGAATGCAAAGCATTCTTTGCTTTCTAATATCAAAGCCCAGCATGGTCCCTTGTCCTTTTTCATTCACAAGTCATTCATCAATTAGTGCAATTTAATTTCTACTGCTATTCAAGTCTGCTTCATATAACAACAGTAGAAAGAGCTTGTCAAAAGCTGACAATCCACCTTTGAACTTGCCACCTGCAGGCAGCATGTGGTAAATATGAAATGCTTCTGCATAATATTTTATATTTACCTGATTGAAAAGATAAAAATAAAGTATTAATAAAAATATTTATATCGTTTTTTGTTTGCATTTCATTTTAGGTGCTGCCATACTGGGGCAACCCTCATGAAAGAAAAGTCATCAGGAAGTTTTGGGGCCAGGTCAGAATCAATAAAACTTATTTGTGTGATTTTATGTGCCTGTACTGATCAATTGTTACAATTTACTTTGATTGTTGCTCAAAATTACTGGTAAAATACAATGGTCATTAAGTCCTTATGCAACCGGGCATAAGAAACATATTTATTTATTTTTTGGCATTAAATGCAGGTCTATGTAAGCCTATGTGGCCATGCACATCAGACATTTAGATCAGTATTTGCAGAGCAGCGTTTATAGGCATAAAATAAGACAGCACCAAAAGAGGGAGAAGCTTATGAGCATAATTTACTTGTGTATTCCAATAGCCAGACTAAATTAATATTCTGGTCAGTAGAACCAGTACACTCAACACCATATGTGCGTGCAACATTAGAGGTTTTTTTTTTTTCTGCCAAGTTCTGCCAGAAAAAATCCAGCATATTCAAAAATAAATTCATATGCCCATGTGCATGAAGCCTTAATTATATCTGAGCCCAAATCAAAAATGTAATATGTTGCAGCATTCAATTTTTTTTTTTTTTTTTTTCAGTTGTTTTTTCCTTTAACTTTCAAAAGGTAAAACCTGATACCTCAGAATAAAACACTTCCTGTCACTTCATGGCTACACATATTTCTCCACTGTATCCATAGAGGGAACCCCTGTTGTCACACAGGTTTAACATCAAACGTGTCTGCCTTCATCAAATTTACATCCTGGGTGATGTGATTAACCCTTTCGCTGCTAGGACCTGACAGCAGGGGTATCGCACACAATCCGGTGGCTGCAGCCACTAGGATTGTGTGTGAAACTGACAGGCTGACTCAGGAACAGCAGGATGATCCTCCAATTGCATGATAGAACGCATTGCATCAATCAGGTTAGAAACAACTTGTAAATCTGAGTCATATGGAATTTGCTGCAATACATTCTCTTCAGGAGAGGACTGGGAGGGCTCTAACTCTGAATCGGAGATGGTTATAGGGACCTCAGGCATACTTAGAGATGGAGACCCAGTAGGGCAGAATTAGACTCTTCCATAAATGGTGCCGGAGCATGCTTGGAGCCTCTGGTAGTAGATTGCTTAATCCAATGTGCACAAAACTGACAGAAAATCAAAAGTCTCTAGAGTCTTGGAGACTCTGCTGTGGACAGTGCTGTAGTAATCAGTCCCAGGATCTCAGATTCAGGCATTGAA
Source organism: Lithobates septentrionalis (assembly GCA_037952835.1). Classification (NCBI taxonomy): domain Eukaryota; kingdom Metazoa; phylum Chordata; class Amphibia; order Anura; family Ranidae; genus Lithobates; species Lithobates septentrionalis. Next base: position 794,032 of record JBBDGP010000965.1, read on the forward strand.
TCCTTTTGGGGATATTGAGTAATTGTCCCTAAAAGCAGCTGTAGATTAATAGCTAAGGTCACCTGTTGCAGCTAAACTGCCCTTTTGTATGTCCTTGAAAATTCATGTTGCACAGCATAGCGGAAAAAAACCTAGGCCTAAAGTGAAGCAAGGCCTTCTGTACTCACATAGGTAAGCAACAGGTGCTGATGAGGGTTACGGGTGTCCTGAGGTGAAAGGGCAGTAGAACTAGACCTGGTGATCCACATGGTGTTTCAGAAGCAGGAGCAACAGTGATATAGCACTTCTAGGCAGAACGGCAGGGAAGGAAGTACAGAACACTCAAATCTTCACCTAGCGGATGCATCAGTGCACAGTTCACTCAGCTTTAACCATCACTGTGTTAAAATGGTGGGAACAGGAACTTTAAAATGGTATCCAACGATATCTACTGTGAGGTAGCTCCACGTGCTTTGGAGACTCAGTCGCACCAGAGGCTGTACCACAGCTTTGAGGCCTGGAGAGCACACTGCTGCTAACTATTATAGTACACAAAGGTCTGGAAATGGACAGCCCAGTGCCCCAAGGTCACATCCCAGGTTAGCCCCGCAATCCAAAGCTGTTGCTGAGAATACACTAATCCAGATATCTGCTGTGTAATGATTAGCTCAAGTAGTCAAGTGGATGAAGTGGGGTTAGTGGATTTGTGGAGAGCGCGAAACCCGGGGGTCCAGCAATATTCTTGCTACTCAGCCTCACACTCCACGCTCTCCAGGATAGATATGGCCCTGGGAAATGATAGAGCACTACAGATTATAGAAAAAATTACATACTGGCCAAGAGGGATATCAGATCATTCCCCAATAATGGTTACAGTGAAACTAAGGGGGAATAGACCCCAGAAGGAGTGGAAAATAAATCCACACTGGTTTAAATTAATTAAAAAAACAGATTGGGTCCTCTCCAAACTGAAAGAATTTGTAGAATTTAATGAAGGCACAGCGCTGGCTGGGATATTATAGGATACCCTAAAAGCATATCTTAGAGGGACTGTAATACAGCAGGTGGCCAAATATAATAAAGATGCTAGAATCTGGGAGGAAAAAATTCAAAGAGAGGTGCTGGTGAAGTCCAACTCCCCACCATCCACTATCCTCACTATTAGGTCTTCAGGGGGAGAGATAATATCAGATACTACAAAGATAGGGCAAATATTTAGGGGCTACTATAAAAATCTTTACACCACCCAGAAAAGGGGAGTGGAGGATGTGATGGAAGATTTTATGGGGAACCTAGAAATACCGGTCATTACACAGGAGGAAAGGGAGGAATTAGAAACCCCAATAACCCTTGCAGAACTCCAACAGGCAGTAGCTAGCATGGCAAATCAAAAATCCCCTGGCCCTGATGGACTTCCAACTGAAGTGTATAAATATTATGGTGATATTCTACTCCCGGAGTTGCTAAAAGCATTGCATGGGGAAGTCAGGGTCGGTTGCCGGCTTCAATGTTAGAAGCAACCGTTATAGTCCTCCAGAAAGAAGGGAAGGATCCTTTAGATGTAGCGGCATACAGGCCAATCTCTCTTTTATGCTTGGATGCTAAAATTCTGGCCAAGGTTCTGGCAGCCAGGTTGAATGGAATTATTCCCAAATTAATCCACTCGGATCAGGCAGGTTTTATTGCTAATAGATCTAAAAGTATGAATATCAGAAGAGCTTTCCTAAATTTACAGGCCCCAACAGAGAACGAGGGACCAAGAGCTGTATTGTCGCTTTATGTGACTAAAGCTTTCGACAGTGTGGAGTGGGGATATATTTGGCAAGTGTTGGGGAAATTCGGCTTTGGTCCATCTTTTATTGGCTGGATTAAAATGCTTTATGATAGGTCTAGTGCTAGACTCAAAATTAACGATGAACTCACGGATAAGATAGAATTGGAGAGGGGGACGAGGCAGGGATGCCCACTGTCGCCTCTGCTCTTTGCCTTGGCGATGGAACCCCTGGCTATCTCTATAAGAACGAGCCCTGAGATAATGGGCTTTCAGAGGAAGGCGGGAGAAGAAAGAATTGCGTTGTACGCGGATGATATTCTGTTGTTCCTGGGAGATACGGGTCAATCACTGACAAAAGCAATGAGCGTAGTGGAGGAATTTGGTAACTTTACAGGATTGGAGATAAACTGGAAGAAGTCTGAACTTTTACCAATAGACCCTATTAGTGACCTAACAATTCCAGGTATACCCCAGCTAGTAGTAGTGTACACTCTGAAATACCTGGGGATCGCCATGACAAAAGACCCTAACCAATTTATAAGTAAAAACCTCACTCCACTTCTGGTCAAATTTAAGCAAAACCCGACATCTGGAAACGGTTCCCATTGTCAGTGGCAGGAAGATGCAGCCTAATAAAAATGACTTGGATGCCACACTTGTTGTATGTGCTACACAATTCCCCAGTGTGGTTATGCAAGAAGTGGTTTAATAAAATCGAGAGCTTGTTTAGGGAGCTAATATGGAAGGGGGGGGGACAAGCTAGGATTAGACTTCGGACACTTTAACTCCCGATGGGGGAAGGTGGGTTTGCGTTGCCCCATCCAGAGCATTATTATCTTTCATCTCAGCTGCAACAGCTGATGGGATGTGGAGCTCCGGATGTGGGTACTCCCAATGGAAGAATAATATTAACTGGCGCCAAGCATAACACAATAGCTGAAGCATTAGAGGCGGGTTCGTTTTGCTATAAGTACCCAACAATTAAAATGATAATTAAAATATGGAAAATTGTCAAAAAACAGATGAGATATAATGGGTTAACTGAGTATACTCCCATCTGGAATAACAGTAACCTGCAGGAAATCCTCCGGATAGGAAAAGTCAGAGAGTGGGATAAACAAGGTATTAAAAGGTTGAGACAACTTTATGTGGGTAATACCCTTAAAAATTTTTCGGTACTAAAATGTGAATTTAACTTACCGCAAAGCACATTTTATACCTATTTACAGCTTAGACATGCCCTTGCTGCCCAATTTAGGAGTCAACCATTGGAATGGAAAGAAACACCTCTCTTCGAAAGTATATTTCGGGTGAGCCCCACTAAGGTCTAATGTCCGAAATATATGGACAAATAAGCAAAGAAGTCAATAGGGAGAGGAAACTCAATGCAGTAAGAATAAGATGGGAAGAGGACATAGGGGCAATAACACAGGAGCAGTGGAGGAGAATCTTAAAGATGGGACCGATTGTATCTGTTTCTCCCCCGCAGAAGATATCCCATCTGGTGTTGCCAAATAGAGCCTATTATACTCCCAAGCGACTATTTAGATTTGGTAGAAGAGATGATGACAGATGCCCCAGATGCCAGGGGACTGGGGATCTCGTGCACATGGTATGGAGATGCCCCAAGTTATTCCGATACTGGGAGAGGGTGATTAATACCATAAGCGATATATTTGGAATAACATTGGAGAGGGAGGCCATAGTATGCATACTGGGGCACAGGCGGGAACAGAGTGAGAGGAAGAGTATTACAATACCAATTCTAAGATGCTTGTTCCAAGCCAGGAAAACTACATTACACTGAGATGGCAATCAAAGGCACCCCATACAGTAAAAGACTGGATCGGAGCAATACATGAGACCCTCTGTAGAGAAAGGGCAGTGTATACAAAGAGAGGTAACCTCAAGGAATTTGTCAGGATGTGGAGACCCTGGCTGGAAAAAAGAGAGGAAAGTGTATTTATAGACTAGGAAAATCAACTAGTTTGGACATCCCGGTAGGAAAAGGAAATATTAGACTAAACGGAACTAAAAAGCCAGTTAATTTTCAACAAGGATAGTTAATTGCAATATAAATAGTGTTTGATAAAATGGATATAGGAATCTAAATATGAGCACACTTAAAGGGGAAGGGGAGGGTTGGGTAAGGGGGGAGGAATTCAAGGTGTAAATATACATTTTTTTAACATTGGAAGTGGGTATAGAAGGGGGGTTTAAGGTGTTTCTAACTCCGAGGCTCCTTTTTTTTTTTTTTTGGATTATTTGTATTTTTTTTTTTTTTTTTAGTACAATAGGACCCTACTCGTCTATCTATCAACTTTATTATGAAGATATGACTTTGCGTACTCGGCTCTATTTTTTTGTATTGTTAAAGTTTTAAAATTGAATAAAGTATAAGGTCAAGAGGGGAAGGAAAGGAAGGGGAAGAAAAAGGAAAAAATAAAAGGGGAAGAAAGGGAAAAATACCACTATGATGTGAAACTGAGAAGTAGACAGCAAAATGAACGTAAAGCTGAATAAACCTCTCAATAGTTTTTCTGAAGTGGAATAAAAAGAGAAAAGGGAAAGACACCAAAGAAAAAATATAATATATGGATAACAAGTAACTTGATTGAAAGTTAATGTAAATTAAAGGGAAAGCAAGAATATAGTTCTAATTTTTCTCAGCAGAGCTGAGGTAAGGTTATTGAACCACATAGAAAACGGAGCAAAAATGGAGGAATGATAAGTGGAGGCAGGATATAGGGGCAGGCTTAAAGAAGGGACACACACACCCCTTTCACACAGCACACAGGAACAGAGTTGAGGCTGTCCATCACAGGCTGTGTGCTGGAGGTCCCCCCCCCCCCTTCACCTTTTAGCACTTGCTGTCTGGAAAACTTGTCAGAAGTGACTTTTGAATATAGCAAAGAAAGGAACCAACAGAGTAATGGGGGAAAAAGTTAATAGTTCCTCGCTATGGACTGAAAGAAGTGCTAATAGCTATTGCCTCCACATATACCAACCACCAAAAGGTGGATAGCCAAGATGAAGTATATGGGTGGGTGGAATTGGCGCTGCTAGTGTGACATGTGTGATCTCATGTGTCAAATAAAGTCATACGTGCAAGCAACACAACACAAACGAAAACAGGCATATACAACAATAATAAACAAATTACTTGCGCTGAATATACTAGTATCAATATATACTATATATATAATATACTAGTATCAATGTGTGCTTAACTTGTTGCTGCTGTGCATGACAAAGTCAAAAATATTATGAAAAAATGTAAAGCACAGCGCAAAGCAAACCCAAAGTGCAATACAAATAATAAAGTGCAAGTTTTGTGCATAAATGGGCAAGGTAAATGGTAAAAAAACAAAGAAAAATCCGGAAAAAAATTACAAGCATGTAGCCAGTGAAAGACTGTATTGGTTACAAACGCCAGTCCCAAACACAATATTTGTTCAAAAGTGCTGCTGTGCAATCAATATTCCAAAATGCTGTGGTGCTCAAATTTCACACAAGTGATTTGTGCTTCACACACCACCCCCTATGTGGTTAAACTCACCTCCCTTTGTATTTCAGACCCCAACCTAAGGAGAGAGAGCCCACGTGGTATAGTTCGTCTTGGTTTATTCTGTACAAGATTAAAAGTCTTGCTAAGACCCCTTTCACACTGGGGCCACCCGTGCGTTAGCGGTAAAGTGCCGCTCGTTGTAGCACTGCTTTACCGCTGTTTAAGCGGCTCTTTTTGGCCGCTAGTGGGGCGCTTTTAACCCCCGCTAGTGGTGCTTTCCGAATGCTTTTGCATTCATTGTAATAGGCAGGGGAGTTTTGGGAGCGCTGTATACAGCACTCCCAAACCGCCCCAAAGATGCTGCTTGCAGGGCTTTTTCTAACATCCCGCAAGCGCACCGCTCGGGTGTGAAAGCACTCGGGTGTTCACATTCGGGTGGCATGGGAGGCAGTTTTCAGGCGCTTTACAGGCTCTATTTCTAGTGCTAAAACACCTGAAAACTGCCTCCGTGTGAAAGGGGTCTTACAGTGTTCCAGAGTAAAAACCGCAAGGTTAAACATCAAAGGACAGTCCGCTCGCTCCAGGAAGCAGCTTGGTTCTCTCACGACCTCGCCTGCATGCCACCGCTTGCCGGACGTGATGTCACTGAGCAGCCCAGAATCTGCGTTGACACGTTTTGCCCCTCCCACAGGGCGTTATCAAAGACAAAGATTCCTGGCCTCTCAGTATATAGCCATATGTGGACCCAAACCGCTCACATGACCATGATCTCATTTCCCTTTGGGTGTACTCGGCTTCAAATACACCCAAAAAGGCTACTTCCTCATTCATAATATACAAATAACAAACGTATTAACATCCTAATAGTAGCAGTATATCTTTGTACTCCCCTGATAAGTAATCTAATAGCTAATTAAGAACTAAAATACTTTACATGTGGTATTTAAAAATATCAAATCACATTTATTTTTTCTTCCAAAAGCATAAAAAAATTGGTGAAAAAATAATAGTAATAAAATAATAATAATAATTAAAAGTAAAATAATGAAAAAAATGAGTCAATTAAAATTAAAAATACAATAAAAATAATAATAAAAATAAAATTGAAAATAAAATAAAAAATGGAAAAAAAAAAGAATTTTTTTTTGAAAAAAATATAAATAGATAATAAGTAAAAAAAATGAGCTAGAATAATAAAATAGAAAAAAATAAAACAAGGCCATTTACCAATTAGATAGAAAACAGCTAAGGTCTAATTCTATATTTAACCCCTTGGGGTTCATAGTATTTAACAGATAAATCCATTTAGTTTCATTCTGAGAAATAACCTTGGTGAGGTTACCTCCCCTCCAGTGCAGGAGTACCCTATCATTACCACAAAACTTCAGTGATGTGGGGTCACGTTGTGAACCAATCTATAATGCTTGGACAGGCTATGGTTAACAAACCCACACATGTTCACGTAGCCTGATTCCAAGTTTTCTAGTGGTTCTCCCCACATACTGAAGCTTGCATGGGCATTCAAGCAAATATGTCACATGTGTGCTGTCACAAGAAATTAATTTATCTATTTCAAATGTTATCCCTTTACTAAGCGACTCAAAATGATTTTTCTTTGCCTATTTTTAATTGTCCTGCATGCTCCACATCTCCCACATGTGAAAAAAAAACCCCACCTGATCCAAGAAAGTGACAACTCTATAAGGAGGTTGACCACATCCTTGGCAAGTCTGTTTCTCAGAGTGGGAGGCCTGGTGTAGATAAATTGAGGTTTGCCTGGTAAAATTTTTATTTAAAGTGTGATCCTTCAAAAGCAATGGCCAGTATTTACATATTATCCTTTAAACCTGCTTTTATTGTCTTGAAAAAAAGGGTCATAAAGGCCATACCATAGTTGTTGTTCCTTTTTTCCTTATCTTGCAACATTACATCTCTATTCATTTTTAGGACTTGTTCTTGTGTTCTAATTCTTTGGGCCGTTAACCTTTTTCCTGGAATTTTTCTATAGTAAGTACCAGTTCACAAGACATTTGAACCATTGAGGAATGACAACTATCCTGGGAATAGGGGAGGAGGAAGGGGACAGGGGAGACCACCCTCCCAGGAATTACAACAACTCAAGAGGGGGTTTTCCAAAGAGAGGCTATGGAGGACCCCCTTGGAGGGGGAGGGGGAACCCAATCACAGGGGGAGAGTATATTCCATGAGAGAGAATGGGGAGGAATGGACACCCTGATATTACAACACACCACCACAACACAATGGCAGAGAGGTAAGAAACCAAGGACCAGAGGAAGTAGAGGAGGGCAGAGGAAAATGAAAGAGAGACGTAGGACAAGGAATTTTCAATTTAAGCAATGCTGATTTTACAGAAGACGAGTTGCGTGTTTTAGAGTTAGGTTTAAAATTTGCCCCAGACAGGAATCTGGACAAATTCAATGTTTTTATTGACTTACAAAAAATTGAGGAAAATGAACATTAAAAATTACTTTGCCAATGGTAAACAAAAGGGGACCAGGAAGAAAACCAATTTCAGCATACACAGCTTAGTGTCTAACCCCAAAGTAGCCAACAACCATTTTAGTGAGGTTTTCAGGATCCTGGTTGAACATGTTCTTGATGAGCTAAAGATTTCATCAGGAAGGCGGAAGAAAGATATTGAAGAAGGCCTTAAAATGCTAGAAAAAATAGAGGTGGTTATTAGGCCAGCGGATAAAGGAGAAGGACTGGTGATTCTAAATACACCTGACTACATGGCAGAATTAAATAGATTGGTAGATGACCAGGGTATTTATGAAAAATTAAAGGGGAACCCTACAAATAAGTACAGGGCCAAAAGAAAAAAAAAGATTAATAAAGCACAGAGTGAACATCGTATCAATAAAAGAAAAGCAAGGTATTTATTACCGGACGCCTCTAGAATGCCAGGTATTTATCAAATACCGAAAATTCACAAATGTATTGCCAAACCTCCAGGCATACCAATAATAAGTGCCATTGACTCTCTTTAGTAGGTTGGAAGAGTATCTGGATTGTTTTTTCCAACCATCGGCTCAGAAATTCCCAGCCTACCTTAGAGACAGTAAGGAGTTGATCAATCTGCTTAGAAATGTTGAAGTGTCAGATGATTGTACTCTAGCGAATATTGATGTTAACTCGCTCTATGCAAACATCAAGCAAAGTTATGCCCTGGAGGCAGTAACATGGGCCCTACAAAGGACAAACTTATAAAGAAAACAAAAATAATTCCTGGTAAAAGCACTAGATCTGGCTATGAGAGTAAACTTCTTCTGGCATGATGGCAATCACTATAGGCAAAAGAAGGGAGTTGCCATGGGGGCCAAATATGCGCCCTTAGTGGCAAACATTTTTATCAATAAATGGAAACATGAAGCCATATTTGGGGGAATCCAGACCAGAATTGAGGTTATACAAGAGGTATATCAACGATATTCTCATTGTGTGGATGGGAACGCAATAAACCATTTTGGACTTCTTACAAGAACTAAATAACAACACCTATGGAATTTCTTTTTCAGAAACACATGATAAAATGGCTGTAAATTTTTTGGATTTAGATATTTTTAAGAAAAGAGGCAAATTAAATACATGTACCTTTTTCAAGGAGGTTGACCGGAATGGTTACATTTCGAAAAGGAAGTTGCCATCACCCTAGATGGCTAAATGGGGTACCTAAGAGCCAGATGATGATAATATGTAGGAATTGTGATGGCGAAGCAGATTATACCACCAAACAACAATAATTATAGAAAGATTCCAGGAAAAAGGTTACAGGCCCAAAGAATTAGACTCCTTTTACACTGGGGTGTTTTTCATGCGCTTTTGGGCTAAAAATAGCAACTGTAAAGCGCCTGAAAAACACCTCCCCTGCAGTCCCAGTGTGAAAGCCAGAGTGCTTTCACACTGGAGCGATGAGCTGCCAGGACGTTAAAAAATGTCCCAAAAGCAGTATCTTTGTAGCGGTGAAGGAGCGGTGTATACACCGCTCCTCCAAGGCTCCTGCCCATTGAAATGAAAGGGGCACCACTGCCAAAGCGGCACTGCACAAGCACATTTAAGCCTTTATTTGGCCGCTAGCGTGGGTTAAAAGCACCCTGCTAGCAGCCAAATAGTGCCACTGAAATGACGGTAAAACGCTTAAGCGGTAAGTGTGTATAAAAGGTCAATGAGGTTCTGGACTCCTGACAGACCCTGTTGCTGCACTGACGTTTCTGGATTCTGAGTCATGGGGAAAGCAAAAGAATTGTCAAAGGATCTTCGGGAAAAGGTAGTTGAACTGTATAAAACAGGAAAGGGATAAAAAAAAGATATCCGAGGAAATGAGACTGCCAATCAGCAGTGTTCAAACTCTAATCAAGAAGTGGAAAATGAGGGGTTCTGTTAAAACCAAACCACGGTCAGGTAGACCAACTGAATTTTCAGCCACAACTGCCAGGGAAATTGTTCGGGATGCAAAGAAAAACCCACAAATAACTTCAGGTGAAGTACAGGACTCTCTGAAAACATGTGGTGTGGCTGTTCCAAGATGCACAATAAGGAGGCACTTGAAGAAAGATGGGCTGCCTGGTCGAGTCGCCAGGAGAAAGCCATTACTACGCAAATGCCACAAAGTATCCCGCTTACAATATGCCAAACAGCACAGAGACAAGTCTCAAACCTCCTTGCACAAAGTAATTTAGAGTGATGAGACCAAAATTGAGCGTTTTGGCCACAACCATAAACACTACATATGGAGAGGAGTCGAGGCCTATAATGAAAGGTACACCATTCCTCCTGTGAAACATGGAGGTGTTTCGCTGATGTTTTGGGGATGTGTGAACTACAAAGGCACAGGAAATTTGGTCACAATTGATGGCAAGATGAATGCAGTATGTTATCAAAAAATACTGGAGGAACATTTGCATTCATAAGCCAGGAAGCTGCGCATGGGACTTACTTGGACATTCCAACATGACAATGATACAAAATACAAGGCCAAGTCGACCTGTCATTGGCTACAGCAGAATAAAGTGAAGGTTCTGGAGTGGCCATATCAGTCTCCTGACCTCAATATCATTGAGCCACTCTGGGGAGATCTCAAACGTGCAGTTCATGCAAGACAGCCCACGAATTTACAGGAACTGGAGGCTTTGTACCAAGAGAAATGGTCAGCTTTACCATCTGAATAAAGAGCCTCATCCACAAATACTGCAAAAGACTTCAAGCTGTCATTGATGTTAAAGGGAGCAATACATGGTATTAAGAACTTTGGTATGTAAATTTTTAATCGGGGTCATTTGGGTAATTTCTGTGTTGATTATGATTTAAAAAGAGTAAACATAGTTGATTGATAATAAATGGCTTTAGCCAAACACTAACCATGAGTGAAAGAAAAGTTTTTGTGATATCATTCATATTCTCTGAATAATAGCCAAGAAATCATAAATTCTGCCAGGGTATGTAAACTTATGAGCACAACTGTATAAGTAAAAGTTCAGTGGTAAATTAGAGTAAAGTAGGTGGTACCAAAAACGTGCATACAATTGGGCAGTATCTTTGTGTCACATTCGTGCCCCCCTCTTGTGCTGCACTCACCGAATGACACTACCCATCAAAGGGTAACTAGCCTCCACAGTATCAAATGACTGTAGGTCCCCACCGCTACCTTCTTAGTCTTGTCCGTCCACAATGAGTTCATGAATAAACAATTATGGTCGTACCCATAGCGTGCATAGTACCCATAGCGTGACTCCGTATAACTATTTTATTGCGCAAGATAATCAGTAAGCTTACAGGAATCCAAACGATTACAGGCGTTGTATACAAAAAACAGGAAGTCTGGGTCGCGTTCCACTAACCAAAACTGTATGTGACGTAATGACGCAATAGCTCCGCCTTATGCATTTTGTCACAGGGATGTCATTGGAAGTGACCCCATCTACAGTACTTTGATACTGTGGAGGTTAGTTACCCTTTGATGGGTCCCCAGTGGCAATTTTCCATTGACCAGTAGACAGGCCTGATGACCCGGTGAACAAAATTCCCAGTTTTCTTGGGTAATATACATATATTCCCTATTTATATACGGTCTTTGTATGTGTGGGGACCTGGTGCCACCCTGTTTGGTCTCGATGTGCTTGGCGATGCATCTATTGGAGCATGCCATTTCTGCATATATTTCTTTTATACATATGATCATTCTATTCATATGCACCCATCTCGTCCCTGAAGAAGGAAGGAACATACATTTCCGAAATGAGTAGGGTTGCTCGGTGAACCTCAACAAGAATTTTGGCCATTCACTGTATCGGGGCCAACATTATGTTCTAATTAATCCGAGCTTTAGTGTGCTTTAAGTATATGTATCTTTGATGTCCTCATGCAATGGACTTTATGATGTAATGTAGTTTAGACCATGTGGTCAACCTTCCTTCAATGCTAAAAAACATTTTGTATACTTTTATCATTTTTGTTATATATCTTTACTGTTTTTCACATTCTGCCTTAAAAGTCCCAATTGGGGTAATCATTTTCTACCCTTTGATGGGTAGTGTCATCCAGTGAGTTCAGCACAAGAGGGGGGCACGAGTGTGAACCGAAGATGCTGCCCGATTTGCATGCACATTTTTGGCAGCACCTACTACTCTAATTTACCACCGAACTTTTGCTTATATGAATTGGTGGATTTGTATTTGAATTTATGGACTTTGTTATGTTATTGTGTTCACACAGATACTTGGATTACCGGTATATTGTACTTGCACATTTGCACTTTATTTTATGGCATAGTTACATATGGGATTTGCACTCAGCACCTTTTGCATTAAGGTGTTGTATATGCCTGTTTTTTGTGTTGTTTTTTTGCACGTATGGCTTTGACACATGGGATTACACATTTCACACTAACTGCGTCAATTCCACCCACCCATTCATACACTCGACAGAGAGTAATGACACTTAGTGCTTACACAATAGAAATATGTGCTTTGTTTCAGATTTCATGTCTGAGTTTTACAACCACTTTAATGTTTGCCACTGTCCCATCCTCCTGAATTTATCAGTATATACCAACTGTTTAAAATTTTTTGGAATTCATGTGTCCCTTAATGACTGATAAAGATAATTGTACATGCTCCATTTCAAGATGACCCAACATTGTTTTGTTGGAAAAATGCTCGATAGGTTATTCCACACATTGCTTGAGTACTAAAATGTACCTAAGAACCCTTGAGACAAAACACAGTATTCAGTAATGAAATGTGAACAGCTGGTGTTATTTGCTTTTGAAAGCTCTGGCTAGAAGTACTGTTCTACAACATTTGAGCCTGCACCATGAAATAAAACCTTTCTGTAACCCTGTTCCACATCTATTATGGCCATACGTTATCCCACCCCCCCATTCCTGACTTTTGTCTAGCAGGGATCTCCAAACTATGGCCCTCCAGCTGTTGGGGTACTACACATCCCATGTGGCATTGTAAAACGCTGATATTAACCGACATGAATAGGCATGATGGGAATTGTAGTTCCTGAACAACTGGAGGGCCATAGTTTGGAAGACCCCTGGGCTAGAACGAGGTAATTGAATTTACCTTGATATCAACAACCTGTAATCCTTTGTACAGCAGCATTTAGACTGGAAATATGAGAGCCAGCACTAGGGGCCAACCTGGTTGGTGCAGTGTAGTGCACTTGTGCTGACAGGAGGAGAGAGAAGAGGTGTACCTTGTCATTGTGCTGCTGCTCCATTATTGATCAAAAGATTGGAGTGTTTTCTTGAATACCTACTTATGCTGTCTGGCCTGAGTGTCCCGATTACAAAACTAGCCACACAAAATTAGAAATTCCTTAACAAATAAATCAATTGTTATCTATGTATTTTAACTGTATTTTGCTCTTTTAGGAAAACTGATCTTAGGAAGTCATTCACATTTTTCCCAGGGATACAGAAATAATCTTGTATTAGTGTTGTCGTGTTTGTTATCATTTATCAAAGCACAATTACAAGCTCTTTTCTAAAATGTATCTTTCACCATTATTCCCTTTTCTTTTGGCCTAACAGAAAACATTGTACACACAAGAAGCCCCTTTCCATGTGGTGATCACCAGCTACCAGCTGGTTGTACAGGATGTGAAATACTTCCAGAGGGTAAAATGGCAATATATGGTGCTAGACGAGGCCCAGGCGCTGAAGAGCAGTTCTAGGTAATGTTTCAGCATGTTACCATAATTTTTTGACCAGCATTAGAGCTACTCAATAGATTTGGTTTGCCAGTATCTCAAGATATCCAGCTGCTGAGAAGGCCTGCAGAGAATATAGCTGTCTCAACACAGGAATTTGATTGGGGATAAATGGTTACTGAAAAGTCAAATGGCTGTGAATCTACCTGGTTAAAGCAAAGGCTTCCCAATGCATAATATACAGGATGTTGAGAGATGTAGCAAGATGAGTTATAACTCAACTGCTAGCTCATGGCGAGATTATGAACCCTTTTTTATTTTCCTATTTAGTATTGTGTACAGTATATCTTGCACACATTCTGCCCAATGATAGTTCTTGTGTAAGGGCCTTATTAAACGTATGCATCCATGTGTGTTTTTTATTTGTTACTGTATGCATTTTTGTATTTTTGTGTCTTTTTTTTATTGCACTATGCAAAGTTAGATTGACTAAGATTTTAGAGTGGGATATATAGACCATGTGTTATATACTGCTGCCTTCACTTGATTGAGCATGGGCTGTTTTGATTGTGGCAATCAAAGCTGTAGGGACAGTCCCAATATAACCCCGACTCCCAGCCAGACTCAGTTTCTTGATAGTGTCTTTAGGTGATGGATGACAGAACATATTGGCCCCATAAAGAATGAGGAAGGGAGGAAGGCCATCTGGTTACAAAGGATGGGGAGATGGCGAAGGTATTGAATTTATTCTTCTCCTCAGTCTTCACGTGGGAATCGGGGGGTTTCAGTAACTAAAACTGCAGTGTTTGTCCTCATGACACATCACAGGATCATGGCTAACAGAGGACAGGATTAAAAATAGACTTGGGAAACTTAACATTAAAGTGGTTGTAAACCCTTACAACACACTTTTTGCTACAGGTAAGCCTATAATAAGGCTTACCTGTAGCTACCCTGGATATCTCCAAAACCTGAACAGTTTAGGAGATATCCCCAGTATTTGCATGCGCCGATGTCATCGGCACATGCGCACTGAAGCAAAGGCACGTACTTGCCTTTGCTTCAGTGAGTGTGCCATTGCCAGCGGTTCCCGCGCACATGCGCGGTAGTGACGTCATCGCGGCTGCGGCCAATCACAGCGCCGAAGCCCGCGATACCCGGAAGTAACTCCGAGAGCGAAGTCGGTTGCTGGAGCGGTGTACGAGGATGGCTACAGGGGCTTCGATCTCAGGTAAGTAATTCATAATGAGCTAGTATGCTATGCATACTAGTCATTATGCCTTTTGTCTTGCAGGTTTTTTTCTTTCTCGGACATCACGGGACACAGAGCCACAGTAATTACTGATGGGTTATATGGGTATCACTAGGTATTGGACACTGGTCACACCCTAATCAGGAAGTTCATATAATCCCTCCCCTTCCAGGGATACCTCAGTTTTTACGCCAGTGTCTTAGGTGTTGGACGTGCAAAGATGTCCTGTGCTGAAGCTCCAAAGGGAATATCCTATATCCTATACTGGGGCAAGCCAGGCAAACCGGATCCATTCAAAGTGTCTTTCATGGCCGAATTGGATGGTACCCGGGCCTCGTGTCCAAAGAAACGAGGTTTTACCTGTAACGCTTCTCTTTTTAGAGAGCTGGACCCCGCAGAGCAGAAAATGGCTTTAAACTTCCTAATTTCTGGCGAGGTGCTTTACAGGGCCAGAACTGCAGGATCCCCCTACTCGTAGGGGGCCCCAGTCTCTGGCAGTTTTTACAAACGGAGCCCACCGTGAGAGGTGAAGATTGGGTCTGTGTATACAGCACCCTGCGGCTGGATAAGGTAAGTGGAGATTCCACAGAATTTTTAAATTCTAGTGGTTTTCTCCTTTAAGGTAAATGCATGCTATGCCTATTGTGACCACCGGGGGCTGCCAAGAGCACAAACCTTCTCATGCTTGATTCTGTCTCAGCGTTCGCTGCACAGGCTCTTCCGATGGCTCCAGGTAAGATGGTGGGGTTTTTTTCTCAGCTGGGATGTTCCCCCCAGGCTAGGGGCAGGCTTAGGTATGCTGTAAGGCGGTTTTAAACCGCACTGTCGCCGCTGCCGCCGAAGCCGCCATTGCGATGCAGGGCCCATCACTGCCTGCCCCCTCCTTCTTCCCCCACCCCCAGCCTTCCTTCAGGATTGTCAGGAAGGGTCGACTCGCGCGGGAAGCCCTCTTTTTTTAAAAAACGAGGGGGGGCGGGGAGGGGGGCGGGGTGTCAGCACAGCATCAGCGTGCTCAGACGCCCACAGTGCCAGAAAGCACACTGTACAGGTGCTCTGAGCCTTGGAGGGACACAGAGCTGACAGTCGCATGTAAGGTGGGACACAGGCATTCTCCTAGGCTGCATTTACTAAGGTAACACCGGACTGGGCATTTGGTAGCAAGGCTTTGCCGGACTACATCGCTCAGCAGTCAGTGTTCATTTTTGGATACCTCACACCTTGTTGCTTTGCACTATGGGTAGAAGAGGTTCAAGTGCCCCCAGAACCAGAGACACTAGGGGATCTCGTTCAGGTTCTGAGGACCCCCTGTCTGCTACACCCTTCCCTCCTGAGGGCCCAGGGACGGCTGGACAGGGAGAGCCGTTGGGGTCAGGGGCTACACCTGCTTCCGGCACTTCAGCCCCTGTATACATTACACAAGAGGTTTTTTCCTCAACCATTTCTGGTTTAGAGGAAAGATTAATGGCCGTGATTACATCTTCACTCAGTGGAAGAAAATGTACTAGGCCTTCCTCTGTTTCCCAAGACCCTCACACAGAGGAGCTCTGGGATAAAGGAGACGAATCCCTTTCAGAGGATCGGGATGGGATGGATGATTCCTCTTCGGAGGAATCAGGTGGAGAGGGACCCTCTGCGACTTCCCAAGAGGAGAAAGTCTTAGTACAGATCCTCACTGGATTGGTCCGCTCCACATTTAAGTTGCCCGTACCTGAAACTGTTAAAGAATCCTCTTCTGCTTTGGGGTCACTGAAACCTTTCCAAGCAGCACATGCTTTTCCTGTTCATAATTTACTTCAAAAGCTCCTTTATTCTGAGTGGGATCACCCAGATAAGCGATTTCTTCCGCCGAAAAAGTTTTCTACACTTTATCCTATGGAAGAAAAATGTATTAAGAGGTGGGGAATGCTGGCCATTGATGCGGCCATTTCCTCTATAAATAGTAGTCTGACTTGTCCTGTAGACAACACTCAGATGCTCAAGGATCCTGTGGATAAAAAGATGGAATTCTTATAGAAAGATGTTTTTTCCTTAGCAGGATCAGTGGCCCAACCTGCAGTAGCAGCAATTGGAGTCTGTCAATACTTAAGAGACCATGTTAAGCAGGTCATCAAAGTATTACCTGAACAGCAGGCTCAGGGGTTTGCTAACCTTCCTGCGGCCTTATGTTACGTTGTTGACGCCATCAGAGATTCTATCGTGCAAACCTCCCGTCTTTCACTGGGGTTGGTGCATATACGTAGAATCCTATGGTTGAAGAATTGGTCAGCCGAAGCACCATGTAAGAAGCTCCTGGCTGGGTTTCCCTTTCGTGGTGAAAGGTTGTTTGGAGAAGACTTGGATAACTATATCAAGAGAAACTCTTGTGGGAAAAGCACTCTCTTACCTGTTAAGAAGAAGAGTAAGCGTCCCTCTTTTAAACGGACTCTTTCCCCAGCGCCAGGGGCATCAGCCTCCAGGCAGTCACGACGGCCTCCTCCGTCTGGGGCAAGGAACAAGAGTCAACCCCAGGGACAGAAGAAGTCCTGGGGGAAGAAGTCTTCTAGACAAGACACTAAGGCCTCTTCATGAAGGGGCGCCCCCACTCGCTCGAGTGGGGGGGAAGACTGCTGCAGTTCTCAAGGCTCTGGCAGGAGGACTTCCAGGACAGAGGGGTAATCTCCACGGTAACCTTAGGGTACAGGCTGGAGTTCCAAGAATTTCCCTCTCCTCGTTTCTTCAGATCAGGTGTCCCCAGAGAACCAGAGAAGAAGCAGTCGCTCCTTCTAGCGATAGAGCGACTTTTGTCGCAAGAGGTCATTATGGTGGTTCCCACAAAGGATCAAAGATTGGGCTTCTATTCCAACCTTTTTATGGTCCAAAAACCAAATGGGGATGTCGGACCCATTTTGGATTTAAGAGATCTGAATCAATTCCTAAGGATACAGTCTTTCCGTTTGGAATCAATTCGGACAGTAGTCTCCACCCTGCAGGGAGGAGAATTTTTGACATCAATAGGCATCAGAGATGCAGGCCTACCTGTGCCCATTTTTCCTGCTCAGCAGAAGTGTCTGCAGGCAAAGATCACTGCTCTAAGGGAGCTGATTCTGACAGTCAGGACCAAGAAGGGTCCTTCTGTCCGCCTTTGTATGAGGCTGCTGGGGAAGAGGGTGTCTTCATTCGAAGCAGTTCCCTATGCTCAGTTCCAGTCAGGACTGTTGCAACACAGTATTCTGTCGGCCTGGAACAAGAAGGTTCAGGCATTAGGCTTTCCAATGCACCTGTCGCATGCGGTGCGTCAGAGCCTCAATTGGTGAAAATCCTTTCTACCGGTTGCCTGGGATCCTCTTGCAGGCGGGACGGATGCGTTGGTGATTCCGTGGCATAGGATCTCACTGATTTATGCATGCCTTCCTATTCTGTTACTGCCACGGCTCCTTCGCAGGATCAGGCAGGAAAGGAAGTCGGTACTTCTGGTGGCCCCCGTTTGGCCCAGAAAGACTTGTTAGGCAGAAATAGCAAGAATGACGGTGGGTTCCCGGTGGACCCTACCGTTACGCCTAGACCTGTTATCTCAGGGTCCAGTGTTCCATCCTGCCTTACAAACGCTAGATTTGACGGGTTGGCTATTGAGACCCACGTTCTGAAAAGTCATGGGCTTTCAGGTCCTATCATATCTACCTTGATCAATGCAAGGAAGCCAGCTTCCAGAATGATTTATCATAGAGTCTGGAAGGCTTATGTATCCTGGTGTGAATCCAGGGGTTGGCATCCCAGGAAATATGTCATAGGTAGAATTCTTGATTTTCTACAATTAGGATTAGAGATGAAGCTGGCCTTGAGTACCATCAAAGGCCAGGTCTTGGCCTTATCAGTATTGTTTCAACGGCCGCTTGCTTCGCATTCTTTAGTCCCAAAATTTATGCAGAGGGTGAGGCGTCTTAATCCTCCGGTTAAGGCGCCCCTAAACCCCTGGGACTTGAACTTGGTTCTATCGGTGTTACAGAAACAGCCTTTTGAACCAATACGTCAAATTCCTTTGGTCTTGCTGACGAGGAAACTAATTTTTCTGGTAGCCATCTCTTCTGCTAGAAGAGTATCAGAAATAGCAGCTCTTTCCTGTAAAGAGCCTTACTTGATTATACACAAGGATAGAGTGGTACTGCGCCCTCATCCTAGTTTTTTACCGAAGGTGGTTTCAGATTTTCATCTAAACCAAGACATTGTTATGCCTTCCTTTTTTCCAGATCCCTGTTCTTCGGAAGAAAGGTCACTACATTCTTTGGATGTGGTAAGAGCAGTCAAGACCTATCTGGAAGAAACTGCTCAGATTCGCAAGACGGATGTCTTGTTCGTGCTGCCAGAGGGTCCCAATAGAGGACAGGCAGCGTCAAAAGCGACCATTTCTAAATGGATTCGACAATTGATTATTCAAGCTTACGGTTTGAAACGGAAAGTTCCTCCGTTTCAGATTAAGGTACATTCCACAAGGGCTATTGGTGCTTCTTGGGCAGTGCATCACCAGGCCTCTATGGCTCAGATCTGCAAGGCCGCAACCTGGTCTTCAGTCCATACATTCACCAGATTCTATCAGGTGGATGTGAGAAGGCATGAGGATATCGCCTTTGGGCGTAGTGTGCTGCAGACAGCGGTACAGGGTCCTCAGGTCTGATAGCACCCTACTGGGTTGTGATTCCCCCCCCTCAGTTGGCATTGCTTTGGGACATCCCATCAGTAATTACTGTGGCTCTGTGTCCCGTGATGTCCGAGAAAGAAAATAGGATTTTTTATAACAGCTTGCCTGTAAAATCCTTTTCTTTCGATGGACATCACGGGACACAGAGGTCCCGCCCCTCTTCTAATACACTTATATTGCTTTGCTACAAAACTGAGGTATCCCTGAAAGGGGAGGGATTATATAGGGGGTTGAACTTCCTGATTAGGGTGTGACCAGTGTCCAATACCTAGTGATACCCATATAACCCATTAGTAATTACTGTGGCTCTGTGTCCCGTGATGTCCATCGAAAGAAAAGGATTTTACAGGTAAGCTGTTTTAAAAAATCCTATTTTTTTTTTTTGTCCTGGGGTTTACAACCAATTTAATAAATCACTGGGACCAGATGGCTTGCAATCGATGGTACTTGGGGAACTCAGTCAAGTAATTTCCAGACCATTCTTTACTGCCAGAGGGTTCTTTACTGTTTTATAGGGTTCTTTACTGTAAGAGCGGCAAGGATGTGGAATTCCCTTCCACGGGCCGTGGTCTCAGCGGGGAGCATGGATCATTTCAAAAAATTATTAGATAAGCACCTGAAAGACTGCAACATACAGGGATATGCAATGTAATACTGACATATAATCACACACATAGGTTGGACTTGATGGACTTGTCTTTGTCTTTTTTTCAACCTCACCTGATATATATTACATAACACCAATATTGGGAATTACAGACCAGTTAGTCTAACATCAATAGTATTCAAGCTCTTGGAGGGGATGATAAGGGACTATATACAAGATTTTAGTAATGAAAACAGTATCATTAGCCATAATCAGCATGGATTCATGAAGAATCGTTCTTGCCGAACCAATCTATTAACCTTCTATGAGGAGGTGAGCTGCCATCTAGATAAAGGAAGGCCCATAGATGTGGTGTATCTGGATTTTGCAAAAACATTTGACACAGTTCCCCATAAATGTTTTCTGTACAAAGTACAAAAGGTCCGTTGGCATGAACCATAGGGTGAGTACATGGATTGAAAACTGGCTACAAGGGCGAATTCAGAAGGTGGTGATAAATGGGGAATACTCAGAATGGTCAGAGGTGGGAAGTGGGGTCCCCCAGGGTTCAGTGCTGGGGACCAATCCTGTTTAATTTGTTCATAAACGACCTGGAAGATGGGGTAAACAGCTCAATCTCTGTATTTGCGCACGACCGAGCAAACCTTGCAAGAAGATCTGAACAAATTAATGGGGTGGTCAACTACATGGCAAATGAGGTTTAATGTAAAATAAAACATTTGGGTGGCAAAAATATGAATGCAATCTACTCACTAGGGGGTGAACCCCTGGGGAAATCTAGGATGGAAAAGGACCTGGGAGTCCTAGTAGATGATGGGCTCAGTAATAACGAGCTACCTTGTCATGCTTTCCTCAGATCACTGTCAGCAGAAACTGCAGATCTCCCTCTGGCTAGCAGTTCCAAGCCTCCGGTAAGATGTTGGGGGGGGGGGGATTTTCTAAAAACACTCCCCACCTGGACAGAAGTTCTCCCCCTCTCCCTGGATAGAGGGGGGAGCTAGACAGATTGGCGGATGCCGCTCCGTTTTTCACGGCCTCTGCATGGCGGTCGCCCTCACACATACACACACACACCAATTCTGTCGGATCGGAGGCCCGCACTCGTGCAGGAAATTGCTCTTTTTAGAAAAGAGGAGGGGCGCGGTGGTAATACGGAAGGGGCGGTGCTTAGCGCAGCGTTGGCGTGCGGCAACATCCAGCGCAAGAGTACATTTAAAAATCTCCATTTTGCTGACTGCAGCTGTCGGAGGGACACGAGCAAAAAGGGGGCATGTAAGTGGTGACACAGGCATTCCCTTGGCACATTTACTAAAGCACCAGGCTGAGCACTAATAGCAGCGGCAGTTGCTGGACTATTTGCTCAAGCAGTGGGTGCAATTTGTTCTGGTAGTATCTCTGCATTTGTGCATCGGGCTGTGGTCAGAAGGGGAGGTAGAAACCCCCCAAAAAAGGGCTCAAAAGGGACTCCCTCAAGCTCAAAAAAGCCTCCCCTGAGAGATCTGAGGTGGCTGGTCAGAGTGAGCCACCAGGGCCGTCAAGTGTTGCAACTGTTTCCAACACTGCAGCCCCTGTCTATATTACTGAAGAGGTTTTTTCCTCAGCCGTGATAAGTTTGGAGGAAAGGTTAGCGGCTTTAATCGCATCCCAGTGTGGGACAAAATGCGACAGGTCCCCTTCCGTTACTCAGGACCCTCAAACTGAGGAACTGGGGATGGGAAAAGATGAATTTCCCTCAGGGGACCATGAGGAGGCTGATGACTCCTCTTATGAGGGGTCAAATGTGGAAGGATCAGCTTCACAATCTGAAAGATTGATGGTGCAATCTCTTACTGAGTTTGGTCCGCTCCACAATTATGCTACCGTTAACTGAGTCGGTTGATAAGCCCACTTCTTGTTTGGGTTTGCTAAAGCCTCCTCAAGCTGTGCATGCCTTTCCTGTCCATTCATTGCTAGAAAAGCTTATGTATTCTGAGTGGGATCACCCAGATAAGCATTTTTTTCCTCCTAAAAAGTTTTCAACACTTTATCCTATGGAGGAAAAATTCACTAAGAAGTGGGAGATACCAGCAATTGACGCTGCTATATCCTCTGTGAATACAAGTTTGACTTGTCCGGTAGACAATGCTCAAATGCTTAGGGATCCAACGGATAAGAAGTTGGAATTCCTATTAAAGAACACTTTTTCTCTAGCAGGTTCAGTAACTCAGCCTGCGCTGGCAGCAATTGGTGTATGTCAGTCATTGAGAGACCAGTTTAAACAGGTGCTCAAGGTTATGCCTGATCAGCAGGCCCAGGATTTAGCTGAGCTACCAGCGACGTTATGTTTTGCAATAGATGCCATGAGAGCCCAAGTGTAAGGCCTCGTGCCTTACGCTTGGGCTGGTGCATATGCGTAGAATCTTATGGTTGAAAAATTGGTCAGCCGAAGCGCCATGCAAAAAGCTCCTGGCTAGTTTTCCTTTTCACGGTGAAATGGCTGTTGGGGCTGATTTGGATAAATACATCCAAAAAATTTCTAGTTGAAAAAGTACCCTTTTTTGCCAGTTAGGAAGAGGAGTAAACGTATTTCATTTAAACGAGCTCCTTCTCCGGTGCCAGGTACATCAGCCTCCAGGCAGTCACGACAGCCTCCGCCATCAAGTTTAAGGGGTAATCCTCAGGGTCTACCCCAGGGACAAAAGAAGTCCTGGGGGAGGAAACCTACAAAACAAAATACTAAAGCCGCGTTATGAAGGGATGCCCCCGCTCGCTTAAGTGAGAGGAAAACTTCTGCAGTTATCAAGAGTCTGGCAGGAAGAGTGTCGAGACAGATGGGTGACTTCCTCAATAATGCTAGGGTACAAACTAGAGTTCCGAAAGTCCCTGTCTCCTCGATTTCTCAGATCAAATGTTCCCAGGGATCCAGAGAAAAAGAAGTCTCTCTTTCAAGCATTAGACCATCTTTTGTCTCAAAAGGTGATCTCAGTGGTCCCCATGGAAGAGCAGGGACTGGGGTTTTTCAGACCTTTTCACTGTACCAAAACCAAATAGAGATGTCAGACCCATTCTAGATCTCAAAGATCTAAACCGGTTTCTGAATATCCGCTCTTTTCGCATGGAGTCAATCCGATCAGTGTTCTCCATCCTACAAGGTGGAGAACTTCTGCCGTCAATCGACATCAAGGATGCATACCTTCGTGTGCCTATTTTTTCGGCTTACCAGAAATAGCTACGTTTCGAGGTATAAAATCTTCATTTTCAATTTGTAGCTGTGCCTTTCGGTCTAGCTACTGCACCTCGAGTGTTTACAAAAGTCCTGGCCCCTCCCCCTAGCCAGATTAAAGGGCCCAAGGTATAACGATTATAGCTTACCTAGATGATCTGCTCTTGATAGACCAGTCAGTAGCCTGCTTAGACCAAAGTATGATCACCACAGTCTACCTGGAATACCTAGGTTGAATTCTCAACCTAGAGAAATCCTCCTTAAAACCATCAAAGGGATTAGAATACTTGGGTCTGATCATAGATACAGCCCAGAAAAGGGTATTCTTACACCAGGTGAAGATCAGTGCCATAAAGGAACTGATTCAGGTGGTCAAGGCAAAGAAGAATCCTTCTATTCGACTTTGCATGAGGTTGTTGGGAAAGATGGTGGCTTCATTCAAGGCCATTCCTTATGCTCAGTTTCATTCGAGGCTGCTGCAAAACAGTATCCTGTCGGCTTGGAACAATAAGATCCATGCTCTAGATTTCCCAATGTGTCTGTCTCCAAGGGTGCGCCGGAGCCTCAGTTGGTGGTGGTTAACCAAGAATCTGCAGAAGGGAAAATCCTTCCTACCAGTTACCTGGAAGGTGGTAACAACAGATGCCAGCCTTTAAGGTTGGGGAGCAGTCTTGGAAGAGGCGACTGTCCAAAGGAAATGGTCCAAATCAGAAGTGACCTTGCCCATCAGCATTCTAGAGATTCGGGCAGCGCTCTTGGCCCTGAGGGTCTGGACATTCAGGTTACGGAATTGTCCTGTCAGGATCCAATCCGGCAATGCCACAGCAGTGGCTTATATCAGTCACCAAGGGGGCAAGAGAAGTCGCGCGGCCCAGAGAGGGGTGAATCATATCCTAACTTGGGCAGAAAACAACGTACATTGCCTATAAGCAGTCTTCACTCCGGGAATAGAAAATTGGCAGGCGGACTACTTGAGTCGCCAGCAGTTGTTCCTGGGAGAATGGTCCCTTCACCCTGATATCTTCCTGTCAATATGCCAAAGATGAGGGATCACAGACGTAGATCTGTTTGTGTCCAGGTTCAACAAAAAGATCGACAACTTTGTGTCAAGAACAGAGGATCCGCTAGCTTGCGAAACAGATGCCTTGGTGTTCCCGTGGAATCAGTTTTCACTGATTTATGCATTTCCTCCTATTCTGCTGCTTTCACGAATTCTTCACAGGATCAAGCAGGAAGGGATATCTGTGATTCTTGTGGCCCCGAAGATCTTGGTATGTAGAGATCATAAGGATGGCGGTAGGGGACCCATGGACCCTACCACCACGTCAAGACTTTTCTTGCAAGGTCCGTTATTCCATCCTACCTTACGAGCGCTAAATTTAACGGTTTGGCTTTTTAGACGCACATTCTGAAGAAGCGTGGGCTGTCAGGTTCAGTGGTTTCTACCTTTATTAATGCAAGGAAACTGGCCTCCAGAATCATATATATTATAGAGTGTGGAAGGCATATGTCTCCTGGTGTGAATCCAGGGGTTGGCACCCCAAGAAGTATGTCATAGGTAGAATCCTTGACTTTCTGTAGATGGGGTTAGAAATGAAGCTGGCCTTAAGTACTATCAAAGGCCATGTCTCGGCCTTATCGGTATTATTTCAACAACCACTTGC
Source organism: Lithobates septentrionalis (assembly GCA_037952835.1). NCBI lineage: Eukaryota > Metazoa > Chordata > Amphibia > Anura > Ranidae > Lithobates > Lithobates septentrionalis. The sequence continues at coordinate 818,871 of JBBDGP010000965.1, forward strand.
TTCGCATTCTTTAGTTCGTAGCTTTATTCAGGAGTTAACGCGGCTTAATCCTCCGGTTAGGTCACCCCTGAACCCTTGGGACTTGAATTTAGTTCTGTCGGCATTGTAGAAACAGCCTTTTGAGCCGATACGGCATATTCCCTTGGTCCCTTTGACAAGGAAACTAGTTTTTCTGGTAGCCATATCTTCTGCTAGAAGGGTATTAGAGTTGGCTGCTCTTTCTTGTAAAGAGCCATATTTAATTATTCACAAGGATAAGGTAGTATTCTTTCCTCATCCTAACTTTCTACCGAAGGTAGTGTCAGGTTTTCATCTAGACCAGGATATTGTTCTACCTTCATTTTTTCCAGAACCCGGTTCTACGGAAGAGGTGTCACTACATTCTCTGGATGTGGTGAGAGCAGTCAAAGTCTACTTGAAGGCGACTGCTCAGATTAGAAAACCGGATGCTTTGTTTGTGTTGCCTGAGGGTCCTAAAAGAGGAACAGCAGCATCGAAATCAAAGTGCACTCCACTAGGGCTGTTAGTGCTTCGTGGGCAGTGCATCACCAGGCTTTCATGGCCCAAATCTGCAAGGCCGCAACTTGGTCTTCAGTCCATACATTTACCAGATTCTATCAGGTGGATGTAAAAAGGCATGAGGATATCGCCTTTGGGTGTAGTATGCTGCAGGCAGCAGTATAAGTCCTTTAGTCTCATGGTGCCCTACTTTTGTTGTCTCCCTCCCCTCAGTTGGCATTGCTCTGGGACATCCCACATAGTAACTACTATGGCTCTGTCCCGTGATGTACGATAAATAAAATAGGATTTTTATAACGGCTTACCTGTAAAATCTTTTTCTTGGAGTACATCACGGGACACAGATGTCCCTCCCCTCTTCGAATACATGTATATTGCTTTGCTACAAAAACTGAGGTACTACCAGTAGTGGGAGGGGTTATACAGGAAGTGGACTCCCTGTCTTAGGGTGTGCCAGCGTCCATCACCTGAAGGTGGTGATGTACTCCAAGAAAAGGTATTTCTAGGTAAGCTGTTATAAAAATCCTATTTTTTCAACCTCACCTACTATGTTCTGAGAGAGGCAAATCACTTTCCTTTTTTGTCACCTTCATCAGATTTCTTCTATCAAGATTTCTACCTGCTACATATGTCTGTTTATGCAGATTTCCAGATTTACTCCTCTGCTAAGCTTCAGGGAACCATACCCAGACCCTGCCAAAAGAAGATAGAGGACTATGTGTAATTTTGCTTCTGGCACTGGACCCTATATTAGGCACTCACCTAGACATGATATACAACACATTGAGTTAACCAAAACATTTGCCAAAATCTCCATTTCTCAGTGATATTACTTTGCCTTCATTTCTTCTTTTATCCCACCTCACTAGAAAATAAAATTCTAGGGAGAACACTACCTACGGTAGAGGAAACAACTTGAAGATTTAATACGCAAGTCCTTTCATGGTGACCTCTATTATTTTTGAGGAATATAGTGCCACTATTAATTGATTTCCCATTTAGATGTTGCATTTATTTTCAGAATAGAAATTAAAATATTAGCATAATTGGGTACGTCACCCAGGTAAATGCACAGTGATTTCTCAATACTTAAGTTATACTTTACTAGCTTTCACATCCTCCATTCAACATACAGTTTTTGCTTTCCAACTTCATTGTTATTGAACTGAAATGTAAATGATTTTGCTAACATTTTATTTTGTTTTCTATTAATTTAGTGTTCGGTGGAAGATACTGCTACAGTTTCAGTGCCGCAACAGGCTTCTTCTAACTGGCACTCCCATTCAAAACACAATGGCTGAGGTATGTTTAGTGAATGACACTAGAGACTGGAAGATGTGATGAGTCAGCTAACTAATCTGTTAACAAAAGTTTTCTTTTTGAACTTTGTATAGATTTGTTTCCATATGACATATTTATTTACAGTGGACCTGAAGATATATCAAATTAACCACTTGCTTACTGGGCACTTAAACCCCCCTCCTATCCAGACCAATTTTCAGCTTTCAGTGCTCTCACACTTTGAATGACAATTATTCAGTCATGCAACACTGTACCCAAATGATTTTTTTTGTCCATTTTTCATACAAATAGTGCTTTCTTTTGGTGGTATTTGATCACCTCTGGGTTTTTTATTTTTTGCGCTATAAATGAAAAAAGACCGAAAATTTTGAAAAAAACCGAATTTTTCTTAATTTCTGTGATAAAATTTTGCAAATTAGTAATTTTTCTTCATAATTTTTGTCCACAATTTATACTGCTATATATCTTTGGTAAAAATAACCAAAAATTTGTGGAAATTATTTGGTCTGTGTGAAAGTTTTAGAGTCTACAAACTATGGTGCAAATCATAAAAAAATGATCACATCTGATGTACTGGTGGCCTATCTCATTTCCTGAGACCCTAACAAGCCAGGAAAGTACAAATGCCCCCCAAATCACCCCTTTTTGGAAAGTAGACATTTCAAGGTATTTAGTTAGAGGCATGGTGAGTTATTTGAAGTTTTTTTTCCCACAATTCTTTGCAAAATTGAGATTTTTTTTTTCCCCATACAAAATTGTCATTGTAATAGCTTATTTCTCTCACATGGCATGTGTATACCACAAATGACACCCCAAAATACATTCTGCTGCTCCTCCTGAGTATTACGATACCACATGTGTGGGACTTTTTCACTGCCTGGCCACATACAGAAGCCCAACATGCAGGGAGCACCATCAGGTGTTCTAGGAGCATAAATTACACATCACATTTCTCAACCACTTATTACACTTTTGAAGGCCCTGGAGCACCAGGACAATGGAAACACCCACAAAATGACCCCATTTTGGAAAGCTAACACCCCAACGTATAATCTGTGAGGCATAATGAGTCTTTTGAACGGTTCATTTTTTTACAGAAGTTTTTGGAAAATGTGGAAAAAAAATGAAAACGCATTTTTTTTACACAAAGTTGTCCGTTTATAAGATATCTCCAACACATAGCATTTAGATAGCAAAAATGACACCCCAAAATACATTCTGCTACTCCTCCTGAGTATGGCATTACCACATGTGTAAGACTTCTACACAGCCTGGCCACATACAGAGATCCAACATGCAAGGAACACCGTCACGTGTTCCAGGGACACATAGCATGCACATACCAAGAATTACACCCCAAAATACATTATGCTGAGAATAGCGTAAACAAAAGATTACCTGTGGTTGTAGTAGCACAGTTGTACACCGAAGGATAGCACTGGTCCAGGCAGGGACTTGGTCAGCAACGGCGAACACAATTGTCCAGGCAGCAGGCAGGGTTATTGTCCATATAAAGTCCAGGGTCAGTGCAGTGCTGAAAATATTGGTCCTGGTAGTAGGCAGGTCCATGTGGTGTGGTCAGTGCGACAGGCAGAGGCATGACGGCAGTAAGTCCTACAGGCAGAAGTAGGGCCTCGTTCAGGACAGAATGGGGACAGGGGTAGAGGCTTCTCCCACCCAAATCTCTTTGAAGCCTCGGAGTCTCCAGACCCTAATCTAGGATTGAGAAAACAAAAAAATTGTTTTCTTCATCGAGGAAAACAATTCTGGAGCCCCTCACATATGTGAGACCCCTGTGTTGAATCCCACTAGTCCAGTAGCAGTGTACAAGATCAGTCCATGAGGTAGGCAAAAAACATGGTCAAACAGTCCAAGGTCAGTTCCAGATCAGGCAGATTTATGTACAGAATCGTTAGGCAGAAGCATGGTCGAATAACAGTCCAGGGTCAGTTCCAGATCAGGCAGAGGTATGAACAGAATCTTTAGGCAGAAGCATGGTCGAATAACAGTCTACGGTCAGTTCCAGATCAGGCAGAGGTATGTACAGAATCGGCAGACAGAAGCGTGGTCAAATAACAAGCCAGGGTCAGTTACAGAGCAGGCAGTGGCATAAGGGGTGTGAGGGTAAATTGCAGGAACCGAGGCTTACGTTTACCATACTTCACTAATAATTTACTGAAGTATGGTAACGGCAAAAACATTCACCTACACAGAGGCCTGTTTCGGAAAGGACATTGTGCACAATAAAATGATGTGTCTCTTCTGAATCCTGCTCTGGTACAAACCTTACATTTTTTTTGTCGTCGTTGGCCTGTTGGTTTGGGAGGGATTTTTTTTTTGGGAAAGTGGCGTTCGGAGAGTCGACTAAGAACATCTGATCGGATATTTTCTGGTGGGCCGTTCGGAAATATAAGAGCAGTGAAAACTTCCTCCTGGTAGCCAAGGAAGCGTTTGGGGTTTTGGGTGGAGTTGCGGTAAATTACATATGAATTGTATATGGCCAATTGAAAAAAATAAATTGCGACTTTTTTGTACCAATGGTATGTCCGTCTTGTGGCAAGGTATGGTTCCAGCATCTGGTTGTTGAAGTCGACTCCCCCCATAAACAAATTATAATCATAGATGCATTTAGGTTTTTGTATGGGGCCATTCCTTCTGGGGATTTCCACAAAGGTATCATTGTGGATTGAAGACAACATGTAGACATCCCTTTTGTCCCTCCACTTCACTGCCAAAATCTTGTTGTTTCGTAGACTTGCCGTTTATCCTTTTCTCAATTTCCTTTTGACAAGACTTTGAGGAAATCCCTTCCGGTTCTTTTTTACGATGCCACATGCTGGCGTCTTCTTCCGGGGAAGGTTGTGGAACAGGGGCAGGGATGTGTAGAAGTTGTCTACGTATAAATTGTAGCCTTTCTCCAGTAGGGGGTATATGAGGTCCCAAACAATTTTCCCGCTTGATCCCAAGTAGTCTGGGCAATTAGGGGGTTGCAGCTGGGTGTCCTTCCCTTCGTACACTTTGAAGGCATATATGTAACCTGTGACTCGGTCACATAATTTGTATACCTTCACCCCATAGCGGGCCCTTTTACTGGGAATAAATTGTTTTATTTTAAGCCTGCTACTAAACTTAACAAGAGACTCATCCACACATATGTTTTTGTCCGGGGTAAACAGCTGGGGGAATACTTCAGAAAAATAATTTAGAAGTGGCCGAATTTTGAAAAGCCTGTCATAGTTTGGGTCATTTCGGGGAGGGCACTGGGTATTGTCATTGAAATGAAGGAACCTCATTATCATGAGGTATCTGTTTCTGGGCATTACCTTGGAGAATACTGGCATGTGGTGGATGGGGTGGGTTGACCAATAGGACATCAAAGTGTTTTTTTTGGTGAGTCCCATATTAAATGGTAGGCCTAAAAAAACCTTCAACTCCTCCACCGTTAGGTCTCTCCACTCGTAGGGACGGGCATAGTAGGATTGGATTATTCAAAATAAATTGCTGTGCATAAAGGTTGCACTGGTCCACAATATTTGATAGCATATCCTCGGTAAAAATTAAATCAAAAAAATTTATTGGGGAAAAATTCTCTGTGTCCACCTGGACTCCTGGCTGGGCAATGAAGGGAATGTTGGCTTCTCCTGAATTAGGAGTAAGCCACAAGGGGTTCTGCAGGGCATAGGGAAGGCTGGCATGGGTCCTTGGCCTTTCTTGCCGAGGTACTACGGTGCTGGTGGATGGTACTGCGGTGCTGGTGCATGGCACTGCAGTGCTGGTGGATGTCCCTGCTGTGCTGGTGGATGCCACTGCCTCCTCACCAGAACGCCTTCGTTTGGTGGGCCGAATATCTTCCTCCTCTGAGTCACTCAGTGTTCCACCACTGAGGACTGGCTCATAATTTATGTCCGACTCAGAATCGGAGTCTGAAAGGGAATCTGAAAAAGAGAGCACCCCGTTGCTCTCGTCGGCCTGGGACAGTATTTGGTACGCCTCCTTGGCGGAAAAGCACCTTTTAGACATGGTTGCTAAGCCTGCACTGATGGGCACTGATGAGGCGGCACTGATGAGCACAGATGGGCACTGAGGTGGCACAGAGGGGCACTGATGAGGTGGCACAGAGGGGCACTGATGAGGCGGAACAGATGGGCACTGATTGGCACAGGTGGGCACTGATGAAGTGGCACAGGTGCGCACTAATGAGATGGCACAGGTGGGCACTGATTAGGTGGCACAGGTGGGCACTGAGGTGGAACAGATGTGCACTGCGATGGCACAGATGTGCACTGATGAGGTGGCATAGATGTGCACTGATGAGGTGGCACAGCTGGGCACTGATGAGGTGGCACAGCTGGGCACTGATGAGCCGGCACAGATGGAGCGGCGCAGATGGGCACTGATGAGGTGGCACAGATGAGGCGGCACAGATGGGCACTGATTGATTGCACAGATGTGCACTGAGGCAGCACTGATTGGCACAGGTGGGCACTGATGATTTGGCACAGGTGGGCACTGATGAGGTGGCACAGGTGGGCACTGATGAGGTGGCACAGGTGAGCAGTGATTGTGAAGATGTGCAGATGGACACTGATCACGATTGGCACAGGTGGGCACCGATTGGCACAGGTGGGCACTGTACTGATGGGGCACTGTAAACGTTTTTTTTACTCTCAAAAACTCACAGATCGCTGACAGTTTCTCTCTCTCCTCACACGCTGTCTCTGTGTGAGGAGAGAGAGCCGGCAATGAGAGATGATCTCATATGTTTACATAGTTCTTTCCAAAGATTTTTTTATTGGATTCCAGTCAGGTGATTGGCTAGGCCATTCTAGCAGCCTTATTTTCTTTCTTTGAAACCAATTGAGAGTTTCCTTGGCTTTGTGTTTGGGATCAAAGTTTTGCTGAAATGTCCACCCTTGTTTCATCTTCATCATTCTGTTGGATGCCAGCAGATTTTTATCAAGAATGTCTTGGTACATTTTTCCATTTATCCTTCCTTCAATGACATGAAGTTTGCCAGTACCGTATGCTAAAAAACAGCCCCGCTCGCATCATGATGTTCCCACTCCAAACTTCGCTGTTGGTATGGGGGTGTCTTTGGGGTGATGTGCAGTGCCATTTGACCTCCAAACATGGTGTGTATTATGGCATCCAAATAGTTCAATTTGGGTCTCATCTGACCAGACTATTTCCTCTCAGTATTTCACAGGCTTGTCTAAATGTTGTGCAGCAAACTTTAAATGAGCTTCAACATGCTTTTTCTTCAGCAATGAAGTCTTGGGTGATGAGCGTGCATACAGGCCATGGCAGTGCATTACTTATTGTTTTCTTTTAAACAATTGTACCTGCTAATTCCAGGCCTTTCTGAAGCCCTCCACAAGTGGTGGTCCTTGGCTCTTGGACAACTCGTCTGGTAATTCTTTTCACTCCTGTCAGAAATCTTGCGAGGAGCACCTGATCATTACCTATTTTATGGTGAAATTATGTTCTTTCCATTTCCGGTGCTAACTGGAACATTCAGAAGTTCAGAAATCCTTCTTTGACCGATGCCAACAGTATGTTTTGCAACAATATGGTTGCAAAGGTCTTGAGAGAGCTCTTTTGCTTTTACCCATCACGAGATGTTTCTTGTGTGACACCTTGCCACTGAGACACCTTTTTATAGGCCATCAGTTGAGACTGAACCAGCTAATATTAATTTGCACTGACAAGGGGGGAGGATTGCTTTCTGATTACTGATGTATTTTAGCTTGTGTTCTGGCTTTCCATGCCTTTTTGCACCTTCCTTTCGTCATGCGTTCAATACTTTTTCCCTGTGTCATTCCATTTTATTACACATAACGTAATTTCTGAACTTATTTGTTTTGGTTTCTTTGTGGTGAAATTGTCATGTCAATAGCACCTTTTGAAATATGTTTATCTAGAAAAAGTTTAGAAGAAAGAGTTTGGCTGAAGGGAACAGCACCACATCCCTTTAGAGACTAGAGGAAATACAGTACAAAATGGGACTTTAAAGGTGCTGGGAACCCCCTCTCAGAATAAATGTCAATACATAATTGAAGATAAAAAAGTTTTTATTACAAAATTAGTAAAAAAGACACAAAAGAGATACTAGGGGTATAACCCCTTAAAAGCATGCATTTCTGTTCCTACACATAGTATTGAAACCATAACAAACACCCCTGGAGGTTGAGTTTCTTTCCCACATATAATGTCATACAGATATTGAAAATCATGAAGGGGGTTGTGTAACTAGTTAGCATTGAGGAGTCTTGTTCCTTATTGGAATTACCCAGACAAATCGCTCCACCAACTAAGAACGACCATGCATTTTGAAACTCAACTTCTAGGGGTGTTTGTTATGGTTTCAATACTATGTGTAGGAACAAAAATGCATGCTTTTAAGGGGTTACACACCTTGAATGACTTTTGTGTCTCTTTTTCTATCTTCGTAATAAAAACTTTTTTATCTTCATTTGTGTATTGACATTTATCCTGAGGGGGGGTTCCCAGCACCTCTAAAGTCCCATTTTGTTTTGTATTTTTTTTTTCAAATATAAATTTTTATTTAATACAAACAGAGGGAGAAATCCCCTCATTACAGCAGAAATATAAATGACAGTGAATACTTAGTACAGTGTATTTGACAACATAAAAACGTGTTGCAATCATATCCTTCCTGGCAGTCTCCAACATGAGAGCGGTTGCTATTAGGCTATGCTGTGGGATATTATGTTTGTACCTTTCTATAATGGACAGATTCTCATCCCAAATTTTTTCCATTAAAACCAGAAAACTGGTAGGTAGTGGAACAATAAGAAAGGGGGAAGCAGGAAGAGTGGAGAGAAGAAACAGAGACAGGGCGAGGTCTAGGTGGGATATAATCGTTCCAGGGCCTGGATTTACTATGACCCTAATAGTGTCGTCCCCTTATCGGAGTAAATAAAGATGTTCCATAAACTCCAGGTCTTTGTGTATTTCTCTCTGTTGTGTTGTGTGGTAAGTACCAGGTCCTCCATTTTTTTTATATCTTCCACTATCTTCCTGACCCAAGGTATGTGGGTCAGGTATGGAGTATAGGAAATGATGCAATTGTGCTGCTCTCCAAAAGGGAAGGCGGTAATTGCCCGTTGTGTCTGTCAGTTCCGTAAGAGATAGCCATTGGTTCGACGTGACAAACTTGGAGGCCTGGTCACAGCCTGTGTCCCTCAAGTTTGTGTATTCGGCGGAGTGTAGGCCAGGCGTAAAATTCAAATGACCAAGGATCGGATACAGCGGTGAGTTACTTGTCGTCAGGAGTGTTTGCATGGCTATGTGTGGTCCCTATCAGGGGATGGGATTTCAGTCTCATGGGTAGGGAGTTATAGCACCAAAGCGCACTTTTCAATGGGATGATAGCCTGGGATTGTTCTATTTGTGTCCAGAGTTTGTGTCTTACATTTCATCTCCAGTCTAGTATCCTGCTCAAGTGAGTGGCCTGGTAATATTGTCTATTGTCTGGCACCGCCAGGCCCCCGTTATGTTTTGGGAGTGACATTTGAGCGCAGTTTAACCGGGGTTGCACTTGAGTCCAGATAAAGCGGGTGAAGAGGGCTTGTACCTGTTTAAAGAAGGAGGTAGGTATCTGTATTGGGAGGGCCTGGGATAGGTAAAGAAATTTCGGGAGGATGCACATTTTTACTAGATTACAGACTACAGTAAGCAGTGGTGAAAAGTTGAGGGCGTATGTGCGCCTTATATCAGATGGGATATGTGTTTTTAAATATTTAAGAGCCGAGTTCGTCCATTTAAAATGAAAACTTGATTGAATGGTTAGTAAGGAAAGAGGAGGGATAGCGACACCCATCGCTTCCGATTTGGAGAATTTTATTTTCAAGTTTGAGATGGAACCATATGCGTCAAATTCTTTCAGGAAGTTAGGTAAGGAGATTGTGTGATTAGTCAGGGAAAAGAGTAAATCATCCGCGTATGCCGATACTTTACATTGAGAGTCTCCAACTATAAGCCCCTGTATGTTTGGATTTAGTCTTTTTTTACATAAGAACGGTTCCAGAAAAAGGGCAAAGAGGAGGGGCGACAGAGGGCACCCCTGTCTTGTGCCGTTTCCAATAGAGAAAGGTTCTGATAACAGGCCATTAACTTTCACCTGTGCTATCGGGTTGGAATAGATCCTGCTTATCCAGCCAAGCATCCGTTCACCCATCCCGATATGACGGAGAACTGAGAACATAAAGTTCCAGTTCACCCAGTCTAATGCTTTTTCGGCATCAGTAGTTACAAATACACAGGGGGTATTCTTGGTGTTTGCCATATGTATGAGATTTAACACTTTAATAGTGTTGTCTCTTGCCTCTCTAGTGGAGATGAAGCCTACCTGGTCTAGGTGGATCAAGGACTGAAGGTATTGTGCCAGGTGGGTAGCTAGGATTTTTGTAATATCTTCAGGTCAGTGTTTAAAAGGGATATGGGTCTGTAACTCCCACAGGAACCTGGGTCTTTCCCTTCTTTGTGGATCAGAGTGATGTGGGCTTTTAGGGTATCCCTTGGAAATAGAACTTCTGTGCCCACTGCATTAAAGAATGTTACCATCCGTGGGCCAATAATTGGAAGGAGAGTTTTATAATATTGGAAGGTATATCCGTCGGGGCCAGGGGCCTTGCATTATTTCATGGCTCCGATAGCAAGTTGGAGCTCCTCTATAGTGATTGGGGAGTCTAGATCATCTTGAACTTCTATGGGCAGGGAACACATTTGGAAGGATGTTATGTATGTGTCAATGTCCGCTTGGGGGGGGGGGGGTCCCTGTTCGGTAGGTTGTATAATGAGTGGTAGAAGTCCCTGAAGTCTCGTGATATGTGTTTCGGTAATGTGGATTTTGTACCATCCGGGCGTATAATATGGGGGATGTAGGCTGTTGATTTTTGTTCCCTAACTGCTCTGGCCAATAGCTTCCCACATTTATTTCCTGACTCATAAGTCATTTTTCGGCATATTTGTAGCGCGCAGCCTTAGCTCTGTATTGTAATAGGTCTGTAATCTGTTTGCGCAGTATCCCAAGTTCCCTCTCCAGGTCAGGTGTGGCGGTATGTTTGTGTTGGGATTCCGCTGCGGTAAGTGTGGCAAGTAATTTGGATAGTTGTACATTGCGTTCCCTCTTAATGCTTTGTTTTGTATTTAACCTAGAAAAGTGGTGCTGTGTTCAATACATATTTTACCCGCTATAGATAGATCTGTGTGTATGTGTAGCTACACACACACACACACACTATATATGCAGCTTCAAATTAGCATCAAATGGTTGGGAAAGGGGTGGCAGAAGTGTTGGAGTTGTTTCAAGCACACCTTTATAACACCGAGTAAAAGCAGGAACACAGGTAACCACACACACCACTCAGAACACTGTTAGTTGGTTTCTTACTGATGGGTATTCTCCTCACATTAAAAAGAACGTCTTCCATCTCAGGGTACATTAAACAAAAACAGAAAGTTTGAGGCTTCTTGGCCAACATATTCATGGGAATTTTCCTTTCCCTGGTCTCCTGAAGGCAACCACAGCACCTCCATCCCAAACAGGTCTTCTATCTATCTATTAGTATTTGCATTTGCGCGGTGCTTTGTCCTAATAGAATGTTATAGACACAGTCCACCTTTTTTTAAAAAAATAAAAAGGTGAAGGGATCACCAGCGTGCTCTGTACAACTCCCATCTTCCTCATGGGTAGATAGGGCTTGTAGTAATGTTTGTAAGCAATCCTGTAAGATTCAGGTGGGGTGGTTTGGGGGTTTTTTTATGGTGTTTTACACCATGTTTCATGTTACACCATAAATATAAGTGTAACATGAAACCTGGTATAAAACATGAGCTTAGCCTTTAAAGTAGAACTAAAGGTAAAGGTACCTTTTTTTTTCCATTTTGGATAAAGTAGCAGAGGGTTATAACCCCTGTCAGATTATTGTTTGCTATCTGTATCACATTTGGGATATTTGGGATACTTCCTGTTCCATAGCCAAAAAAGCAGTAAGAGGAAATTCCTCCAAAGTGAGGGAATCCCTAGTTGACCTCGGGATCTCCAGAACTAATGCCCCTATTCGAAGATTTCCCCTTTATTGCTGTTCTAGTTACAACCCAAAATTTGAGATTTTCTTTCACTTTCACATTTGGTGATAATGGTAAACAGTACAAATAGAGAGAGTGAATCCCCCTAATGGGAGCACAGACAGAAATACAAACCTGACAGATGTTCTAATCCTTCTCCACTCTATCCAAAACAAAACAAAAAAAGGTTTGCCTTCAGTTATACTTTAATCTTCCTTCAGTTGTAGAACTAGGAGCACAGTCCTACTTGGAAAGTTTACTATCACTCACAAATCCTTGTTTGAGCTAATGATCAGGAACAAATCAGCATGGTTTCTAATTATGTGATCACCATAACAGCTTTGAAATAACCTGGTGTGGAATGTTGGCCAGGAAACCGTCACTCTCTTTTCCTAGCCAGACTCCAGAACCTTAAGCGCTTACTTCACTTGCCTGTTGCCTGTTTAAAGCGGAGCTCCACCCAACTTTAGTACTTGGTCTTAAATAAAAGACCACCCCTCCACCCCTCGTTTTTGGATATACAATTTTTTTCCCCTTACTTTAGTAGTAAAAAGGTGAACTTTCGTCCAAGCCTCGCCGCAGCGAGGTACGTAATTTCCTCTTCTGGCTCTGCCCCTCCTCCTTCTCCCCCTGCTGCCTTCTGGGACCTGTGTGTGTCGACAGGGCCATTCAGAAAGTGCCACGCGACTCACGCATGCACAGTAGGATACCAGGTGTGAAGCCTGAAGGCTCCACTGCTGGTTTCCCTTAATTATAATGGCGACGCCTGCACCTGATCCAATGGATGGATCATCCTCATGGGGGGGGGGGGGGGGCAACATCGCGGGCTCCCTGGACAGGTAAGTGTCTTTATTAAAAATCAGCAGCTACAGTGTTTGTAGCTGCTGACTTTTAAAAAAAAAAACTTTTTTGAGGGTGGAACTCCGCTTTAACTTTCTGTCTCCCTCTAGAGTCTTTACCAAAATAAGAGTGCCAAAGTCTGTGCCAAATATGCAGTCTTCCATAACTAGAATATATGTATAGTCATTTACACTCTTACAACTGTTTTCGACTGACATGCTTTCTTTGACTGGTTACTTTACTTGGATCAATGTTCACTGCAAATGTTAATAAAACTATTCCATCCCATATTGCATTTCTAAAAAGGTAGCTGAAGCAATGCATGTTATTAAATTATAATGTTGCATGCTAATATGTTTTACTGCTATACATTAGGGATGAGCCGAACACCCCCCTGTTCGGTTTGCACCAGAACATGCGAACAGGCAAAAAATGTGTTCGAACACGCGAACACCGTTAAAGCCTATGGGACACGAACATGAATAATCAAAAGTGCTAATTTTAAAGGCTTATATGCAAGTTATTGTCATAAAAAGTGTTTGGGGACCCGGGTCCTGCCCCAGGGGACGTGGATCAATGCAAAAAAAAGTTTTAAAAACAACAGTTTTTTCGGGAGCAGTGATTTTAATAATGCTTAAAGTGAAACAATAAAAGTGTAATATTCCTTTAAATTTCGTACCTGGGGGGTGTCTATAGTATGCCTGTAAAAGGGCACATGTTTCCCGTGTTTAGAACAGTCTGACAGCAAAATGACATTTCAAAGGAAAAAAAGTCATTTAAAACTACTTGCGGCTATTAATGAATTGCCGGTCCGACAATACACATAAAAGTTCATTGATAAAAACGGCATGGGAATTCCCCACAGGGGAACCCCGAACCAAAATTTTAAAGAAAAATGACGTGGGGTCCCCCTCAAAATCTATACCAAACCCTTCAGGTCTGGTATGGATTTTAAGGGGAGCCCCGTGCCAAAATTTAAAAAAAAATGGCGTGGGTCTCCCCAAAAATCCATACCAGACCCTTATCCGAGCACGCAACCTAGCAGGCTGCAGGAAAAGATGGGGGGACGAGAGAGCGCCCCCCCCTCCTGAACCATACCAGGCCACATGCCCTCAACATTGGGAGGGTGCTTTGGGGTAGCCCCCAAAACACCTTGTCCCCATGTTGATGGGGACAAGGGCCTCATCCCCACAACCCTTGCCCGGTGGTTGTGGGGGTCTGCGGGCGGGGGGCTTATCGGAATCTGGAAGCCCCTTTAACAAGGGGACCCCCAGATCCCAGCCCTCCCCCTGTGTGTAATGGTAAGGGGGTACAAAAGTACCCCTACCATTTCACAAAAAAAGTGTCAAAAATGTTAAAAATGACAAGACAGTTTTTGACAATTCCTTTATTTAAATGCTTCTTCTTTCTTCTATCTTATTTCTTCTTTCTTCTATCTTCCTTCGGTTTCTTCCTCCATCTTCTTCTTCTGGTTCTTCCTCTGGTGTTCTCGTCCCGCATCTTCCTCCGCGGCGCCGGCGTCTTCTTCCCTTCGTCTTCTGGGCCGCTCTGCATTCAGCATGATGGGAGGCTCCCGCTGTGTGACGCTTCTCCTCTTCTGACGGTTCTTAAATAATGGAGGGCGGGGCCACCCGGTGACCCCGCCCCCCTCTGACGCACATGGACTTCCCTGTGGCATTCCCCGAGTCACCGTGCGTCAGAGGGGGGCAGGGTCACCGGGTGGCCCCGCCCTCTGTTATTTAAGAACTGTCAGAAGAGGAGAAGCGTCACACAGCGGGAGCCTCCCATCATGCTGGATGCGGAGCCGCCCAGAAGACGAAGGGAAGAAGACGCCGGCGCCATGGAGGAAGATGCCGGACGAGAACACCGGAGGAAGAACCAGAAGAAAATGAAGATGAAGGAAGAAACCGAAGGAAGATAGAAGAAAGAAGATAGAAGAAAGAAGAAGCATTTAAATAAAGGAATTGTCAAAAACTGTCTCTTTTTTTGTGAAATGATAGGGGTACTTTTGTACCCCCTTACCATTTCACACAGGGGGGAGGGCCGGGATCTGGGGGTCCCCTTGTTAAAGGGGGCTTCCAGATTCCGATAAACCCCCCACCCGCAAAATCCCACAACCACCCGGCAAGGGTTGTGGGGATGAGGCCCTTGTCCCCATCAACATGGGGACAAGGTGTTTTGGGGGCTACCCCAAAGCACCCTCCCAATGTTGAGGGCATGTGGCCTGCTACGGTTCAGGAGGGGGGCGCTCCCCCCCCCTCTTTTCCTGCGGCCTGCCAGGTTGCGTGCTCGGATAAGGGTCTGGCATGGATTTTTGGGGAGACCCACGCCATTTTTTTTAAATTTTGGCACGGGGTTCCCCTTAAAATCCATACCAGACCTGAAGGGCCTGGTATGGAATTTAGGGGGACCCCCCACGTCTTTTTTTTAAATTTTGGTTCAGGGTTCCCCTGTGGGGAATTCCCATGCCGTTTTTTATCAATGAACTTTTATGTGTATTGTCGGACCGGCAAATTCATTAATAGCCGCGAGTAGTTTTAAATGACTTTTTTTCCTTTGAAATGTCATTTTGCTGTCAGACTGTTCTAAACACGGGAAACATGCGCCCCTTTACAGGCATACTATAGACACCCCCCAGGTACGAAATTTAAAGGGATATTACACTTTTACTGTTTCACTTTAAGCATTATTAAAATCACTGCTCCTGAAAAAACATCAGTTTTTAAAACTTTTTTTTGCATTGAGCCATGTCCCCTGGGGCCGGACCCAGGTCCCCAAACACTTTTTATAACAATAACTTGCATATAAGCCTTTAAAATTAGCACTTTTGATTTCTCCCATAGACTTTTAAAAGGTGTTCCGCGGCTTTCGAATTTGCCGCGAACACCCCAAATTGTTCGCTGTTCAGCGAACTGGCGAACAGCCGATGTTCGAGTCGAACATGAGTTCCACTCGAACTCGAAGCTCATCCCTACTATACATGCTAAGCTTTATAAAAGCACTACAGTGAATATTCACTAGGTGGCAGTGCTATATTACAAATAGCTCCTGGTGTCCTGATTTCCATACACAAGGCATTACATTTACTAAGGGCTCGCTCACATCTACGTTTTTAGTCTTTTGTTTTTTTCCCCCCCTGAGGCACATAGGACTGAAAAAGCAATACTTAAGAATTTTTTTTTAAAAAGTGCATTTTCTGTAATTTTTCTCTAAGCAGCTTTTATGTAATTTTTGGAGCCAAAAATATTTAATATTTACATTTTTCTACGCTAAATTACGCTAAAGTGTCATTTTTTATGAAACCGCAGAATGTTAACGCTAAAACAGAATGCATGCCTTTTCATTTAGGAAAGATTTTTTTCACCACTGTGGATGCTAAATTGCCAAGCTTTCAGGTAAAACAATCAGTTTGCATACATTGTTAGAATAAGATTAAGATGAGATCAAGTCGGGTTCGCAAGGACACAAAACATCACATTTAGTGAAATTTTTACCGATTTTAGATCCCCAAAGCTGCCCATAAATAGATTGAAATTTGGATGGAAATTCAGCAGGGAGCGGCCGAGTTCTGATCCATGTATGGGCACTGTGGTTATACAGAAGTCAATCTACTGATCAACGTCTGTACAACTGCCCTGATGGAAAATTTTCTCTTGATCAGTGTTGCTGATAAGTGTATTTTGATGGCGGGGCAGCCTCCCCCCCGTCACAATACAATGACACACAGCAAAGGATTCCCCCATCCACCTTGAATGTGTGGATGGGGGAATTGGGTCAGTTTTTCTTTATTCAACCTGCTGGTTGAACAAAAAAAATTTACTTATCTATGACCAGCTTTAGATTTGGAAAGATACTGGGATTGATGATGTGACCATGTGGTGCCTAAAGTAAACAAAGGTATCATCTAGATTTCTAGATTATACTTTATAATTGGGATTTTGTTTTTTACATTTACATACTTCCCGTGGTGGGAGAGTCTGAAGCTGTGCCTTGCAGCTGTGCAGCAACAGAAACCTTTTAAGCCCAGAATCTGCTTCGCTCCTAAACTTAGTGCTGTTACTGATAGTAGGGGGCACCAGCACTAATTGCCACCAGGTCTTTCAGAACCCTTGAGTCCAGATGCTGTTTTAAAACACTGGGATGAATAGCCACTCCTTACTAGAGGCACTTTGGAATCAAATAGATAAAGCATTTAAAAAGTATTTCATAGAAAAATGGAAGTTTCCTATTTGGTTGTTGTGCAGTTACGTTGCAGGATTCCTAACACCTATTGCCCCCATGTGGGACTCTTTCCATTGTTGCTTATATGACTTGGTAGACTAGTGAGATGTGGTATTGTTGTGAGACCATAGAGTTTGTTGGTTCCCACAAACCATGGATTTGCATTTTTTTTTAAATGCCCATTTTAAAGCAGAAATCCAGGTAAAAATACAATTTTAATTTTCTGCGCACATTAATCTTATAGATATAAGCATACAATTATCACCACTATATTAAGGTCATCTTTGTGCTCTTTATACAATTTTCTTGTACAGCTTTTCTTTAGATTTACCAAAACCATATAATGGGAAGTCAGACCTAAAGTTTTAGTTTGTATGCAATCAGGCAGGTCCTTGCATTATATGAAATTGAATCTAAACGAAATTGAATAAGAAAAATGTATAATGTATGGCCAGCTTTAGAATATCTCTGCTGATGGTCTCATACTTCTGATCTCTTCCTGTCAGTCTGGTTACTGCTAACCTAATATAAAGGTGGGTTACTTATACTAGGTATAAAAATAAATGTACTAGGTTTATTACTAGGTATATTAAACCTATATACTAAGTTTAAAAATATAGTATATCTAACTATTTTTGCTGTATACATTACATGTTTATATACATTTTTAAACATTTTCCTGGATTTTTGACACTACTATTGGCATCTTTTCTGGTTCAAACGTTTTTATTTGCGCCCCCCACACCCCCAACATCCTCTATAACAGGTGAGCGAAAAAGTAGGGACAAACTCATTAAGCCACTTGGGGACTTAATGCCAGTCAGTCACTCTGATGTTATGGCGGTGCATTAGTGAATATGGAATGGACAGCTTGCACATCTGGAAAGGCAGCATTGATGCTGAAAGATACTGTGTATCCAGGTTTTAGAGCAGTATATGCTCAGGCAAGACTGAGACAACATTCCTCTCTCAAAACTCCAGCAACTGGTCTTCTCAGTTCCCAGACGTTTACAGAGTGTTGGTAAAAAAAAGAGGGGGATGCTACACCGTGGTAAACATGGTCCTGTCTGAACTTTTTTTTAGCATTGGGGTCGTACTTTGCCAACTTTTTGTTGCTCTGTCCTAACTTTTTTGAAACGATTTGCTGCCATCAATTTCAAAATTAACTCACTTTTAAATTAAAATGGTACATCATCTCAATTTAAATTTGAAATATTTTCTATATTCCGTTGCGAATAAAGCATAGGTTTATAAGATTTTCAAATCATTGCATTCTTTTATATAGATTTTTATACAACATCCCAACTTTTTTGGAATTCGGTTTTTGTAGCTTGTTGATCATGTGGGAGTATAACCTAGCTATGAGGCCAGTGAATGGAAATATTTGGTACACGTGTTTTCAAAGGAAGAAAGTTGGTCCACGGATGTCCATGACTGGATTAAACAAATCTAAAATAATGGATGTCGAATAAAGGATAATAGCGGGCAGTGTTGGGAGAAGACTAAACATTTGTTTTAATTGATTCTATATTCATAAGTCCTGGAGTGAAATAGGGTTTGATAGGTAAATAAATAAAAATACCGTGCTAGAAATTTAAATAAGCAAAAAGCTGCAACAAAAACCATCAAATATCCCTATGGTGTAAATTAAATAATAAAAAATATATGTTGCGCTAAAACATGAACAATGACACATAGAGTGATACGATATGCAAGTATCAAATGCCACATACGTGATTAATCAAAAATTGTCCAGGTGTATGAATCAATAGAAAAAAATTTAGTGAAAAAAACACTGTGAGTGAAAAAAATAAATGAATATAGACAACTAAGTTCAATATAAGATATTAGTTCCAGTGCCCATCAGCTTTCACTGTAGTCAAGGGATAGAATATCTTGTTTGCAGAAGAGCAGATTCTGTAAGTGAGAATCCTTACCAGAGCGAGTGGACACCCTTGAGAGCGGAGTCACAAGCGCAAGTGGATTAATCAGGGATGAATGGATCTCTAATACCTCTAGCACCTCTGATGTCTTCCGATGGGAAACGAGGGATCGCTTTAACAAGGAGCGGTGTGAAAATAACACAACCGGCAGGTTCTCCAGTCTCTAAAGCCTGCGCCGTCTTCCAATGATGAACGAAGAATCGCTTCAGCAGGGGGCAGTAAGTGAACAACCCGACCAGCGGATCCTACAGTCTGAAAAACATACACTCGGGCTCGGAGCCACGAGTGTAAAAAAAGAAAGAAACGAGCTCCAATCGTAAAGTAACGCTTAAAAAAGGGGCCTTTAATGCTTTAAAAACAGGCGGTATAAGCCGCAATGTAACATGTACAAAACAAGACAAATAAAAAGCCGGCAATAGTAAAAACAAGCAAACACCCATGTGTTGGGGTCACATGTGGCGTGATGGCGTCAGCACATACAGGTAAAAGCCAGTAAATTAGAATATTTTGAAAAACTTGATTTATTTCAGTAATTGCATTCAAAAGGTGTAACTTGTACATTATATTTATTCATTGCACACAGACTGATGCATTCAAATGTTTATTTCATTTAATTTTGATGATTTGAAGTGGCAACAAATGAAAATCCAAAATTCCGTGTGTCACAAAATTAGAATATTGTGTAAGGGTTAAATTTTGAAGACACCTGGTGCCACAAACTAATCAGCTGATTAACTCAAAACACCTGCAAAGGGCTTTAAATGGTCTCTCAGTCCAGTTCTGAAGCCTACACAAACATGGGGAAGACTTCAGATTTGACAGCTGTCCAAAAGGCGACCATCGACACATTGCACAAGGAGGGAAAGACACAAAAGGTTATTGCTGAAGAGGCTGGCTGTTCTCAGAGCTCTGTGTCCAAACACATTAATAGAGAGGTAAAGGGAAGGAAAAACTGTGGTCAGAAAAAGTGTACAAGCGATAGGGATCACCGCGCCCTAGTCAAGATTGTGAAAAAAAACCCCTTCAAAAATGTGGGGGAGATTCACAAGGAGTGGACAGCTGCTGGAGTCAGTGCTTCAAGATCCACCACCAAGAGACGCTTGAAAGACATGGGTTTCAACTGCCGCATACCTCGTGTCAAGCCACTGTTGACCAAGAAACAGCGCGAAAAGCGTCTCACCTGGGCTAAGGAAAAAAAGAGCTGGACTGCTGCTGAGTGGTCCAAAGTCATGTTTTCTGACGAAAGCAAATTTTGCATTTCCTTTGGAAATCGAGGTCCCAGAGTCTGGAGGAAGACAGGAGAGGCACAGGATCCACGTTGCCTGAAGTCTAGTGTAAAGTTTCCACCATCAGTGATGGTTTGGGGTGCCATGTCATCTGCTGGTGTCGGTCCACTCTGTTTCCTGAGATCCAGGGTCAACGCAGCCGTCTACCAGCAAGTTTTAGAGCACTTCATGCTTCCTGCTGCTGACCTGCTCTATGGAGATGGAGATTTCAGGTTCCAACAGGACTTGGCGCCTGCACACAGCGCAAAATCTACCCTGCCTGGTTTACGGACCATGGTATTTCTGTTCTAAATTGGCCAGCCAACTCCCCTGACCTTAGCCCCATAGAAAATCTGTGGGGTATTGTGAAAAGGAAGATGCAGAATGCCAGACCCAACAACGCAGAAGAGTTGAAGGCCACTATCAGAGCAACCTGGGCTCTCATAACACCTGAGCAGTGCCAGAAACTCATCGACTCCATGCCACGCCGCATTAATGCAGTAATTGAGGCAAAAGGAGCTCCAACCAAGTATTGAGTATTGTACATGCTCATATTTTTCATTTTCATACTTTTCAGTTGGCCAACATTTCTAAAAAATCCCTTTTTTGTATTAGCCTTAAGTAATATTCTAATTTTGTGACACACGGAATTTTGGATTTTCATTTGTTGCCACTTCAAATCATCAAAATTAAATGAAATAAACATTTGAATGCATCAGTCTGTGTGCAATGAATAAATATAATGTACAAGTTACACCTTTTGAATGCAATTACTGAAATAAATCAAGTTTTTCAAAATATTCTAATTTACTGGCTTTTACCTGTAATCGCCCTACATGTTTCGTAATACCTTACGTCTTCCTGGGGTTTGATAGTCTACTACGATCAGAGGGTTTAATCCATTAAATATTATCTATGGAGAGAGGGTCGAAGTCTGCCACTTTGAGACCAACCCAGAATGGAATTTCCTAGGTAGTGTGATACTTAGTAGTTTTATTTGGTAGTATTTGGGCTAATTGGGAAGCCTGGTAATAATTCAATAAATGAGGGTGGTCTAGAGCACCACATGCTCTTGGCAAACATAAAGTGGCCTTTGGTAACCTAGGTTTTAAGGACCCCCAAACATAGTGGAATACAGTATATGCTTCTGGAGAGCCTGAAAAAAATGTTCAGGGACTATGACCAGTAGTACGTGGAAGACATACAAGTTTTGTGGTAGTAAGGTCATTTTTACTACAGCCACTCTCCCTAGCCAAGAGGTCAGCAAGCGTGCCCATTTCATAGACCTCTTTTTATATTGCTGTAATGACATGTTACAAGACTTTTTTTATATAGTTTTGGTTAAGCTGAATTTTTCCATAATAGTATTAATGTTTTAACTGATGCTTTAAAGCAAAATCCCTGAACATTGGTAAACTTATAATAATTTTTTTTCTAGCTATGGGCACTGCTGCACTTTATCATGCCTACACTGTTTGACTCCCATGAGGAATTCAATGAGTGGTTCTCTAAGGATATTGAAAGCCATGCCGAGAACAAGTCTGCCATTGATGAGAGTAAGTGTTTGTTTCTTTTAAAACTCCCATTTATAAAATGTGTAAAGGCTTACTTATTTGGGCATTGCTAGCAGTAGTGCAAAGAGCAGTAACCCATAGCAGCTAAATAGGAATCATAAAGGGAATTCAGACTGACTGTTATGGGTTATTGCACTGTACACCTTTCCCTTGCTCTTTGTACTGACATAGTAAATCAAAGTCAAATACTTTTTTTACATTAGCAAATTAGCATAATAAATGGACCTCCCCTACACACTAATGCTGGCAATAGTCACATAGTTTGGTTGAAAAAAGACACAAGTCCACCTTGTATAACCAACAGCAAAAAATCAAACCGAAAACCTTTACATACACAATACTTTACCCACAGTTGATCCAGAGGAAGGCAGAAAACCCTAACAAAAAATGATCCATAAATAATTGGAATTCCGCGCTTAGGTGTAGGGTGGGCTGCTGCCTCCCCAAAGAAACTCCACAAATGAAGTCATGTGTTTAAAATAAATAAAAAAAAGAAAAAAAAGCTGGATGCCTTCCTAAATGCAGAAAATATAACTGTATCTTAACATTTAACACCAGGGACTGGTGTTAAGTGTTACTCTGAGTTTTAATAATTAGTTTTGGGATACACATATACTCCACTGTCATTTGCATTCACTAGCTGGATTGGGATGTAGGATCTGACTATTACTAGCTGGAAGGCAGCACCACTTTCCTCTTTATATTTATTTTATAAAACTATTCCGGTTTGCTCCAGCGGGGGAAAGATAATTCCTTCCTGATCCCCCAGGAAGCAATCAGATATTCCCTGAATCCACTATCCCTGGTGTTAAATGTTAAAATACAGTTATATTTTCTGCATTTAGGAAGGCATCAAGCTTTTTTTCTTTGTTTAAAAAAAATAAAAATCTACTGAGTTGGCCATAGCCAGTTTTGGAGGGAGTTTATTTTACATTTGCACTGCTCTTGCTGTGAAGAAGCCTTTCTGTATATGGAGGATGAATCTCTTTTCTTCCTGATGTAAAGCATGCACTCTCTTCTCCCCCCCCCCACCATACTCCCTAATGACCTGAAAGTACGGACCACTTGTGTATTTATACATGAAGATCATATCTCCCGTTAATCACCTCATCTCGAGAGAATAACTTAAATTCAGATACCCTTTCCCTGAGCTCCTTTATGCCTCTTATCAGTTTGGTTGCTCTTCTCTGCCCATTCTCTAGTTCTTTGATATCCATTTTGTGATCCGGTGCCATATAATTAACTGCATATTTCTGATGAGGTCTTATTAATGCTTTGTACAATTGTAAAATTATGTCTTTCCCCCTGGAGTCCATACCTCTTTTATTACAAGAAACTATTCTGCTAGCTTTACAAATTGCTGTTTGGTATTGCATGCTATTATTAGGTTTATGATCTACCAGAACACCTAAATCCTTCTCAACCATTGACTCTCCCAGCTGTTCTCCTTCTAGAATGTATGATGAATGCATGTTTTTAGCCCCCCAAGTGCGTAACTTTACATTTGTCAACATTAAACCTCATTTGCAACATAGTTGATCAATTAAATAGTTCATTGAGTTTAGCTTGTAAGTTGGAGACATCCTATAAGTATGTTTTTCCACTACATCATGCATGGTGTCATTTGCAAAAACAAAAATTGCACTTTTAATGCCAATTTCTATATAATTTATACTTGATTTGATTGTAGCCGTATTATAATTATAAATGGGTTAAAAACTGAAAACCCTCCCAAGTTATTATATTTGACACTTTTCACAAGTTACAGTACTGTGTGCCAGTCTATGGGTTTTTTACAGCTATCCAGAGTTCTGTGGAGGAGCAAGCACACAGGACATACTATCCTGTGCTCTATGGGTTCCAGCATGTAATGCCCCTTAGCTTTTTGAAAGCATAAAATACAGTGTGCGGAAGAGGCCCATATATTTAAACTAACTTGACTTTCAAGTGTAGCTTTGTACATATGGGTGTTTATTAAAATGTGTTTAAACCCTAGCAATGATATCAAGCCATTCCTGAGTTCTCTTTGTGGACTGCAGACTACAGATCATGTTATAGAGATGATGGGGGGTGTTCTGTAGTCTCAACACCCTTCCTGTCCTAGGGTGACAATGCTGCTCATCCATAAATACAGTGCAGTGAGTGAGAATTGTCACCCTAGGACCGGATTAAAGATCAACATAAACCAAAAAAGATGGACAAAAAAAGAATGGGCTGGTAGTTCACTTATCCATAACTCTTCTTAAGGAGGGCCTAGCAAGCATTCATGCGGAAGTGAAGCCTGGACACCCTTGCTTCTTTCAGGAGCAGGGTACACATGAAATTTCTGAAACAATGTCACAGCTTTTCATGACAGGTATTTTCTCAACATATGTGCTAATAGTGCTATATTACAGCTCTGAAAAGGTATTTATTTATATTTATACTATTCCTCTATGTTTTGATAGCAGTTTGTGGGAGAGTTTTCACATTATTTTTTGAAAACCTATTTATTAATGAAAAGGATAAATTACAATGACTCTTTATTGTGGCAAAATCAGGGTGAATTTGAAGATAACTAATGCATTGGGTAGAACTGAGGATCCTCTGTAGAAAGCATATTTGAATAAAAATGAATGAAGTAATATATCCAGACTTTTGACCCATCAAACCAGATTAAAAGTAATCCCATTTTGTATATATTTTTCTTGATGTTCTTGGCCAATTAGCTAAATGTGAAATATAATAAATATATTTCATATTGACCACCTTGCAAAAGGACCAGGTTTCTGGAGGCTCAGGCAACAGCTATTGCTCTGACATGCATTTGAATATCAGAGCGGTCTGATTGCATATACTGCAGTAAGACTCACGGAACCTTAGTAAAACCTGGGGAGCTGTACCTTGATCCCACACTATAAGACAGACTTTAATATTGCTTCAGGCACTGGATCCTGCTTGGGTGCACACCTCGACACTTGGTGCAACATGTGTGGGTAGCTGCAGGGTGCTATACAGATCCAGGGCCATGGACCATCCCTATGGAACCCAGTCCCTGAATTACCCCTCCGGGGGTATGCCCACCATGACGGGCAAAGACTGGACCCCCATATAGGGACCAGCGACATGGACAGGGTAAGATAGGGTCAACCTGTTTATTGGACTGTAACTGTAGCCCCATAGCAAGAGTGAATATCTCTATAACTTGCTATTCACTGATTATGTATATTATGAATAGGATTTTGTTAATATGTTCAAACTTTCAGGAAACCATGAATGTGTGAACTTATTCGCTTGTACAGTAATACATTTTCAAACTTGGCACCAAAATTCCACCACTAAGAGCTTAGTCTCAGGTGGATGACTAAAAATGGTACATCACTCCACAGGTCACACAGTTTACCGCCACTAGCTAGAGCATTTATAAGGTACCCAGTTGCTTCCTACTGCCCTTTTGCCACATGACTTTGCTACAGGATGATTGACACCAGGGTTGATGTGTACACCTTCAAAGATGTGATCACTCCATTTCCCACTGTACTCTGAGCACCCCATAGGGGAATACCCTCACTGATGGCATTAGTGGAAACCAGGCACAAGGGAAATGCAGAAGAAATGCAGACAAACATTTGCTCTGTCAAGGCCTGCAAATACTCTCAAATCGTTCAGAGGTGTGATGCTTCCCTTGCACTGGAGCAGGACCCTATTTTATCAACAGTCTCTACATCTAATTCCAGCTCTATTTCAGGCAGACAACAAGTGGCCTAACTATACTATATTCATGACATTAAATATTAGCATAGAAAGACATATTAACAAGAAAAAACTGTCTTTTGAAAAGGCCAAAGGGTCACCATTGTTGGCATTCTACACACTACAAAGAATGCACCATGCATTATGCACCATGTTTGGCATTCTACACACTACAAAGAAGACAATCAGAAATGTAAGAGCACAGTCAGGGCAGCTAAAATAGACCACAAGCGACACATAACAGGAGAGTAAAAAAACAAAAATGTATTGGCCTCATAAAGCATTATTAGTATAAGTTGGTTACAAGTGACAAGGAGAAGGCAACTATATTAACCACTTCAGCCCCAAAGCATTTACCCACTTCCTGACCAGGCCTGTCAAGTCTGTAGTGTGAGGCCGGGTTGCTGAGAGGGCGCCCCTTGCGGCTGAGTGCAGCACGTCCCTGGATTTGGGTACAGGGAATGCGATGCACAGAGGTGCACGGGTTGCCAGGAATACTGCAAGCTGGCTGGTTGGCTGTAAGTAGCTAGAGTGCGTTATGGCAGCCATGCGGAGAGAAGTCTTGAACGGTAACAGCAGGGTAAACCAGGATCAGGGTCCGCAGCCAGGCCAGGGGTCAGATACCAAAAGACAGTCCGAGAGAGGTACAGGAACAAGCCGGGTCATACACAGAGGGCAGAAGATCGGAGAGTAGTCAGCCAAGCCGGGGTCAGAGCGAGGAGATAAACAGGAACACAGGTCAAGCCGGGCAGAGGTCAAGCAGGGGTCTTCAGAGTTTACAAGGCACAGGAACACAGGAGCTGTTTGATAATCCAGCAAACTGCAAGTGTCAGTGGCAGGTTTAAATAGGCCAGAGGGGTGTGCCTACAAGATCAGGGCGTGCTCACTAGACTCGCCTGCCACCATGACGGTTACTGGCGGAATTGCCCACAACACGGCCATTTCCCTGACATTGCCCCCCCCCCCCCCAAGGGGCAACCTCGGATGCCCAACCTGGCCCATCTTTCGGGGTAACGAACTCGGAATCTCTGCAAAAGTCTAGGAGCATGTATATTGGCTGCAGGTTCCCAAGAACTTTCTTCTGCTGGGTAACCCTTCCACTTTATAAGAAATTGAATGATCCTACCTCTCCGGCGGCAGTCCAGGATGGCCTCAACTTCATACTCTGTTTCATCTCCCACAGAAACTGGAGGTGGAGGATCTTCTTTCCTTCCTGAAAAAGGACTAGAGATAACAGCTTTAAGTAAGGAGACATGAAACACAGGGTGCACTTTATAAGAACTCGGGAGTGACAGTTCAAAGGCTACTGGATTGATCTCCCGTCTAATCTTGAATGGGCCAATAAATCTTGGTCCCAATTTTCGGGAGGGACAAGGAAGTTTAAGATTTGTCGAGGAGAGCCAAACCTCATCTCCAACCTTAAAGCTAGGGCTCTCCCCCCTCTTTTTGTCATATTGTTCCTTGTAGTCCTCTTGGGCCTTTTGCATGGTTAACCGGAGAGTTTGAAAGTTAGTCTGAATGGATTTTATCCTGTCTTGAACTGCTGGAACTGATGTCTCTGGAATGACATTAGGTAGAAATGAAGGATGGAACCCATAGTTGGCCCAAAACGGTGATTGATCGGTGGTTGAGTGTACTGAGTTATTGTATGCGAACTCCGCACAGGGGAGTATCAAGTACCAGTCATCCTGGGAAGTGGAGCAAAAACAGCGTAAATATTGTTCTAAGGTCTGATTAGTCCTTTCAGTCTGACCGTTGCTCTGGGGATGATAGGCAGAGGATAGGCAAACTTCAATAGACACAACTTTGCAGAGCTCTTTCCAAAATCGGGAAGTAAATTGGACCCCTCTATCAGACACAATGCTGTCAGGGAGGCCGTGAAGTCTGACTATCTCTCTTATGAAGGCCTTTGCTGTGTCTGCAGCGGAAGGAGTACCTATCATAGGCACGAAGTGTGACATCTTGGACAGACGGTCTACAACAACTAGAATCGTTGTAAATCTTTCAGAGGGTGGCAGCTCTACTATGAAGTCCATAGATATATTCCTCCATGGTTGTTCTGGTACCGGCAAAGGACGTAGCAGACCCCAAGACTTAATGTTTGACCCCTTGTTTCGCTGGCAGGTAGTGCAGGAGCTTACATACTTTTTGCAATCAGTTTTCAAGGTAGGCCACCAAAAGGATCGCTGAATAAGATCTATAGTTTTCCGTACACCGAAGTGGCCAGCAAGTTGATGATCATGTAAAGTTTGTCAGACCTGGATTCTGGCTTGTTGTGGGACAAAGATCTTGTCCTGATACCAGAGATACCCCCCCTGGCTTCTTAAAGAGGAAGTCTCTGGTTCCTGGCATTGGCGGGAGGCCTGTTCAAGAGAAGACCTTAGATCAGGTTGAATCAAAAGAAAGTTCTGTGGAGACAAGATTGTACTGGATGTTGTTTCTTCTGGGGTATCAGGAAACTTTCGGGATAAAGCATCGGCCTTGCCGTTCTTGGAGCCAGGGCGGTAGGTGATGTGAAAGTTGAATCGTGAAAAGAACAGAGCCCAGCGAGCTTGACGGGGTCTCAGGCATTTGGCAGTGCGGAGGTACTCGAGGTTTCTGTGATCGGTGAATATCATTATTGGGTGCGTGGCTCCCTCAAGAAGGTATCTCCACTCTTCTAAGGCTGTCTTAATGGCCAGAAGCTCACGATCACCTACGTCGTAATTCCTCTCGGGCTGGCTCATTTTCCGGGAGGAGAAGGCCACAGGGTGCAGCAGCGACTTGGGTCCCAGGCGCTGTGAAAGTACTGCTCCTGTAGCTACCTCTGAGGCATCGACCTCTAAAATATAGGGCAGGGCAGGATCGGGGTGTCGAAGAATTGGTGCAGAAGTAAACAAAGACTTCAGTTTCTCAAAGGCAGATTGGGCTTCGGAGGACCACAGGAAGCGAACATGTAGGCGGGTTACTTGGGTTATGGGCGAGATGATGGAAGAAAAGTTCCTTATAAACCTTCTATAGAAGTTTGCAAACCCTACAAACCTTTGTACACCCTTCTTGTCTGACGGAGTTGGCCAGTCTAGGATTGCCTGCACTTTCTGTGGATCCATAGCTACACCACCGGTAGAGATGATGAGCCCTAGGAATTGTATGGATTTCTTTTCAAAGTCACACTTTTCTGCTTTCGCGTAAAGTCCGTGTTTTCTTAGTGTGAGTAATACTGTCTTTACGTGAGTCCGATGGAGCTCCAAGGTGGTTGAGAGGATAAGGATGTCATCCAGATAGATGATGACGAAGTAGTCAAGATATTCCCGGAAGATGTTGTTTATGAAGTGCTGGAAAGTAGCCGGGGCATTACAGAGCCCAAACGGCATCACCAAATACTCAAAGTGCCCAAACCTCGTTCTGAATGCCGTCTTCCACTCATCGCCCTCACGGATGCGAACGAGGTTGTAGGCACCCCGGAGGTCGAGTTTGGTGAACACTTGAGCTGAACGAAGTCTCTGGAAGAGTTCGGGGACCAGTGGGAGTGGATATCGGTTCTTTATGGTGATTTTATTTAATTCCCTATAGTCCACACATGGTCTTAGAGTCTTATCTTTTTTTTCGACACAGAAAATGCCGGCACCGGCAGGAGAAGAAGAAGGACGAATGAAGCCCTTTGCCAAATTTTCATCTATGTACTGTCGTAGTGTCCCCAATTCCACTTCAGAGAGGGGGAATATACGTCCAAATGGAACTTCGACCCCTGGAAGCAGCTCGATAGGACAATCATATGGCCGATGTGGTGGTAGAACCTCTGCCTTTTTCTTATCAAAAACGTCCAGGAATTCATGGTACGCCTGGGGTACATCCTGGTTGGTGGAGGATACCGACTGGACTGTCAGACAACTGGTGGTATCTCTGGATTCAGGGATGAGGCAATGTTGTTGGCAATAGGGGGAAGTGAACAGGACTTCCTTCTTGATCCAATCGATCTGGGGGTTATGGGCTTGGAGCCAAGGGATACCCAAGATAATTGGAGACATAGGTGAACTCAAAACGTCAAAACGTATGAATTCCCGATGGCCATCGGGAGAGGTAATAAGGAGAGGAGAAGTCTCTTGAGTAACAAGGCCGGAGTTAGGTAGGGTGCCATCTGCTAAACGGACTTCCAGACCCCGTTTCTTGTGGAGGAGGGGCAACCTAAGGTTCCTTGCCAGGTTCAAGTCCATGAAGCAACTGCATGCTCCAGAGTCGATTATAGCCTGGAGCCGGATCTCTTCTTCTCCCAACTGCAGTGAAATGGGAAGAACGAGTTGTGAGGGAGAAGTCCCAGAAACCTGGAAATATGCTGGAGAGTAGGTAGGTGGCTTCTTGAACTTCCTGGGACAGTTGAATAGAAAATGTCCATTTCCTCCACAATAGAGGCAAAGATTGGCTAGGATACGACGACGTCTTTCATCAGGAGTTAGTGCGGAACGTAACAGGCCAATCTGCTTGGGAACTGATCCAAAGGTGGGTGTACTGGCGGGTCTGCAGGTTCGTGATCGTTCGGACTGTCTCTCCCGCAAACGTCGATCCAGTTGGATGGATAATTGGATGAGACCCTCGAGTGTAGTGGGAATCTCGATCCTGGCCAACTCGTCCTTGAGGGATTCGGAGAGTCCTAGACGGAACTGGTGTAGTAAAGCTGCCTCATTCCAGGCTGTGTCTGCGGACCACCGCCGGAAGTCCAGGGTATAGTCCTCTACTGGTCGCCTACCCTGCTGCAGAGAGTGCAGAGCGGCTTCAGCGGTGGCAGTACGCTGGGGATCCTCGTAAAGCTGTGCCATAGCTGCCAGGAATGCATCCACCGTGCAAATGACTGGACTCTTTTGTTCCCATAAGTTATGGGCCCAGGCCTGAGGTTCATCGGACAGCAAAGAGATGAGGAACCCGACTTTAACAGTCTCTAAAGCAAAAGTCCGGGGTTGCAGGGCTAGGTACAATAGACAGGCAGTCTTGAATGATCTGAACTTTTTCCGGTCTCCGAAGAATCGCTCCGGAATGGGAACTCGGGGTTCTGTAGGCGGGAACATCATCAAGGGAGCCGCAGAGGTTTGTTCATGAGCAGGTGACTCTGACAGGTGTTGCAACTTATCCGTTAGTTGCAGATAACCTTCCTGTAATTTCTGAACTGCTTGGGTCAGAGTGATGGCTTGTTGGCACAAAGTCTCTAAGGGGGACGCACCTCCGCCGGCCTCAGTCATGGCTGGATTATACTGTCAAGTCTGTAGTGTGAGGCCGGGTTTCTGAGAGGGCGCCCCTTGCGGCTGAGTGCAGCACGTCCCTGGATTTGGGTACAGGGAATGCGATGCACAGAGGTGCACGGGTTGCCAGGAATACTGCAAGCTGGCTGGTTGGCTGTAAGTAGCTAGAGTGCGTTGTGGCAGCCATGCGGAGAGAAGTCTTGAACGGTAACAGCAGGGTAAACCAGGATCAGGGTCCGCAGCCAGGCCAGGGGTCAGATACCAAAAGACAGTCCGAGAGAGGTACAGGAACAAGCCGGGTCATACACAGAGGGCAGAAGATCGGAGAGTAGTCAGCCAAGCCGGGGTCAGAGCGAGGAGATAAACAGGAACACAGGTCAAGCCGGGCAGAGGTCAAGCAGGGGTCTTCAGAGTTTACAAGGCACAGGAACACAGGAGCTGTTTGATAATCCAGCAAACTGCAAGTGTCAGTGGCAGGTTTAAATAGGCCAGAGGGGTGTGCCTACAAGATCAGGGCGTGCTCACTAGACTCGCCTGCCACCATGACGGTTACTGGCGGAATTGCCCACAACACGGCCATTTCCCTGACAAGGCCATTTTTTGCGATACGGCACTGTGTCGCTTTAACTGACAATTGCGCGGTCGTTCGACATTGTACCCAAACAAAATTGACATCCTTTTTTTCCTACAAATAGAGCTTTCTTTTGTTGGTTTTTGATCACCTTTGCGTTTTTTATTTTTTGCGCTATAAACAAAAAAAAGACCAACAATTTTAAAAAAAGCAATATTTTTTACTTTTTGCTATAATAAATATCCCCCAAAACTATATAAAAAAACACATTTCTTCCTCAGTTTAGACCGATATGTATTCTACATGTTTTTAGTAAAAAAAATTGCTATAAGCATATATTGATTGATTTGCGCAAAAGTTTTAGTGCCTACAAAGTAGGGGATAGATTTATGGCATTTTTATTTACTAGTAATAGCGGTGATCTGCTACTTTTATCGGGACTGCGACATTGTGGCAGACAGATCGGACACTTTTGACACTATTTCTGGACCATTGATGTTTATATAGCGATCAGAGCTAAAAATAGCCACTGATTACTGTATAAATGTCACTGGCAGGGAAGGGGTTAACACTAGGGGGCGATCAAGGAGTTAAATGTGTTCCCTCAGTGTGTTTCTAACTGTGGGGGAATGGGACTGCCTGAGGGAGGAGACTGACCGCTGCTCTTAAGTACTAGGAGCAGATGATCTGTCTCTACTCCCAAAAGAACGGAGATCAGTCTGTTTACATTGACAGATCCCCATTCTGTCCTTCCCAGTAGCCATCGCGGGTAGCTGGTGGCCATCGTGCCTGCCGGCCATGCATATTGGCTCCTACGTCACACGGCAGGCACGCCCCCTATCTTAAAGTGCCCGCCGTACAGCTACGGCGATTCACGCAGGAGTGCGGTCGGCAAGTGGTTAAATGCAATCTTTTAAATTTTTTTACAAAAGTAAAAAGTAAACTAGGCGGTATTGTTAGCAACACAAAATGCAATGTACCCTTGTGGCTAACAGAAGCCAGTGTTCAGAAAAGACTTGAAACACTTAATATGAGTAAATCACCAGGACCAGATGCTTACACCCAAGAGTCCTTAAAGACCTTAGCCATGTTATAGCCAGATTGTTATTTCTAATTTTTAAGAACAACTTACTGACTTGAATGGTACCGGTGGATTGGAGAAAAGCTAATGTGGTACCAATATTTTTTTTAAAAAAGGGCAACGATACATACCTGTAAATACAAATTACACCTGATCCTATAAGATATGTCCAACTGAACCGGGTGCCTCTATTGCATAAATTCAGAATCAAGAGTGCGATATGGTCCAAGCTAAATGGGTTTCCCTGATATGGCATAATTAGACAGCTAGGATCAGCTTAGCTACATTACAACTTGATAAAGATCAGGGTGGCCTTGCTGTACCGCATTCTAGACACTATTATATAGCATCCCGAATCCAGCATTTAGGGGCCTGGGGATTTAAAGACCCTTCAGATCCTATTTGCAACTTACTAGTGCCATGGGGAGCCCCTAGTCCTGCTCTGACATACTTGGAAGCAGGTTTCACCCATATTAACCCTACCCTTCCATCGATAATTCTACTTAATACTCTACGGGCTTATATTAGAAAGCCCTCCACATATGGGGATATTGTCCCTATACACCTACTGTATATGCAGTGGCACTCCTTGGGGGGTGTGGGGAGGGCAGGGCTGACCCAGGTGACACTCTCCAGAGGGGTGACACCAACAAGGAAGCAGGTGTAGCGGGTGCTATCGAGCCCCCCCGCCCATAAGTAAAGTGGTGACAGCGGGCTGCTGCTCAACTGAAGAGCACTCGCATTAGCGACGCTAATGACGCTGTCAGAATGTTTCCCCTGCTCGCCCTCCCCCTTTCTCCTGTCAGCAGCACAGGAGAAGAGAGCTTCCTGCCCACTATTCTTCCCTCCCCATTGTCAACAGCGGAGGGCCAATCAGAAGAAACTAGGGGGGCATCATGGGACATGTAGTCCTGGAAGATTGGTGGTCTGATTGTTCTCCACAGGGAGCAAGCTACAGCCCCCAGCATGCACTCTGCTGAGGAAAGAGAGAGAGAACCAAGCTGAGGGAGTGAGTGCTACATTGTAGCAGCTACAAGAGACAGGAAAAAAAAGAGAGGACCATATTGGGGGAAGCCAAAGAGAGAGCCACACTGCCCGGCACCACCAGAGAGAGTGCCATACTGCCCAGGTCCACCAGAGAGCACCACACTGCCTAGCAACACCAGAGAGAGCCACGCTGCCCGGCACCACTAGAGAGAGGTCCACACTGCCCAGCAACACCAGAGAGAGAGAGCCACGTTGCCCAGCACCATGAGAGAGCCACGTTGCCCAGCACCACGAGAGAGCCACGTTGCCCAGCACCACGAGAGAGCCACGTTGCCCAGCACCACGAGAGAGCCACGTTGCCCAGCACCACGAGAGAGCCACGCCGCCCAGCACCACGAGAGAGCCACGCCGCCCAGCACCACGAGAGAGCCACGCCACCCAGCACCACGAGAGAGCCACGCCGCCCAGCACCACGAGAGAGCCACGCCACCCAGCACCACGAGAGAACCTCGCCGCCCAGCACCACGAGGGAGCCACGGGTACAGACGTGCTACACCACTGACCAGAGTCACCCCGGACAACCCAGAGTGAGCGAACGTCCAGCCGGAGGGATCGCTGGGTCTGATAGGAGGGCCTGTCAGCCATTATCCATTATTGATCCTAGGAACTGAGAAATTAGGAACTGCCTAACCTGCTATCCTTTAGTCCTAATACTGCCTGCAGGCCTTATTGATCACTGCAACGCACGCTAACGAGCTCCAATGCTGGGATGCCAGCCCGAAATTAGAATGGGTGGCACCACGTTTTACTGCACCAGGTGACACCAACCCTAGTGATGCCACTGCCTCTATAGCATAATGCAACTTATAAGGAACTGTATAAGCTGCAGGGGTTTCAGACATGGCAGAAGGCTGGTATTCTCTACCTATCACAATTATATAATTGTTTAGCGCTCAAGTTACATAGTAGGTGAGGCTGAAAAAAGACACAAGTCCATCAAGTCCACCCTATGTGTGTGAATAATGTCAGTATTACATCGTATATCCCTGTATGTTGCGGTCGTTCAGGTGCTTATCTAATAGTGTTTTGATGCCCCCCGCTGAGACCACCACCTGTGGAAGGGAATTCCACATCCTTGCCGCTCTTACAGTAAAGAACCCTCTACGTAGTTTAAGGTTAAACCTCTTTTCTTCAAATTTTAATGAGTGGCCACGTGTCTTGTTAAACTCCCTTTCCGAAAAAAAGTTTTATCCCTATTGCGGGGTCACCAGTATGGTATTTTTAAATTGAAATCATATCCCCTCTCAAGCGTCTCTTCGCCAGAGAGAATAAGTTCAGCGCTTGCAACCTTTCTTCATAACTAATGTCCTC
Source organism: Lithobates septentrionalis (assembly GCA_037952835.1). Classification (NCBI taxonomy): domain Eukaryota; kingdom Metazoa; phylum Chordata; class Amphibia; order Anura; family Ranidae; genus Lithobates; species Lithobates septentrionalis. The sequence continues at coordinate 853,579 of JBBDGP010000965.1, forward strand.
CAGAACCTTTATTAGCTTTGTTGCCCTTCTTTGTACCCGCTCCATTTCCAGTATATCCTTCCTGAGGACTGGTGCCCAGAACTGGAAAGCATACTCCAGGTGCGGCCGGACAGATTCTTGTAGAGTGGGAGAATTATCGCTTTATCCCTGGAGTTAATTCCTTTTTTAATGCATGCCAATATTCTGTTTACTTTGTTAGCAGCAGCTTGGCATTGCATGCCATTGCTGAGCCTATCATCTACTAGGAGCCCCAGTTCCATCCATGTACTCACCCTATGGTCCATGCCAATGGACCTTATTTTGTACAGTAAACGTTTATGGAGAACTGTGTCAAAGACTTTTGCAAAATTGAGATACACCACATCTACAGGCCTTCCTAGATGGCAACTCGCCTCCTCATAGAAGGTTAATAGATTGGTTTGGCAAGAACGATTCATCATGAATTTATGCTGATTACTGCTAATAATACCGTTTTCATTACTAGAATTTTGTATATAGTCCCTTATCATCCCCTCGAAGAGCTTGCATACGATGTTAGGCTAACTGGTCTGTAATTCCCAGGAATGTATTCTGGGCCCTTTTCAAATATTGATGCTACATTGGCTTTTCTCCGAACACCCCCCGGTTCGGTTTGCACCAGAACCTGCAAACGGACCGAAAATTCGCACGAACGTTAGAACCCCATTGAAGTCTATGGGACTCGAACGTTCGAAATCAAAAGTGCTAATTTTAAAGGCTAATTTGCATGGTATTGTCCTAAAAAGGGTTTGGGGACCCAGGTCCTGCCCCAGGGGACATGTATCAATGCAAAAAAAAGTTTTAAAAATGGCCGTTTTTTCGGGAGCAGTGATTTTAATTATGCTTAAAGTGAAAAAAAAAGCGAAATATTCCTTTAAATATCGTACCTGGGGGGTGTCTATAGTATGCCTGTAAAGTAGCGTGTTTCCCGAGCTTAGAACAGTCCCTGCACAAAATGACATTTTTAAAGTAATAAAAGTCATTTAAAACTGCTTACAGCTTTAATGTAATGCTTTAATGTAATGTCCGGTCCCGGTAATATGGATGAAAATCAGTGAGACAAGCGGCATGGGTACCCCCCCCCCCAGTCCATTACCAGGCCCTTTGGGTATGGTTATTAAGGGGAACCCGCACCGAAATTAAAAAAAGGAAAGGAGTGGGGCCCCAGGCCCTCTGAACAGCAGTATACAGGTGGTGCAAACAAGACAGGGACTGTAGGTTTGTTGTTAAGTAGAATCTGTTTGTAATTTTGAACTGGTACATTTTTAAAGTGTAGCTCCAGCCAAAAAATCTATTTTTAAGCTTTTTGGAAAACATAGGGTAGGGGTTATCACCCCTGTGACATTTGTTTTGCTGTCTGTGCACCTCTTCAGAAGATTTTACCTCACCTTCTGTCCCAATGACAAATGCTTTTTGAAAATTTGGGGTTTTTAGTGAAACAAGGATTGGTGATAAAGCATCAGTGGAGAGGAGACACGTTTTTCCCATATTAACTCTTACAGGAGAGAATTTCCCTTCCTAGGGGTAGATTTCATCTCACTTCCTGTTGTTTCCTTCCGCTTACAAGTAGGAGTCGTTTGTAAGTTGGATGTTTGAAAATAGGGGCCTGCCTTATATACTCTGCAGAAATTGGGGCCTTAGGTGTTGGTGTTGCCACAACACTGTAAGCCCTCACAGTTACTCTTGGTGGGCGCAGGAACGGGCTCTGCTGTGAAATATTAGATCAAGAATTGTAATTACATGCCCCTGTTGAACAGGGTCAGAAAAATTGGGCCTTTAGTGGTGGTGGTGCTGGTGCTGGTGCCACAACACTGTAAGTCCTCACAGTTACTCTTGGTGGGCGCAGAAACGGGCCCTGCTGTGAAATATTAGATTAAGAATTGTAATTGTATGCACCTGTTGAACAGGGGCAGAAAAATTGGGCCTTTGGTGGTGGTGCCACAACACTGCAACCCCTCACAGATACTCTAGTTGGAGCGCAGGAACGAGCCCTGCTGCAAAGTATTGCATCAAAAATTGTAATTACACGCCCCTGTTAAACAGAGGCTGAAAAATTGTGCCTTAGGCACTGGTGCTGGTGCCACAACACTGCAACCCCTCACAGATACTCTAGTTGGAGCGCAGGAACAAGCCCTGCTGCAAAGTATTGCATCAAAAATTGTAATTACACGCCCCTGTTAAACAGGGGCTGAAAAATTGGGCCTTAGGCACTGGTGCTGGTGCCACAACACTGCAACCCCTCACAAATATCTAGTTGAGTGCAGCAATGAACCCTCTTTGCAAAATATTGCATCAAAAATTGTAATTATACTCCCCTGTTAAACAGGGGCTGAAAAATTGGGCCTTAGCCACTGGTGGCGGGAAAGGTGTCCAAGTCAGATCTTGCCTCCTAGGTATTTCTGCACCATGTAAAACAGACGCTTGCGATGGTTGCTGGTACCTTGGGGCTGCGGACTAAAAAATTGTCTGAACGCATCAGTCAGACGGCCACCTTCTCCACGGATCCTTCTTTGATCGACCGAAGCCTCAGTAACACGTTGTCCAGGAACAGGAGTTTTTAACCTCCCAGTCTCTGGGAACGCGTTGCACAGACCTTTCTGCAAGACCTCCCGAAGTTGTTTCATCCTCTGCTCCCTCTGCAACGGCAAGATAAGGTCCGCAACCTTACCCTTATAACGTGGATCAAGGAGGGTTGCCAGCCAGTATTTTTCCTCTCCTTGATACCACGAATACGAGGATCCTTCAGCAGGCTTTACAGGATCAGGGAGGCCATGCAGCGTAGGTTTGCTGAGGCATTCGGTTTGGAGTCCTCTGGGTCACTAAGGACGACATGATCCGCAGCCACCTCCTCCCAGCCATGTACAAGTCCATGGATTTCTTGGGACTGTAAATGATCCCTTAAAGACTGCTGCTGATGCTGAGTGCCAGGCTCCACCTCCATGCTGACACAATCCTCTTCCTCGTCCTCTTCCTGTGTGATCGGCGGGCACGCAGGAACACTGGATAAAGGATGCCTTGAGAGCTAAGGAAATCCTCCTCTTCCTGCCTCTGTTCTGCCTCAAGTGCCCTGTCCATTATTCCACGCAGCGTGTGCTCCAACAGATGGACAAGGGGGACAGTGTCACTGATGCATGCAATGTCACTGCTCACCATCCTCGTGGCCTCCTCAAATGGTGACAGGACAGTGCATGCATCCCTGATCATAGCCCACTGGCGTGGGGAAAAAAAAACAAGCTCCCCTGACCCTGTCCTGGTGCCATAGTCGCACAGGTACTCATTGATGGCCAAAAAAACAAAATAAGTGCAGCGCTAAAACTAAATAAATTAATAAAACATGCTAGAGAAAATCATACAAAGGTGATTGATCCACCAAGCAATATATTAAAGAACACAACAAGTCTCCTATAAAGGGCAGAGACAAATGTCTCAACATATGTCACATGTGAAAAATTATAAAGCATAAAAAGGTGATAAAGTAAGTCCCAAAATTGTTGCAGAAAAAAAGTCCATAAGTGAAGTAAGTGGAAAATCAAAATGGATATATTCTGGAGAAGTGTGACACAGGTGAATCCAACATCCAAAGTGACTTGCACCCAAGTGAAGTATGAGGCTCCTTACCAGCTCAGGATGACCACCATGACAGTGGTCCCACCAGGCATTTGGGAAATTAACAGGTCACCCACAAACCTATGCCGATCTTTCCAGTATGTGGAACTCTCCAGTTCCTCAGAAGCCAACACCAGGGATCCTGTTCAGCTCCCCTCAGTCTCGCATTGATGGCCCTCTGCTGTGTGTGCAGCCCTTGCAGCATGGCCAACGTTGAGTTCCACCTGGTGGGCATGTCACAGATTAGGCGGTTCTTGGGCAGGTTAAATTCCTTTTGGAGGTCAGCCAGCCGAGCACTGGCATTATACGACCTGCGAAAATGCACACAGACTTTCCTGGCCTGCCTCAGGACATCCTGTAAGCTCGGGTACCTTCCCAAGAACCGCTGCACCACAAAGTTAAGGACGTGAGCCAAACAGGGCACATGGGTCAGTTGTCCCTCGGAGGGTGGAGAGGAGGTTGGTGCCATTGTCGCAAACCACCATACCTGCCTTAAGCTGGCATGGCGTCAACACCTCTAAACCTGCCCCTGCAGAGCTGACAGAATATCTGCCCCGGTGTGGCTCCTGTCCCCCAAGCACACCAGCTCAAGCACCGCATGGCATCTTTTGGCCTGCGTGCTTGCATAGCCCCTTGAACACCTACGGAGCACCGCTGGTTCTGAAGACAAATCAGCACAGGAAGAGGCCATGGAGGAAGAAGAAGAGGAGAGGGAGGAGGAGAGAGGTGTGGCAAAATCACCACTAGTAGTATTTTGGAGGCGTGGTGGCAGAACAACCTCCAACACTACTGCACCCTGTCCTGCATCCTTCCCAGCTGCCAGAAGAGTCACCCAGTGCGCGGTGAAAGATAGGTAACGTCCCTGTCCATGCCTGCTGGACCATGAGTCAGCGGTAATATGTACCTTACCGCTGACCGCCCTGTCCAGCGAGGCCAAGACATTGCCTTCCACATGCCAGTAGAGAGCCGGAATCGCCTTCCGTGAGAAAAAGTGGCGTTTGGGAACCTGCCACTGAGGAACCGCACATTCCACAAACTCACGGAAGGGGGCAGAGTCTACCAACTGAAAAGGCAGCAGTTGAAGTGCTAGCAATTTAGCCAAGGTAGCATTCAACCGCTGGGCATGTGGATGGCTGGGAGCGAACTTATTTCGGCGGTGCAGCAGCTGCGGCAGGGAAATTTGCCTGGTACAATCTGACGTTGGTGTACCGATAGCAGATTGACCCCAAGTACTTGGCTGTGACACACCTAATTCTACACTTTCATTCCTCTCAGTGCAGGTCTCAGAGAGGACTGAAGGTATAGTGGGGTTGGAGATCCCAGCTGATGAGGAGCAAGGAGAGGTCCTCTTTGTTCTTTGGTGTGGGTCTTTTAGGTACGCTTGGCAACGAACTGCATGGCAGGTCAACATATGTCTGGTCAAGCATGTGGTGCCCAAGCGGAAGATGTTTTGGCCATGCGAGATATGCTTGAGACATATGTTACAAATAGCAGCGGTGGGATCTGATGCACTCGTCTCAAAAAAGGCCCACACCAAAGAACTTTTGGAATAACGCACAGAGACAGCAGCGCCCTGCACATGCGGAGCTCTGCGGTGTGATGCAGTCGGTGTGCTGCCCTTAAGCTGGCCCCTGGAGGGCATCCTGCCTCGTTGGTGATGTGCCTCCTCCTCCTCCTCTCTCCTATCAGGCACCCACATGGAGTCAGTGACCTCATCATCCCCTCCCTCCTCATCACTGGAGCAAAGCTGGCAGTATGCTGCAGCTGGGGGAACATGCTTGCCGGATTGCTGTCCTTCTTGGGCACCCCCTCTCTCTGGGCTCACGTTACTGCCTTCCTCTAGCTGGGTACCATCAATGGAGCCTTCAAAATGCTGGGCATCCTTCTGGAGGAGCATGTACCCAACACTGTGGTCAAACAGTTCGGGGGACTCCTCAGGAGGACATGGTGGGGCTAGGGAAGGAGTGACTGATGCCATTGAGCCGAGGGAAGAGGCTCCGTTGGCAGCTGCTTTGCCAGACAAAGTACCCTGAGCCTGGGTGAGAGAGGATGAGGACGGCTTGGTCATCCACTCTACCAAGTCTTCTGCATGTTGCGGCTCAACACGGCCAGCTGCCGAAAAAAAGGACAAGCGTGTCCCACGGCCACGTGCTGATGAGGATGCACCATCTCCATGACCAGCACTGTTGCCTCTAGACACAGAGCCTGCTTGCCCTCTTTTATTGGCTTGTGACTGTCTGCCTCTCCTTGTTGGCCTTCCAGACATACTAATGGCCTGCACTGAGATGTAGCTGCACAAAGCTGGGATGTATATATATACTGATACTGCAGCTAGGAGAATCAACTGCCTGCCTGTAGTATTATTAGTATGAGAACACCAGCAATTGTCTTCAGGTAGCTTTAGGTGCACACTGTGCAGAGGACACAGTACACTAACTGTAAATACTGTAGCTGCCTGCCTGTGGTATTAATATAGGATCAGAAGAACACCACCAATTTTATTCAGGTAGCTTTAGGTGCACACTGTGCAGAGGGCACAGTACACTATCTGTAAATACTGTAGCTGCCTGCCTGTTGTATTAATATAGGATCAGAAGAACACCACCAATTTTATTCAGGTAGCTTTAGGTGCACACTGTGCAGAGGACACAGTACACTAACTGTAAATACTGTAGCTGCCTGCCTGTTGTATTAATAGGAGCAGAACAACAGCAATTGTCTCCAGGTAGCTTTAGGTGCACACTGTGCAGAGGACACAGTACACTAACTGTAAATACTGTAGCTGCCTGCCTGTGGTATTAATATAGGATCAGAAGAACACCACCAATTTTATTCAGGTAGCTTTTGGTTCACACTGTGCCGAGGATGCAGTACACTAACTGTAAATACTGTAGCTGCCTGCCTGTGGTATTAATATAGGATCAGAAGAACGCCACCAATTTTCTTCAGGTAGCTTTAGGTGCACACTGTGCAGAGGACACAGTACACTAACTGTAAATACTGTAGCTGCCTGCCTGTGGTATTAATATAGGATCAGAAGAACACCACCAATTTTATTCAGGTAGCTTTAGGTGCACACTGTGCAGAGGACACAGTACACTATCTGTAAATACTGTAGCTGCCTGCCTGTGGTATTAATATAGGATCAGAAGAACACACTAATTTTCTTCAGGTAGCTTTAGGTGCACACTGTGCAGAGGACACAGTACACTAACTGTAAATACTGTAGCTGCCTGTGGTATTAATAGGAGCAGAACAACAGCAATTGTCTCCAGGTAGCTTTAGGTGCACACTGTGCAGAGGATGCACTACACTAATTGTAAATACTGTATCTGCCTGCCTGTGGTATTAATAGGATCAGGAGAACACCACTAATTTTCTTCAGGTAGCTTTAGGTGCACACTGTGAAGGGGGCGCACTACTCTTGTAAATACTGCAGCTGCCTGCGGTACTGTACTAATAGGATCAGAAGAACACCACAAATTTTCTTCAGGTAGCTTTAGGTGCACACTGTGCAGAGGACGAACTACACTAACTGTAAATACTGTAGCTGCCTGCCTGTGGTATTAATAGGATCAGAAGAACAACACTAATTTTCTTCAGGTAGCTTTAGGTGCACACTGTGCAGAGGATGCATTACACTAACTTGTAAATACTGCAGCTGCCTGCGGTACTGTACTAAAAGGATCAGAAAAACACCGCTAATTTTCTTCAGGTAGCTTTAGGTGCACACTGACTTTCTGCCTGGGATAGGCAAGTATATCCCAGGCAGAAAGTCACATTACGTTCAGGTATCTAAGGCTCCAGCTACCTCAAGAACACCTCCTCCCCCCTCCAACTTCCAGGATTAAACGGCTTCCTACCCCTAAGGACGCATACAGGTTGCAGCTGCTCCTCCATACCCACTGGAGACAGGTACATCCGACAGCCAAGCACCACCGCAAGGGAAATACAATTATATTTACATTTCCTATTACATTTGTAGAACGCCTGGACGGGGACTGATATGGAACTTAGAATAACTACTTATTCACCACAGGACATACTCTCCAACTAGCCACTCCCTCCCATGTACACATGTCGGCCTACCAGCCCATACAGACTGTGCTCCTGTTCTCTTGGCTCTGATGAAGAGGTCACCCTCGAAACGCGTCAGCCTTTTTTAATTACCTGCCTCTACATGGGCATACCCCAATTTTAACTTCTTAGTGCTTATTTTGTCACCTGTTTTTATGCAAAGTAGTATTTGTATGATTTAATATTTATGTGTTTGTATTTTTTATACATGATTAAACCTAACCTGTTTTGATGTGAGCGTCTGATCACGTGCCTTCCATCCACCTCCTACTTAACAAAAGTTCACCACTATGTCCGAAATGTGAAAGAGATAATGGAGACTTGATACACATGATTCAGAGGTGCCCCAAATTATTCTGCTATTGGGCAGGGGTTATTTCTACAATATCACAAGTATTTCAGTTACACCTTTCAAACGATTCCATTGACTGTTTACTGGGCGCTTTAAAGAAACACTTACACTACAAGGACATGTGGCGGTACTGAGATTATTTTATCTCGCTCACAAATTGATAACACGATATTGGATATCACCTCGAGTTCCTACTAGGGGACAATGGGTAGAACAAGTGAATAATGTGCTGATACGGGAAAATGTACTTGTCAACATAGAAATGTGCCCCATACATTTTATAAAATGTTGCAACCGTGATTAGGCTAGGCAGGCCTTGCACCACAACAATTGGTTAGGGAAAGACTTCTTCAGGGATAACTTTGTAGAGACACTAATGCCGCGCAGACACAAGCGGAATGTCTGACAGAAAAAGTCTGATGGAAGCTTTTCATCGTATATTCCGTTCATGTGTATGCCTTATCTGACTTTTTTTTAGAAAATTCTGACGGATCTAGAAATAGAACATGTTCTAAATATTTCCGACGGAACCAATTCCTATCGGGAAAACCGCTGGTCTGTATGCTGTTCCGACGGACCAAAAACAACGCATGCTCTGAAGCAAGTACAAGACGGAAGCTATTGGCTACTGGCTATTGAACGTCCTTTTTCTAGTCCCGTCATATGTGTTGTATGTCACCGCGTTCTTAATGGTCGGACTTTGGTCGGACTTAGTTTGACCGTGTGTAGGCAAGACCGCTTGAATGGAATTACGTCGGAGAAACCTTCAGAGTTTATTCCGACGGCAAAACCGGTCATGTTTACGGGGCATTAATGTACATGTTGAGCACTATCGATAAGGAACCTAATTTTAGCTCTATAGTTAACCACTTAAGCCCCGGACCATTTGGCTGCCCAAAGACCAGAGCACTTTTTGCGATTCGGCACTGCGTCGCTTTAACTGACAATTGCATGGTTGTGCGACGTGGCTCCTAAACAATTTATGTCCTTTTTTTCCCCACAAGTAGAGCTTTCTTTTGGTGGTATTTGATCACCTCTGCGGTTTTTATTTTTTAGGCCGATACGTATTCTTCTACATATTTTTGGTAAAAAAATCCCAATAAGCGTTTATTGATTAGTTTGTGCAAAAGTTATAGCGTCTACAAAATAGGGGATTGTTTTATGGCATTTTTGCTTATTTTACTAGCAATGGCGGCGAGCAGCGATTTTTATCGTGACTGCGACATTATTGCGGACAGATCGGACACTTTTGGCGTGATTTTGGGACCATTCACATTTATACAACGATCAGTGCAATTAAGTGATTCTAACTGTGGGGGGGGCGTGGCTATGTGTGACATGACACTGATCACCGCTCCCAATTACAGGGAGCTGTGATCAGTGGCCTGTCACTAGGCCGAACGAGGAAATGCTTGTTTACATCAGCATTTCCCTGTTCTTCCTCTCCGTGAGACGATCGCGTGTATCACTCAAACCGCTTCTTAAAGGGCAACGTACAGGTACGTTAATCTGCCTGTACGTGCCCTTCTGCCGACGTACATCGGCGTGAGCCGGTCGGCAAGCGGTTAAGGAATCTCAGAAACTGTTCTATGATCCATTGTTATTTAAGGGTTTTTTTTTTTTATAATTCTTTACAAAACTCTGGTTCGGCCACATCTTGAGTATGGTTCTAGCTACCAGTCCTCAGAAAGGATGTGCTGGAACTGGAGACAGTCCAGAGAAAGGCAAGAAAGCTAATAGGGGGACTGGAGGACCTCCGTTATGAGGAATGACTACAAACATTAAACGTATTCTCCCTGGAGAAGAACCGCCTAAAGCGTTTGTTAACCACTTAAGGACCAGCCTCGTTTTGGATTTTAGGTGTTTACTGAAATCCGCTCTCTGCTGAAAACGGGTCACAGGAGTGCAAAACAAATTGCACTCCTGTGATCCATAGGAGAAGCCCAGCCAAACGAACTCAGGCTGGACTTCTTTAATGAAGATGGAGGAGAAGTGGTTTAACTTAAACTGCGTAAGGAGTTCTTTACTGTTAGAGCGGTAAGGCTGTGGGGAGTGTCAACAATCTCAAAAAACTTTTAGATGTGTTTGTTAGAGAAAACAATATACAAGGATATGGAAAATTGTAGTAACATAGTCACACAAACATACACAGGCTGAACTGGATGGACTGTTGTATTTATTCAACCTTACCAACTATGTAACTAATGCAGACTTTTCTGCAACTATGTCACAATTTCTCAGACAAGTACCGGCTTTCATACAGCCATCATTAACTAGGCCTTAAAAGCGCTACGCTTCTTCTTCAGCCCCACTGCCTCTACCAGAGTCAGAAACTGAAATGTTTTCCCTAGAGGACACAAACATTGAGGTGATCAAAAAGGACCCGAAGATGGTGTTAGAGGACGCTGTGGAAGATTCCCCCCCCCCCCACCACCACACCCCTATACACCAGATGTTACAGCTTCACGCAATATGCTTATCAAAATTGATATGCTCACTTCTGCTGTATGTAGAAGGCTCTGCATTGGCTCACTTGATTCTCCTCTGTCTCACCATACCCCTTTGGGTACTAAGAGACCTGCTAAGTCTAAAAAGACATTACTGAACAAATAGAATGGTCAGTTTATGATGATTGGGTCAGTCCTAAAATTATTTTAACTCCTACAACAATCAGTGTGGCTCGCTGAGTGGCTGGCCTGCTGTATTTTGAACACAGGAGGTTGGCCGCTCAGCAGGGATGTTGTTCAGAGAATGCTTTGCATTATTAAAGGTATGATATTTTGATAGCTAGTTCACTGTCACAGGACCTGCCCCTAGGGCTAAACAGAGGGAGGGAGGGGGGTGACCTTATACTGTGTGTTGACTATTTAGGGACACGTATGTGTTCAAGCAGGTTGTATCCTACTGCACCTAATGAAAATATTCCTTCATTCAAAGATTCTGCTGACTGAAAAATTTAGATACTCCTAAAGGTTCTCTTTTCACTTGAAGGCCCAGCTCTGCAGCCAGCTATGGCTGCCATGTCTGTTTGTCAAATAACAGCTAATTGCACTAGGACCATGATCAACCAACAGGACTGTGCTTAGTACACTCCTATCTTGATGCTCTAGAACAAGTCATATATACAAATATGTAGAATGGCTCTGATTTCTCTCCGTATGTGTAGAATACACAAATTATCTGGACAGCTGAAGCTATCTGTAAAAGATACCTCACACTCATGCCCTTTAAAGGAGGATGTCTCTTTGATGAGGCACTTGACAAATTGATAAATGGCGTTGCAGGCGAAAAGATCCTCTTTCCACAGTGGAAGGTTCCAAAATCCCCTCCTCTGGGCTTCTATCTTTTTAAAGCAAAGAACGCTCAATGCTCTGTTCAGGCCTCAACTTTGAAGCCAAAATTCAGCCCCTCCTTTCAGCACAAGACTTGGAACACAACAGCCACCAGGTCTACCTCTATGCCCTCTATCTCTCTATCTATGTCACAGACATCCCTGACCTGTGGATATAATCAGTGTTTTCAAAGGGGTACAAAACAAAGTATTAAACTCTCCCCCCTCACCACTTTCTTCTCTCAAACCAGCCAAAATCTGCTCAATCTTGTCCTAAGGATTGGTGGTTTCAGTACCTCCTGGAGGTCAGGTTCAAAGGTTTCTATTCAAACCTGTTCATGGTACCAAATCCCAATGGGATTATTCATTATATTCTGGATTTATAATCCCTAAACAAGTGCTTTCAAATTACAAAGTTTTGTATGAAATCTGTGAGGTCAGCTATTGCCTCTCTGAGACCAGGGGAATACCTATCATCCATGGACATCCAGGATTCTCATCTGAATTTTCCCATTTACCCACCTCATCAATGCTTTCTGTGCTTTGTAGTAAGAGACAAACCCTTCCAGTTTGTCGCACTGCCTTTTAACCTATCCTTTTTAATTCTGAGAATTCACAAAGGTACTTGCTCTCCTTCATACCCTCTTAAAGTGTTTTTAAACCCAATCATACATGTTTTGACATATGTGAAACATATAATGTAACGCTTGTCAATACCTTTTTTTTAAACTTTGTCACATCATCTTTTTGCAGTTCCTCTGCAAGTTAATGGTCAATATGTGAGTGAAGCTCATTCCCAATCATGTGACTATTTGTGAAAAAAAAAATCCATCTAAGGCCCCTTTCACACGAACGATCCGTTCAGGTCCGCCTGTCAGTTTTTTAGGCGGACCTGAACGGACCCTCCATAGACCTCTATGGAGCGTCGGATGTCAGCGGTGACATGTCCGCTGACATCCGATCCGCTCCGATCCAAAAAAGTGTTACGGAGGAAAAACCTACTTTTCCATCCTTTATCGGATCGGGTGACGACGGACTCTGCGGTCCATCGTCATCCGATCCCCCATAGGGGAGAGCGGCGCTCTGACAGGTCCGTCGCTGCACAGTGAGCAGCGACGGACCTGTCATCTGCCTGCTCAGCGGGGATCGGGGGAGCGATCCCAGCTGAGCAAGCGGATGTTCACGGGGCGGATCATGGATCCGTCCCGTGTGAAAGAGGCTTAAACAGCAATAGCTTTATTTTAAAAATGCTCTTATAAGTTATAATTGCCAAGTTTCATAACTTTGTTTACATTAAAGCAGTAGTAAACCAGGGCATATAAATAAAAAACAATCCCCTGCAAGGCAAGGGCATAGTGTGGTAGTATGCATCGCATACTAACACATTATGAAATACTTACCTTAGAATGAAGCCCTGCAGCGGTGTGCTGTCACCGCTCACAGGGCTTCCATTTTCCCTCGGTCTTCCTTATGGGTTCACGGGCTCCAATTGTATGAGTGCCTGGGGCCGTGATTATGTCACTCCCGTACATGCTGAACCTTTAGAGCGCATGTGCTGGTGATGTCAACGGCTGCATCCAATGTGAATATTTCCTAAACACCGCAAGTTTAGGCGGTATTATAGGCTTACCTGTAGGTACAAGTTCACAAAATGAGTTTACTACCGCTTTAAATCTAAGTTCTGTCATAATCATCTCAGCTGCACCCTATGGGGCACTCCTACAGCCTTGCAGGGTGGCTCCAGAGCCGTAATTGATAGTGCATCCACTCCTACAGCCTTGCAGGGCAGCACCAGAGTCGTAATTTGACAGCAAAGTAGATCCTATCCTCTCCTCTTTTCATCTGGCCCATGTGACACCTCTGAACATAAACTTGGTAAATAGGAAATGCTAAACTGTCGATCTCGGCTCTGGCACCACCCCAGAAGACTGAAGGAGTAGATGCACGGGTTCTGGAGCTTACCCACAAGGCTGTTGGAGTGCCCCATTTAGATTTAATGAGACTTGGCAATTATAACTTTTAAGGTCATTTTTCAAAATAAAGCTATTGCTATTTAAATGGATTTTTTTTCAACAGTTTGTCATGTGACAGCTACAGAAGAGCTCTGCTGTCAGTCATTATGCTGTAGCCCTTTCATGTGACTTGCAGATTTGTCACTTGGAGTAGCTAGTGGAGGAGGGGATAATTGAGGAAGAGCAGGGTTTGAAAATTGATCATACGCTGTCACGGTAGCAACACAGAGCACTGTGAATTGTCCAGCACACCTTTACCACCCTGCACTGCCACGTTCACCAGGCATTTACACTCTTCTAATCTTTTTTTTTAAACAAATGTTCACCACACATTGTTAGGAAAAATGTGTTGAAGATGTGTTGTATTTAATGACACATTAAGAACTCAGATCATTTAGGTCACCTGATATCTAGATGACTCATCTCCATTTCAACTATCTCCAAATTTAGTCACCATTTAGTCACTTCAAAGTTTCATTTGGGTAATCAACTTTCAAATATCTGCTCTCCAGCCTTTCCTTTCGCCTGGAATACTTGGGCTTAATTCTAGACACAGTCTTAGCAAAAGTCTTTCTTTCAGAAAACAAGATCAGATCTTGCACTTGGGCCTTAAAGTCAAAGTCATCCCTCTCTGAGATTCATATAAATATATTATATGTGGCCCTTTGGCCACATCAGGGGCCACATTTGAGGCCCTCTACACCTTGAAGTTTGACAACCATTGCCCTAAAGGATAAAGCACCTCCTGCACTAATATGTGCTTACTACTCCTGGTTAGTAGAAGTTTCCTTGGCATTCCAACATCAAGCAACTGTTGGCCAGCTTTATAAGGCTGTCACTTGGTTTTCTGTTCTTATTTAGCAAGTGAATATAATATTCCTTACTATCTATTAACTAATGCTAGCAGCATAAGGATTAAAATATTTAATGTTGATTAAGAGAGTTTAGTTCCACTTTAATCCTGTTATAGAAATATTAGGTAGGTTTGTCCTTAAAATGGTTGTAAAGACTCAAGGTTTTTTACCTTCATGCATTGTATGCATGCATTCATGCAGCCCCCCCCCCCCCCCTAATACTTACCTGAGCCCCATCGCAATCCAGCATGTGCATGAGAGCCTTGGCTTTTTGACAGCCAATGAGGAGGGAGAGTCTTAAATCACAGTAAGTGAGCCAATGAGGAGAGAGAGAGAGGTGGGGACGAGCCACGGCTCTGTGTGTGAATAGACACGCAGAGCAATTGCTCAGGAGCGAGCCTGCTTGGGTTCCCCCATAGCCCATAGCTGCTTGCTCTGGGGACACCTGGCACAAGGGAGGGCCAGGAGTGCCCACGAGGGACCCAAGAATAGAATGTTTGGGACTGCAAAATCACTGCACAGAGCAGGTAAGTATAACATGTTTGTTATTTATTTTACTTATTTTTTTATTGTCTTTATTATTACTTTAAATGAACATCTTTAAAGGGCTGTTAATTGCAAATGTATAGAAAAATTTATGTTTTTTGGGGTTTTTTTTCCAGATCAACTTTCTCGCTTACATATGATTCTTAAGCCTTTTATGCTCAGGAGAATCAAAAAGGATGTTGAGAATGAACTTTCTGACAAGGTGAGATATAAAGTAAATTTTGGGTAATTATGAATCTGTAGATAGTTTTAGACACCTCACAAGCTTTTTTTTTTTTTTTTTTTGTAAACTGTATGCCAGCATTGTCCATCTTTTGTAAATAACTTTTTCATTTTTTGGTCTCTGCTATTTATCCATTGCCAAGTAAAACCACAGTGGATCAGAAGAAGAGCCTATAGCTGTCATACAAGCTAGCGACATTGCATGCCTTGAGCTTATTTATATAAGACAATTAATACTCTCATTCGTGATGTAATAAAAAGGAACTTTGCTAAGCACATTTTGCATCTGATCGCATTTACTTAACCACTTGCTGTCTGGCTGTTGTATAAAAAACAGCCAGACAGCTGACTCCTGAAGGTGGGAGACAGTTTTAGAATGGCCTCCCTTTTGTACCGTTCATACGTGTGTGCTTTGTGATTGTTATGTCTGTTGGACACAGCAGATAACAGAGTGGGCTACAGGGCCACTGAAATTGTGGCAAAAAATTACAACTTCAAAAAACTTGCCATGCTTTGCACAGATGGGTCGTACCGGTCGTGTTGTACTGTCCTGGCCTTTTCTTTAATCGTACATCACGGGACACAGAGTCATAGTAATTACTATGTGGGTTATAGTCCACCTTCAGGTGCCGGAAACTGGCACACCCTAAACAGGAAGTTGACTCCCTATATAACCCCTCCCATACCGGGACTATCTCAGTTTTTTCGCCAGTGTCTAAGGTGTTGGTCACGAGTGAAGATGTGCTGTGCTGAGCTCCACTGGAGCAATCCTTGCTGGGGCTAGCTATGCAGCCGGATCCATTCAAAGTGTCTTTTATGGGCCAAATTGAATGGTACCCTGGCCTCGTGTCCGCAGAAACGAGGTCTTTGCTTGTAAACGCTTCTCTTTTTAGAGAGCTGGACCCTGGGATCCAGTACTTTGGTATTTTAAGCCATAAAGTTTTACTGGCAGGGTGCTATTACAGGTCCAGGATTGTGGGTTCCCTGAGGGTTCCCGGTTCCTTAAGTTTTATTAACGGAACCCACCGTGAAGGGTGAAGATTGGGTCTGTTGGTTTTACCACAGAAAACCCTGCAGCAGGAAAGGTAAGTTTAGTTTTTCTAAGGAATTTTTTAATTTTCTTATGAAATGTCGCATTTAAAAGTAAATGTTGTCATGCCTAAGTGTCACCACTGGGGGTTGTATGGAGCATGTACCTTCTCATGCTTTCCTCAGAGATCACACTGTGTCACAGAAGCAGCGGGCTTTGTTCCTCCGGCTAGCAGGCAGACCTCCGGTAAGTTTGGGGGGGTTTGCTTCCACCAGACACCCCCCACCTGGGCTGAACTCTCCCCCTCTTCACGAGGCTGAGCATTGAAGGAGAGCTAAAAATCGATCGGCGATGCCGTTTTCTTTCACCGCCCTCTACACTGCGGCGGCTTTCAGGTCTCCTCCACGCCATCCCTCCCCTCACACACAAGCCGATCCAGTGGCTGACTATTGCTCAAGCAGTGGATGTGATTTCTTCTGGTAGTACCTCTGCTTTGTGCATCGGGCTAAGGTCAGAAGGGGGGGTTGAAACACCCCCAAAAAAGAGCTATAAGTGTCTCCCTCAAGCTCTGGAAAGCGTTCTCATCTCTACAAATGGCATCCTCCCCTGAGAGAGGGTGGCTGGTCAGAGTGAGCATCAGGGCCATGAAATGTTTTCAATTGTTTTTAACACTGTAGCCCCTGTTTATGTTATTAAAAAGATCTTTTTTCCTCAGCCAGAATAGGATTGGAAAAAAAAAAAGTTTAGCGGATTTAATCGCATCCCAGTGTGGGACTAAATGCGACAGATTCTCTTACATTACCCAGGATCCTCAAACTGAGGAACTAGGGGCAGGAGAAGAAAGCCCTCAGGGGACCGTGGTGAGGCTGATGACTCCTCTTCTGAGATGTCAAATGCGGGAGGATCAGCGTTCACAATCTGTAAGATTGATGGTGCAATTTCTTGCTGAATAGTCCGCTCCACATTTATCTACCCTTAACTGAGTGTTTGGGTTCGCTAAAGCCTCCTCAAGCTGTGCAAGCCTTTTCCTGTCCATTCATTGCTGGAAAAGTTTTTTCGTATCTGAGTGGATCACCCAGATAAGCATTTTATTCCCTCCTAAAAAGTTTTCACACTTTATCCTGTGGTGGAAAAAATTCACTAAGTAGGGTATACCAGCAAATAACGCTGCTATATCCTCTGTGAATAAGAGTTTGACTTGTCCGGCAGACAATGCTCAAATGCTTAGGGATCCAACGGATAAAAAGTTGGAATTCCTATTAAAAAAAAAAAAACACTTTTTTTCTCTGTTTTCTCTGGCAGATTGAGTGTCTCAGCCTGTGCTGACAGTAATTGGTTAATCGTTGAGAGACCAGTTTAAACGGGTGTTCAAGGTTATGTTTGCAATAGTTGCTATGAGAGATTCTATCCTTCAGGCCTTGCGCCCTTCGCTAAACGCCATGCAAGAAGCACCTGGCTAGTCTTCCTTTTTGCGGTGAAACAGCTATTTGGGAATGTTTTGGATAATACATCCAAAGAAATTCTACTGGTAAAAGTACCCCTTTTGTCATTTAAGAAAAGAAGTAAATGTATTTTCGTTTTAAAGCTTCTTCTCCTGTGTCAGGGGCATCAGCCTCCAGGCAGTCAAGACGGCTTCCGCCGTCAGGTTCAAAAGGTAATCCTCAGAGTTAACCCCAGGGACAAAAGAGGTCTTGGGGGAGGAAACCTACAAGATACTGAAGCCTCCTTATGAGGAGGCACCCCCGCTCGCTCGAATAGGGGGAATTCTTCTGCAGTTCTCAAGGATCTGGCAGGAAGAGTGTTGAGACAGATGGGGGACTTCCTCAATAGCTCCAAGGTACAAACTGGAGTTCTAAGAGTTCCCGTCTCCTCGTTTTCTCAGATCAAACATTCCTAAGGATCCAGAGAAAAAGAAGTCTTTCTCTGAAGCATTGGACCATCTTTTGGCAAAAAGTGATCATGGTGGTCCCCATGTAAGAGCAGAGGTTGGGGTTTGGTTCAAACCTCTTTTTCATGGTGCCAAATCGGAATGGACATACTGGATCTCAAAAATCTAAATTCAATTCCTGAATATAACCACTCTTTTTTCACAATCCAATCAGTTATCGCCATCCTACAAGGAGGAGAACTTCTGGCGTCAATCGACATCAAAGAGGCATACCTCCATATGCCTATTTCCTCGCTCACTAGTAATATCTACTTTTCAAGGTGGAAAATCTTCATTTTCAGTGTGTAGCTCTGATTTTCTGTCTAGCTACTGCACCTTGAGTGTTTACAAAGGTTCTGGCCCCTCTTCTAGCCAGATTAAGGGCCCAAGGTATAACGATTATGGTTTACCTAGATGATCTGTTCTTCATAGATCAGTCGGTATCCCGCTTAGACCAAAGTATGGTCACCACATTCAACTTACCTGGAATATCTAGGTCGGATTCTCAACCTAGAAGAAATCTTCTTTAAAACCATGAAGAAGGCTAAAATACTTGGGTCTGATCATAGATACACCCAGAAAAGGGTATTCTTGCCCCAGGCAAAGATCAGCGCCATAAAGGAACTGATTCAGGTGGTCGAAGCAAGATGAATTCTTCTATTCAGCTTTGCATGAGGTTGTTGGGAAAGATGGTGGCTTCATTCAAGGCCATTCCTTATGATCAGTTTCATTCGAGACTGTTGCAAAACAGTATCCTATCGGCTTGAAACAAAGGGTTCAAGCACTAGATTCCCAATGTGTCTCATTCCAAAGCCTACGGCCACATCACCCTGAAAGCGTCGGATCTTGGAAGCTGAGTAGGGTCAGGCCTGGTTAGTACCTGGATGGGAGACCGCCTGGAAATACTAGGTGCTGTAGGCTGGGTGTGCCGGAGCCTCAGTTTATGGTTGATAACCAAAAATCTGCAAAGGGGAAAATCCTTCCTTCAGTTACCTGGGAAATGGTAACAACATATGCCAACCTTTTTTTTGGGGTTGGGGAGCAGTCCTGGAAGAGGCAACTATCCAAGAGAAGGAAACGACAGTTCGGAAGGGAACCAATATTTGAGCTTGCCTGGGGATCGCTGCCACATCCCAATTTAAGGAAGGAAACCAAAAAGGAAGTGTGCCCCAAGGGGGATTATATGGGCAGTGTATCACCGGGTAGTGAATGGATGGTGCAGGCGTGAAATACACAATTAATGTTGGAAGTTTTATAACAAAAGTTTATTAAATAGAAAATTAAATAGAAGAATATACACACAGATCTATAGTATAAAATCGCATGAGCGGAAGAGACAAAAAACAGTGGTAATCAAACTGCTAACATGCTTTGGTATACTATCCCAGTAAATTCAAAAACTATCCAAGAGAAGTGGCCCAGATCAGAAAGGGCCTTTTGCCCATTAACATTCTAGAAATTCAGGCAGAGCACTTGGTCCTGAGGGCCTGAATGTTCAGTTTAAGGAATTGTCCTGCCAAGATTCAATCCGACAATGCCACAGCAATGGCCTATATTATTCACCAAGGGGGCACAAGAAGTTGTGCGGCCCAGAGAAAGGTGAATCATATCCTATCTTGGGCAGAAAATAATGTACTTTGCCTATCGGCAGTCTTCATTCTAGGAATAAAAAATTGGCAGGCGCACTACTTGAATCGCCAGCAGTTGTTCCCGGGAGAGTGGTTCCTTCATCCCAATATCTTCCTGTCAATATGATTGCGTCCAGGTTCAACAAAGAAATCGACAACTTTGTGCCAAGAACAAAGGATCCGCTAACATGTGGAACAGATACCTTGCTATTCCCGTGGAATCGGTTCTCACTGATTTATGCATTCCCTCTTATTTTGCCTGCGTCCACGACTTCTTCGCAGGATCAAGCAGGAAGGGAAGTCAGTGATTGTTGTGGCCCCCAGCAGAGATCGTAAAGATGGCAGTAGGGGCCATCCACCGCCACGGCCAGACCTTCTCTTGCAAGGTCTGGTATTCAATCCTACTTTACAAACACTTATTTTAACTGTTTGGCTATTAAGACCCACACTCTGAAGAAGCGTGGGCTGTCAGGTTCAGTGGTTTCTACCTTGGTTAATGCAAGGGAGCCGGCCTCCATAATTATATATTATGGAGTCTGGGAAGCATATGTCTCCTGGTGTGAAACCAGGGGTTGCACCCCAGGAAATAGGTCAAAGGTCGAATCCTTGACTTTCTGCAGATGGGCTGAGATATAAAGCTGGCCTTGAGTGCTTTCTAAGGACAGGTCTCGCCTTATCTGTATTATTTTAAGGACCACTTGCTTCGCATTCTTTGGTTCGTAACTTTATTCAGGGGGTAACATGGCTTAATCTCCAGTTAATTCACCCCTGAACCCTTGGGACTTGAATTTGGTTTTGTCGGCATTACGAAACAGCCTTTTTTTGGGCCGATACGACATATTCCCTTGGTCCTTTTTGACAAGGAATCTATTTTTTCTGGTAACCATATCTGCTGCAAGAAGGGTAGCAGAATTGGCTGCTCTTTCTTGTAAGGAGCCATATTATTATTGTTTTCAAAGATAAGGTAGTATTGCGTCCTCATCCTAACTTTTTACCGAAGGTAGTATCAGGTTTTTATCTAAACCAGGATATTGTTCTACCATCATTTGTTTTCCAGAACCCTGTTCTATGGAAGAAAAATCACTACATTTTCTTGATGTGGTGAGAGCAGTCAAAGTCTACTTAAAGGCGACTACTCAGATTCGGAAAACTGATGTTTTGTTCGTGTTGCCTGAAGGTCCTAAAAGAGGACAGGCAGCATCTAAATCTACTATTTCTAAATGGATTCGACAAGTAATCGTTCAAGCTTATGGTTTAAAGAGGTAGTTTCTACCCTCTCAAATCAATCGGCACTCCTCTAGGGCTGTTAGTGCTTCGTGGGCAGTGCATCACCAAGCCTCCATGGCTCAAATCTGCAAGGCCGCAACTTGGTCTTCAATCCATACATTTACCAGATTCTATCAGGTGGATGTAAAAAGACATAAGGATGTCGCCTTTGGGCGCAGTGTACTGCAGGCAGCAGTATAAGTCCTCTGATGTCATGGTGCCCTACTTTTGTTGTGTCTCCCTCCCCTCAGTTGGCATTGCTCTGGGACATCCCACATAGTAATTACTATGGTTCTGTGTCCCGTGATGTACAATTAAATAAAATAGGATTTTTATAACCACTTACCTGTAAAACTTTTCTTTTGCGGTACATCACGGGACACAGACGTCCCGCCCCTCTTTCTAGTATACATGTGTATTGTTTTGCTACAAAACTGAGATACTCCCGGTATGGGGAAGGGTTATATAGGGAGGCAACTTCCTGTTTAAGGTGTACCAGTGTCCATCACCTGAAGGTGGCCTATAACCCACATTACTATGGCTGTGTCCCGTGATGTACTTCAAAAGAAAAGGATTTTGCAGGTAAGCTGTTATAAAAATCCTATTTTTGGGTCCTCAAGGAATTGCATAGGCAGTCAGAACATCAGAGTTGATACATTTCAAATATGTATACCCGCTTCCCGACCGCCCACTGTATATTGACGTCCTGTGTTTTAAAGATGGATATCTCGGTAACGGCAGCAGCTGCTGCCACAACCGAGGTATCCATCTTTAGGGCCGGCGATTCTGCACACGATAATGGTGGTCTATGCGGCGGGTTCGCCGCGAGATCACCGTTATCGGCGGCGGGAGAGGTGCCACCCCCCCTCCCGCCGCTCTCCCGCACCCTCCGCCGCTTACCGGAGCCGTCGGTAACGGCGGAGGCGATCGGGTCCTTTCACTTCCTCGGTACTGAGACGAGTGAGGCCAAGATGGCCCCCACCCGTCTCTATACCATGTGACGGCCGGAGCGACGTCATTACGACGGCTCCGCCCACTTCTCTTAAAGGCACAA
Source organism: Lithobates septentrionalis (assembly GCA_037952835.1). Lineage (NCBI taxonomy): Eukaryota > Metazoa > Chordata > Amphibia > Anura > Ranidae > Lithobates > Lithobates septentrionalis. Next base: position 875,502 of record JBBDGP010000965.1, read on the forward strand.
TTTATTTTGTGTCATTTTTTAAAACGACTTTTTTTTTTTTTTTTTTTTTTTTTTTGCATTATAGTCTAAATATGAGATCTGAGGACTTTTTGACCCCAGATCTCATATTTAAGAGGACCTGTCATGCTTTTTTCTATTACAAGGGATGTTTACATTCCTTGTAATAGGAATAAAAGTGATCCAAATTTTTTTTTTTAAAAAACAGTGAAAAAATAAATAAAATAAAGTAAAATAAATAATTAAAAAAAAAAAAAAATTTTTTTAAAGCGCCCTGTCCCGACGAGCTCGCGCGCAGAAGCGAACGCATACGTGAGTAGCGCCCGCATATGAAAACGGTGGTCAAACCACACATGTGAGGTATCGCCGCGACCGGTAGAGTGAGAGCAATAATTCTAGCCCTAGACCTCCTCTGTAACGCAAAACATGCAATCTGTAGAATTTTTTAAACGTCGCCTATGGAGATTTTTAAGGGTAAAAGTTTGACGCCATTCCACGAGCGGGCGCAATTTTAAAGCGTGACATGATGGGTATCAATTTACTTGGCGTAACATTATATTTCACAATATAAAAAAAAATTGGGCTAACTTTACTGTTGTCTTATTTTTTTTTTCAAAAAAGTGAATTTTTTCCAAAAAAAGTGCGCTTAGAAGACCGCTGCGCAAATACGGTGCAAAAAAAAGTATTGCAATGACCGCCATTTTATTCTCTAGGGTGTTAGAAAAAAAACAATATATAATGTTTGGGGGTTCTAAGTAATTTTCTAGCAAAAAAACCTGTTTTAAACTCTTAAACACCTAAAATCCAAAACGAGGCTGGTTTTGAAGTGGTTAATATATAGTAGTCTCTATAACTTTCACATAGACTACATAATATACACCTTTTTTTAACCAAAGAAATGTAGCAAACTACAATTTGCTATATCCAATGCAACATGAATACCATATATACAAACTATTGAATAACATGAATACCATATATACAAACTATTGCTGCTGGCACAAAACGGTGTTCACACTTACACCTGTGCACTAAATAAAATTAAATAATAAACTGCCTGTGCAACATAGTGCCAATCTTTATATGTGCAATCCTCCAAATCTAATATATTCAGTAAAGTGCAATACATGCAAATAAAAACAGATTCTGATCCAAACAAATATATTAAGACTTTTTTTTAGATCAAAGGTATATTCTTCAAAAACAGTAAAAATAAAAGTGTGTATTCTTCAAAAAACATTTGTATAAATAATTTGTGAAGCTCTGGTGAACTCCATGGCGAAGAGGGTTAAGGCAGTGCTGGAAAATAATGGTGGCCACACAAAATATTGACACTTTGGGCCCAATTTGGACATTTTCACTTAGGGCTGTGCTCACTTTTGTAGCCAGTGGTTTAAACATTAGTGGCTGTGTGTTGAGTTATTTTGAGGGGACAGCAAATTTACACTGTTATACAAGCTGTACACTCACTACTTTACATTGTAGCAAAGTGTAACTTCTTCAGTGTTGTCACATGAAAAGATATAATCAAATATTTACAAAAATGTGAGGTTTGTGCTCACTTTTGTGAGATACTGTGTATGTATATATATATATATATATATATATATATATATATATATATATATATATATATATATATACACACACACACACAGCGGGTAAAATTATTATTGAATAGTCACCATTTTTCAGATCGGTGGCAATCAATACATACAAAGAAACCAAAATCAAATAAGTTCAGAAAATAAGTTATGTGTAATAAAATGGAATGACACAGGGAAAAAGTATTTAACACGCTAACTGAAATTTATTTAGGACTTCGTACAAAATCATTTGTTGGTAATGACAGCTTCATGACGCCTCCTGTATGGAGAAACTAGTTACATGCAATGCTCAGGTCTGATTTTGACCCATTCTTCCACACAAACAGTCTTCAAATCTTGAAGGTTCTATGGGCCTCTTCTGTGAACTCTGATCTTTAGCTCTTTCCGTAGATTTTTTATTGGATTCAAGTCAGGTTATTGGCTGGGCCATTCTAGCAGCTCTATTTTCTTTCTTTGAAACCAATTTGGAGTTTCCTTGGCTTTGTGTTTGGGATCATGGTCTTGCTGAAATGTCCACCCTCGTTTCATCTTCATCATCCTGGTAAATGGCAGGAGATTTTTTATCAAGAATGTCTTGGTACATTTTTCCATGCATCCTTCATTCAATGATATGAAGTTTGCCAGTACCGTATGTTGAAAAACAGCCCCACACCATGATGTTCCCACCCCCAAGCTTCACTGTTGGTATGGCATTTTTGGGGTGATGCGCAGTGCCAATTGACCTCCAAACACGGTGTGTATTATGGCATCTAAAGAGTTACATTTTGGACTCATCTGACCAGACTATTTTCTCTCAGTATTTCACTGGCTTGTTTAAATTTTGTGCAGCAAACTTTAAACAAGCTTCGACATGTTTTTTCTTCAGCAATGGAGCCATGCGTGGTGAGCGTGCATACAGGCCATGGTGGTTGAGTGCATTACTTATTGTTTTCTTTAAAACAATTGTACCTGCTAATTCCAGGTCTTTCTGAAACTCTCCACAAGTGGACCTAGGCTCTTGGACAACTCGTCTGATAATTCTTTTCACTCCTCTGTCAGAAATCTTGCGAGGAGCACCTGGTGGCTGGTTTCACTTCTGAATTGTGGCCCCAACATGCTCACTGGAACATTCCAAAGTTTAGAAATCCTTCTTTAACCAATGACACCATTTACATATGTGGGCGGGATTTATGTATGCGTTCGCTTCTGCATGCGAGCACACGGGGACAGGGGCGCTTTAAAACATTTTTATTTTTTTTTATTGTTCATTTTCCTTTATTTATTTTAGTTTGACACTTTTTCCCAAAAAATACATTTTTTGATTACTTTTATTCCTATTACAAGGAATGTAAACATCCCTTGTGATAGGAATATGGCATGATAGGTCCTCTTTACAGTGAGATATGGGGTCAATAAGACCCCACATCTCACCTCTAGGCTGGAAAGCCAGAAATTAAAAAAAAAAAAAAAAAAAGATCCTGGCTTCGATCATAGCGGTGAGTCGGTAGAAGCACCAGAGGGCGTCGGGAGGAAGGGACATCCCCTCTCGCCTCATGTAAGAATGATCGAGCAGCAGAACAGCCGCTATGACTGTTCTTATGGTGTAGGGAATCAATGGCTGAAAAAGCTGATATCTGAATGATGCCTGTAGCTGCAGGCATTATTCAGATGTTCCCACACAAAGTCAAGGACGTCATATGATGGAGGGCGGAAGTGGTTAAAACGCATTTTTTTTTTAACACAGAGTCCATTTATACAATATTTCTAACACATAGCATGTACATACCAAAAATGACACCCCAAAATAGATTCTCCTACTCCTCCTGAGTATGGCGATACCACATGTGTGAGACTTCCACAGCCTGGCCACATACAGAGGCCGAGTACAGTCGAGTACAGCCGAGCATGGCAGAGCATGGCAGAGCATGGCCGAGTATGGCTGAGCACGGCTGAGCATGGCTGAGTATGGCAGGGTATTTTCCCTTTTATCATGGGATTACTCTGTTCCTCTGTATACCTTCTTTTTGGTCAGTGTGGGTATTGGAATGTTAATCCATTGCCACCCTGGTTTGTCTTGGCATACTGTATTCTCATATATAGGGCTCAAAAGAGAATGATACTCATCGTGCTCACTGCATACTTAGCTTTATTTTTGGTAAATGTTAAAACAAATCCACTTACATAATATAGGATTAAAAATTGCCTGTGTGTATCCTTATGAATGCAGCCCCTGTGTACCTCTATGTACCTCCAACAAAATGGCGCTCCGCTCACTTGTGGTTGCAGCGGGACGTCACGGGCTCCTCCTCCCTGCGCATTGTGTCAACGTACCACGTGACTTTGTGGTGTATAGAGAAACAGCCACAGAGGCTGCATTCATAAGGCTACACACAGGCAATTTTTAATCATATATTATGTGGATTTTTTAACATTAACCAAAAATAAAGTTAACCGCTTAAAGACTGACTGCCGCCGTTTGGCGGGAACGGTGATCGTTGTTATGTCACAGTAAGCCCACCCCCCCACAGTTAGAAACACTCATAGGGAATACAGTTAACCCCTTGATCGCTCCCTAGTGTTAACCCCTTTCCTGCCAGTGACATTTACACAGTGATCAGTGGCTATTTATACCGTAGCTCTGATCGCTGTATGAATGTCACTGGTCCCAAAAAAGTGTCAAACGTGTCCGATCTGTCCGCCGCAATGTCACAGTCATGATAAAAATCGCAGATCACTGCCATTACTAGTAAAAAAAATAATAATCAAAATGCCATAAAAATGGCAAAATCCATTCCCTATTTTGTAGACACTATAATTTTTGCGCAAACCAATCAATATACGTTTATTGTGATTTTTTTTTTTTTTTTTTTTTTTTTACCAAAAATATGTAGAAGAATATATATCTGCCTAAACTGATAAAGAAATTTGTTTTTAAAAAATAAACGTGGGATCTTTAATATAGAAAAATAAAAAATATTGTTTTTTTTTTTTCAAAATTGTCACTCTTTTTTTGTTTATAGCACAAAAAATAAAAACCACAGGGGTGATCAAATACCACCAAAAGAAAGCTCTGTTTGTGGGGAAAAAAAGGATGTCAATTTTGTTTAGGTACAGCATTATAGGACAGCGCAGTTGTCAGTTAAAGCGACGCAGTGCAAATCGCAAAAAATGCTCTGGTCATTAAGGGGGTAAAATCTTCCGGGGCTTAAAGTGGTTGTAAAGGCAGAAGGTTTTTTAGCTTAATGCACTCTATGCTTTAAGCTAAAAAGCCTTCTGTGTGCAGAAGCCCCCCTCAGATCCCCTAATACTTACCTGAGCCCATCTCTATCCAGCGATTTACACAGTGCTTCGGCCGTCCGGGACTTTCCCTTCTGATTGGCTGGGACACTGCAGCGGCACCATTGGCTCCTGCTGCTGTCAATCAAAGTCATTTAGCCAGTTGGGAGAAAGGGGCGGGGCAGAACAGCAGCTCCATGTCTGAATGGACACACTAAGCTGTGGCTCGGCTTGAGTGCCCCCATAGCAAGCTGCTTGCTGTGGGGGCACTCAACAGGAGAGAGGGGCCAGGAGCACCTGAAGAGGGACTAGAGAAAAGGAGGATCCGGGCTGCTCTGTGCAAAACTATTTCACAGAGCAGGTAAGTATGACATGTTTGTTATTTTTAAAGAAAAAAAGGGACTTTAGTATCCCTTTAAATATGCAGTGAACACTAAGTATCATTCTCTTTTGTGCACTGGATTAACATTCCAACACCCACACTGACCATGAAGGCGGTATACAGGGGAACATAGTAATCTCACGATAATAGGGAAAAGCGTAAATGACCTGATATACACTATAATAACAAAAGTATTGGGACACCTGCCTTTACACGCACATGAATTTTAATGGCATCCCAGTCTTAGTCCATAGGGTTCAATATTGAGTTGGTCCACCCTTTGCAGCTATAATGGCTTCAATTAATCTGGGAAGGCTGTCACACATTTGTGAGGTCAGGCACTGATGTTGGACGAGAAGGCCTGGCTCGCAGTCTCCGTTCTAATTCATCCCAAAGGTGTTTTATCAGGTTGAGGTCAGGACTCTGTGCAGGACAGTAAAGTTCCTCCACCCCAAACTCGCTCATCCATGTCTTTATGGACCTTGCTTTGTGCACTGATGCGCAGTCAGTCATGTTGGAACAGGAAGGGGCCATCCCCAAACTGTTCCCATGTGGGGAGCATTAAATTATCCAAAATGTCTTGGTATGCTGATGCACTGAACAGTATTATTATTTGTGTGTGTGTGTGGGTGTATATATATTATATATATATATATAAAATATATATGTAGCGCTGGTAGATTTTTATCTACCGCTGATAGGTAAATTTAGTGCGTCGCTTATTATAGGAAGTTAGATTTGCCTCTGTTCCAGGTTGGCTGACGTTGCATGCAGTTCCACATTGTGCCGGTGGGTGTCATTGTCACCATCGGCAGGTGTTGGAAAAGCAACGTGTTGAAGCGAAAGAGTGCTCCTCTGTCCCGGAGATAACTCGGTGGAGGTGGTCCTCCGAGTTGCATTCTGGGAGAGGGTATTTTATGGGACAGATGCCATGTTTTAGGGTTTGTTTTCAGCCACCTGCTGGCCCTCCTGGCCGACAGGTATGCACTAGGAATACCACCTCGTGGTCCTCCGTTCCGAAGGCCTGCGTCGCTGCGTCGTGTGGGTGGGCCCAGAAGCCTGTCTGGGGCCTACCACAGCAGCGAAGGAATGGTCCTGAGCTGTCTATCCTGAGTGAAGAAGCTGGACAACCGAGAAGATCCCAGGGGAGGACCCGTCATGGAAGGATCATGCAGAGTGCTGGTCTGGAGAGGGGCCTGGTGACTCGGTTGGAGGACGCATTCCGAAGTAATCTTACAGTATAGTACTGCCGGGTTGGCTTAAAGGATCAAGTACTGTATCTGACATTCATAACAAACCAATACATCCTGTGGCAGAGGATCATACAGGTTTTATTCCAGATAAGTCTGTGGCAGAGACTTTTGTTTGTGCTACGTGCTGGCTGCTAGGCAAGTGAGAGATGTCTATCCAGGCGGGCTAAGATTGAATCCTACGAAAGGGGGACTATTCAATTGCAAGTGTTCAATTACACAGAATGTTCTGAAGAAATACAACAGAAAGGTATTTGAGCTTCCCTGCAGCTTTCCTACTACCTCTTTCCTGCTACTTCCCTTGTTCATTTTATTAAAGCATTGGAAAACCTACTCAAGTGTTTGGTGCTTATATCGTCCAGAGGTAAACTCAACGGAACCCTAGACCCGGTGCCGGTGAAACAGAGGTATCAAGAGTGAAGGTAACAAGCCCGCTTAAACCAGCAGCTCCACCGAGAGTTATTGCTACATATATATATATATATGTATGTATGTATGTATGTATGTATGTATGTGTGTATGTATGTGTGTGTGTGTGTTTTTTGAAGAATATACACTTTTATTTTTACTGTTTTTGAAGAATATACACATTTCCTGTATTATATACCTTTGACCTAAATAAAGTCTTCCTATATTTGTTTGGATCAGCACAAACCTGCTTTGATTTGCATGTATTGCACTTTATTGATTATATGAGATTTGCACATTTAAGGACTGCATATATAAAGATTGGCAGGCACAGTTATATTTTACGCAGGCACAGTTTATTATTTAAAATGGCACAATTATTCCCTGCTCCTCACAAAGCCTATTAGGTACTGTCTAGAAAGTAAAGAAAAAAAAATACAATAGCTAACACCATACTATTGATTTTCCTTTCCAGATTGAAATACTGATGTACTGCAGTCTGACCAGTCGACAGAAGCTACTCTATCAGGCTCTAAAGAACAAAATATCCATTGATGATCTCCTTCAGTCCTCCATGGGTACAGCCCAGCAAGCACAGAACACCACCAGCAGCCTTATGAACCTGGTCATGCAGTTCAGAAAGGTAGGCTGTTTGCACACAGTACTATATGCTTCCACTGAAAACACATTATGTTTCATTCCTTTTGTTTTGCCTGCAGTCCTGGATAATCACTGTGACAGGTAGGGCAGTCATACATACAAACGTATTGGAATATATTTGTGTACAAAACAGATACATGTACACGTTTGCTTCTATTTTTTTAATTATAGATATTATATATCCACCCATTGTTTTGTGTTTTGGGTTTATCCTGTGTACAAAATATTAATTTTTTTGCTTTACCTAAGCTATATACATCTGTGATGGGCTTTGTGCTTTCATTAAAAGTACAGTTATTCTAATACTTGACCGCCTTAATCAAAATTAACCCACCCTTTCCTGCCTCAGATGAATACTTACCTTGCTGTCAAACAGAAATCTACTTAGCTGCTCTTCCACAATTTCTCCATATAGACTTCTATGGCACGGTTTCCCATCACAGGTGGCACTATGGGAGATGGCCCCATAGAAGTATAAGGGGAGGGACAGTGCAGGCGCTGCTAGTGGCAAGGTTTTGGAACCCAATTTGTGAAGTGTGCTGAATGCCATGGCTGTGAGATTTGGGTAAGCATCTGGGGGGGAGGGTGGGTTTATTATAATGAAAAGGTTTAGACAGTTTATTATATTATAGCTGTACTTTTTAAATGAAAGTACAGTTGCCCTTTAATTTACTGGCAGAGTGCATTAAAGGTAAAAATGTTTCTTCTTTAGGGGGTTTGCTTCATTAGAGAACACAACATTAATCTTCCCCTCCCCAAACACACCCCTACACTTCACTTTAGTGGACTTCATCTTTAAAAATGTTGGCTGCTCAAGAATATGCGGTAGAAAGGAAATAGTTGTTTGGTTACCACATCAGTGTTGTCATTGTTTTATATTCTTTTGCTCCTAGGTGTGTAATCACTCTGACCTCTTTGAACGTCAAGAAACTTGGTCACCTTTTTTCCTTGCATTACGGCCATACAAGGTGTCTAAGTTTCTATATCGTCACGGCAATATAGAATGGTTCAGCCACTCACGAAACAGGTAAGTATATCAAATAAAGATATTTTGTGGAAGTTATGGCATATTGTTAGAAACTGAAGAACCCAAGTTTTATCCTCTAGATAGCAATAATGGATAGTTTCACTTAGCAGTGAAAAACAGAGGGATTTCATGTGTAAAAAGAACCATACCGGTCGTCTATTGTTTGCTTTGATGGATACTCTAAATCAGTGGTTCTCACCCTTCTAGTGCCGTGACCCCTTGATAGAATTTCCCAAGTTGTGGGAACAGTAAAATAATTTTTGTAGCGTGGGTTGTCAGCACCCAAGGCAAGACAAGTAATTTACGCCCCTAACCCATGGACATTTAGCGCTCCCTGAGTCCCTTCCACTCATACAGTATTAAAACCCCTTATGGTACATTTTAGGATGTACCTCTCTTTCTCTTTGTTCTCCTTTTATCTCTCTCTCTATTAAATTTTCTTGTTTTTTCCCCCATCCCTCTCTCTAGCCATCTTTCTTGTTCTCTTTCTCTTAGGCTCCATTCACACTAGCGCGTTTTTTGATGCATTTTGCATTTTGCAGAAATGCACGGGAATTTTTTAACATGGGTTCCTATGGAACATGTTCACATCAATGCCTTTTTGTTTCTCTGCATTTTTGGAAAGGGTCGGGGACTTTTTTTCATGCAAAATGCAGCGTTTTGCATGTAATGGATTTCAATGGACAAGCATCAAAAACGCAAGTGCACCGTTTTTGCACCGTTTTTGCAGCGTTTTTGATGCGTTTTTGGTGCGTTTTTGATGCGTTTTTTTTTTTTTGTTTTTGTTTTTTTTTTTTGTTTTTTAATTTTTTTTTTTGTCATTTTTTTAAGACTGTAAAAAAAAATGTAAAAAAAAAAAAAAAAAAAACGCAAATCGCGGCAAAAATGCGGCTCAAAAACGTGGCAAGCATGAAAAAAAGACCTCCAAAAACGCTCAAAAGCAACATGCATAGGTGTGAATCGAGCCTAATTCTTTCATCTCCCTTTTTCTTTGTTCCTCCCCCTCTTTTCCTCTCCCTTCCATGAATTCTCTATTTTTATTCCTTCTCTTACTCCTTGGTGGTGGTGGGGGGTAATAGGATGAGTGGCTGTGCTTCGGGGGGGGGGGTGGGATCAGTGGCAGTGCTGGGGGGGGGGGAGTCCTGATCAGCCTACTTAGGTGCTCTAAATCAAGGTCATCTGCTGATCTGAGAACTGTAGTGGGAACTTTTAATGGCAACTCTAATCACAGGTAGTGTTACTGACTGTGTCTCCAACTTCTACTTCGTAGCAGTGACAGCTAAGCTGAAATCAGGAGATAGGGTTTCCTCCAGCCCCTCCCACTTCACATTCCTCACCAATCAGCTGACCTCTAGTCTCTGCCCCCCAGCCATGCTGTGAACTAAATGGGCGGCTGCAAAGAGGCTGAGTGGGTGGCTGCGGGCTCCATGGACAGCCCTGCTGGGCGGTCGCGAAAAGGCTGGGAGAGCAGCGTGGGCTTCAATAACAGCCCAGGATTCGGTGACCCCTGGCAAATCGTCATTTGCGAACCACTGCTCTAAATAGAGATCAACTATCAATATTAATCCCAAGACTCCCTAACTAATGTTGCAGTTTGGCCTGCATTTGTGCAGTGAACCACAAACAAAAAATGAAAAGCTTGGATTGGTGGCTTGTGACTTTCATGTCTTTCTTGAATCAGAATGTTGGAAGATCAACTCATGATATAACCTTTAGCATCAGAGCTGTCAATCTAACAAGTGCAACTGTTTATGAATGCTGTTTCATTTAAAGTGGTAGTAAACTCTACCACCTTTTTTCAATGAGCACCCTGCCGTGTTATGCCATGGTGTGGTAGTATGCATTGTATACTAGCATATTATGGCAGACTAACCTTTAAAATGGAGCCCACTAGCAGCTGTCACCGCTGCCAGCACGCCCATCTTCACCTAGTCTTTCTTCCGGCTTTGTGCTCTCTGGCCATTTGAATGGCCAGGCCACAATGACGTCATTCTCGCACGTGTGCATTGGAGTCATCATCACAGTACAGCGCTCTTTGCATTCACAGCACATTCACTACATGTGCAGTGACATCAATGGCTAGGGCCGATGTGTAAATCTCCTAATTGGCATGAGCTTAGCAAATAATACCATACCTACAGGTAAAACTTCATAGAAGCTTACCTGTAGGTAGAGGTTTTAAAATAGAGTTTACTAGAGTTCAAGTGCTGTTGAGTAGTTTAATACTCACTTCGTAATATCTAGGGCTGGGGTCGGCAACCCATTGATCGCAGGCAGATGACAGGTAGATCATGATCAAGTCCTTGTCCTGCTGACCCGCAGGTGCTCCTCCCCCTTCATGCCCTATTTGCAAACAGCGCAGAGAAGCACTCAAATTGGGAAGCATAGGCAGAGGCATGCCCAGCCCGCAGCACAGAGTGCAGTGTGCTGATCCCTGCTGGCCCTCCACTCTAGTGCATTCAAGTGGGTGTGCTTGTGGGTGACATTGTGTGCTTCCCACCTTCCATTAACCGCAGTGATCCTTCCTGCTTTAAATGTTCCAATAGTGATCTTTCTTTCCTGCCTTCCATATACCATAGTGATCCTTCCTGCCTTCCATATACCATAGTGATCCTTCCTGCCTTCCATGTACCACAGTGATCCTTCCTGCCTTCTATGTACCTATGTGATCCTTACTGCCTTCCATGTACCATAGTGATCCTTACTGCCTTCCATGTGCCATAGTGATCCTTACAGCCTTCCATGTACCATAGTGATCCATCCATGTACCATAGTGGTTCTTCCTGCCTTCCAGGTGTCATAGTGCTCTTTTCTGCCTTCCATGTGCCATAGTGATCCTTCCAGGTGTCATAGTGCTCTTTTCTGCCTTCCATGTGCCATAGTGATCCTTCCTGCCTTCCATGTGTCATAGTGATCCTTCCTGCCTTCCAGGTGTCATAGTGATCCTTCCTGCCTTCCATGTGCCATAGTGATCCTTTTTTCCTGCTTTCCATGTGCCATAGTGATCCTTCCTGCCTGCCTTCCATATACCATAGTGATCCTTCCTGCCTTCCATGTTCCAAAAGCGATCTTTCTTCCCTGCTTTCCATGTACCATAGCTATCCTTCCTTCCTGCCTTCCATGTACCATAGCGATTCATCCTTCCTTTCTTCCATATACTATAGTGATCCTGCCTTCCATGTACCATAGTGATCCTTCCTTTTTGCCTTCCATCTACCATAGTGATCCTTCCTACCTGCCTTCCATGTACCATAGTGATCCTTCCTTCCTGTCTTCCATTACCATAGTGATCCTTCCTGCCTTCCATGTGCCATAGTGTGCCTTTCTTCCTGCCTTCCATGTACCACAGTGATACTTCCTTCCTGCCTTCCATGTACTATAGTGAAGTTTTTTTCCTTTTTTCATTATACCATAGTGATCGTTCCCTGTCTAAAGGTTGGTTCACACTGCATGCAACCGTGCTACCCTTGTGAGATGCACGTGGGTGCTATGAATTGTTAATGGCAGCATGTTTGCGGCCACCAAACCACATGGTACTGCAGTACTATATACTTTGGTGTGATATGATTTGAGAAAGGAGTGCTTTGCAGGGCATCCCCATTGACTTGAATGGGTTGTGATCGGTGGGCAGTAGTACCCACCAATGTGTCAGGGGATATCACTCCTGCCGCAGCCACGAAGCAAAGCGCCACAGCTGCAGCATGTGTACACCCCCGGCTGCTACCTCTGCAGCTAAAGGGAGAGCACTTGGTGAGGTGGTAAAACCATGTGGCTGAGCCACAGTTTTACGAACCCTACAACCACTAGTGTGAATGAGCCCTAAGTGTTATGTTGCATATTTCTGACATTTGAGATAAGATTTCCTTCTGATGATCATTTGTTCAAGCAATGCTGCACTGTATTCAGCAACTAGGCTCAGCTTCTGTTTAATCCTCCTTTTTTAAGCCACTCCCACTATTAGGCACAACTTGACCATGACCACCATTTGCTACATGTACTGCAGTGCTTATTCTCTGGCTCCATCTCAGGGTTCCTCAGGTCCTTCATAATCCTTTGTTTTAAGTTCTCTGTCTATTTTCAGTTTATGCAAAACCAGATGTATTGGAAATATTTTTCTAAATGATTGTGTTGAGGTTTTTATGTTTCCCTAAGACTCCAGCTTATGGCACAGCAATCATTGCATTATTTATAGATACAAGGAAGCCCAGGGTTTGTTTAACCACTGGCATAAGCCCCTATCATGTTTGGTCATACCCACTTTTTGTATAACTTCCCGCGTGTCACTGTCTCCCTGAAATGTCTATCGTTTTCAAGTTCAAGAGTTGGGAGGTATGCTAGTGGGTTACTCCAGAAGAGGAGGTAAGGGGCCACTCTGTGCAATATCAATGCACAGAGCAGGTTAAGTATAACACCTTTTAATAGTTCAGCAAACACTCCCATCACTCTAATAGCATAAAATAGCTAATAAAAGTATCGCCTAAACAAAATCTGTGACTTTAAAACATTTGTTTGTGCTAGTTTAGTCCAAATTAATGCTTACCTTTGCAGAATGGTCCATCCACGGTGGATGTTGTAAAACAGTGCAGCAGCTTATGCTGCATACAGCAAACAACGCTGTCATCCTATCCAAGTACTAGATACTTTCCTTCCGCACCTGGAAAGAACAAAGTCAGTAATGTGACATTTCAGCCATTTAGTCTTTTATTTTTATTACTGAATAGCTGAATAGAATGCGTTCTGTGATTAGTTGAGGTAAAGAGGTGGAGAATTTGGTGATCTTCACCTCAGCCAATCAGAGAATGCCACTGTATGCAGCCCATACTACTGCAGTGTATTACAGCATCCAAAAGCAGTGACATCATTCTGCAAAGGTAAGTGTTCATTTGAACCAAGCTGGCCCAAAACAAATTCTAACAGTCACTGTGAACATGGAGTTCTCCAGTAAACTCCAAACTCTCTGCATTAAATGCCTTTCCATAACATGCCAGATCGTTCCTAACATTGAAATATTAAGGATATAGGAATGTTCCACCATATTCTGACTTTTTTTTTTTTTTTTTTTTATAGGTGGCTCCGCAACCTTCTTTCACCATTTGCACCTGATCACATTCAGCAATCACTCTTCCATAAAAAACGTAAGTTATTGTTTAATGTTCCATTGTTTCTATAGTTATACTTTCTAGTCATGGGTTGCTTGAATCATGAACTCTATACTAGGGATGAGCCAAACACCCCCCGGTTCGGTTCGCAGCAGAACATGCGAACAGGCAAAGAATTTTTTTTTTAAATGGCGTGGGGGTCCCCACAAAAATCCATACCAGACCCTTATCTGAGCACGCAACTTGGCAGGCCGCAGAGAAAGAGGGGGGCGAGAGAGCGCCCCCCCTCCTAAACCATACCAGGCCACATGCCCTCAACATGGGGAGGGTGCTTTGGAGTAGCCGCCCAAAGCACCTTGTCCCTATGTTGATGGGGACAAGGGCCTCATCCCCACAACCCTTGCCCGGTGGTTGTGAGGGTCTGCGGGCAGGGGCCTTATCGGAATCTGGAAGCCCCCTTTAACGAGGACCCCCAGATCCCGGCCTCCCCCCCCTGTGTGAAATGGTAACAGGGTACAAATGTACCCCTACCATTTCACAAAAAAAGTGTTAAAATGGTACAAAAGACAAGACACAACTTGGGACAAGTCCTTTATTACAAAATAAAAACAATAAAAATGTCCCACGAAGTCTTCTTCTCTCACTCTGCCGATGGACCGAAAAAGAAAAAAAAACTTTTTCGGTCTGTCGGCGGAGCGAGAGAAGAAGACTTCGTAGGACATTTTTATTTTTTTATTTCTTTAATAAAGGACTTGTCCCAAGTTGTGTCTTGTCTTTTGTACCATTTTGATACTTTTTTTGTGAAATGGTAGGGGTACATTACTCAGTCATGCAACACTGTACCAATATGAAATTTTTGCCCTTTTTTTTCACATAAATAGAGCTTTCTTTTGGTGGTATTTAATCACCGCTGGGTTTTTTATTTTTTGCACTATAAAAGAAAAAAGACCGAAAATTCTGTTAAAAAATGCATTTTTCTTCGTTTCTGTTATAAAATTTTGCAAATTAGTAATTTTTCTTCATATATTTTGGCCAAATTTTATACCGCTACATATCTTTGGTAAAAATAACCCAAATTGGTGTATATTATTTGGTCTTTGTGAAAGTTAAGAGAGTCCACAAGCTATGGTGCCAATCCCTGAAAATTGATCACACCTGAAGTACTCTCATTTCTTGAGACCCTAACAAGCCAGGAAAGTACAAATACCCCCCAACTGACCCCTTTTTGGAAAGTAGGCATTCCAGATGGACGTGACGCTGGTTTGTTTACTAGTGATCGTTCCGTCATTTGATGGATCGATCACGTGGTAAACGGCCGCTATCAGCGGGCGTTTACCGTGATGCGCCAGGTCCTCTGGACCTGGCGGTCACGGTTGTTCTTGGGGGCGCGCGAGAGCGGGATTCCGGGAGGACGTCATAGTACGCCCTCCCGGGGTTATCCGACCGTCCTGTCCTGTAGCCGTCATTCGGCTATGGGCCGGTTGGTAAGTGGTAAAAGGAATATTTCACTTTTATTGTTTCACTTTAAGCATTATTAAAATCACTGCTCCTGAAAAAACAGAAGTTTTTAAAACTTTTTTTTGCATTGATACATGTCCCCTGGGGCAGGACCCAGGTCCCCAAACACTTTTTATGACAATACTATGCATATAAGCCTTTAAAATGAGCACTTTTGATTTCCAATAGACTTTTAAAGGGTGTTCCGCGGCTTTCGAATTTGCCGCAAACACCCCAAATTGTTCGCTATTCTAATTTACGATCGACTCGAACATCGGGCTCATCCCTACTGTATACTAATGTTTACACAGAAGAATTGTCCTATTACTGCCTCTGGTTGGCAGTAATGTGTATCCAGTAAAATCTCCAATTCTGTGGAACTGATAACAGGAGGATGGACACTGGCATACAAAAAAAACTGTTGTCTCACAGGGTTGCCAACCCCCGATGACTTTTTTTTTTTTTTTTTTTTTTACTAAACATGGAAAATTTACTGGCAGTACTTTTTTTTCCCTGACTACCTGAAATATGATGATAAACTCTTACTATAAACTAACACAATATACACTATATTGTCAAAAGTATTGGGACGCCTGCCTTTACACACACACATGAACTTCAGGACTCTGTCAGGCCAGTCAACCCGATAGGGGACTCTTAAGGCGTTAGCATACCAAGACATTTTAGACAATTGCATGCTCCCAACTTTGTGGGAACAGTTTGGGGATGGCTTCTTCTTGTTCCAACATGACTGCGCACCAGTGCAAAAAACAAGGTCCATAAAGACATGGATGAGCGAGTTTGGGGTGGAGGAACTTCTCTGGCCTGCACAGAGTCCTGACCTCAACCTGATAGAACACCCTTTGGATGAATTAAAGCGGAGACTGTGAGCCAGGCCTTCTTGTCCACATTAGTTGCTAACCTCACAAATGCGCTTCTGGAAGAATGGTCAATCATTCCTATAGGCACACTCCTAACTCTTGTGGATTGCCTTCCCAGTAGAGTTGAAGCTGTTCTAGCTGCAAAGGGTGGGCCAACTCAATATTGAACCCTACGGATTAAGACTGGGATGTCATTAAAGTTCATGTGCGTGTAAAGGCAGGTGTCGCAATACTTTTGACAATATAGTGGTGGTGATATAAGGTGGTGATTGACATTTTTTTATTTTTATACATGCGCAGTATTCTTCCTTTATATAATTATTGAATCTATTAAAGTATAACAGAGTGGGGATGAATTTGAACACCTCTTTTTTACTGCTGTCTGTGTCCCTGTTAGGGAGATTCACCCTCTGTATTTGTCCTGTTTACCATTATCATTGAAAATTAAAGTAAAATAAAATCCCAAATTTTGAGTTGTCCCCAGAAAAGTAATAGAGGGGGACACTCATTCTGGTGACCTGGGGGGCCACAAGAGATTTCCTTATTTTGCAGGGATTTCTTCTCACTTCCTGTTTTGGCTATGGGACAAGAAGTGAAGGTAAATCTACTCAATGGAACACAGATGGAGAAAAAACTGACAGGGGTTATAACCCTCCCTTACTCTAAAATGAGAAAAAAAAGTTTTGCCTATAGTTCTACTTTATTCTCTCATGACCATGTCCCCTTAATTTGTCCTAAAGTTTATAGAAGAGCTAATGAACATGGGAAACTGCAACTACTTGACATTGACAATTTTTTGTGTTTTAGTGTTTATATTTAACTTTAAGATTAAGGGGGGGTGATATGATCAACATGTATAAATACATAAGTGTTCCATATAGCTAACCTGGTGTTGAATTATTCACTTTATGGTCATCACAGAGGACAAGGGGGCACTCTTTACTTCTGGAGGAAAAGAGATTTAGGCTAGGTTCAGACCTATGCGAATTGGATGTGGATTTCCCCCGCATCCAATTCGCATGACAGGAGATTTTGACCGTCTCTCAATGGAGCTGATTCACATATCTCCGGGGTGCCTGCGGAGCGCGTTGCACAGAGTCCTGTGCGTCTTTGGCTCTGTTTCAGGTCCGAATTGGGGCAAAAATTCGGGCCTGACTTGGCCCTGAAATGGAGAACAGGGACACACTGGACCCCTGCTGTGAACCCAGCTTAATCTCCAAATATGGAAAGGTTTCTTCACAGTAAGAGCTGTGAAAATGTGGAATAGACTCCCTCAAGAGCTGGTTCTGTCCAATTCAGTAGATTGCTTTAAAAAATGCCTGTATTCTTTCCTAAAAGTACATAATATAACTGGATACTAACATTTATAGGTACATTTGATCCAGGGAAAGTCCGATTGCCTCTTGGGGGATCGGGAAGGAATTTTATCCCCTGCTGGAACAAATTGGATCATGCTTTGCTGGGGTTTTTTGCCTTCCTCTGGATCAACTGTGGGTATAGGATTGTGTATATTGTATAATTTTCTTTCTTTTTATTGGTTGAACTAGATGGACTTGTGCCTTTTCTAAACCAGGCCATCTACAATATGTAACTATGTATTTTAATATAATGTCTGTTTTATTTCATAGGGTCAGACCAAGAAAGCTGCTTTTCTTTTCTTCGATTTATTAATGTGTCTCCAGCAGAAATGGCAAATGTAATGCTTCAGGGACACCTAGCCAGGTATCATCAAACAGTCTATGGGATGTACATCTAAACCTTTAAATTACTTCAACTTCGTAAAAGTGTAATGCAGAATAGACATGTGCATTTAGTTTCGGTCCGAATTTAAATGCGGGCGAATTTTTGGTTATTCAGAGATTCGGATGTATTTGAATCTCTGAATAAATGAGTAACAAATTTAGTTTCGTAAATTTGTTTTCTAACGAATTTCAAACTTTCGGAACGATTCAGATTGGTCGAAGAATGATCAACTGATTAGAATTCTGTGTGAAGATAGCTGGTTGTTAAGCAGTGGGCTGGGAAGCTGACTGCTGCGTCCTTAACATCCGATGACTCATCAGCTGCCAGCGGGCTTTACAGATGAATGTAAGCAAAAGAATGCCAACAATGAAAAATGCAGAAAAAGAAACAGCATGGGGTCCCCCATTCGGGCCTGGTTTTGATTTTAAGGGGAATGCTACGGTAAAAAAAATAAAAAAACGGCATGGGGTCAACCGCACAATTCATACCATACCCTTATCTGAGCATGCAGGCCAGGAAAGTTCACATGGAACCCTTCTCAACTTCGGCCTTCAAAGTTCTCGTTTGAATATTTGCTACTACCACCAAGATCTGATGGAGACAAAGAGGTGCTGGCACTAGCAAAGAGTAGATGGGTGACAGTCAGGAAGGGTAGAGGGGGAAGTGCCAGGGAGGCCGATCCAGGACTGGAGCATCCCAATAAGTACGCTCCATTGAGTGACATTGGTGAAACCAGTCAGGGACCAGCAGTGCTGGAGCTGAGGGACTCTCCTAGCTGCCGGGGGAAGAACTCCTCCAGTGAGAGTGGGGGGGCAGTAAAGGGAAAGGAAAGACAGATTCTGGTGGTAGGGGACTCAATTCTTAGAAGGACAGAGAGGGCAATCTGTAACCAAGACCTGAAGCGCCGAACAGTATGTTGTCTACCGGGCGCTCGGGTTCGGCACATCACGGATCTTGTGGACAGATTACTGGGAGGGGCTGGGGAAGACCCGGCTGTCATGGTGCACGTTGGCACAAATGACAAAGTCAGAGGCAGATGGAGCCACACCAGAATCGAGCCACACCAGAAAGGAAGAGGGAGATTAGGGAAGTAAACAAGTGGCTGAAGAGCTGGTGTAGTAAGGAGGGGTTTGGGTTCCTGGAGGACTGGGCCGACTTCTCAGTTGGTAACCGGTACTATAGAAGGGACGGACTGCACCTAAATGAGGAGGGTGCAGATCTACTGGGAAGGAAGATGGCCAAAAAGTTAGAGGGGTTTTTAAACTAGGCGATGGGGGGGAGGGTCCAGAGGCAGAGATAGCCAGCGCGGAAGATATTCCAGAGGGTAGTATTGGGGGCATTAGTGGTAGGTTAACCAAAGCACAAAAACACAAGGTGAGTATAGTAGCAAGTCCTAGTTGCAATCTCGAAACACCCAATACGAAGACAATATGCGACCGGTCTAAACTATGTGGCATGTTCACCAATGCCAGGAGCATGTCGGACAAGATGGGTGAACTAGAGATACTGTTGTACGAGCAGGATTTGGATTTTGTGGGAATTTCAGAGACCTGGTTCAACAGCTCTCATGATTGGCTGGCAAACATTCAAGGGTATACCCTATACCGCAAGGATAGAGAGGGTAAAAAAGGGGGAGGGGTATGCCTATATATCAAGAATAATGTACAAGTGAATGTGAGAGATGACATCACTGAGGGAGCTAGAGAGGAGGTGGAATCCTTATAGGTAGAGCTCCAAAGGGATAAAGCTAAGGGGAAAATAATACTGGGAGTATGCTATAGGCCCCCAAACCTGAGGGAGGAAGTGGAGACGGATCTCCTATCACAAATTGGAGTAGCAGCAAGGATGGGAAGTGTTATCATAATGGGGGATTTTAATTATCCAGACATAGATTGGGCGGAGGGAACCGCGCATTCATTTAAGGCTCGCCAGTTCCTTAATGTCTTGCAGGACAATTTTATGGGTCAGATGGTAGACGCACCAACTAGAAATAAAACATTACTGGATCTACTGATTACCAACAATACAGACCTGATCACAGATGTGGAAATGCGGGGCAACTTAGGTAACAGTGATCACAGGTCAATTAGTTTCAGTATAAATCACACAAATAGGAAACATAAAGGGAATACAAAGACACTGAATTTCAAAAGAGCCAACTTCCCTAAACTACAAACCTTGCTAAAAGGCATAAACTGGGATAAAATATTAGAAACAAAGAATACGGAGGAGAGATGGGTTTGCTTTAAGAGCATATTAAATAAGGGCATTAGCCAATGTATCCCATTGGGTAATAAATTTAAAAGAGCGAACAAAAGTCCTGGATGGCTTAACTCCAATGTAAAAATGCATATAAAAGCAAAGGAGAAGGCCTTCAAAAATTACAAGGTTGAGGGATCATCCCCAGCATTCAGACTTTATAAAGAATGCAACAGGATATGTAAAGGTGCAATTAGGACAGCTAAGATAGAACATGAAAGACACATAGCGGAGGAGAGCAAAAAAAATCCCAAGAAATTCTTTAAGTATGTAAACAGTAAAAAAGGGAGGACAGACCATATTGGCCCCATAAAGAATGAGGAAGGACATCTGGTTACAAAGGATGGGGAGATGGCGAAGGTATTGAATTTATTCTTCTCCTCAGTCTTCACGAGTGAATCGGGGGGCTTCAGTAACCAAAACTGCAGTGTTTATCCTCATGACACAACACAGGAAGCACCTCCATGGTTAACAGAGGACGGAATTAAAATTAGACTTGAGAAACTTAACATTAATAAATCACCGGGACCAGATGGCTTGCATCCGAGGGTACTTAGGGAACTCAGTCAAGTGATTGCCAGACCGTTGTTCCTAATTTTTACAGATAGTCTACTGACTGGAATGGTACCAGCTGATTGGAGAAAAGCCAATGTAGCACCTATATTTAAAAAGGGCCCAAAATACATCCCTGGGAATTACAGACCAGTTAGCCTAACATCGATAGTATGTAAACTCTTGGAGGGGATGATAAGGGACTATATACAGGATTTTAGTAATACGAACGATATCATTAGCAGTAATCAACATGGATTCATGAAGAATCGTTCTTGCCAAACCAATCTATTAACCTTCTATGAGGAGGTGAGTTGCCATCTAGATAAAGGAAGGCCTGTAGACGTGGTGTATCTGGATTTTGCAAAAGCATTTGACACAGTTCCCCATAAACGTTTACTGTACAAAATAAGGTCCGTTGGCATGGACCATAGGGTGAGTACATGGATTGAAAACTGGCTACAAGGGCGAGTTCAGAGGGTGGTGATAAATGGGGAGTACTCAGAATGGTCAGGGGTGGGTAGTGGGGTTCCCCAAGGTTCTGTGCTGGGACCAATCCTATTTAATTTGTTCATAAACGATCTGGAGGATGGGATAAACAGTTCAATCTCTGTATTTGCAGACGATACTAAGCTAAGCAGGGCAATAACTTCTCCGCAGGACGTGGAAACCTTGCAAAAAGACCTGAACAAATTAATGGGGTGGGCGACTACATGGCAAATGAGGTTCAATGTAGAAAAATGTAAAATAATGCATTTGGGTTGCAAAAATATGAATGCAATCTATACACTGGGGGGAGAACCTCTGGGGGAATCTAGGATGGAAAAGGACCTGGGGGTCCTAGTAGACGATAGGCTCAGCAATGGCAGGCAATGCCAAGCTGCTGCTAACAAAGCAAACAGAATATTGGCATGCATTAAAAGGGGGATCAACTCCAGAGATAAAACGATAATTCTCCCGCTCTACAAGACTCTGGTCCGGCCGCACCTAGAGTATGCGGTCCAGTTCTGGGCACCAGTCCTCAGGAAGGATGTACTGGAAATGGAGCGAGTACAAAGAAGGGCAACAAAGCTAATAAAGGGTCTGGAGGATATTAGTTATGAGGAAAGGTTGCGAGCACTGAACTTATTCTCTCTGGAGAAGAGACGCTTGAGAGGGGATATGATTTCAATTTACAAATACGGGACTGGTGACCCCTCAATAGGGATAAAACTTTTTCGCAGAAGAGAGTTTACCAGGACTCGTGGCCACTCATTAAAATTAGAAGAAAAGAGGTTTAATCTTAAACTACGTAGAGGGTTCTTTACTGTAAGAGCGGCAAGGATGTGGAATTCCCTTCCACAGGCGGTGGTCTCAGCGGGGAGCATTGATAGCTTCAAAAAACTATTAGATAAGCACCTGAATGACCACAACATACAGGGATATACAATGCAATACTGACACATAATCACACACATAGGTTGGACTTGATGGACTTGTGTCTTTTTTCAACCTCACCTACTATGTAACTATGTAACTATGAAAGGGGGGGGAGGGGGGAGCGAGCGAGCATCCCCCCCCCCCTCCGAGCCACATGCCCTCAACACTCTGCCACCCTCCAACCTAGGCGGTGGTTGTGGGGGGCTTATAGGAATCTGGAAACCCCCCCCATGTTAATGAGTATGGGATACATAATATCCCTACCAACGAAGGCTCCTGCTGCCTGACATTTCTTAAATAACTAAGGGGATGGGTCCACCTGGCGTCAAGGAGGTGGGGGGTCACCTGATGACGTCATCTGGTGACTCCGCCCCTTAGCTATTTAAGAAATCTCAGACTGCGGAGCAGGCAGTTGGCAGGAGCCTTCGACGAGGGTTTTTTTCTGGTACGGCGGGCGGTGTGATTGACGATGGATCTACATCAGGGGACATTTTTATTTTTTTAATAAAGGGCTAGTCAAAAACTCATGTTGCTTCTTTACTCACTGTTTACACTTTTTGTGGTGAATGGGTAGGGGTACTACTACCCCATACTCCATACTCATTCACATGGGGGGTTGGGGGGGTGTGGGAGGCCTCCAGATTCTGATAAGCTCCCTACCCGCAGACCCCCACAACCACCACCTAGGATGGAGGGGGGCAGAGTGTTGAGGGCATGTGGCTCGGGCGGGGGGGTGCTCGCTCGCTTCTCCCCCTCCCCCCCCTTTCCTGGCCTGCTGGGCTGTGGGGAAGAGGCCCTTGTCCCCATCAACATGGGGACAAGGTGCTTTGGGGGTGAGGGCAGAGCCTGGTATGGTTTAGGAGGGAGAGGGTGCTTGCTCGCCCCCCCCACCCCTCTCCAAATCGGTCGATCATTTTTTAACGGATCCGATTTTAAATCATTCCAAAGATTTGGAATTCGTTCGAAAAATAAACAAAATGTAATTAAACAAAAACTAAACTAAACACATTCCAAAACAAATCAACGAAACAAAATAAATAGCTAAATGAATCTAAAATGTTTCCGTTCTGCACATGTGTAATGCAGAATCCATTTATCTGTAGTTAAATTTAGTTTACCATTAAATATTTTATTTTGCTTTCTAGAGAGAGTGTTTCTCTAGGTACCTTCAGATTACTGGTGCTTACTTTTTTGTTATGAGATTTATTATACTATATGCAGGTTAAAAGAACATATGCCATATGTAGGACTTTGATAAAGACACGGTTTACCATTGGTAAGCAGTATACAGACTGTGTTTTACAAAACAACTTTAGCATATTTTAGTAGAGATACATTACCTTTCCTCCTTTTTTAATATATTATAACAATCAATAAAGACTTAGCTAATTTGACACCTTAAAGCAGTATTAAACCCAAAACCAAAAATTTTTCAGCTTACAAATCATAAGATATTGGGGCTGTATTAGTTTTCTTTGGCTCCCCCCCCCCCCCCCCCTGTGTTTTATCCTGGTGATTTGGACAGTAACACACCTCCTGTATTAGTGAGATATAGCTCTGGATGAATGAGCACAGGAGGCAGAGCAGACATCAGTATTGGGGGACAGTAGTGTAAATGTATTAGCAGATTTAGATACACTAACAAACTGAAGTCAAACTCCAGCTCACAATTTATAAGCAGTTACTGAAAGCAGTTTTTGTATTTCTTTTGGGATAAAGGTTTTGCATGAATAAAAGAAAGCTGATCATTTCAATCACCCCTGCCAGTGTTAAGTGGTTTGTAAACTAATATATTCTGGTAGATAGCCTATGTTTTTGAAAAACAATAGACTTGCTGGCTGGATCACCAGATTAAAATAGAAGAAAGAAAGCCTAAAATAGGAACGTAATACAGCCATCATATCTAAGAATTAGTAAGCTGCAATATAATAAATGTTTTCTTTTGGATTTAATACTGCTTTAATGATAACATGTTCAAGTTAACTAAACCTTTATGACACCATTCGTGCTTGCTATTGTTGAATAGAGATAACACGCTGAAAACACACAAGACTGCACTGAAAACACATAAAACTGCACTGGTGGTTGTAGGTTCTAGGGATCTGAATAGGACTAGTGTACTATGCATGATTTTACACCACTGACAGAGTACACATTGCACCAGTATGATGTGAGCACACTGACCTCTTTATCTGCATAGAATTTTTGCTTTCTATCCAATGCTACATACATGAAATGTAAATGATTAGCACTTTTTCTGAATTGATTTAAGTAAGCATATGTGTTTTTTTTTCCAGATGGTTAGCTCTTTTCCTGTCTCTGAAAGCTGCCTATAGGCTCCACCATATTCGTTTCTGGAAGGAGAAGAGCAAGTCTGAAACTGCAAATGCCTACCTGTCCAAAAGTGATTTGATCCTCTGGGTCAACTTCCCACTTTCCTTTCCCAGCATCCACAGTTCTCCTAACTTAAAGGTAATATTTGTTTTGAATTTTTATGGTTTATATATATATAAAAAAAAACAATGCTATCATATTTATGTTACTGAAAAACTACATACTAATAGGGCGTACACACGGTCGGACTTTGTTCGGACATTCCGACAACAAAATCCTAGGATTTTTTCCGACGGATGTTGGCTCAAACTTGTTTTGTCTACACACGGTCGCACAAAGTTGTCAGAAAATCCGATCGTTCTAAACGCGGTGACGTAAAACACGTACGTCGGGACTATAAACGGGGCAGTGGCCAATAGCTTTCATCTTTATTTATTCTGAGCATGCGTGGCACTTTGTCCGTCGGATTTGTGTACACACGATCGGAATTTCCGACAACGGATTTTGTTGTCGGAAAATTTTATCTCCTGCTCTCCAACTTTGTGTGTCGGAAAATCCAATGGAAAAAGTCCGATGGAGCCCACACGCGGTCGGAATTTCCGACAACACGCTCTGATCGGACATTTTCCATCGGAAAATCCGACCGTGTGTACGGGGCATTAGAGTTACCAAATCAACCCCAAACTGCAGCATTAAATATATTATCCTTCCCGTTCCTCCGGTAGCTTACCAGGCCTCGGATGTGATGGCTGTATTAGTTTTTTTTTTCCCCAATATTTCCCCTTTAGTTTTACCTGGTGAGGCTGCCACTAACACATTTTCCTTTTTAGTGTAACAGCACTCACTGTATTGTATGCATATTCAGTACTGTGCAAAAGTTTTAGGGGGGTGTGGAACAAATGCTGTAAATTATGAATAATTTCAGAAATTGAAGTGTTAATAGTGTATCTTTATCAATTAACAAAACGAAAAGTAAATGAACAGAAGAGAAATACAAATACATTTTTTTGGTGTGACCATCCTTTGCTTCAAAACAGCATCACTTCTTCTAGGTACACTTGCACACACTTTTTGAAGGAACTTGGCAGATAGGTTGTTCTAGATATGTTGGAGAACTAATCACAGATCTTCAGTGGATGTAGGCTGCCTCAAATCCTTCTGTCTCTTCATGTAATCCCAGATAGGCTCGATGATGTTGATATCGTTGATTGTGGGGGCAAAGCCATCACTTCCAGGGCTCCTTGCTCTCCTTTACACTAAAGATAGTTCTTAATGACATTAGATGTATGTTTGGGGTTGTTGTCCAGCTGCAGAATATATTTGGGGCCAATCACATGCCTCCCTAATGGCATGATGAATAAATATTTGCCTGTATTTCTCTGAATATAAATATGGATCTGAATATGGTATTTTCGGTTCGGTATTTTCTCCTCAAGGCAGTCTCTTCCTTTCACTTAAGTGAGGATATTGTCCTCTCTTTCCTACTCCAAAACACTGCGTGGACATGGTCAGAGCAGTAGGGTCTAACTAGCTGAAGCATCTTCCCCCAGTCCTTCAGTTTTAGGCAGTTCTTCAGTTTTAGGCAGCACAGTTTTTTCCAGTTTTATACTGGTGTTATTTCTGGGACAGTTATGAATTTCTGGAAGTTTCTTCAGTAAATATAGTTACTGGCATATTCAGGTCAGATTTGAAAATCCTTGACAGCTCTCAAATTAGCCAAGCAATGCAGGCTTTCATGCTCAGCTATACTGGTGTTTTTTCTGCCCCCAGTTCACACAGGACTTAGGCCCCTATGTCTGGGGATTTTTTATGGAGTTATTGGTCCAGAGCTGAGACAGTTCTCCTGTCCCAGTCTGGTTTATGGTTTCTTTTGTTTGGTACAGAGCACATTTACTACAGAAAACTGTAACTGCATGACCATTTTGTGGGGAGTTAAATGTCCCCAAGCGTGTTTAAAAAAAAAAAACAATGTTTGTTTTATTGTTGATACAATATGAGTTGCAGGGTCTAAGCTGACTGATTGCTTTATATGCATTTATCCATATGACCCTAAATAACATTTTGTTGTCAGGAACTCAGGTTTACCCCCCCCCCCCCCCCCCCCGGTGCAAGTGTATTGATAATAACCATAGCTACATATTACCTAATTAAATTTAAATTACACTATCCACAGGCCCAAACCCAGATGCAGTGGTAGAAGTCTTATGTTATGTGTACCCCTTGTCATGCCACTAAAGTCAGAAAAAAAAATTTTTTTCCTTCTTTCTGTGCAATTAACGGATGTGGCAGTGAATCTTATTCTTTTATTTTGAAATTAGCTTTAAATGCAGCTTTTAGTTTATTATAATCTGAGTAAAACCACCAATTTTACTGTGCTCAAACAATGTAAGTATATTGCAATGCTATGCTCATCTCTGCACTAATAATGTAGAACATTTCCAGCAGGCCAACTATTCATAGAACTATTCTTTGTGTTTTCCCTGTAATCTATTCCTATTCCAAACAATAGTAAATTGTGTTAAGCCATCAATTTGGAATGATGCTTTCCTTAGGCATGGGTAAGCTATACATATATGATTATAAATGTTTTCATTTATGAAAGGCTATCTAGTGATTTAGCCTGTTTCAATGTGTGCATTTTTGTGTTTTCTTGGCAGTTAAACCCTCAATCTGAAAGTTTATCTTTATATTCAGGTCACTGAGAGGAGAATAACTGAACTTGCTTCTTGGCAGGAAAGCTCTTTCTCAGCCTTTGTTTGCTGTATTTGTAATATTAGGAGTAGAGGGCTTCTTACGATATAAGATATTGCTTAACCATGATCTCCTTCAAGCTTCTTGCACAATTCTTTTACAGCAGATGCTCCTTTCTGCAGCTTCTCTTGGGTTGACCTTTGCCATTTTGTGTAGTCATCTGATCCTTTCACTTTTGGTAAACTGATCCTTCCATAGCTAGGGAGAGGAAACTTTACAGTGGGTAGCGTCTGTGGTGCTTGTCCAAGCAATAAATAATTAATGTTTTCTTTGTCTACAAAATATATGTTTTAGGCGCTTACAGAAGTCACTGAACTGTATGCCCTGTCAAAAGACAAGCCTAAATTTGCTTCCCCACAGTTTATTTTTCTAATTGTCTGTAAAATAAAGTCAGAATATCTAATAGCTATGTAAAATAAACATATTTTTTTTAAACGAGTCCTAAAAAAGTAATGGCAATGAAAACATCCAAATATGTTTATATGTTATGTCTTATTTTGTTTTTTAGAGGTTGGTTTTCACTTGCCACTGTAAGCCAGTCTCTGGATGTACAGACCACGTGTTATATCAGCCAAGCACTGGCCAGCCACGTGTTCTTCACTGTCAGATTACAGAAATGCCCTTGTTCTTAAGTATCTCAGCACCAGTGGTAAGTATTCTGTTACCATCTATCTTACTGAATATTGTGGGGAGGTGTATCTATTGTTTCCCAACAATCACCCAACTAGATGGAGCCCACAAGCAAACTAAACTAGAGCCTTGCCCTTGCAGTGTCCCCTATTGGCAGAAATGTATATTTCTGATGTTTGACAACTGCATTGAGAAGTACAGTGTTACTTGAATTGCATTCCAGGATTTGCTTGTCTTCAGCTGAGAGAACGTGCAATAATTTAAGACTTTACGTAAAGTCTCAGAAATCTTTCATTTAGGTTTTCATGTTATATAGTTTGAATAACATGACAGATATATTATTTAGCATTGTAAAAGAACATATTGAACACTTATGTTTCTTTTGTTTTCAATTATTCTAGAAGAAAACAAAAAACTGCTTTGGAAAAAAACACAAAAAAAATTTCCCCCCACAATATTTGTTTTTTTTTCCAGCCCTTCCCATCCCTAGTCGAGACGCATGTTTGTTTTAGTTCTTTTTCAAAAGAAGAAAACACATTGCATGCTCATTTTTAGTGTCTGGGCACTCTTCCTTTAAAACTCACTCAAGATTTAATAGGTGAGACACTCAGGAAAGCCATACAGTATTAGGGAAAAAGTAAATAGTTTAAAAATAGTAGAAAACTGTTGAATAAAAACAGATGCTGGAAATAAGTAACATTAACATTTTCAAAGTATCCCATATGTCTAAGGGTCCTTTTCAATCAGGGCTACCTTTCCGTTTTTCAGCCGGGCAGTCAAATGTAAACAGATGTGTGTTCTTTTTACATCCATCCAGGTACAGGAACGGCGTCCTTTTCCATTTTTCCGGGCCTAATCATGACAAATTGAAGGTAGCTGATATAAACTGGTGTAAACCGATGTGCATAATTTTACATCCATCCTGGTCCAGAAAAAATCGAAAAGGACTGCATCCTTTTCTGTTTTTCCTGACCTAAACATAATAAAATGGAGGTAGCCTTATGTAAACTGATGCAAGTCTGTTTTCATCCAGCTGCCCATAGATCAAATAAGGGTCCATAGAGGTCCACTGTCAAAATGCAGAAAGAAACTGAACCGGTATGGATATTACAGTGACATCCATCCCATTCTGCTCTGATTCAGCAGAGGGTCTCTTCACAGATTCACTGCTGAAGTGACTGGACACAGCCAGAACTAATTTGGTTAAATTAATCATTAGTGATTTAGGGGACTAAAATGGGAATACTTTGCAATAAAATGTTGTAATTATGTTTGGAATGAAGTAATACCACTTCATTTGCCTCATTTGAGCAGAGATTTGGATTGTTAGATATATTTTACAAAAAACTGTACTATGGTAATATTATTCAAAATATGGTTTAATAAGTATCATGTTCAGATTGCAACAACAAAAACCTGTGGGCATGTGTTTATAGCTGTAAAGTGGAAACATGAATTCGAAAGGAGATACCTCGCCCATCACGATTCATAGCAAAACCTAATCTCAGGCACACACCTTTTGTTGACTTTTCTTTATTGTTCAATAAAACATAGCATTGGGGACTTATAAAAAGAAGTAATCGTGTACACTCATATAATCATCACCCACAGCTGTTATCACACTAAGTACAGGCCCTTAGCCTGCCACCTGCTGAAAAGATAAGAGATATCCTCCTCCCGCTGTATATCTTACGACTTGGTAGGCTTTTGTTTTTAATCAGGATGAAAACTGTGGTGTGTATATATACTGTATGTACATACAGTGTGTGTGTGTGTATATATATATATATATATATATATATATATATATATATATATATATATATGTATATGTGTGTGTGTATATAGTGCCTTGCAAAAGTATTCACCCCCTTGGCTTTTTACCTATTTTGTTACATTACAGCCTTTAGTTCAATGTTTTATTAATCTGAATTCTATGTGATGGATCATCAGAACACAATAGTCTAAGTTGGTGAAGTAAAATTAGAAAAATATATCCATAAAACTATTTTTCAGAAATAAAAAACTGATAATTGGCATGTGCGTATGTATTCACCCCCCCCCCTTGTTATGAAGCCCATAAAAAGCTCTGGCGCAACCAATTACCTTCAGAAGTCACATAATTAGTGAAATGATGTCCACCTGTGTGCAATCTAAGTATCACATGATCTGTCATTACATATACACACCTTTTTGAAAGACCCCAGAGGCTGCAACATCTAAGCAAGAGGCACCACTACCCAAACACTGCCATGAAGACCAAGGAACTCTCCAAACAAGTAAGGGACAATGTTGTTGAGAAGTGCAAGTCAGGGTTAGGTTAGAAAAAAATATCCAAATCTTTGATGATCCCTAGGAGCAATATCAAATCTATCATAACCAAATGGAAAGAACATGGAACAACCGCAAACCTGCAAAGAGACGGCCTCACACCAAAACACACGGACTGGACAAGGAGGGCATTAATCAGAGAGGCAGCACAGAGACCTAAGGTAACCCTGGAGGAGCTGCAGAGTTCCACAGCAGAGACTGGAGTATCTGTACATAGGACAACAATAAGCCGTACGCTCCATAGAGTTGGGCTTTATGGCAGAGTGGCCAGAAGAAAGTCATTACTTTCAGCAAAAAACAAAATGGCACGTTTTGAGTTTGCGAAAAGGCATGTGGGAGACTCCCAAAATATTTGGAGGAAGGTGGTCTGACTTGGAGACTAAATGGAGACTAAAATTGAACTTTTTGGCCATCAAAGAAAATGCTATGTCTGGCGCAAACCCAACACATCACATCACCCAAAGAACACTATCCCCACAGTGAAACATGGTGGTGGCAGCATCATGCTGTGGGGATGTTTTTCAGCAGTCTGGACTGGGAAACTGGTCAGAGTTGAGGGAAAGATGGATGGTGCTAAATACAGGGATATTCTTGAGCAAAACCTATACCACTCTGTGTGTGATTTGAGGCTAGGATGGAGGTTCACCTTCCAGCAGGACAATGACCCCAAACACACTGCTAAAGCAACACTTGAGTGGTTTAAGAGGAAACATATAAATGTGTTGGAATGGCCTAGTCAAAGCCCAGACCTCAATCCAATAGAAAATCTGTGGTCAGACTTAAGGATTGCTGTTCACAATTGCAAACCATCCAACTTGAAAGAGCTGGAGCAGTTTTGTAAGGAGGAATGGACAAAAATCCCAGTGGTAAGATGTGGCAAGCTCATAGAGACTTAACCAAAGCGACTTGGAGCTGTGATAGCCGCAAAAGGTGGCTCTACAAAGTATTGACTTTAGGGGGGTGAATAGTTATGCACATTGACTTTTTCTGTTATTTTGTCCTTTTTGTTGTTTGCTTCACAATAATAAAAAAAAACACATCTTCAAAGTTGTGGGCATGTTCTGTAAATTAAATGATGCAAATCCTCAAACAATCTATGTTAATTCCAGGTTGTGAGGCAACAAAACACGAAAAATGCCAAGGGGGTGTATGCAAGGCACTGTGTATATATATATATATATATATATATATATATATATATATATATATACATACACACAGTGGGGACAAAGTATTCTGACCCCCTTATATTTTTCACTCTGTTATATTGCAGCCATTTGCTAAAATCATTTAAGTTCATTTTTTTCCTCATAAATGTACACACAGCACCCCATATTGACAGAAAAACACAGAATTGTTGACATTTTTGCAGATTTATTGAAAAAGAAAAACTGAAATATCACATGGTCCTAAGTATTCAGCCCCTTTGCTCAGTATTTAGTAGAAGCACCCTTTTGATCTAATACAGCCATGAGTCTTTTTGGGAAAGATGCAACAAGTTTTTCACACCTGGATTTGGAGATCCTCTGCCATTCCTCCTTGCAGATCCTCTCCAGTTCTGTCAGGTTGGATGGTAAACGTTGGTGGACAGCCATTTTAGGTCTCTCCAGAGATGCTCAATTGGGTTTAAGTCAGGGCTCTGGCTGGGCCATTCAAGAACAGTCACGGAGTTGTTGTGAAGCCACTCCTTCATTATTTTAGCTGTGTGCTTAGGGTTATTGTCTTGTTGGAAGATAAACCTTCGGCCCAGTCTGAAGTCCTGAGCACTCTGGAGAAGGTTTTCGTCCAGGATATCCCTGTACTTGGCCGCATTCATCTTTCCCTCGATTGCAACCAGTCGTCCAGTCCCTGCAGCTGAAAAACACCCCCACAGCATGATGCTGCCACCACCATGCTTCACTGTTGGGACTGTATTGGACAGGTGATGAGCAGTGCCTGGTGTTCTCCACACATACCGCTTAGAATTAAGGCCAAAAAGTTCTATCTTGGTCTCATCAGACTAGAGAATCTTATTTCTCACCATCTTGGAGTCCTTCAGGTGTTTTTTAGCAAACTCTATGCGGGCTTTTATGTGTCTTGCACTGAGGAGAGGCTTCCGTCGGGCCACAAAGCCCTGACTGGTGGAGGGCTGCAGTGATGGTTGACTTTCTTCAACTTTCTCCCATCTCCCGACTGCATCTCTGGAGCTCAGCCAAAGTGATCTTTGGGTTCTTCTTTACCTCTCTCACCAAGGCTCTTCTCCCCCGATAGCTCAGTTTGGCTGGACAGCCAGCTCTAGGAAGGGTTCTTGTTGTCCCAAACGTCTTCCATTTAAGGATTATGGAGGCCACTGTGCACTCTGACATGCACTGTGAGCTGTAAGGTCTTATATAGACAGGTGTGTGGCTTTCCTAATCAAGTCCAATCAGCATAATCAAACACAGCTGGACTCAAATGAAGGTGTAGAACCATCTCAAGGATGATCAGAAGAAATGGACAGCACCTGAGTTAAATATATGAGTGTCACAGCAAAGGGTCTGAATACTTAGAACCATGTGATATTTCAGTTTTTTTCTTTTTTAATAAATCTGCAAAAATGTCAACAATTCTGTGTTTTTCTGTCAATATGGGGTGCTGCGTGTACATTAATGAGGAAAAAAATTAACTTAAATGATTTTAGAAAATGGCTGCAATATAACAAAGAGTGAAAAATTTAAGGGGGTCTGAATATTTTCCGTCCCCACTGTATATATATAATAATTTCCTCTAAGTATTTTGTTACAGTAGTATATGTCGGTTTTGGGTCAATCCAAATGTATTTTCATGCCCAAACTCCAGCTTTCAGGAATAAGTGGAGGGGATGCACAGACTTCTCCTGATGGCTTTCAGCCCAGGCTCACACTATAGCAATCTCAGACATCGCATGTGATTCACACCCGCACCGCAGGTGCTGATCACATGCAATGTCTGTGCGATGCGAGTTCAGCCAAACAGTTGTATGGCTGAACTTGCATTGGATTTGCAGAAAATAAGGTGCAGGGACTTTTTTTTTTTACCTGCACTGGAATCTGATCGCCTGGGTATTCTCATCCAGGCGATCTGATTCCTGTCCATATCCACAGTCCACAGTTCACACTGCGATCTGTGAACCGATCTGGGGGGTGTCATTAACATTGTATTGACACCCGTAGCGTTTCTCAGAGAGCAGTGTGAACTGCCTGCAGGAGAGGTGCGATGCGGGAACCGGCGTTGGAAGGGCGCTGGTTCCCGCATCGTTACAGTGTGAACCTAGGCTCAGAGTTGGAGCTTAACCACTTCCCGGCCGCCCTTTTTCGGATTGAAGTCCGCAAGGTGGCTCTGTTATCCTCACTGGGTGTCATATAACGTCCAGTAGTATAAGCCACTCGTGTGAGCCCCCAGCGGCGCGCAGCGTGGCAATCAGTGGTGCTGTGTGTCGCTCGACATAGGCTTTTAACCACGTGATCAGCTGTGACCAATCACAGCTGATCACAGCAGTAACCAGCAAGTGCCGGTAATTGGCTTTCCTCGGGTTTGCCCTGACAGGGAGAGCCGATCAGCGACTCTCCTGGCAGGGGGGGGGGGGTCTGCACTTATAAACAGCGCATTGATTATCAGCACAGTGCCCATCAGATGCCAATTAGTGCCCATCAAAATGCCAATCAGTGCCGGCTATAAGTGCTGCATATTAATGCCACCTTACAGTGCCCATCAGTGAAGGAGAAAACAGAATTTTATAAAAGAAACAAAAACTTTTTTTTTTTCAAAAATTTCGGTCTTTTTTTAATTTGTTAAGCAAAAAAATAAAAAACATAGTGGTGATCAAATACCACACCAGATACTGCACTGCAGCATCTCATAAAGTTCAATTGCCAGCCAAGCGGTGCAAGGCAGTGGATTGCCTAGCACTGGTCTGCGCTGAAAAAAGTACTGGATACAGTATTTTTTTTCAGCGCACCATGCCCACACACCACCGCAACACAGTAATTTGAACTAGGCACATAGGAGACCAGGCATTTTGCCTTGCTCATGTGGTGGGACTGCACTGGAACAGCCGCCCAACTCAGCCCCACTGCATTTGATAGGCACCAACCCTTAAGATTCTGGCAAAAATCATACTTTCTTTTCTCGGACATCACGGGACACAGAGCCAATTACTGATGGGTTATAGGGTATCACTAGGTATTGGACACTGGTCACACCCTAATCAGGAAGTTCATCCCCCTATATAACCCCTCCCCTTCCAGGGATACCTCAGTTTTTTCGCCAGTGTCTTAGGTGTTGGACGTGCAAGGATGTCCTGTGCTGAAGCTCCAAAAGGAATATCCTAAGATCCTATACTGGGGCAAGCCAGGCGACCGGATCCATTCAAAGTGTCTTTTCATGGCCGAATTGGATGGTACCCGGGCCTCGTGTCCGAAGAAACAAGGTTTTACCTGTAACGCTTCTCTTTTTAGAGAGCTGGACCCGCGGATCAGAAAATGGCTTTAAACTTCCTAATTTCTGGCGAGGTGCTTTACAGGCCCAGAACTGAAGGATCCCCCTACTGATGGGGGCCCCAGTCTCTGACGGTTTTTCACAAACGGAGCCCACCGTGAGAGGCGAAGGTTGGGTCTGTGTAAACTGAACCCTGCGGCTGGATAAGGTAAGAGGAGATTCCACAGAATTTTAATTCTAGTGGCTTTTCTCCTTTAAGGTAAATGCATGCTGTGCCTATTGTGACCACCGGGGGCTGCCAAGAGCACAAACCTTCTCATGCTTGATTCTGTCTCAGCGTCCGCTGCACAGGCTCTCCCTCTGGCTCCAAAGGTAAGATGGTGGGGGGTTTTCTCTGCTGAGATGGTCCCCCCAGGCTAGGGAAAGGCTCAGGTATGCTGGAAGGCGGGTGAGACCGCACTGTCACAGCCGCTGCCGCCGCCGCCACCGAAGCCGCATTGCAATGCAGGGCCCATCACTGCCGGCCTCCTCCTTATTCCCCCACCCCCAGCCTTCCTTCAGGCTTGTCAGGAAGGGTCGGCTCGCGCGGGAAGCGCTCGTTTTTCAAAAACGAGGGGGGGGGGCGGGGCGTCAGTGTGCTCAGACGCCCACAGTGCCACAAAGCATGGCTATTTTAAAGCACACTGTACAGGTGCTGTGAGCCTTAGAGGGACACAGAGCTGACAGTCGCATGTAAGGTGGGACACATGCATTCCCCTGGGCTGCATTTACTAAAGAACACCGGATTGGGCATTTGGTAGCAAGGCTTTTAGCCAGACTGCATCGCTCAGCAGTCAGTGTTCGTTTGATACCTCACACCTTGTTGCTTTGCACTATGGGTAGAAGAGGTTCAGGTACCCCAAGAACCAGAGGCACTAGGGGGTCTCGTTCAGGTTCTGAGGACCCCCTGTCTACACCATCCCCTCCTGAGGGACCAGGGGCAGCTGAACAGGGAGAGCCATTGGGGTTAGGGGCTACACTTGCTTCCGGCACTTCAGCCCCTGTGTACATTACACAAGAAGTTTTTTCCTCAACCATTACTGGATTAGAGAAAAGACTAATGGCCGTGATTACATCTTCACTTAGTGGAAGAAAACGCACAAGGCCTTCCTCTGCTCCCCAAGACCCTCAGACAGAGGAGCTCTGGGATAAAGGAGATGAATCCCTTTCAGAGGATCGGGATGGGACGGATGATTCCTCTTCGGAGGATTCAGGTGGAGAGGGACCCTCTGCGACTTCCCAAGAGGAGAAAGTCTTAGTGCAGATCCTCACTGGTTTGATCCGCTCCACATTTAAGTTGCCCATACCTGAAACTACTACAGAAACCTCTTCTGCTTTGGGGTCACTGAAACCTTTCCAAGCAGCACATGCTTTTCCTGTTCATAATTTACTTGAAAAGCTGCTTTATTCTGAGTGGGAACACCCAGATAAGCGATTTCTTCCGCCGAAAAAGTTTTCTACACTTTATCCTATGGAAGAAAAATTTATTAAGAGGTGGGGAATACCGGCCATTGATGCCGCCATTTCCTCTGTAAATAATAGTCTGACTTGTCCTGTAGACAATGCTCAGATGCTCAGGGATCCTGTAGATAAAAAGATGGAATCCCTATTTAAGGATGTTTTCTCCTTAGCAGGATCAGTGGCCCAACCTGCAGTAGCAGCGATTGGAGTCTGTCAATACTTAAGAGACCATGTTAAGCAGGTCATCAAAGTATTACCTGAACAGCAGGCCCAGGGGTTGGCTAATCTTCCTGCGGCTTTATGCTATGTTGTTGACGCCATCAGAGATTCTATCGTGCAGACCTCTCGCCTCTCGCTTGGGTTGGTGCATATACGTAGAATCTTATGGTTAAAGAACTGGTCAGCCGAAGCACCATGTAAGAAGCTCCTGGCTGGGTTTCCCTTTCGTGGTGAAAGGTTGTTTGGAGAGGACTTGGATAATTATATCAAGAGGATCTCCTGTGGGAAAAGCACTCTCTTACCTGATAAGAAGAAGAGTAAGCGTCCCTCTTTCAAACGGACTCTTTCCCCAGCGCCAGGGGCATCAGCCTCCAGGCAGTCACGACGGTCTCCTCCGTCTGGGGCAAGAAACAAGAGTCAACCCCAGGGACACAAGAGATCCTGGGGGAAGAAGTCTTCTAGACAAGACACTAAGGCCTCTTCATGAAGGGGCGCCCCCCGCTCGCTCGAGTGGGGGGAAAGACTGCTGCAGCTCTCAGGGCCCTGGCAGAAGGACTTCCAGGACAGATGGGTAATCTCCACGGTAACCTTAGGGTACAGTCTGGAGTTCCAAAAATTTCCCTCTCCTCGTGTCCTCAGATCCGGTGTTCCCAGAGAACCAGAAGAGAAGCAGTCGCTCCTTCTAGCGATAGAGCGACTTTTGTCGCAAGAGGTCATTGTGGGGGTTCCCACAAAGGATCAAGGATTGAGACTCTACTCCAATCTTTTTATGGTCCAAAAACCAAATGGGGACGTCAGACCCATTTTGGATTTAAGAGATCTGAATTGATTCCCGAGGATGCAGTCCTTCCATTTGGAATCAATTCGGACAGTAGTCTCCATCCTGCAGGGAGGAGAATTTCTGACATCAATAGGCATCAGAGATGCAGGCCTACCTGGGCCCATTTTTCCTGCTCAACTGAAGTGTCTGCAGGCAAAGATCACTGCTCTAAGGGAGCTGATTTTGACAGTCAGGACCAAGAAGGGTCCTTCTGTCCGCCTTTGTATAAGGCTGCTGGGGAGGGTGGTGGCTGCATTCGAAGCAGTTCCCTATGCGCAGTTCCAGGCAGGACTGTTGCAACACAGTATTCTGTCGGCCTGGAACAAGGAGGTGCAGGCATTAGACTTTCCAATGCACCTGTCGCATGCGATGCGTCAGAGCCTCAGTTGATGGCTCATACCCGAAAACCTGCAGAAGGGGAATTCCTTCCTACCGGTTGCCTGGGATCCTCTTGCAGGCAGGACGGATGCGTTGGTGATCCCGTGGCAGCGGCTCTCACTGATTTATGCATTCCCTCCTATTCTGCTACTGCCACGGCTCCTTCGCAGGCTCAGGCAAGAAGGGAAGTCAGCACTTCTGGTGGCCCCCATGTGGCCCAGAAGAACTTGATAAGCAGAAATAGCAGGGATGACGGTGGGTTCCCGGTGGACCCTACCGGTACGTCCAGACCTGTTATCTCAAAGTCTAGTATTCCAGCCTGCCTTACAAACGCTAGATTTGACGGGTGGGCTATTGAGACCCACGCTCTGAAAAGTCGTGGGCTTTCAGGTCCTGTCATATCTACCTTGATCAATGCAAGGAAGCCAGCTTCCAGAATGATTTATCATAGAGTCTGGAAAGCTTATGTATCCTGGTGTGAATCCAGGGGTTGGTATCCCAGGAAATATGTCATAGGTAGAATTCTTGATTTTCTACAATTAGGATTAGAGATGAAGCTGGCCTTGAGTACCATCAAGGGCCAGGTCTCGGCCTTATCAGTGTTGTTCCAACGGCCGCTTGCTTCGCATTCTCTGGTCCGAAACTTCATGCAGGGGGTGATGCATCTTAATCCTCCGGTTAAGGCGCCCCTAAACCCCTGGGACTTGAACTTGGTTCTATCGGTGTTACAGAAACAACCTTTTGAACCAATACATCAGATTCCTTTAGTCTTGCTGACGAGGAAACTAATATTTCTGGTAGCCATCTCTTCTGCTAGAAGAGTGTCAGAAATAGCAGCTCTTTCCTGTAAAGAGCCTTACTTGATTATACACAAGGATAGAGTGGTACTGCGCCCTCATCCTAGTTTTCTACCGAAGGTGGTTTCAGAGTTTCATCTAAACCAAGACATTGTTCTGCCTTCCTTTTTTCCAGATCCCTGTTCTTCGGAAGAAAGGTCACTACATTCTTTGGATGTAGTAAGAGCAGTCAAGACCTATTTGGAGGCAACCGCTCAGATTCGCAAGACGGATGTCTTGTTCGTGCTGCCAGAGGGTCCCAATAGAGGACAGGCAGCGTCAAAAGCGACCATTTCTAAATGGATTCGACAGTTGATTATTCTAGCTTTCGGTTTGAAACGGAAGGTTCCCCCGTTTCAGATCAAGGCACATTCCACAAGGGCTATTGGTGCTTCTTGGGCAGTGCATCACCGGGCCTCTATGGCTCAGATCTGCAAGGCCGCAACCTGGTCTTCAGTTCATACATTCACCAGATTCTATCAGGTGGATGTGGGAAGGCATGAGGATATCGCCTTTGGGCGTAGTGTGCTGCAGACAGCGGTACAAGGTCCTCAGGTCTGATAGCACCCTACCGGGTTGTGATTCCCCCCCCTCAGTTGGCATTGCTTTGGGACATCCCATCAGTAATTACTGTGGCTCTGTGTCCCGTGATGTCCGAGAAAAGAAAATAGGATTTTTTATTACAGCTTACCTGTAAAATCCTTTTCTTTCGACGGACATCACGGGACACAGAGGTCCCGCCCCTCTTCTAATACACCTATATTGCTTTGCTACAAAACTGAGGTATCCCTGGAAGGGGAGGGGTTATATAGGGGGTTGAACTTCCTGATTAGGGTGTGACCAGTGTCCAATACCTAGTGATACCCTATAGCCCATCAGTAATTACTGTGGCTCTGTGTCCCGTGATGTCCGTCGAAAGAAAAGGATTTTACAGGTAAGCTGTAATAAAAAATCCTATTTTTTGCCCTGTATGACAATATCATATGTAAGTATATCAATTTACATTAATGATTAATGTGATCATCTGCTCTTACATATTAGGCATGTTTTTTCACACATAGAGAAATCTAATCTAGCAAGGTGTGCCAAGAGTACAACACGCTCGCACAAAAAAAGTTGCATACTTGTGTAAGAAAGCAATTATAGCATTAACATTTTAATTTTAGCCAAGCAGACATGATTTATTTGATTTGTAGGAACGACAGACACCCTACTTTCAGCCTTATCTCGGGAAACTATTGAAATTATTGAGAAAAATCCATTTCAGTTAATTGACCCACACCTTTCTGATATGGGTAGGTCATGTGATGTCTGTACAGGTTGGGTTCATCCCAACATTTGTTGGTGGGATCAGGCCATCGCTTTCATATGTCTGAGTAATCTTTCGTTATGCTTTGGTGACAATAGTCTAAATAACCAGTACCAGCTATCTTACAAAAATGAACAGAAGCTTGTTAAATACATTTTTAAAACAAAGTCTGTGTTTTTGGTAAATTCTAGTTTGCTAAAGATTCCTATCAATGGATTCTATTTGCTTTGCAGTAAAATAACTTATCCTATCCAGTGGTAAATTATGTAAATAAATAATAATGTAAAATGCTGTTTGTTAAATATAATTGGCTTTGCCACTATCTCTATAAAACTGTGCCTGTTCCTAAACCAGCTAATTTGGAATGCTGTGTCTTTAAATGTCGTTAGTTACATAGTGTTTTTTTTTTTTTTCATACTTCATTTTAAATAATTTGGAAGCATAGAGGGAACAGTATAACATTATGGCTGGGCCAAAGTCACACAGCTGTGCACTGTTGTACCAAATGGACATTGCGAGCATGAAGGACTTTCGTTCATACACAGAGATAATAAGCTAGCATTGCCACCTGGAATGTAACCTATAAGCTTCAGTAATATGACCATTGGCTTATCGACGTTGACTGTGTGCGTGTGGCAGCCATTTTATATTGTTACATTGCCTCTCTCACATTACCTGTATTTTTTTTTAAAGCCCAACTTATT
This sequence comes from Lithobates septentrionalis, assembly GCA_037952835.1. NCBI lineage: Eukaryota > Metazoa > Chordata > Amphibia > Anura > Ranidae > Lithobates > Lithobates septentrionalis. Next base: position 915,784 of record JBBDGP010000965.1, read on the forward strand.
TTAATGCATAAATTGATTATTGACTATGATATGGCACAGTTGTTGCGTACCCCTTTGCATGTTGTTAATGCATTGTGTCATGTGTGATTATAGTCTCTATACTTATGGAAACGAATGCCCCGTACACACGGTCGGACATTGATCGGACATTCCGACAACAAAATCCTAGGATTTTTTCCAACGGATCTTGGCTCAAACTTGTCTTGCATACACACGGTCACACAAAGTTGTCGGAAAATCCGATCATTCTGAACGTGGTGACGTAAAACACGTATGTCGGGACTATAAACGGGGCAGTAGCCAATAGCTTTCATCTCTTTATTTATTCTGAGCATGCGTGGCACTTTGTGCGTCGGATTTGTGTACACACGACCGGAAATTCCGACAACGGATTTTGTTATCGGAAGATTTTATAGCCTGCTCTCAAACTTTTGTGTGTCGGAAAATCCGATGGAAAATGTGTGATGGAGCCTACACACGGTCGGAATTTCCGACAACAAGGTCCTATCACACATTTTCCATCGGAAAATCTGACCGTGTGTACGGGGCATAAATGTTCCCATGTTACCAACTTTCATTATGGCCCATGAATCTGAGGGATTAATGCCACATGTTTGTTAGAGGGTTGTCCTGATCTCTTGTATGTTCTAAGCACATCATGCTTGTGTACCATCCAAACCAACATAATTAACTAAATCCAGAGCACTACCTTGCTAAAATACAACAGGGAAATCTCCAACACATGCATATTAGTCAGTTACTTAAAAAAATAAATGTCACTGTGGTGTTAAGAGCAGAAATAGAAATTTTACCATGCAGCCAACAATGCTTAATTCAACATGAATAAATGGTATAATATATACCATTTAGTGTATGCGTACTCTAAATGTGCATACCCAGTGTCTTGTGTGTGTTGTATGACTGTGTACTGAGTTGTGTAATGTGCATGTTTGTGGCTGTCAGACATTATTGTGTGCGCTGTGTATCCTATGTGTGTTACACTGTGCTGAATCGCATATGCATTTATCACAGTTGTCTGGTTCCCCACGCACACCAAAGTACATTAATAAAATGTAATACCCCTGAAGTCTCTAGGATTCAAAGTTTCTCTTTTTAGACCAAAAAAAGTACTAATAGGTAACTCAAAAAGACCAGTTCCATCTACTATGATTTTAAGCAACCCACTACAGAATGTGAAAAATTCTGATCTTACCACTACATTCGTGCACCCTAATACACCTTTTCATTCATACAAGGTAAAGGTTCCTTCACAGTGTTACAATCACATTCAAAACCCTGCCCTGACACTGTTTGTGTATATCTGCCCATACACTGTGAGTTTGTCCCCTGTATGTGTGTCTGCCCTGACACTGTGCGCGTGGTTTTTAGTGAAAGCACAGGATAATAATATATATGAAGAAACTTTTACACAGAAGGAAAATATGACACAGCAAAGGAATTGAAAGGGTAGGGAGTGTGGTGCAGTAGTGAGGAGGTAAGCTGAGGGTGAAGTGACTCATTGGTTCCTCCCACCTTCACCTACAGCAATGTTTCTCAACCTCAGGTCTCAAGTACCCCCAACAGGTCATGTTTTCAGGCTCTCCATTGTTTTGCACAGGGGATTTGATCAGTTTCACTGCCTTAGTAATTACCACAGCCATTTCATCTGAGGGAAATTCCGAAAAGATGACCTGTTGGGGGTACTTGAGGACTGGAGTTGGGAAACGACCTACATCACTGCTGTGTCCTGCAGTGATATGGGGGTTTGTGGGAGGAACAAGTGAACGCAGCAGGGGACCAGGGGATTGCACTTCCAGAAGTGTTTTTGAAAAAGTTTCAGACACAAAGGGAGTGCGTTCTCTTCAACAGCATTTGTCAGAGTGAAAAAGTGAGAATTTACTTTACAGAGATGGCCTTTATTCAGGATATAATTTTAGCATCAGAGTCTCTAACTTTATTAGGGCCTTTGTCAATAGATTATGAGCTTGTGTTGGTGGGCTTAGGCAGTTTGCTTCTAGATGAATTCCGGTTGCATTTGCAATGCTTCTGAGATCAATTACAGTGCAATGACAGGTGCATTTGACCTGCAGTAACTTACCTCTGACCTGCATCTGACTTCCTTCTAAGAGGAATCAACCAGCTTCAGAATGCTTTTGCATTTCCAGATTGGGGGCAGAGAGTTGTGAATCATAAAGCGCTCAGGGCTGTGCTGAGATATAACACATGCAACTGATCCAGGCTTTTTAGTGCTTTATGGTTGCTTTGACAACTACTATCACCAGAGCAAGTATGCAGCATGTGATCCTAGGTCTCCTCTTGGGTGGGTTCACACATATGCATTGCAGGAATCAGCGCGATTCCTGTGCGGGTTCCCAAATCGCATGTCACTCGCAGGCAGTTCACACTGCCCACTATGGGTGCAATAGAAAGTTAGTGACATCCCCAGATTGGTTCGCAGATCGCAGTGTGAACTGCAAAATAGTACAGGAATCGGATTCCAGTGCAGACCAAAAAAAGGATCCTGTACCATTTTGGTGTGAATGTGGTGCGATTTCAGCCATACAGTTTGTATGGCTGAATTTACATCGCACAGACATCGCATGTGATCTGCACAGCAATGCGGTGTGAATCACATGCAATGTCTGTTTGCACCAGCGTGAACCCAACCTTTTATATTTAGACTATTACTTTTACACGTCTATTTTTATTTCCTAGTTATTTTTGCCACCAAACCTCTGTGGTTCACTTGTGAAATGCTACCATTTGGCCTTCTGTATTCATATTTTCAAAAGTGCATTGATCTGTGTTGCTAAAATCTTATTTCACGCTTCTACTCCAACGTCGTTTGTGTTGTTGCAAGTTAACATCATTGGCAGATGTCACATTGCTGCTACTGTCAATGACACATATGCCTGACTTTTAAGGCAATCATTACTCCTGCAAACTTAGAATTTTAAGTTCAAATGACTATATTACATTTTCCTGCATTTCTTGTTTTAGGTTTCAGCTTTCCCCATAGAATCCTATTGCAGTGACCGAAGTGCAGAGTATGGAAAACAGATGCTCAAGAACGGAGGGAGCCCTGAAGCCAGGCAATGTTTTATATTTGGAGCTCCAGAACTACATGTGGATTGGTCCTTGAGGGATGTACGTTTTTTTCCAGAAAGCCTAGGTGGTCTGCAGGCCTTTAAACCCTGGCATGGTTGGTCATTTATCCGAATACCAGGTAAGCAAGTGGGTAGTAGTACAAATTGAGAAGTCAGTGGCATCTTTAGTATTTGGAGCTTTTTTTTAGGTTTTAAAACATATCAATGAGGTGGGATTAAAACAGACGCACCAAAAAGTAGATTGTATTTAGTTTTATATACATTTACAATAGCTACGAGGTTCAGTTTTTCATATGCAAACTAAAATGTCATTCTTAGTTTTACTTCCTTATTTTACTGTTTTATATCCTTTACATTCTTTTGCAGCACTCTATGAAAACATTAAACCATTTATATGGTCAGTTTTCATTTACCTGATCACAGCCAACTCCTTTGTTAATATGATTACTTTACTACCTGATTCCCTTGAATAGGTTGCATTCGATAGGCTTGCTGCCCACCGAATGCATCAGGATCACTCCTGTCAGATTCAGTGAGCAGTACGCCTGCTGAATGTGACCCGTTCGACCAATTCTTGTAAAACTCATTATAGTGTTCAAGCAGATGATGCTTATTACAGTGCTTTCCTGCGTGTAATTAAATAAATGTTCCCTTATTCAAGTTTTTAATTCTCGTTTCATTCTGCCTATGTACACTTCCTGGCATGGACATTTTTTCACAAATCATCACACCTTTTGTAGCACATGTAATAAAATCCTTTGTTTTCACTAAAACACAACAAAACTATGAAATAAATTCCTTCAGCTTCCTTGTTCTATGTGTAAAAGCGACCCGATTCAGAATTGGGAGGAACTTCATGTTACAACCCTGTACAACATGCACATTCCAGGCATGGAAAATTGGTGATCAGACCTACCATAGTTGACAAGGTTTGGACGCAGGAGAATGGTCTCTTCTCCTAGAAATGTTTTAGGACTTTTGTCGTAGGTGGGGTACACCAGACATGGACCTCTTGGCTTCCAGATTCAACGACAAACTTAGCATGTTTGTTTCCAGGTCCATGGTTCCCCTAGCCATAGCTATGGATACCCTGGTGACCCTATGGCAGTGATGGGAGTAAGTCACACATGTGCAAGTCTTAACCTTCAAGTCACAAGCAAGTCCCAAGTTACTGTGGCGAAAAGCAAGCAAGTCAAGTCGAGTCCCTGCTAGAAGTCAAGCAAGTCAAGCCAAGTCATTTATTTTGGTCAAGTCACAAATTAAGTCAAAATACTGATCTACCCCGAAGCCGGGACTTGGGGGGAGCTTTCTTTTGTAGGGGGGGGGGCGGCTTTTGCCTAGGCCAAGACACAGCACTGGTGGTGCCAAGTCATTGCAAGTCAAATAGCCCAAGTCAAAGTCAAGTCGCAAGTCATTAGTGACAAGTCAAAGTCAAGTCGAGTCATTTAATTTTGTCAAGCAAGTCGCAAGTCCTCAAACAGGTGACTCGAGTCTGACTCAAGTCAAGTCATGTGACTCGAGTCCCCCACCTCTGCCCTATGGAATCAAGTCAACCTGATCTACACCTGTTTGTCTGCAGCTTTTGCTTCTGCAGGATCAGAGTAAAAGGCTTAAGCATAGTTATTACATGAACTTGGCCAAGGTGGATGTGGTACTCAGACCTCATCAGACATCTGGCAGACTCCATTGGGCTCTTCCAAGTTGACTGGATCTTCCATAAATAGGACTGGTTTACCTCCTTGCTTCATGGCCACCAGCCTTGAGGGCTTGGCTGTTGAAGTTGACATTCTGAGGAATAGAGACCTTTCTGTTTTGGTTATTCCAACACTCCCAAAAGCTAGGAAATCCACCTCACAAGCTCAACCGTCACATTTAGAAAGTGTCATTGCATGGCACAATGCAGAGAAGTTTTATCCCAGGAAGTAGGGCACATCCTTACCCTTTCTTCAGTCTGGTTTGGATCAACACTTGGACCTGATAGTAAGGGATGCATCTCGGATCTAGCAATTCTATTCTTTTCTTTTTCAAAGACCACTCACTCCGTGTACCTTGACCTTTGTACAGGATGTGGCTCATATAGTTCCACCTGTATGTCTATCTGTAACTCTGTGGGATCTCAGCCTGCTTCTGTGGGCTCTTCAAAACCTCTCAGGGATATTCCTCTGTCTACTCTCGCTCACAAGGTGGATCTTCCTTATTGCTGTCACAGACAGGTTTCTGAGTTAGCGGCCTTGTCTTACAAAGAAATTTTTCTAATTCTACACAATTCGATTTCTCATTCGACAAGTTCGTCCTGAGGTCTAGGCCCCCGTTCCTCCCTAAGGTAGTTTCTTTAACCTTAACCAGGACACTGTACTTCCACCTCTCGCCTGCTCCAGAACATCCTATGGAGATTACAATCCTTGGGTGTGGTTCAGTTTATCACTCAGCTACACCTTCTTTCAGACTGAACTCCTGTTTCCAATATCACCTGCCAGGACAGCACATGAGATATAGGCACCTCTTCCAACAGGAACAAGAAACGCATCACCAAGTAAACTTTAAAAGGAAGTCCCTCTGCTAAACTGGTCAATTTTTGTGTTTCCTCCATCTGGAGTAGATGCATCACCTGGAACATGGGACAGGGACGCCTTTGTTTTTCTGGCTATCGTTTTCTACCGCCCATGCCTTTACCTACCTGACTCCAAAGGGAGCAGCTAGTAGGCTTTTCTGCAAGGTTTCCCTCCAGAACAACTCCTCAATACATGAAGGAGATAGCTTGGTTCCCTTTCTCCTTCTGTGCTTAGAGAAGGCCATGTCTGGAAGTGACAGGGACTGGCATATATATATATATATATATATATATATATATATATATATTTTTACAAACACACACGTGTATAGTCATATATACAGTATACAATCCTATACCCACAGTTGATCCAGGGGACATCAATTTGCTCCAGCAGGGGGGAAAATTCCTTCCTGATCCCCCAAGAGGTAATCAGATATTCCCTGGATCAACTTTATCTATAAATGTTAGTATCCAGTTATGTTATGTACATTTAGGAAAGAATCCAGGCCTTTCTTAAAACAATCTACTGAGCTGGCCAGAACCAGCTCTTGAGGGAGCCTATTCCACATTTTCACAGCTCTTGCTGTGAGAAGCCTTTCCGTATTTGGAGATGAAATCTCTTTTTCTCTAGATGTAAAGAGTGCCCCCTTGTCCTCTGTGATGACCTTAAATAACTCACCACCAAATTCAGTATATGGACCACTTATGTATTTTTACATGTTGATCATATTTCCCCTTAACCACCTCGTCTCCAGAGAGAATAAATTTAGTTCAGCCAATCTTTCCTCGTAGCTGAGCTCTTCCATGCCTCTTATCAGTTTGGTTGCTCTTCTTTACACTTTCCCTAGTTCCCCAATATCCTTTTTATGAACTGGTGCTTAAACTGAACTGCATATTCCAGATGAGGTCTTACTAATGATTTGTACAGGAGCAAAATTATATCTCTCTCTCTCTGCGGTCCATGCCTCCCTTAATACAAGAAAGCATTTTGCTCACTTTAGAAACCACAGCTTGGCATTGCATGCCATTATTAAGCTTATGATCTACCAGAACCCCCAGATCCTTCTCCACCATTGACTCCCCAGCTGTTCTCCCCTAGTATGTATGATGCATGCCTGTTTTTACCCCCCAAGTGCATAACTTTACATTTATCAACATTAAACTTCATTTGCCACACAGTTGCCCAACGCAACAGTGCATTGAGGTTGGCTTGTAAGTTGGAGACATCATGTAAGGATGTTATTCCACTGCATAGTGTGTCATCTGCAAACACTGAAATGGTACTTTTAATCCCAGACCCTATATCATTTATAACTATATTAAAAAATATTGAAAAGTAAGGGTTTCAAAACTGAACCTCGGGTTACACCACTGATAACCTTAGACCATTCAGAGTAAGGCTACTTTCACACTGAGGCGCTTTACAGGCGGTTAAGCGCTAAAAATAGCGCCTGCAGAGCGCCTCTCCTGTCACTCCAGTGTGAAAGCCCGAGTGCTTTCACGCTGAAGCAGTGCGCTTGCTGGATGTTAGAAAAAGTCCTGCAAGCAGCATCTTTGGGGCAGGTTTAGGAGCGGTGTATACACCACTCCTAAAACGCCCCTGCCCATTGAAATGAATGGGCACTACTGCTGGAGCGCCTGCAAAGCGCTTCGGCAGCGGTGCTTTGCGGGTGCTATTAACCCCTTCTTCGGTCGCTAGCGAGGGTTAAAAGCGCCCTGCTAGCAGCGAAAATGTGCCACTAAAACAATGGTAAAGCGCCGCTAAAACTAGCGGCGCTTCACCTCCGACGCTTTCACCAGTGTGAAAGTGCCCCAAGAATCATTAACCACTACTCTCTGAATTCTGTCTTTTAGCCTGTTTTCTATCCATTTACAAATTGATCTTTCCAAACGTGTAGACTTAACCTTACACATTAGCCGGGTGGGGGGAACTGTGTCAAAGGATTTGGCAAAATCTAAATATACTATGTCCACAGACACCCCTCTGTCCACAGACACCCCTCTGTCCAAGGTTTTATACAGACTACATATAAATACTAAAATAGAATCAAAAGTGCAATGTGTATACACACAATATCATATACTGTATATCTTAAAATATCTTAAAATGCAATAAAAAGTCCCATGTGATATTTGTTCAAAACCAGTGCAAAAAACTTTCATGCATAAGAAACTAATGTTTGTGTCACATATATGCTAACATGGAACAAAATGATTCTGAGTGAGTTCTTCGCAAATTCTTCCTTATTCCACAAAATTTGGTAATGTTATAAACCAGCATAAAACTCTAGGAGTGACGATCTGCAGCTTCAATATAATCCTCTTAAGGACCTCTAAACATGGTCTTTCCATATATCTCATTATGTCACCTGTAGGAGGAAGATAAAAGGCTCTCATAGTGTAAAACCATTTAAAACTCTTTATTCCATAAAGGCAATCCATACATTTGTGTGTGTCTCCACTAACACTAGTTTTACAGGTTCAATCAAAAAATCCGAGCCGGCTCCGGCCGCGATCCCAGACCGCAAGTGCGAACCCAGCGTGCATGGTGACGTCACGTCCAAGCCATTATATGCTTATCCAAATGTAACATACAATACTAAGCTTAGACAGGTACCTCTAGTTAGTAGGAACATGGATGATAGTTACCATGTATCACAGTATTTTCTGACAGTCTTCCCCCCACCTTCCTCCCTAGGGAAAAACCTAAAACATACTAGTAGACCTTGAATCTCCACACAAATCATAGGTTTGCGATCAGGCAAATAAAAAAATTTTGGATCATAGACTTTGATTATGTTGGTGCACATCTTTTATACAAGAAAGTGGAAATACACAAAAATGTTATTTACTGTATCTATACACAAAAAAGGAGTTAAACTCCATGCACATTAGGTTTAAAAAAACATCTATCTCAGGAGTAAAAAAAACGCTCGTATAGAGCATTTTTTGTACAAAGTTTAGGAGAGTTTTACGTTTTTTTGCCTCCAAGCTCCAATCAGAAAATGCGAACCAGAAGGTTTTTTTTTCTGCCTCTAAGGCTGGATTCACACCTATGCATTTTTAGTGCTTTTTGCATTTTGCAGATTTGCACTATAGAACGTGTTCCATAGGAAACCATGTTAAATGAACTGTAGTGCAAATCTGCAAAATGCAAAAAGCACTAAAAATGCATAGGTGTGAATCCAGCCTAAACGTTAAACTCAAAATATGCCGCTTAACTTCCTAATGTGCATGGACACATAGGATAACATTGAGCTGCTTTTACAGGCAGAACACAAAACTTTTGTAGAAGCAAAATTTTTTAAGCCAGTGTGCATGGAGCCTTATGCCCTGTACACACTATCGGACATTGATCGGACATTCCGACAACAAATCCGACGGATGTTGGCTCAGACTTGTCTTGCATACACACGGTTGCACAAAGTTGTCGGAAAATCCGATCGATCTAAACTCGGTGACGTAAAACACGTACGCCGGAACTATAAAAGGGGCAGTAGCCAATAGCTTTTGTCTCTTAATTTATTCTGAGCATGCATTGTACTTTGTGCGCCGGATTTGTGTACACACGATCGGAATTTAACCGATCGGATTTTGTTGTCGGAAAATTTTATAGCCTGCTCTCAAACTTTGTGTGACGGAAATTCCGACGGAAAAAGTCTGATGGAGCCCACACACGATCGGAATTTCCGACTACACAATCCGATCGCACTTTTTCCCCTCGGAAAATCCGACTGTGTGTACAGGGCATTAGTGTCTGCACACTTTTAGGAGCCACTGTCTAGTTGCACCAAAGCGAAGAGGCCCTTTAAAGTGGGCACTCCGAGTCCCAGGACTTTACGGTAGGATATGCTAGTTACTAACAGAGTATACTAGCAGCATTTAGTATGTAGGAAAAATGCATTCTTTCCTGAACACTTTCGCTTCTCTTTACTGAATGCTTGATGTAAGTAAAATTTGTGTCTGTCACTTCTCATGTTCATTGAGTTATAAGCTTTTATTTATGCTTGATAGTTGCATTTCTCAATGTGACTGTGGGAATCTCCATTCCCTTCCTGTTCTGTTCACAGAAAAAAATACTCAGGTTTAAATGGGAGGAAGTGGCAACGTTGTTAGAGTGAACCTTCGTGACCGCTGATTGTGAGAGCTAGACAAGGGCCTTCGTATGACCCTATTGTTTCTTTTAATGTAAGAGGGAATGATGGGATACCCTCTAAAGGTTCAAGGTTATCTGTCTTACAGCACAGCTCTCAGACGTTCTTGGCTTTCTTCTTATTTCCAGGTCATGCCTTCATTTTTTATCATCGTCAGCTTCTTAATGTGGTAGTAAACTTGTATGCTTTATACATATTTTTGGCTTAGAGTGCTTCAGATTTGTTGCTGTTAAACCTTTAGTCGCTGTTAAACCTTTAGTCATCCTCATAAAACATAATCATGGTTGTAGATGAGGGAAATATATCCTTAAATTAAAATCTCATGTGTGGGTATGAGGAACAATACTAAAGTGAAAGTTGACATTTTAATTTGCTGTCACTATGGTCTGAGAAAGCCCTGAAGACTAAATACGAATGTTTTCCTAGTTCATGTTTTTCTTTGAATTGTTGTATATGAAAAAATATGTGAAGGTGTTAAAATCCCCCCTTATTTCTTACCTCTTTAAAAATGTGGGACCACTCGGTATGTACATCTTGGCATACATTGTGCATGCTAAAAACATTGTGCAATAAATGTAATGTAATTATTAAATAAAACCGTGGTATTACACACACAAAAAAAAAAAGAAGGGAATTGACTGTAAGTGGTGCATCACCATGAGCATATATCAGTGCTAATTTGAATTTTATGAATTCCTTTCTAATGCTGTTCACCAACATGGGGTTGGGTTTAAATCTTCCCTGAAGTTTGCTCAGGGAAAACAAATCTTTAAGTAGGAAGAGGCAGAGGAAAGGTTTCCGGCAACATGTTTTTAAACAAGCTGGTCTGATTTCCTGTTGTTAGAAAGTGTGTTGTACATTCCCACCACCAGATATTCCTTGTTTTTGTTATATGTTATGCTCAAAATGACCACTAGGTGGTGCCTTTGTACATGGAATCAATCATGCTATGTTGCTTCCTATGGAACTAAAGTGCTGTCACAGATCTGAAAAAATTATTTTTTTTCTTGCATACATGTAGTGCGTTTTCTCTGATTTAATATAATAAATTCAAGAACTTATCATATTAGTACTTAAATAATGACTCTTAATAGAACATACATTCAATTTGGCCAGGCAATATAATGTTAATGTAGTATTAGGAAACAACAGCCCTCCCTGACAGCTTCCCTTTCTTGATCCCTAAGCTTTAGCCATTTTTGATTGAGATGAATGGAGATTGCAGTACTGAGACTTACCAGCAAGTGACACCCATGTACATATTATATTTCCTTTTTATTACCTAGTCCCAGTTGTTTCTGCAATTTAAATCAATGGCCTCAAGATCTGCTAGGCATCCTTTAGTGATCTACTGCTAAATTGTGATTTGTCTACCTCTGTTCTGCATCACTAGCTTTGAAAGTCAAGTATGTGTGAAAGAAGTTTAAAATGTAGGACCCGTTTGTGGCTGTTTTAGCATGTCTTAGCTGAGTAAGTCAGGGTCAGAAACATGAAATTGAACTCCTTTGAAGCAATTAGAGCCTTCTTTCCTGCACTTTATGTTCTTACTATGGAGTGGTCATAAATGACAAATTAAGCTGGATGTCTGGTTTTGGGAGTTTAGACAGTTTGAATATTAGCATCTCTCAACTTCAGAAAGCAAGACAAAACGTTACAAGGTTATATATTTAGAGATCTAAACCGCTCTGCTGTCAGGAACATTTTGTAAAGGTACCTATATATGTGTTTGTATCAGCATCTATGTACAGCAAGATTCCTAATTGAAGATTGAGGGGCAGCACTCTGAAACAGTCAGAGCTCTATTATTTGCAGGGAACATGCTTACAGGAGGGAAGAGCACAGAGAGCACCCCATCAGGAGGTCCAGGGCCTGGTTATGCTGTCTGGCAGGAATGCCCAAATTAACAAGACTGACTGGACAAAATTACAAATCCTTTCATGAGTAAAACAGTTCATGTATATAGACTTTTATTGTGTTTTTGTCTGTGTGCATTAATTACAGCTATAAAGGGTTATAGAACCCCAACCCCCTCAACAAAAATGGAATAGAACTTCACATGTCAGGTGAATGTCTATCACCACCAGTAGGACAGTATTTACCCCTGCACTGCTCTTCTTCTCTGATATCTCATGCATACTTAAAACAGGAGTATGGGGTTTGTCTTTTTCAGAATCATACGTGGGCCTCTGCTCTGCCCCCCCCCCCCCCCCCCAGCTCACTGGAGCCATGGGCTTTGGAGGGGGCGGGAGCAGCCAGCTCAGCCTCTCAGCAGTTCGCATTAGAGGCTGAGCCGGGTGCTGGTCCAGGCATGTGGACGGATCCTGACTTCATTGTTGCAATCTTGCCCCAGCCCCTTTAGTGACATAAAAAGTAGTAATAAAGGTCACCAAAGTATCAAAGACATACAGTACGGTATTAGACCACTGGGTAAATCAGCTCATTTGCATCTCCTTAAACGAAAGTATCAGTTTTGGCTAGATTAACCCTTAAATTTTTCATTGTCATAGTAGTTTATAGTTTTAACCATTTGGGTTAACCACAGATCATACTTGTTGCATGTGTAGTAAACCAGCTGCTGCCCAGCCCAGTTCAGGAACTGCATATACTACATGAAGTCCATTTTAGCCTATCTTCAGTCTCAAAACCTGATGAAGAGAGTGTTTTCTGACCTCTGAGGCCTCATGCACACGAGACGCTGTTAAACATGCGTTCAGAGGCAGTTGGACACTTTTTTCAACTGCCCCTGAACCCATTCAATGTTATCCTATGTGTCCATGTACACAGTCTCGTTTTTTGGCGTTTTTAGGCAGTTGCGTTTAACCTCGTTTTTCCAGAAGCAAAAAGATGGGTTCAGACGCAAACGTTTTCCACATTTCAGACACCAAACAAGGCTAAACGTCGGTACCGCGTTTAGCCGCGTTTGCATTTATAAGTGTTTTTAAAGGAACATTTTACGACCCGACTTTGGGGCCCCATATCTCGGGGCCACTTGGTTCTAGGAACCCCAAATTTGGTGTGCTAACACAGTTAGACTAACACTATAACATATCCAAATTCATGGTTCCTAGCACCAAATGGCCCAGAGATACGGGGCCCCAAATTCGGGTCACAAAATGTCATTCTCTGCTCTGCAGAAGCTTCTAGACGTAAACGCGGCATGCAAACGCGGCAAAACCAGCGTTTCTAAACGCCGGTTTCAGCTTTTAAAAACGTGTTCAGCAGAGTTTGCACCGGCTTCTCGTGTGCATGAGGCCTAAAATACTGTAATAAAGGCTTTTTTTTTTATTTTGGAATGAATCTACAGTATATCTAGACGATCAATTTCAGGTGTGGAGCTTCAATATTGGACTTTCTCAGTTACAAACCAAGCTAACAGTGGGAATCCTTTAGTATAGAGAAGCTGCCATGCAAGAATTTATATACAGCATCTTGCTCAAATAATACTACTACTTCTATAGGCAGTAAAAAAATCCCACAGTACCAGAGCTATAGCCTTTGTTTTCCCAAGTCATGCCAAATAGTTAATCATGTTGCAAAAAATACTCCTGTTCCTCAATTTCCACCAAAAGACAGAAATACATTTAAAAACGTGGACTCTCAGAACCATAAATGCACAGTTGATGTAGTTGTTCTGAAACCTTTTTGCGTTAATCTTTTTGTTTTAGTGCTGCTATAATGCTGTACTTGTGTAGAGCTCAAACCTCTTTTTGTTAAGCATAATATACTGAGATATCCATTTTACTGAGACTTCTGGGAAAGAGTTAAATATATGACAGAGTCAGCAGCGTATTGTTTTAAAATTTTGTTTATGACAAGAGCTACAAACAGGATGCGCATTTTTCCTGAGACAAAGTTACAAGGCTGTTCTCAGCACCCCATCTATTTTCTGTTTCTGGCATTGGGGATTCTTAGAGAACCCTGTAATCTGAGTCTGTATTCAGGGTAATTCAAGTAATGATAGCCCAACATAAATATATATGCGTAAAAAAAATTGCAGGGATTGTTGTTTTAGATGCATCAAACAGCTGCAGGTGAATGCACTATGATTAGGAATGTTGCTGCAGGTTTAATTACCATGAGCTGCTTTGTGACACTATTACAATTTCAGGGTTAAATACGAAGTTTACCGTTACAGAAAATATAATAAATACACATATTTATGCAGAAAACAAAAATGTGTATTTATTATTTTTTCCTGCAGGAGCATGGAAAGCATTGCACCTACCATCAGTAGATCACGAGTGCTATGTGGGCTCCTGCACATGTGTCCTCTGGATTTCAGCTTGTACCTCTCTATGGACTTTCTGTTTAAAAGCTGGAGAACATGTCAGTGGACTACAAGGGCAATCATCAGCACCCCTTCTTCAGCCCATTGAAGCTACAGGTCTGTCCAGGGGCGGACTGATAACTCATGGGGCCCCCGGGCAATAGGAGAATATGGGGCCCCCAGGCAATCAGAGATTATGGGGCCACACAGTATACACACACACAGTATACAATCACACAGTATACACATACATGTACACACAGTATACACAGACAGATGTAAAAAAAAAACACAGATTTATACATACTATCCCTGGTTTTACTGAGGCTGGCAACCCTGATGGGGCCCCCTAATGGCCCAGGGTCCTCGGGCAGTGCCCGAATGGCTCAATGGTCAGTCCGCCCCTGGGTCTGTCTGTCACAGTGACAGACGGTACTTGTAGTTTATTAATTCACATGAATCTGTGAATAAATGATGCGGCTGTGTGGACAGAGCACTACACAACCGTGCTGTTCTTAAAAAGTTATAGTAGGTGCGGGGAGAAGAACCCCTGTGTGCTACCACGGGGGGTGGGGGGGGATGGGGGAAGAGGGGCAGGAGCTGGACATGTTCCACCCTAAATAAAGATGAAATATGTAACATGTTCCAAAGTGAACTTATCATTTAAGTCAATCGCATCAATGATGAGCCAGCCATATAATTAGCAATTTTCTTGCAATTTCAACCTCCTTCAGCCAGTTTTTAATCCTAGAAATGGGTGAGCGAATCAAGACAACCTACCACTAAGTACATATATTTAAATGTCTATTGAAGAGGTGGCGGCAGATTGCTCTGATCTTTGTTTTGCATGAAACTGCTTTGCTTTAACTATAACCAGATTAAAGTGGTCGTAAACGCGGCATGCAAACGCGGCAAAACGGGCGTTTCTAAACGCCGGTTTCAGCTTTTAAAAACGTGTTCAGCAGAGTTTGCACCGGCTTCTCGTGTGCATGAGGCCTGAAATACTGTAATAAAGGCTTCTTTTTTTATTTTGGAATGAATCTACAGTATATCTAGACGATCAATTTCAGGTGTGGAGCTTCAATATTGGACTTTCTCAGTTACAAACCAAGCTAACAGTGGGAATCCTTTAGTATAGAGAAGCTGCCATGCAAGAATTTATATACAGCATCTTGCTCAAATAATACTACTACTTCTATAGGCAGTAAAAAAAATCCCACAGTACCAGAGCTATAGCTTTGTTTTCCCAAGTCATGCCAAATAGTTAATCATGTTGCAAAAAATACTGCTGTTCCTCAATTTCCACCAAAAGACAGAAATACATTTAAAAACGTGGACTCTCAGAACCATAAATGCACAGTTGATGTAGTTGTTCTGAAACCTTTTTGCGTTAATCTTTTTGTTTTAGTGCTGCTATAATGCTGTACTTGTGTAGAGCTCAAACCTCTTTTTGTTAAGCATAATATACTGAGATATCCATTTTACTGAGACTTCTGGGAAAGAGTTAAATATATGACAGAGTCAGCAGCGTATTGTTTTGTGAGGTGGCGGCAGATTGCTCTGATCTTTGTTTTGCATGAAACTGCTTTGCTTTAACTATAACCAGATTAAAGTGGTTGTAAAGGCAGAAGGATTTTTATATTAATACATTGGCTCCCACTGCTGTCAATCAAAGTCAGTCAGGCAATGAGGAGAGAAAGGGGAGGGGCCGGGCCGCAGCTCCATGTCTGAATGGACACGGGGAGCTGTGGCTCAGGTCGGGTGCCCCCATAACAAGCTGCTTGCTGTGGGGGCACTCAACAGGAGGGAGGGGCCAGAAGCACCAAAGAATGACCCAAAAAGAGGAGGAACTGAGCTGCTCTGTGCAAAACCATTACACAGAGCAGGTACGTATAAAATGTTTATTATTTTTAACTGGAAAAAAACAAAAAAAACGAGACTTTAGTATCACTTTAAGTGCAAGGTGCAGTATCCATAGCAACCCAAACCAACCCCTCTTAACTGATCTGGCTTTACTAAAGTAATTACTGATTGTTGTGAATTACTGAAAGGTGTTTTCCTCTTGTTTGTATTTTGGTCAAAAGTTTTATTTTTTTTACAACCCACATAACTAAGAGCTACATAGTGAGCCAGCAAAGTAATCTCAAAATACATGTACATCATACACCACTATAATAATAATGATATAATGGTTCTAGTTACATAATATGTGCATGCTATACATCTGTTCAGTTATCTTCAGGTGAAAAAGAAGACCTGCAAATACTTTGAAATGAAACATTTGTACATTGATCTTTCTACAGCTGGCCACACACTACCATCTGATTGTACTGTCTTCGTTAGAACTACCAACAATTATGTAGTGCAAGGGCCTGCCTGGCTGGATACAAATGGAATGGATTGTTTAGGCTTGTCAGTATATTACATCGTTTTGGTAAATCTAATGCCGCGTACACACGGTCGGACTTTTCGTCTACAAAAGTCAGACAGCCTGTCCGACAGACTTCCGGCAGACTTTCGGCGGACTTTCGACGGACTTGCGGCGGACTTTCTAACGAACAGACTTGCCTACACACGATCACACAAAAGTCCATCGAATTCTTACGTGATGACGTACACCGGACTAAAATAAGGAAGTTCATAGCCAGTAGCCAATAGGTGCCCTAGCGTGGCTTTTTGTCCGTCGGACTAGCACACAGACGAGCGGATTTCGGGGTCCGTCGTAGTTACGAAGTAAAGATTTGAAGCATGTTTCAAATCTAAAGTACGTCGGATTTGAGGCTAAAAAAGTATGTTGAAAGTCCGGAGAAGCCCACACACGATCGGATTACCAGCCAGCTTTAGTCCGTCAGCGTCCGTTGGACTTTTGTAGACGAAAAGTCCGACCGTGTGTACGCGGCATAAGGGTCATTATACACATTTCAACCTTTGTAACACATTTCACAGACCCTTACGTCCAAACCAGAGGTACTGAGAGGAGGTAGTCAGTACAGGAATCACTGCTTGCCGGCAGCAAGGTACCATGGAACATGTAGTCCTTAGAAATTAAAAGTAACAGCAGAGATGAAGCCGCAAAGGAATTCAGAAAGTTGTGGAACGAGGTGGCCAGCAGACAGGCAACACTCACAACATGAAAGGAGACTTTTTCTAGTAAACTTTTATATTGGATTGTCAAATATAACTATTGTTTGTATTGCTATTACAATGCTGATGCTAAATAGGGATGAGCTTTCTATTCGGGTCGAACATGAGTTCGACTCGAACATTGTCTGTTCGCCCGTTCGTTGAAAACCTGTCAGACACCATGAACCAGACCGAGACAGGAGTACAGTAAAATCACACTTGTTTATTAATAAAAATAAAAGGTAAATAGAGTAAGCATAGTCAAAGCATAGCCAGAGTCCAGTAACTGGATCGAGAAGTCAGCCAAGCCTGAGTTCTGTAACCAGATCGGGTAATCAGCCAAGCCAGAGTTCAGCAACCAGATCGGGTAATCAGCCAGGCCAGAAGTCAGGGATCCAAGTAGAGGAACAGCAAGCAGGATAAGGAGCCAGAAGGGATGTCAGCAAAGCCAGTCTTTAAACAGGAACGCAGGAGATGGTTTCTTGTGATGTGACCAAGGCGAAGGCAGGAATGAAGTAAGCTGGAGATCTTTAAGTAGGCAGGACTGATGAGCAGATCCAGAACAGCTGGTTAACTGTGGAGAGAGATGAGAGCTGGCAGTTAGCTGACAGCTGAGCAGCCAGCTCAGAGAAGGAAGGGCTGAGACAGCCCTGACAAGTATGTGTGTGTGTGTGTGTATATATATATATATATATATATATATATATATATATATATATATATATATATATATCCATATATATATATATATATATATATCCATATATATATATATATATATATATCCATATATATATATATATATATATATATATATATATCCACTGCATACAGTTTAGCTAGATCTCACTACGGTCTGTTCCTGGTGTACTGTTCCTACTATACTTCTGGCAGGCAGGTAATTCAGTTAGCTGCAGTGTATTTCATATATGTATATATACAGTCAGGTCCACAAATATTGGGTCATCGATACAATTCTAATCTTTTTAGCTCTATACACCACCACAATGGATTTGAAATGAAACAAACAAGATGTGCTTTAACTGCAGACTTTCAGCTTTAATTTGAGGGTATTTACATCCAAATCAGGTGAACAGTGTAGGAATGACAACAGTTTGTATATGTGCCTCCCACTTTTTAAGGGACCAAAAGTAATGGGACAGATTAACAATCATCCATCAAACTTTCACTTTTTAATACTTGGTTTCAAATCCTTTGCAGTCAATTACAGCCTGAAGTCTGGAACGCATAGACATCACCAGACGCTGGGTTTCAGACGCTTTGAATCTCATATTGAGAGTTGACAGCAACAGATTCCAAATGCAAATAGCACACTTGAAATGAACTCTGGACCTTTTATCTGCTCCTTGTAAATGGGATAATGAGGGAATAACACACACCTGTCCATGGAACAGCTGAGCAGCCAATTGTCCCATTACTTTGGTCCCTTAAAAAGTGGGAGGCACATATACAAACTGTTGTAATTCCTACACCGTTCACCTGATTTGGATGTAAATCAAATTAAGGCTGAAAGTCTGCAGTTAAAGCACATCTTGTTTGTTTAATTTCAAATCCATTGTGGTGGTGTATAGAGCCAAAAAGATTAGAATTGTGTCGATGTCCCAATATTTATGGACCTGACTGTATATATCCACTGCATACAGTTTAGCTAGATCTCACCGCGGTCCGTTCCTGGTGGTGTATTGTTTCTTCTATACTTCTGGCAGGCAGGTGATTCAGTTAGCTGCAGTGTCAGTCTAATATATATATATATATATATCTATATCTATCCACTGCATACAGTTTAGCTAGATCTCACTGCAGTCCGTTCCTGGTGTACGTTTTCAAATATACGTTCAGGCAGGCAGGTGATTCAGTGATCTGCAGTGCATAAAATATATATACAGTCTCCTACATATATATCCACTGCATTCTAGTCTAGCCAAGCCTATATCAGACTGCAGGCCATTCCTGATGTACGTTTTCAAATATAAAGTAAAGAAAAAAACTGCGCTTAGAAAATAAAAAAAGTAAAAAAAGTAAACACCAGCTGCGGTTACAAGTGTAGCCCACCACATAAAATCAAAAATAAGAAAAACCGCGCTAGAGATGATAAAGGAGTCCAAATTACAGTCCCATAAACATAAATGAATAGTCCCAATGTTAATCCGGATCAAAATTTCATCCAAAGGAGACAGTGATAATAGACACAATCAGCGGAACACTCCAACATCAGTTGCGCTTACCAGAAGTAAGATTGTAAGGGCGAGTGGCTTAAACCCAGCCTGGGCCTTTAGATGTATACTCCAGATGGAACAGGAAGGGCGCCCTCATCCCGTGTATCCACAGATATAATGCAAAAAAATATATAACAAAAATATAGTGTAATATTGGTTTTTAAAATTATGCCACACCAAACAGAAAAAAGTGGCAACCCAAACACTCCTTAAATCACGTGTGATCATAAAATCCTACGCTACATAGCTAGGACGGTGGGGTGAGTGTCATGCAATCATGCAAACACAAGTGAAAAGTAAAAATAGTAAGTAAATGTAAGCTGCAACGACTTCCAAACCTGCTTACCAGATATGAAATGGATAGTCGGCATATATAAAGCACTCCAGGTATTGAATAAAAAATATATGGAAAAAGAGAACTCCTATTCAGTGTTAAACAAATAGTGATGCAGGCTGCTTACCAGAGGGCTGAGGGGGAGCCTGAGAGGGGAGACATAATTGTTTGGACGGAGAGGACAAGACGGGGTACACCATTCCGGTTGGAAGTGTGGTTGAGATCATAATACATCTGCCTTATATGCTCTTTTGTCTGGTAAGGGGACAATCCCGAAGGTTTGCCTTTTATCTATCCCTTGGTGGCGGTTCTTGTGTCTCCACTTATCTGCATATGAGGGTCAGCCCTCTGGTAAGCAGCCTGCATCACTATTTGTTTAACACTGAATAGGAGTTCTCTTTTTCCATATATTTTTTATTCAATACCTGGAGTGCTTTATATATGCCGACTATCCATTTCATATCTGGTAAGCAGGTTTGGAAGTCGTTGCAGCTTACATTTACTTACTATTTTTACTTTTCACTTGTGTTTGCATGATTGCATGACACTCACCCCACTGTCCTAGCTATGTAGCGTAGGATTTTATGATCACACGTGATTTAAGGAGTGTTTGGGTTGCCACTTTTTTCTGTTTGGTGTGGCATAATTTTAAAAAACAATATTACACTATATTTTTGTTATATATTTTTTTGCATTATATCTGTGGATACACGGGATGAGGGCGCCCTTCCTGTTCCAGGCCGTGGGGCACGCTTGTCCTTTTTTTCTGCTGCTGGGACAAGGGCAAAAAAATTGGGCCTTTGGTGGTGGTGGTGCCACAACACTTTAACCCCTCACAGATACTCTTGTTGGGCACAGGAACGGGCCCTGCTGTGAAATATTAGATCAGAAATTGTAATTACATGCCCCTGTTAAACAGGGACAGAAAAATTGGGCCTAAGACAGTGGTGGTGGTGCCCTAAACTAAAAATATTGTTGGAAGCTAGCATCATCAAGATTGAGGAGGAATAGGATAGTCACTCAGCATAGGCAGTCTTCAAGGGATCCCACATCCATAGAAAAATCAAGCAGTTACATCAGCATCAGGTGCTTGATAGCTGCTGCTGATCCAAGATTGATTCATTTTTATGAATGTGAGCCTATCAAGGGAGTCTGTGGACAGGTGCACTCTATGATCCGTTACAAACCCTCCAGCAGCACTGAATGTGCGTTCAGAAAGAACGCTGGATGCAGGACAGGCCAGTAGATCAATTGCATATTGAGCTAGTTCTGGCCAGTGCTCCATCCTCAAGACCCAGTAACCCAGTGAATGCTCTGTTGGAAAGGTCTCCAAGTCTGCTCTTGCCCCTAGATATTCCTGAACCATGTAATGCAGACGCTGGCGATGGTTACTTGAGTCAATCATACCTTGGCGCAGAGGACTGAAAAATTGTCTAAAGGCATCGGTCAGCCAGCCACCTTCTCCACTGCTCTTCCTCTGACTGAACAAAGCTGTCATGGTTATGCAGTAATCTTTGTCTGTCAGCTTACCTCTCCTCCATGTGTTCACCTTTAGAGGCTAGCCACTCTCACCTGGCTACTTAAGTAATCTCTCCTCAAAGCATGGCTCCACCCCAGCACCTATCAGGGAACTCTATATTCACCTGTGCACTGCAAGCCTGCCTTTCTGATCAACCTTTGCGTGTTTAACTTCCGTGTGCATCTTGCTGTGTCTTCTACGTCTGATTCCAGTTACCGATCTTGGCTTGTTCTCGACTATAATGCCTGCTTGTGACCATGACCTTTGGCGTGTTCTATGTTTATCCTTGTCTGCTACTGCTAGTCGCCCCGACCTTTGGCTTATTCCCTTACTATCTCTGTCCTCCTGTAGCCTACAGTGGGTGTGAGCTGGGAGACCCTGGGGGTCACGACCTGGAGCCAGTTGCAGCCCAGTCCATCCTCACCACTAGAGACTCTAGTGAACACCTGGCTCTTAGACTCCGCGCCCTGGGGAATCTTATGCTCTAGCCCCTGTGGGATCCGTGTTGGTGTTCCAGCAGACCTGCCTCCCTAACCACCTAGACTCCCATCCACAGCAGTCAGCCGTAGGGTCCACTACCTTTAACGGTGCACTCCTAACCCCAACGGTGTGCATCTGTCACCTGGCCTCAGGTGACCTGACAGAAGCCTCAGCAACACGTTGTCCAGCACCACACAGGGTCTGGAAATGCATTGCACAAACCTTTCTTCAAGGCCTCCTGAAGATGTTTCATCCCCTGCTCCCTCTGCGAAGGCAGGATGAGTTCTGCAACCTTACCCTTGTAACGTGGATCAAGAAGGGTTGCCAGCCAGTAATTATTCCTTCTCTTTGAAGGGTCCTTATGCTGCATGGCCTCCCTGATTCTGCAAAGCCTGCGAAAATTTCCAGAGGCATTTGGTTCTGAGTCCTTTGGGTCACTAAGGATCACATGATCCTTAACCTCCTCCCAGCCATGTACAACTCCTTGGGTTTCTGGGGACTGAAAACCATCCCTTGAAGACTGCTGCTGAGTGTTTTCCTCCACGTCCATGCTGACACAATCCTCCTCCTCCTCTTCTTCCTGTGTGTTTGGCTGGCCTGCAGGAATAATATCTGGATAAAGGGGGCCTTGAGAGGTAAGGAAGTCCTCCTCTTCCTCACACTTTTCTGCCTCAAGTGCCCTGTCCATTATTCCATGAAGCGTGTGCTTCAACAGGAAGACATGAGGGACAGTATCACTGATGCATGCATTGTCGCTGCTCAGTGTGCTCACCATCCTCGTGGCCTCATCAAATGGTGACAGGACAGTGCATGCATCCTTGATCAGTAGCCACTGGTGTGGCGAAAAAAAGCCAAGCTCCCCTGACCCTGTCCTGGTGCCATACTCACACAGGTACTCATTGATGGCCCTCTGCTGTGTCTACAGCCGCTGCAGAAATGCCAACGTTGACTTCCACCTGGTGGACATGTCAAAAATGAGTCGGTTGGTGGGCAGGTTGCATTCCCTCTCAATGTCAGCCAGCCGAGCACTGGCATTGTATGACCGTTGGAAATGACCACAGACTTTTCTGGCCTGCCTCAGGAGATTTTGTAAGCCTGGGTACCTGCTCAAGAACCGCTGCACCACCAAATTCAGGATGTGTGCCAAACATGGAACATGGGTCAGGTGTCCCTGTCGGAGGGCGGAGAGAAGGTTGGTGCCATTGTCGCATACAACCATTCCTGGCTGAAGCTGGCATGGCGTCACCTCTGAGCCTGCCCCTGCAGAGCTGACAGAATCTCTGCCCCAGTGTGGCTCCTGTGGTTTAACCTTAAACTACGTAGAGGGTTCTTTACTGTAAGAGTGGCAAGGATGTGGAATTGCCTTTCATAGGCGGTGGTCTCAGCGGGGGGCATCGGTAGTTTCAAGAAACTATTAGATAAGCACCTGAATGACCACAACATATATGCAATTTAATACTGACTTATAATCACACACATAGGTTGGACTTGATGGACTTGTGTCTTTTTTCAACCTCTTTGACTATGTAACTATGTAACTCATGCACCCATGGCATCTTTTTGCCTGAGTGCTTGTGTAGCCCCTTGAACGCTTACAGGGCACCATTGGTTCAGAGAATAAATCTGCAGAAGAGGCCATAGCGGAAGAAGAAGAGGAGGGGGTGGAGGAGAGAGCTGTGGCAGAATCACCGCTAGCATTTTAGAGGCAAAAGAAAAGAAAGTGCGTTTTGGTACCTGCAACTGAGGTACGACACATTCCACAAATTTCGCAGAAGGGGACAGAGTCTACCAGCTGAAAAGTAGTTGCAGTGCTAGCAATTTGGCCAAGCTGGCATTCAAGCTAGCATTCAGAAGGTGAGCGTGTGATTGGCTGGGACCGAATTCCTTTTTAATGTTTAGCAACTGGGGTAGGGAAATTTCTTTGCTAAAATCAAATGGTGTTGTACTGCTAGCAGATTGGCTGCAAGTACTTGGGACACCTATAGCTAGACCTTCATTCCTCTCAGTGCAGGTTTTCCAGAAGATTGGAGTAGAAATGGAGATCCCAGATGAGGAGCAAGGAGAAGCCTGCATTTTTCTTTGATGTGTGTCCTTTGAAGTGCTGTTGCCGTAGGATATTGTTTTATGAATATATTTATTTTTTATTTATTTATTATTAATTAATATATTTAATTTATATTTAATTTAATGGATATATTTAATTTAGCTTGTAGCTTTGTAGGGCGGAACATATTATCTTCACCGAAATCTCTGGTAAACCAGACAAGTCATGGCTTGTGTATACAAACAATGTGATCCAAACCTCATTGTTTTACACATACTCACTTCAAAGGATCCCATGCTGGGATATGCAATGAAGGGAGACCAACTCGTAATCAATACTTAATTTCCCAGGAAAATTCAAGTTAAGTGCCTGCTCAGAATAGTCACAAGGATTTGCATTAAAGGGGGCTGACTTATGCAATGTATAGGGATTGGAGATGTAGCCAATCCTTAACCAGGAATAGGGAAGCTCACCAATCAGAGCCACACTATGCCAACCAATGAGGCATCAGCATGTAATGATACACAGACTAGATGGGTGGGAACGCACACTTTTATGGGAGAGCAACCATCAGAATGGATGAAACCTTGGTGCACAGGGTAATTATAGGACTTGTAAGTAACTAAATATGTTTGCAGATTAATGTTTTCAGGAATATACTCTGTATTCCTTCATGTTATTCTCTTATTTTAACCTAATATTTTCTTCCTTGCTGTAGACTATAGATAGATGGTTGGTGTATTAGATAGACTTTCAACTACTCACCAATAAATGTTGTTATTGTGTTAAAGCTTTCACTCATGGTCAAAGAACTCTCATTTAACCCAAATCAGATCTGAGAGATATTAAATCTCAAATATAGTATACGGGAAAAAGACTGCATGGGAGGTAGTCATTTGTCTTGTCAAGCATGTGGTGCCCAAGCGGCTGCTTTTGTGGCCATGTTTGATCCTCTTGAGACATAGGTTGCAAACAGCAACAGTGCGATCTGCTGCACATGTCCAAAAAGGCCCACACCAAGGAACTTTTCAAAATCAGCAGGGAGTCAGCAGCGTCCTGCACCTGCGGAGCTCCGCGGTGTGATGCAGTAGGGTGGCTGCCCCCTAGAGGACATCCTGCCTCGTTGGAGTTGTGCCTCCTCCTCTATTCTATCAGGCACCCAAGTAGAGTCAGTGACCTGATCATCCCCTCCCTCCTCGTCACTGGAGCAAACTTAGCACTATGCAGCATCTGGGGGAACATGACTGCCAGTTTCTTGGCATTTTTGGGCACCCCCTCTCTCTAGGCTCACGTTGCTCCCTTCCTCAACCTGGGAACCAACATCAGAGCCTTGAAATCGCTGTGCATCCTCCAGCAGCATGTACCCGACACTGTGGTCGAATAGTTCGTGGGACTCCTCTGTGCATGATGGTTGGGCTACGGAAGGAGTGACTGTGGACAAGGAGCCAGTGGAATAGGCCACTTTGGCAGCTGCATAGGAAGGAAAACTACTCTGAGCCTGGGTGACAGAGGATGAGGAGGATGAAGACGGCTTTGTTATCCACTCCATCAAGTCTTCTGCATGTTCTGGCTCAATAACACGGCCAGCAGCAGAAAAAAAGGACAAGTGTGCCCCACGGCCACCGGCAGAGGATGCACTATGTCCATGACCAGCACTGTTGACTGTAGATACAGAGCCTGCTTGCCCATAAAAGTAGTAGCAACTGCACTACGGCTGCACTGTATTGTAATTACAATTTTTGATCTAATATTTCACGGCAGGGCCCGTTCCTGCGCCCAACAAGAGTATCTGTGAGGGGTTACAGTGTTGTGCCACCACCACCACTGCCTAATGGCACGTACACACGAGTGGTTTTGCCGTCGGAATAAACTCTGAAGGTTTCTCCGACGGAATTCTGCTCAAGCTGTCTTGCATACACACAGTTACACCAAAGTCCGACCGCCAAGAACGCGGTGACGTACTACACGTACGACGGGACTAGAAAAAGTAAGTTCAATAGCCAGTGTGCCACCCTTTGGGCTCCTCCTGCTAATCTCGTGTTTATCTCGTGTTTATCTCGTGTTAGTAGAAGTTTGGTGAGAGACGATTTGTGCTTTTCAGCTTTCGTGCTTTTCAGTCCATTACTGCTCTTCAGTTTGTGCTTGTGGGTTTGTATCTGCTCTTCAGTGCATGTAGTCAGTTTGCATCTGTTTTCCATTGTGTTCTTGTCCGCTTGTTTCTGATTTTTAGATCGCTCTTCACAGGCCTCGCCGTTCTTCAGTGCGTTCTGTTAGTTCGATCTGACCAGCCGACCATTTTGAAGCCATGTTGCGGGTACGTACTCATCGTAGAGTTCGTGCTGTGTGGGGGCTTGGTGTTGGGGTTCATACTTGGACCCAAACCCAGTTTATGAACAGGGTGGGGAGGAGTTCATGGACCAAGAATTGGTTGCTCCAGCGTGGCCAATTCTCTCATATGCCTTTGCTTTGTGAGATCCAGGAGAATAATCCTGATGATTTCAGGAACTTTCTCAGGATGACGGACCCCGTTTCTCACCATCTGTTGGCTTTGCTGACCCCTTACATTAGCTGGCAGGATACCTACATGAGGCAAGCCATCACTCCGAAGCAGAGGCTAGTCGCCACGTTGCGGTACTTGGCGACTGGGAGAAGTCTACCGGACCTCAAGTTCTCGACAGGCATCTCCTCCCAGGCTCTGGGGATCATTATCCCAGAGACCTGTTCTGCTATTATTCAGGTCCTGCAGAAGGACTATATTAACGTAAGTTTTCTCCCTTAAAGTGGTGTTCCGGCCAAAATGATGCTTTTTAAATAAAAATACCCCTATAATACACAAGCTTAATGTATTCTAGTAAAGTTAGTCTGTAAACGAAGGTCTGTTTTGTTAGTTTATAGCAGTAGTTTGTTATTTTTTAAACTTACAGCAGGCCCGGGCCATCTTAAGTGTGGGCATCTGAAGCCTGACTGTATTTCTTCCTGGATCTCATCCTTGCAGATCTCGCACATGCTCAGTGCAGCACAAGCAGTGTAATAGGTTTCAGGTCAGGTTTCCATAGCAACGGCAGTGTCAGAGGAAGTTGCCGCCCCTTCCCAGAAGGCATTGCAAACAGGAAATGTTGCGATGGGCCGTGGCCAGGGAGGAGGAAGTGAAAAATGAATACAGCAGATATACAGTAGGTGCTGAGAAAAAAAATAAAAAAATATCCAATTCGTTTACAGTGCACAGTTTAGTGAGGGATGCTGAAGAGTTGTAAAAGTGGGTGGAACTCCAATTTAACATCACATTCTATGTATTTAATGTCTGCTAATGTATTGTATTTCTTTCATAGTTACATAGTTAGTAAGGTTGAATAAAGACACCAGTCCATCGAGTTCAACCTGAGCGAGTGTGGGTGCGTGTCTACAATTATCCCTATTTTTATTTAAGGTACCCATATAGCGCTGTGTCAATTTTTACGCAGCGCCACACATATATCACACGCTCACATTTGTCCCTACCCTCAAGGAGCCCACATCATTCCCTAATTACCATGATCGTAATATGCTGTGAATGTCCCCTTTGTCCTCATGCATGCTGTAATCTTTTAATGCTCCTTTTTTGGCCTACATGCATATTTGCCTTCACTAACCTCCACAGCATGCTATCCTGGGCTTATATACACCTAGCCTAGTCACTTAACAATGTATTTTGTCAGCTCCTTTGTAGTGCTTTACCCTAAACACCCCCTAAAATGTGTACAAATATTATTGTTGTCCTTAAATTCAGGCAGAGTGCCATAGGCTTTTTTTGGGGTCCCAAACTCAGCTCGACCCCCCCCCCCCTTAAAATTTTTACAATGGGCCATCAGAGGGGGTGAGGAATCTGATAAGTGGACCTTATATTTTTCTCTTTAAATACTCTTTAAAATAAATGTTATACTGATGTTGGCCAAGAATGTTTGTGACTTCATTTCACTAATTACTGTATATGACTTCTTAAGGTAATTGGTTGCACCGGAGCTTTTTATGGGCTTCATAACAAAGGGGGTGAATACATACGCACATGCCAATTATCAGTTTTTAATTTCTGAAAAATGGTTATGTATATATTTTTCTAATTTTACTTCACCAACTTAGACTATTGTGTTTTGATCCATCACATATAATTCATGTTAAAAAAAACATTGAACCTAAAGGCTGTAATGTAACAAAATAGGTAAAAAGCCAAGCGGGGTGAATACTTTTGCAAGGCACTATAATTTACAGCTCCCAGATAGGAACGGGTTGGATAAGGTTATTGCTGCTCTGGATGGGGAGATATGGCAGGTGGTCCTGGAACAGGTTTTATTAGTGTCCCTTTCTTCAACACAGATTATCCTTACTCTGTTATTTATAGAGCGTAATAGATTACCACAGAAACTGCACCAATAGCACTGGAGAGAGAGTCTGAATTTTTCCCAAGAGTGGGGGATCCCCTGCAGATCCCCTGCACATGCCCCGGAAATGCCCCAAACTGGTACATTGTTTGCAACGTGTTATTGCTATTGTTTATTGCTGGCATTCCAGTCTCTTTTGCACAATGATCCTTTAATGCAGGGCTCAAAATTTCAAGTCCTGAGCCACTAGCCAGGCCTTAAGAGTTACTCGCCACCAGTTGCCCCACCCAACCCCTACCCTGCCCCTAATTCTGCCCCTAAACATGCCCTCATAAATTATCTCATGAAATTATACTGTTAAATGTTTTATGCAGAATTAAGTTACAAAAATAAATCTTAACAACTGCATATCAGTGCAGCCTTATTAGTGCACATCAGTGCTGCCTTATCAGTGCAGCCTCATCAGTGCAGCTTATCAGTGCCCATCATTGCCGCCTCATCAATGTGGCCTCATCAGTGGCCACCAGTGCAACCTATCAGTACCCATCAATGCAGCATATCAGTGCCGCCTCATCAGTGGCCATTAGTGCAGTATTTTAGTGCCCATCGGTGCAGAATATGAGTGCTGCCTTATCAGTGCAGCCCCATCAGTACAGCTTATCCATGCTGCCTCGTGGTCATCAGTGCAGCCTCATCATTGGCCGTCAGTGCAGCATATCAGTGCAGCCTCATTAGTGCCAATAAGTACAGCTTATCGGTGCCCATCATTGCCGCCTCCTCAGTGACCATTAGTGCCGCCTCATCAGTGGCCATCAGTGCTGCTGCCTTATAGGTGCAGCCTATCAGTGCCCATCAGTGCAGCCTCATCGGTGCTCATCATTGCAGCCTATCACTGCAGCCTCATCAGTGCAGCAGGGAGGAATCTGGATCACACAGAGCGAAGATCTCCCACTGTGACACAGCTTGAAGATGAAATGCCATCCGCTGTCAAACAAAGTCCCTCCACCTGGACCAGCATTGGACCAGTGTGCTGTCTATCATAGGAGCCAGTCCAGGAGGCAGGACTTTGTTTGACAGCAGCTGGCGTGTTTCATCTCCAAGCTGTATCACAACGGGAGATTCCTGTTCTGTGTGATCCAGCCGGCTCTCCTCCTGACAGTTTCCTGGCTGATTGCTTCTGGCAAAAGCGGTGCAGCCTTCTTTTTTACAGGTCATCAGAGCAGTCGGGGGGGGTGCAAAAAGCCCCCCTCTCTGAGCCGCTCTGATGGCCGCACCGCTTCTGCTAGAAGTGATCAGCCAGGAAACTGTCAGTCAAGTCTGCCCCTGCTCCACATTCTCCCTCTGCTAATTTACACTCGACAAATGCGAGCAGACGAGGTAAAATTTTGAGGGCTGCTTTAACAGCGTTAGACCGACTTTTTGTGATCATGGTGGTCCCCATGGAAGAGCAGGGGTTGGGGTTTTATTCAAACCTTTTCACGGTGCCAAAATCAAATGGGGATGTCAGACCCATTCTAGATCTCAAAGATCTAAACTGGTTCCTGAAGATTCGCTCTTTTCGCATGGAATCAATCCAATCAGTAGTCTCCATTCTACAAGGAGGAGAACTTCTGGCATCAATCGACATCAAGGATGCATACCTGCATGTACATATTTTCCCCGCTCACCAGAAGTATCTGCGTTTCAAAGTAGAAAAACTTCATTTTCAGTTTGTAGCCTTGCCTTTCGGTCTAGCTACTGCACCTCGGGTGTTTACAAAACTTCTGGCCCTTCCTCTGGCCAGATTAAGGACTCAAGGTATAACAATAATAGCATACCTAGACGACCTGCTCTTGATAGACCGGTCGGTAGCCCACTTGTACCAAAGCATGGTCACCACAGTCAACTACCTGGAATACCTAGGTTGGGTCCTCAACCTAGAGAAATCTTCTTTAAAGTCAGTAAGAGAAGATTAGAGTGCTTGAGTCTGGTTATAGATACAGCCCAGAAGAGGCTGTTTTTACCCTGGTTCAGGTGGTCAGGACAAAGAAGAATACTTCCATTCGCCTTTGTATGAGGTTGTTGGAGAAGATGGTGGCTTCTTTCAAAGCAGTTCCCTAAGTTTCATTTGAGACTGCTGCAAAACTGTATCCTCTCAGGCCTGGAACAAGAAGGTCCTAGCACTAGATTTTTGATGCGTTTTTCGCCACAAGTGCGCCAGAGCCTCAGTTGGTGGAGTATATTCGAGAAATTGCAGTAGGGGAAATACTTCTTACTGGTTACCTGGAAGGTGGTAACAACAGATGCCAGCCTTTCAGGTTGGGAGCAGTCCTGGAAGGGGCCTCTGTCCAGGGGAAATGGTCCAGAACCGAAAGGACAATCTAGAGATTCGGGCAGCGCGTCTAGCCCTAAGGGCCTGGACATTCAGGTTGCAGAATTCTCCTGTCTGGACTCAATCCAACAATGCCACAGCAGTGGCTTATATGAATCACCAAGGGGGCACTAAAAGTCAGGCAGCCCAGGGAACCATATCCTAACCTGGGCAGAAAAGCATGTGCCGTGCATATCGGCAATCTTCATTCCAGGGGTAGAGAATTGTCAGGTGGACTATTCAAGTTGCCAACAGTTGTTCCCGGGGGAATGGTCCCTTTACCCCGACATCTTCCTGGCTATATGCCAAAGATGGGGGATCCCGAATGTAGATCTGTTTGCGTTCAGGCTCAACAACAAAGTCGACAACTTTGTGTCAAGAACAAGGGATCCACTCGCATGCGGAACAGATGCGTTGGTGACCCCGTGGGATCAGTTCTCACTGATTTATGCATTCCCTCCTATTCTGCTGCTACCCCGACTTCTTTGCAGGATAAAGTGGGAAAGGAAGTCGGTAGTTCTTGTGGCCTAGAAGATCTTGGTATGCAGAAATAGTAAAGATGGTGGTAGGGGCCACGTCCAGACCTGCTATCGGTGTTCCATCCTATTTTACAAACTCTAAATGTAACGGTTTGGCTTTTAAAAACCACATTCTGAAGAATCGTGGGCTTTCAGGCTCAGTGATATCTACCTTGATTAATGCAAGGAAGCCAGCTTCCAGAGTCATTTATTATAGAGTCTGGAAGACATATGTTTCCTGGTGTGAATCCAGGGGTTGGCATCCTAGTAAGTATGTCATAGGTAGAATTCTTGCCTTTCTGCAAATGGGGCTAGAGATGAAACTGGCCTTGAGTACTATCAATGGCCAGGTCTCGGCCTTATTGGTATTGTTTCAACATCCGCTTGCTTCGCATTCTTTGGTCCGAAGCTTTATACAGGGGGTAACGCGACTTAATCCACTGGTTAGAGCATCCCTGAACCCTTGCGACTTGAATTTAGTTCTGTCAGCATTACAGAAACAGCCTTTTGAGCCAATACGACATATTCCTTTGGTCCTTTTGACAAGGCAGCTAGCTTTTCTGGTAGCCATTTCTTCGGCAAGAAGGGTATCAGAGTTGGCAGCTCTTTCCTGTAAAGAGCCATATTTAATCATTCACAAGGATAGAGTACTATTGCGTCCTCATCCTAGCTTTCTGCCAAAGGTGGTTTCAGGTTTTCACCTAAACCAGGATATTGTTTTACCTTCATTTGTTC
This sequence comes from Lithobates septentrionalis, assembly GCA_037952835.1. Classification (NCBI taxonomy): domain Eukaryota; kingdom Metazoa; phylum Chordata; class Amphibia; order Anura; family Ranidae; genus Lithobates; species Lithobates septentrionalis. The sequence goes on from JBBDGP010000965.1 coordinate 947,561, forward strand.
CAGAACCCTGTTCTAAGGAAGGAAAGTCACGACATTCTTTCAATGTAGTGAAAGCAGTCAAAATCTATTTGAAGGCGACTGCTCAGATTCGGAAAACAGATGTTTTGTTTGTGTTGCCTGAAGATCTGTTAGTGCTTCGTGGGCAGTGCATCACCAAGCCTCCATGGCTCAAATCTGCAAGGCCTCAACCTGGTCTTCAGTCCATACATTCACCAGAATCTATCAGGTGGATGTAAGAAGGCATGAGGATATCGCCTTTGGGCGCAGTGTACTGTGTACAGTGTACAGTGTATAGGTCCTCAGGTCTGATTGCACCCTACTTTTGTTTGTGTCCCCTCCCCTCAGGTGGCATTGCCCTGGGACATCCCGTTCAGTAATTACTGTGGCTCTTTGTCCCGTGATGTACGATAAAGAAAATAGGATTTTTATAACAGCTTACCTGTAAAATACTTTTTTTGGAGTACATCACGGGACATAGAGGTCCCCCCCCCTCTTTCTGGTTACACGTGTATTGCTTTGCTACAAAACTGAGGTACTCTCGGTAAGGGGAGGGGTTATATGGGGAATTGAACTTCCTGTCTAAGGTATGCCAGTGTCCATCACCTGAAGGTGCCATATAACCCATACAGTAATTACTGTGGCTCTGTGTCCCGTGATGTACTGCAAGAAAAGGATTTTACAGGTAAGCTGTAAAAATCCTATTTTTTCCTTACTTATACATATTGCCACACTTTAAAACTGTATTGTAGGAATGTACGACTGCTAACGATTTTTTGTGATGGCCATTGTTTTTTGTTGGCGTTTTTATCTTTTGTATTATTGAAAAAAGCCTAAAAAAAGCCATTTATAAAATAAATCTGTTAAGGGATGTCTTGGAGGGAGACAGAGGAACTTGACTAGACTCCATTCATCTGTTACTAGGCCTAGGTTGGGCTAAGCTCGGAACATGCCATGCCAGAATGTCTGGGAAATGTCCTGATTATTTTCACTAACAGATAAAGGAAGCCAACTGAGGATATTTAGCAATAGGGCCGACATTCCTGCTTGCCCCTGCATGTTTTGGGTACCGTTTGGGACTTTATCAGGATACTCTCTGCCTAAACTATTGTGACCTATCTTATGTCATTTGTGCCCTGAACTGCGAATATCATTGTCTCGTCCATTCTTCTTGTGATTGAATATTGTTTACTTGTGAACAATCAATCGCATATTTTGCACCCAGTGAACCCATGAGGAAGCCAACAGTGCAAAACGCACTGGGACAATACACCCCAATTGACCCTTCCTTCCCATTCAGGACATTGTGTATTACCTATATATATATATATATTAATGCTATACATCTAGACTAAGTGTTCAGAGTGATTTATGTCCTGGAAGGGGGGTGCCATAATCTCCTGGGGTTGGCATTTAGTAGTGTGGTATGCTGAGTTCAAGCTCTTAAGAGGTTTGATACCCCACACTTTTTAATGAATTTTGTAATAATTTTTTTTTTTTAATGAATTGAACTCATGTTGGTGTAATTATTCTGGTAGAAGGAGTCAGCACTGATAAAATCCCATAATCCTCTCATAAATGGTTTGTTGACTACACTTTGGGGATGTGGTGTTGACGCATATAGTTGAACTTGTTTTTACAGTAGTTCTTGGACTGTCTACTGATCTGGCGGTTTTTCGTCTAGAAATAGTCTAATGTATGACCTCCTACAGAGACCTGTGGCCAAGGCTCATTGGGGTAAGAATATCAATCAGCTAGGTTATCCTCTCTATCAGACCTAAACATTTGAGGCAACTGTTTTGTGTTTAAAGTTGCATTGGCTGGCAGAGTTGCCTGTAGACCGTTGTATCGGGCCTGGCCATCCAACAATTCTCTAGTGTCCATAGTCAGCCAGCCATGGCTACAGCTGTCTTACCAACTCACAGGTTAAGCTTCAATTGTACATTGTTCCTTAAGCATGCCTAAGTAGAATGTGAATTTGGACAGTAGTTCTAAAATTATTTTTGTAACCTCATAATCACCCATTTGGATGTACTAGTATTAAAGAATATAGTAATGCAAATAAGTGTATTTCATTTTGCCATTACAGCATCTATAGTAGAATCATAGGTTTACAAGTGATATGTGTCTAAGTGTGGTTAGTCTATGATACACAGTAACACAATCTTTACACTGATGTTAATTTATGTATTACAGACAAGGAGAGTCTGATCACAGACAGTGGAAAGCTGTATGCACTGGACCTTCTGCTAACACGCCTCAAGTCCCAAGGACACAGAGTGCTTATTTACTCACAGATGACTCGGATGATTGATCTGCTAGAGGTAGTATACAGTACTGTGTAGTTCACACCTCTGGGGCCAGTGTATATACTTTTTGACAGCTGGTGTACACAGGCACTCAGTGACCCCCTCTATCTCTTTTGCATAACTTTAGCAGGGCAACAAGATCTAAGCTGATGATGCTCATTTGGTATACTGAACTTTAGATTTAGAGCGCCTGTTTGTTTCTTTAACTGGCATGTTTGAACCTTCCAAGCAGCCTCAATGCCCTTCTGCACACTCTAAGGGTAACCAATCACAGGTGGGAAAGAGGCATAAACTGAGGGTGGCTTTTAGTATTCACATCTTTTGTATTACATAGTTAATCTGGTTGAAAAAAGGCACAAGTCCATCCAGTTCAACCAGTTTACTAAGCATGTAGTTGAGAAATTCCCTTTTATATTCACAGGAATATATGGTATATAGGAAGCACACATACATGCGGCTAGATGGCTCATCGAAGATCTCAGAGAGGAGGGACATGGTAGCAGATTTTCAGAGCAGGTAAGCTAATAAAAATATTTCATAAGTACTGTGGTTACCAAATTGTTAAATTTAATATTATTTTTTTGCCTAAATTGTTTTTGTAATTTTTGTGGTTCCGGTCTAGAGTTTCTCAAAAGCAGGTGCAACTTTTTATTTTCAGGTATTGCATATTTATAACAAAGTATTGATAATGAACTTTTGAAGCAATACAATCCAGTAAAATGAAACTTTTTATTTTGGAGGGAAATTTCCGATATCCAAGTATATAGATTAACCACTTATGCCCCGGAGTATTTGGCTGCCTAAAGACCAGAGGACTTTTTACAATTTGGCACTGCGCTGCTTTAACTGGTAATTGCGCGGTCATGCAATGTTGTACCGAAATTTGCATCCTTTTTTTCCCACAAATAGAGCTTTCTTTTGATGGTATTTGATTGCCTCTGTGTTTTTATTTTTTGCGATATAAACGGAAAAAGATCGAAAATTTTGAAAAAAAATTATATTTTCTAATTTTTGTTATACGAAAAATCCAATAAACTCAATTTTAGTCATACATTTAGGCGAAAATGTATTCAGCCACATGTCTTTGGTAAAAAAAATGTCAATAAGCGTATATTTATTGGTTTGCACAAAAGTTATAGCGTCTACAAACTAGGGTACATTTTCTGGAATTTACACAGCTTTTAGTTTATGACTGCCTATCTCATTTCTTGTGGTGCTAAAATGGCAGGGCAGTACAAACCCCCCAAATGACCCCGTATTGGCAGTGGCGTCACTAGGGTTGGTGTCACCTGGTGCGGTAAAACATGGTGTCACCCCCCCCAACTAAGCAGGCTAGTGCATCAGTGTGGCTCTCCCCCCACAACCTGCCACAATGGATGGAGCCAGGATGGGATCGGGGTGATGAATGGAGCCCGGATGGGATCAGGGTGGTGGATGGAGCCCGGATGGAATCGGGGTAGTGGATGGAGCCCGGATGGGATCGGGGTGCTGGATGGAGCCTGGATGGAATCAGGGTGGTGGATGGAGCTTGAATGGGATCGGGGTGGTGGATGGAGCCTGAATGGGATTGGGGTGGTGGATGGAGCCCGGATGGGATCGGGGTGGTGGATGGAGCCCGAATGTGATCAGGGTGGTGGATGGAGCCTGAATGGGAACGGGGTGGTGGATGGAGCCCAGATGGAATCGGGGTGGTGGATGGAGCCCGGATGGGATCGGGGTGGTGGATGGAGCCCGGATGGGATGAGGGTGGTGGATGGAGCCCAGGATGTCATTGGGGGGATGGATGGAGCCTGGATGGAATCAAGGTGGAGGATGGAGCCCGGATGGGATCGGGGTGGCGGATGGAGCCCAGATGGGATCGGGGTGGCGGATAGAGCCTGGATGGGATCGGGGTGGTGAAAGGAGCCCAAATGGGATCTGGGTGTTGGATGGAGCCCGGATGGAATCGGGGTGGCGGATGGAGCCCGGATGGAATCGGGGTGGCGGATGGAGCCCGAATGGGATCGGGTGGCGGATGGAGCCCGAATGGGATCGGGTGGCGGATGGAGCCCGAATGGGATCGGGGTGGCGGATGAAGCCCGAATGGGATCGGGGTGGCGGATGGAGCCCGAATGGGATCGGGGTGGCGGATGGAGCCCGAATGGGATCGGGGTGGCGGATGGAGCCCGAATGGGATCGGGGTGGCGGATGGAGCCCGGATGGGATCAGGGTGGTGGATGGAGCCTGGATGGGATGAGGGTGGTGGATGAAGCTGGAATGGGATCGGGTTTGGGGTTGGATGGACCCGGGATGGAATTGGGGGATGGATGGAGCTGAGAAAGGGATCTTTAAATTGGGGAGGTGGGGGATTGGTTAGAGGAATTGTGTTGGGGGGGTTTAACTTTAAATCTGCCCCCTCCTTCTACTTCTAGCACAAGTCATTGCTAACCCAAAACAAAGCACCCCCTCGTGCATATCCTCAACCACTCCCTAATATTACTGCTGGCAGCATAGATGTTACCTGCCAATGTTCCCCCTCCCCCCAATCCCCATGTCCCTCCTCTGCAATACTATTTCATACCTTGGCCCCAGGAAGTTGCTGTAGCGCGGTATCCCTCTTCTCCCTCCTTGGCTCCTCCTCCCGGCCTGTGTACTTGAAACTTCCGAGCCGAGGAGGAGGCGGGTGCAGCCAGGAGAGACATATGATTGCAGCATGTGTGACGGTCGGTCGGACCCGGGCACCTCTGTCTCTGCCTTGCTCCCTCCTTCCCTACTCTCCCTGCACATCGTGTACAGCTGAGGAGATCCTGGAAAGGATTGAGGGAGCCGCGGCGACTGTGCCATTCAGACCAGTCTGAGCCTGGTGTCACCCTCTGGCGGGTGTCACCCGGGTGCGGGCCGCACCCCCCTAGCAACGCCGCTGCATTTTGGAAAGACACCCCAAGGAAATTGCTGAGAGGCATGTTGAGCCCATTGAATATTTAATTTTTTTGTCCCAAGTGATTGAATAATGACAAAAAAAAAATTTTTTTTTACAAAAAGTTGTCACTAAATGATATATTGCTCACACATGCCATGGTTATATGTGGAATTGCACCCCAAAATACATTTTGCTGCTTCTGCCGAGTACGGGGATACCACATGTGTGGGACTTTTTGGGAGCCCAGCCGCGTACAGGACCCCGAAAACCAAGCGTAAATTTTTGATTTCACTCCTCACTACCTATCACAGTTTTGAAGGCCATAAAATGCCAAGATGGCACAAAGCCCCCCAATTTACCCTATTTTGGAAAGTAGACAACCCAAGCTATTTTCTGAGAAGCATGTTGAGTCCATGGAATATTTTATATTTTGCCACAAGTTGCGGGAAAATTACAAACTTTTTCTTTTTTTTTGCACAAAGTTGTAGTGTGTTTTAGTGCATTACAATTTAAAAAAGTGTGTTTTTTCCAAAAAAAAATGCGTTTGTAAAATCGCTGCGCTAATACTGTGTGAAAACAAAAATGAAACACCCACCATTTTAATCTGTAGGGCCTTTGCTTTAATAAAAATATATAATGTTTGGGGGATCAAAGTAATTTTCTTGCCAAAAAAAAAATGTTTTCATGTAAACAAAAAGTGTCAGAAAGGGCTTTGTCTTCAAGTGTTTAGAAGAGTGGGTGATGTGTGACATAAGCTTCTAAATGTTGTGTATAAAATGCCAGGACAGTTCAACCCCCCCCCCCCCCCCCCCTCCCCCAAATGACCCCATTTTGGAAAGTAGACACCCAAAGCTATTTGCTGAGAGGCATTTCGAGTTCATGGAATATTTTATATTTTGACACAAGTTGCGGGAAAAAGACAATTTTTTTTGTCTACTTTCCAAAATGGGGTCATTTGGGAGGGGGTTTGTGCCATCTGGGCATTCCATGGCCTCCGAAACTGTGATAGGCAGTGAGGAGTGAAATAAAAAATTTGCAACCTTTAGAAAGCATTAAGGCGGTGCTTGGTTTTCGGGGTCCCGTACGCGGCTAGGCTCCCAAAAAGTCTCACACATGTGGTATCCCGGTACTCAGGAGAAGCAACAGAATGTATTTTAGGGTGTAATTTCATATATGCCCATGGCATATTTGAGCAATATATCATTTAGTGCCAACTTTGTGCAAAAAAAAAAATTGATCTTTTTCCCGCAACTTGTGTCAAAATATAAAATATTCCATGGACTCGACATGCCTCTCAGCAACTACCTTGGGGTGTCTACTTTCCAAAATGGGGTCATTTGGGGGGGGGGGGGTTGAACTGTCCTGGCATTTTATGCACAACATTTAGAAGCTTATGTCACACATCACCCACTCTTCTAACCACTTGAAGTCAAAGCCCTTTCTGACACTTTTTGTTTACATGAAAAAAAAAATTTTTTTGCAAGAAAATTACTTTGAACCCCCAAACATTATATACCGTATTTATCGGCGTATAACACGCACTTTTTTCCCCTTAAAATCAGGGGGAAATCGTGGGTGCGTGTTATACGCCGATCCCCCACCAATTGTGAGCCTTTTGGCGGCTTTCGTCCATTCTCAGCAGCTCTCGGCCGCTTTCGGCCATTCTCGGCGGCTCTCGCCCGCTTTCGGCCATTCTCGGCGGCTTTCACCCATTCTCGGCAGCTCTCGGCCGCTTTCGGCGGCTTTTGGGCACTTTCGCCCATTCTCAGTGGCTCTCGCAGTCCCGCGTGAGCCGCCGAAAGCGCCCGAGAGCCGCCAAGAATGGCCGAAAGCGGCAGAGAGCCGCCGAGGATGGCCAGGAGCGCCCGAGAACGGCGGCTCCATTTTTAAAAGCCATTGCAAAGGACACAGGGCAAGGCAGATGGACACTGACAAGGCTGTAATGAGGGACACGGCTGCAATCAGGGACAAGGTACAGATGGACACTGACATGGCTGCAATGGGGGACAAGGCTGCATGGGGGACAATGCTACAGATGGACACTGATGAGGCTGCATTGATGGGCATTTAAATGTAAGTTTTTTTCTTAAACTTCCCTCCTAAAAGTTTTTTTCCTTAAAAATCCCTCCTAAACTTGGGGTGCGTGTTATACGCCGATAAATATGGTATTTTTATTATGTCCACATACAAATGGTACCCCTTTCCAAATAAGGGTGTTACCAAGTCCCACACAATCTAGCCAGTGCTCCCTATGTAATCTGGGCAGTTTGGCGGCTCTACGTGACTATTTCTTCCCTCGTAAACCATAAAACTATATGTATAGCCTGTGGCCCTGTCACAGAGCTTATACATCTTGACCCCGTATCTGGCACGCCTGCTGGGAAGATACTGTTTGAAAGACAAGCAACCAGAAAACGTAATCAGGGACTCATCAACGCAGACAACTTGATAGGGAGTAAACAAGGCTGCAAAACGTTAAAGTGGTTTACGAGGGGCCGAACTTTGTAGAGCCGATCGTATCCAGGGTCTCCACAAGGACGACAGAGTTCATTGTTGTTGAAATGCATAAACCGCAAGATCTGCTCGTATCGTGCCCTGGTCATGGAGGCAGAGAACACAGGCATATGGTAAATTGGGTCAGTGGACCAATATGACTGCAATATACTCATTTTAACTATGCCCATGTCGAGGAAAAGGCCCAGAAAGGTCTTAAATTCGGAAACCGTAATTGGTTTCCAATCTCTGGCAAGGGAGGACTGGGGATTAGCGGCAATGAATTGACCAGCATACAAATTACTTTGGTCCACAATAGATCTATAGAGATCTTCCGTAAAAAACAGTGAATAAAAATCAAGTGACGTAAAATCAACTGTTTCCACCTGAATTCCAGATTGGCCAGTGAACGGGTGCTGCAGAAGTGGTGGGCTCCCAATTAGGATTGGCAAATTCTGCAGGAAGGACACTATGGGCACGATGGGCCTGTCTTTGTCTTCTTGGTGGCAGCGGGACACTACTTGTGCTTGCCACCTCGCCAGCTTGAACTGCAATTATGGGACTCGCCACATCACCACGTGATACTGCAGTGCTGGATGTACGACAAGGGTGTACTAGGCCGCTGGTGCTTGCCAGTTCACCAGAAGGATGAGGGGCACTAGTACTTCTCTGCTCCATATGAGAGCCCTGCGGTTCTTGCACCTCAACAACAGCAGAAGAATTTTGGTCTGGTAGGCCTGACCTTGGCAGGGACCACAACTCTGTCGTCAGAGCTATCTGTCATGGAGCCGCTGTCGTCTACAAGATCGTATTCTGAGCCTGAATCTGACAGACGAGTGACTTCCTCTTCACTATCTGTCATGCTCAGAAACTTGTAGGCCTCTTCACTACTGTACCTTCGATTTGCCATTTTGGGCTCTAAATTTACTGATACAGTAGTGAGACTCACAGGTAAAAAAGTACCTAGGCTGTCAGCAACTGTATCAAACGCTACCAAAAAAAACTGTTAGCGATCACAGGGATCAGGCCTGACTCTGCGAATGCTGCAGTTATGGGTTTAGTGTTTTGTAAGTGACAGTGATTGATCGATACTGCACTTGGGTGGGCTGGGCTGGGTGGAAGGGCAAAACGCAGGTGCTAGCAGGTATCTGGGCTGATCCCGCTAACACTGTGTTTTTGGGAACCCTAAACTGCTGGGGATGCTAGTATAGATCTGATCAGATCAGATATTGATCCTTTCAGACACTATACCACTAAGGGAGGTGTATGCTGCGTGCATGAGTGCTAGCGGTACTGGTACTAATCTGACGCTGCCTAGGGCGACGCAGACCCTATCTGACGCTAAAACCTAACTTATATCACCTGCCAGGAGATCAGGGGATTAAACCTTTATTGGGTTATAAACGGCGGGTATAAAAAACAAACAAACTATCCAGCATCACCCGTAACACTTATACGATGATCACTGGTGAAAGGGTTAACTAGGGGGCAATCAGGGGGTTAAAACCTTTATTAGGTAGTATATGGGGGTACCTGACGCTATAAAAAGCTGACGGTGAACCTAAACAACTAACAGGCTAACTAGCATCACCCGTGACACTTATACGGCGATCAGAAAAATGATCGATTAGTGACACTGGCGACAGGGGGTGAAAGGGTTAACTGGAGGGCGATCAAGGGGTTAAACCTTTATTAGGGAGGGTACCCTAGACCTAAAGGGGCTTACCACTAATTGCCCTAACACTTATAACAGTCACAAAATGACACCAATGCAGTGATCAGTAAAAAAATAAAAACTACTATTTGTGTTACTGTGACAGGGGGTGCGGGGGGGGGGGGGGATGATTGGGGGTTGATTTATGTGCCTATGTGTGCTAGTGTTAGTGTAGTGTTGGTGCAAACTCAAATTGATGTCTTCTCTTCTCGGGTGCAGGAACGAAAAGGCTGCTCGAGTAGAGATGACATCACTTCCTCTACTTCTGTTGACATTTCAGAAGCAGACGAAGCTTCCCATTCACCAGGAGCGATCGTGAGGGTGGCCATGAATCAGTGGCCTCCCCCTCAGGATGGATCGATCCTGCAACGATGCCGACTGCCTCAGGCACCGGGGGGGGGGCACGATCACGCCCCCCCCCCCGCCCGTGGGAGGGGTGTAACGTACGGGTACGTTACTCTGCCTGCCCGTGCCATTCTGCGGACGTATATCTTCGTGATGCAGTCGGCAAGTGGTTAAAAGGTAATGGTATGTCAGTAAAAAGAAACTTAGTAAGCTTTACATAGGCCTGAGCTGCTTATTAGGGCTTGTATCGATGGGCTTTGGGCTTGTGTTTAGTGGCATCATCCATGTAATGGAGATAAACAAAGGGAGACATGTTTAAAGTCCATCTTGGGTAACAACCATGGCTCCAGCTATAGATACAGTAGAATATCTGAACAGTAGACATTCAGGGTCATGAAGTGTGGTGGACTACCAGGTGAAAATAAAGGGTGGAAAAAAGAAAACAAATTCATAAGGAAAGGTAAGCTGTAATATATTACATTTTTGGCTTTTTTTATTAGATATGCTTTAACAACTGCTTAACAGAAAATAACTAGTGCTCACAGGAAACCATTATTTTCGAATGGTCCAGGTACAATATCAGTTGTTACCAGCTGCAGTGCTGCATTGGTAGAGTTTACCCTTCCATGGAGAAAACAGCAGTCATTTTGGGGATAAATGGAAAATATTGTCAGTTTAGCATCAATATGATCTGCCTGAACTCATTTGTGTGCCACATACTCATGTTTCTATCACATATTGCTTAAAGGTTATTTCTCTTTTGCTTTAGGACTGACATATTTGTTTTCCTGCTAAGTACTAGAGCTGGAGGACTTGGTATTAACCTTACAGCTGCTGACACGGTAAGCACACACTGGCTTTAGAAAGTTACATGTCGTATGCAATTTCTATTTTGAACTCAGTCACCCACTTACAAACTTGGAAACTCTAAAGATGGAGAGGCCGATTTACTTTGAGTTAAACTGAGTGAACATTTGCTTTAGTTATCTAATCATGTGAATTATCCAATCAGTGAAGATTCTCAGATCTTTTAGTAGATCACAGTGGAGCATTGTTTTCAGTGCATTGAAAGAAAGTCTATCTATGCATTTTATATGGAGTATGCTGATATGCAGTTTACCATCAAAGTCAGTTCAAGTGAAGTCTCTGATAAAAATAATGCAGCATGATTTAAAATGCATGTCAATGAAACAGGCAGCATATAGTATCCAATGATAGACTGTGGTGAGAACAACTCCTTAGGCTGTACACAGGAAAAGGCTACACAGTGTATAGGAATAACCGGCCAATGAATTTTAGAATTACTTAAAAGGAACAAGGAGACATATTAACCACTTGCCTACCAGGCAATTTTACCCCCTTCCTGCCCAGGCCAATTTTTAGCTTTCAGCACTGTCGCACTTTGAATGACAATTGTGTGATCATGCAATACTGTACCCAAATGAAATCTTTATCTTTTTCCCACAAATAGAGCTTTCTTTTGGTGGTATTTAATTACCACTGGGTTTTTTATTTTTTGTTAAAAAAATGAAAAAAACCTGAAAATTTTGGGGAAAAAATTTTTTTTTCTTAGTTTCTGTCAGAAAATGTTGTAAATGTGCGCTGGTGAGGCTGCACCTATAGGCACTGATGAGGTGGCACTAATATGCAGCACTTATAGGCGACACTGATGGGCAATCATAGGTGGCATGGATAGGCGTCACTGATGAGCAGGCACTGAAAGGCAGCACTGACTTGCATCGCTTATGGGCACAGATTGGTGTCACTGATGGGCACAGACTGACATCACTGCTTGGCACTGTTGGGGCTGCACTCATAATCTGGGCACTGATGATAAGTGCCCTGATTATCTGTATAGGTCACCCCTGTGAGGAGATGCTGCTGATCCACTGTAAAATGGCACTGCCTTATTTACATGTGATCACAGTTGATCAGCTGTGATTGGACACAGCTGATCACATGGGTAAAGTCCCACGTCATTGGCTCTTTACTGAGGTTGAGTTGCGCCATGTTCCAGGGACACAATCGCTGCGATGCATGCTCCTGCGGGCACCTGATAGCAATGAGACTGGGCGACATCATATGACGTCGGCCCAGAAAAAGAAAGGATCCCGCTCGCCGTCATTTGTCTATACAGTGGGCGGGAGGCGGTTACAAAGGTACATTTGATTTTACTAATAGAAATAAGCAAAGTTAAAAAAAATTGGCTGTGAATTTTAAGTAATTGCAAGTCAAAAAATATTTTTTTTAATAACGAACATGATATACTTACCAGCTCTGTACAATGGAATTTCACAGAGCGGCCCCCATCCTCTTCTTTTGTTCCTTGCTGGTGCTCCAGGCTCCTTCTCTTCTCGGTGTGCCGCTATCAGGAGTTGCTTCCTATGGTGGCACACCTGTGCTCCCAAGCCGCCATGCCTGCGTCCATAGGCTCAGCCTCGCCACGTGCTCTCTCATCACAAGATTTGATAATGACTCCTGCTGCCTCAGCAAAGCCTTAGAGATCAGGGAGAGCTGCTACAGACTAGCACAGCGCTGGATCAAGTGAGGGCTCAAATAAGTATAAGAGGGGGTGAGGCAGCAATACTAATAAAGGGAATGCATTAACGTAAAAAAATATTTGGGCTTTAGAACTATTTTAAGCCTTTAAGTAACATAGCTCCAATATAATGCTGTTATTGTTTAAGAAAATTCTATATTGAAAATTCTGTTGGCAAAGTAGTTTTCAGGCATTATGATGCAGACTGCAAAGAAGAGAATGTACTTTTTCTATTTGCTTTATCTTATGTTGTGTTCAGGACTAGGAAATAAATAACAGAAAAATATTTTAAATGTATTCAAATAATATTTTAAAGTGAAGTGGTAGATGGACTGTTGACATTCAGGTGGTTAAATATTCTGAACTAGCATTAAAGGGGCTTTAAAACCAGTCCTTGCTAATCTGCACTGTGGAGCAATTTATCCTGTGAAGCACTGAAGTAATTTAAGTCTTTCTCTCGGAAGCTCAGTTCACCCTGCATCCACCTCCCAGAGCTCCTGCTTTGTATTTAGATTGGATATTGGAAGGCTGCCATATCACTGTTTGAGAGGGGCTACCAGGGGGAGATGAGCTATCTAATGAAACAACTTGAAGCAAGTGTTTCTGATGTAAAGTTTCACAATGAAGTGCTCCACAATGCTTGCAGCCAAAGAGGTCAGCAAGGGCTTGTTTAGAATATATTAATATTGAATACTTATAGCCTGGCCACAGTTTCACCTTAAGTTGGGAAAATATGAAAAACTTTATGCAGATGTTGACTATGGATGAGCTTCGGTTTTGGGTTGAAATTGGGTTTGAAGTGAACCCAACCCATTTACAGTTTACAGACATGGCGAGGTAAGGTAGCATAGAATGGCCAGTAATGAGAACTTTATGTGACAACCCCCTAACTCTAAAATTCTGTGTTCTCAGCAGACATTTTTCAGAGTATGTTGAAGTAGACAGGGACAGTGTGTGATTGGGGAGAGATAGTTGTGCTATACAGTGTTTGCACAGTGCTGTATTGTTCTGCAGTACTGTGGCTTGCAGTGTTATAGGTATTTTGCTTGCGTCTATCTAGCAAGGTTACTCTGTGGTATATGCAAGGAAGTTGAAATTTCTGCAGTGTGTAAATGTGCTTTTTACTATACAAAGATGCTGTACATACAAAACTACTACAATCTTAGGAATACAATACAAGACTGACAGATATCTATAACAAGCAAAATGCCTATCAAATGAACAGCCTATAGTCTATATCGGTACAAATACACTTAAAAGTTACTTATCTTCTGTTATTGTATGTTCGTGATCTCCATTAGCAACGATGCTTCTTGGACACCAGGCAGTGTTCTTGTATCATGAGTGGCAGCTTCTGATCTTCAAAGCATGATGGTGTGTGTGTCTGTGTGTCCCTACTCACCCCTTTTATGTGTCAGGCTGTTTACCATAATTACCAAATAACAGAAAACATACCTGTTTACTGTAGCTGTAGAAACAATGGACTGTTGCAAACTGCTAATTGAATACAAAAATGATATCTATGTACCATTGTCTAATCAAGCCAACACCTGACAGTAATCTAACAGTCATTCTTTCAGTTTGAGAGCTGAAAGAACCTCAGACAAGTACATTTCTTACTTGTTTACTGAAGCTGTAGACAATAGCCTGTTAATTGAACTGTCAATTGAATACAACAATGATATTTACCCCCATTGTATAAAACAGCATTTGTTTGAGAAATCTACTCAAGCCAAAAACTGACAATATCTCTATGACCAACCACTATTGTGTAATGTTATGTCCCATGTATCGTAAGTCTGATTAATAAAAAAAAAATCATATTGTAACAAACGCAACACATTCCGCCCTAGATTTTTTTTCTCAGACTACACACAAAATCTCTTCATTACTAAACTCATTCTAAACATTAATTTTCCTTGAATGCAACACCTCCCATTTCTGTCACTGAGAAGGTGTTTCAGTCTTTAACTAAAAAGTTCATTAGAAAGTCCATTCTAAAGTTCTTTAGAAACAAGTCCAGGCTTGTAATACATCAAAGGCCTTGCTCTCCACAGCTCTTGCGATCTTCCGTCATTCTTTCCATCATGTAACCACTTTTCTCTGGTCTTCCTATGGATCAAATCGGAGACAGCCTGTGGAGTGGAAAACAAAGGGGATTATCTGTTCCTTCTAATAATACATAAACAGTAGACCCAGGCCCTTCAGCTAAAATCTCTCCTCTAAATGGCTTCTTGCCTGGATATCTGACTAACACTTTGCCCCCTGCCTGTACCCACTTCTGACCCTCCCAAAGAACATCAATAGGGATAAGAGGAAATATACTGATATTTCCCAGAAGATCACTGCTGTTTATTTTGGAAGGTTTGCTGTTATGTAGCCGCACGTTCCACTCTTGCTGAGAAGTATCCACTAACCAGTCAGAGTCCCAGCCACTGTCTTGAAGCTCATCTGTCAAATGTAACTTCAAACCTTCCTGCCAGATTCCCTCTCATTTCTAGATAGGCTTCAGATACGTCACTCTTGGTTTCTATGTCATGGGAAGCAGTAACATGGTATCTGTTAAGCCCTGTTCTTTCAGGAACCTTACATAAATACTGAACTCTGCACTCCAGCTGTGGAATCTGTGCCCCAGCCCCTACCATCCTCTCATATGGTGTGCTTTTGGCTATTGGCCTAGAATTTAACAACATGACTGCCTGTGTGAGGACCCGATCCCACCCCCTTAGCGTATGTGTGGGTGTAAGTGTGCGTATCTGGTCCTTCAATAGCCCGTTGTATCTTTCAATCAAACCAGCTGCCTGTGGATGTTATGGGATGTGGCACAACCAGTACACTCCAGAATCTTTGGCCCACTGCTGTACTGTTGATCCGGTGAAGTGTGAGCCGTTATCACTTTGCACTTGTTTGGGACAACCATAAGCAATGACAAGTTTCTGGAGCAGTTGAAGCATTGCGACTTGATCTGCACGTTTGCAAGGATGAACAAGCATAAGTCCTGAATAGGTGTCCACTGCAGTGCAACAATATCTCAGTCCATTGTTTCCCCGGGGCATGGGACTGATGAAGTCAATCTGCCAGATCTCTGCAGGCCTCTCACCCCTCTTAATCGACCCAGTGTAGTACTTTTGCAATGGCCATTGTCGCACTTTTCCACACACTGTACAGTTCCCTATTACAGTCTTTATCATGTCCATGGATATAGGCAATCCTCTCTGCTGTGCCCATTCATATGTTGCTTTCTGCCCCAAATGTCCAGATTGCTTGTGGGCCCAGTTGGCCAAGTTCATCAAGACAGGATCCATTGGCACAACTGCCTTCACTTTGGCAATTTCATCTGCAACTCTGTTATAGTTCTCAAAGTCTGGGACTAGGGGCACATGTGCAACAACATGCCCCACTTTTATGGTGCGGCAGTGAGCTTTCTTGCAGATGTAGTCCCAGACTTCCTTGCCTCCCCACATCACCTTTCCATGAATCATCCATTCATTGGACTTCCACGTGGGCATCCAAGTTGTCAGTCCTTTAAAAACAGCCCAGCTGTCAGTGTAGATAGTGACATGGGTAGAAGGATCCTCCTGAAGAGTCATCACCACCGCTTTCAACTCTGCATACTGACTGGACCCTCCAATTCCGGTCTCCTGCAGGACTGTGTCTGTACTAGGGTTGTAGGCTGCTACTGCCCATTTACGTCCAGACGAGGTGACTATGGCTGAACCATCAGTGAACCACGCTGACTCCTTCATGTCTTCTGACAGAGACTCAAAGGGTGGAGCCTCTTGAATGGGGGATGACTGCAGCACAGGAATTTCTTCTTCTGGCCGGGTGCTGGTAAAAGTAACAAGCCCAGCCAACTGTTTTGAAATGTCTCTAACATCCCCAGCTGCAATACCCTCTCTTTCTTGAAGGTACCACTTCCATTTCATCAGTGTCTGGTTCTGGGCCACAGCTGCCTTAGTGGTCAGTCCATTATCTCTCACCCATCCTGCTATTGGCAATGCAGTATGGATGGTGACTGTGTCCTTTCCTGTAATGGTCTCTACATGTTGAAGTGCTGTGTAGGTCCCAAACAGGTACTTCTCTAGGGGCGTGTATCTCTTCTGTGCCCCTGTCAGTTGTTTGGACCAAAATCCAATGGGTATTGCTCTCAGTCCTTTCTTTTCATTTGGCTGCCACAGACTCCAAGATATGGTACCATTCTGCTCCACTACATCCAGCTGAAATGGTACTCCTTGTCTCACGGGTCCTAATCCCTGATGCTGCAAAATAGCTTCTTTAGCAGCCAGGAATGCAGTCCGCTGCTCTGAACCCCATGAGAACTCAGTCTTTTTTCTGGTGACATTATATATAGGCCTCAGAATCAGTCCAAGATGTGGGATGAACGATCTCCAGAACCCCACAACTCCAATCCTCTTTGGTAGTAGGGGGCGACAGCACCTGGATAGTTTGCACAACTGTCTCTGGAGTTTTCCTCTGCAGCCCAGTCCACATCATTCCCAGGAATTTCACTTCTGTGGCAGGTCCTTGGACTTTGTCTCTGTTGATAGCCCACCCTCTGTTCTCCAAGTGCTCTATCAGCAGGTGCAGTGCTTCAGTTACATCTTCTTTTGTCCCAGAGATCATGATGTCATCAATGTAGTGAAACACAGCGACTTTCAAATTCAGGGTACTTAAATCTCCGGCAATCAGTCCATGACAAATCGTTGGAGAATGAACATAGTTTTCAGGAAGCACGGTGAAAGTGTACTGGCGGCTGTCCCACACTATAGCAAACTGGTGTTGACACTCTGGGTCTATCAAAATCGAAAAGAAAGCATTAGCCAGGTCTATCACAGCATGATATTCTCCTGCTTTAGCAATTTTCTCAACAATTGAGATCATATCTGGTACAGCTGACTTCAATAGAGGTGCCACTTTGTTTAGACCTCTGTAATCCACAGTCATTCTATATGTCCCATCAGGTTTCTTTACTGGAAACACCGGAGAGGAGAAAGGACTTACAGCAGGTCTAAGGATCTCTAATCTCAACAGTTCTTGAATAGTCTCCCCAATTTCTTTGTGACCTCCAGGAAGTCTGTACTGCTTGAGACAGACTGGCTTCTCTGGTGGAGGAATGTAGACAGGGGTCCATTTCACATGACCTCTGACCACAGCCTTCACCGCCCTAACCAGATACGCTTTATCAGGATACCCGAAATGTGAATGTGCCTCTTTCAGTCTGAATTGACTGACCTTGAAGTACATCCATCCCAAGAATATTTTCGGGTAACTCTGATACCAAAACATTTGTCATAAATCCTGATCCCTTCCCAATAGCCAATTTCACCCGTATCTTAACTGCTGGTGTAGTTTGCCCTCCCAAACCTTCTACATAAATCAATTCTCCTTTGTGATGGGAAGGATTTCCTTGCAAAAGTGTAACTTCGGCTCCGCTATCAACTAAAGCCATTACATGTGTAGGAGAAGATGACTTACCCAACCATACAGTGACAGGTGCATATGGGCGTCGGTCTCCTGCTGTCACTGCCCTCACGGCTATTACAGGAGACTCACCTTCCCTTCATAAAGAATAAGGAACCTCCCAATCCCCTTTTCTGATTCTCTCTAATTCCTCCCCAGGATAAAGGGGTTTGGGTTCATGTTCAGTTTTGGGAATTGGTTTGGGGCTAACAGGAGGGGTCTGTTCTGTTTCCACTAAGTGTAGGCTGATGTTATCTTCACTAGGAGTAGTGTTTCTAACCCTGACAGTTTTCCCTACTAAATGTTTCCACCTCTTCAGCATTTCTGCAGTAGAAATCCCATCTATCTCATCTTTAGGTACTCCTGCCTTTAATAGGTCCACCCACATTTCTTTCCTAGAAATAACTAGCCTGGTTTTCTCTTCATCTCCTGTCTTCTCTACCCCATTCCCTTTCTTCTCTGTTCTTTTCTGCTTGTATTCTTTCTGTCTGGCCTTGACCTTATCTACTGTCCTGACAGGTTTTGTTTTAGTCTCCTCTAGCTCCTCCAACTGGCTTAAAAGGGTTGTGGCTTCATGAATCTTGCTGTTTAATCCCAGGCCTCCCAACAAGGACAATAATGGAGCCCTGAGATTAAATGGCGCAGACTTCATCAGCTTAGAGCGCAGATCAGATGTAAAGGGTTCCATGTCTGACCCATGACCCATCCATTCTGGAAACTTATTTAATCCAGTTATACAACCCATCTCACGTAACCTGGAAATACCCTCTCCTATTGCTCTCCATGAGTAGGTATTTTCCAGGTCAGTAGGACTAGCGTATACTCGGACTATACCTTCTTTCACGAGGTCTAACAGTGAAAAATTCACGCTAAACTCTCGGGCTTTTCGCATTGCCTGACGCAATTGTGGATCATGGGTTAACACTCCCATAGTCACTGCTTCCTTACCTGACAAAACAACACTGTCCACCCCTTCATCCCATAAGCGTAGGAGCCAACTCAATAGGGGTTCCCCAGACCTTTGTTTGTATTGTTTTGCCAGCTCATGGAGTTCAGTTTGTGTAAACTCCCGTACTTCTTCAAATTCAACATCTCTGGGGTTGCGATAATGCACCTCCCCATCTGCCATATCCTCTCTATCATGTTGCCGTTTCCTATGCTTAGTAATGAGAGGTCTGGCATACTTTTTCTTTCGCACTAGCAGATCATCATGCAAAATATTAAACTCTATCTCCTCATCCTCACTATTATTTGAGGAGAGGACATCCTCACAATCCCAATTTTGGGATGTGACAATGGCACGTACCCTGGCTTTACTAACAGGTTTACGGCCCTTCCTTTTCCTTAAGGCATTAATTGATTTGGTCATGAGGGCTGCACACCGCTCTTGCAAATCATCAGTCCGACTAGCAGTTGAACGTACACACTCTGAAGCAACTGCTAGCTGGTCTTTTAATACCTTAACTTCTGCCTCTGCCTTCTCCCTTCTCTGTGATTCAGTGTAAATAGCATTAAGGAAATACAAGCCCACTGTGGACACTGTCCTCTTCTCTTTTTTACTTAAATCCAACCCCTTAAGGCTAAAATCTACAAAATGATCTGAGACTTTATCACCCCAAGTCAGCTTCAAGGGAGAAGCATACTTCACAAATTCTTTAGCAAGAGGCTCCCACTCATTGTCTCTGGCTCAGATAGGTAAGCTGCACACTTCCTTCTGGCCACCAGAACCCTCTGCAGCCTTGCTTTTCCTAAACCGCTTACGCAGCATTTTACCTAGCACAAGCTACACAACACACTACAGAAAAACAGGTCTGCTTCAGTTGAATTATAGCACAGATTGCGGCACGAGCCCCCAAATACTTTGCTTGCGTCTATCTAGCAAGGTTACTCTGTGTTATAAGCAAGGAAGCTGAGATTTCTGCAGTGTGTAAATGTGCTTTGTACTATACAAAGATGCTGTACATACAAAACTATTACAATCTTAGGAATACAATACAAGACTGACAGATATCTAAAACAAGCAAAATGCCTATCAAATGAACAGCCTATAGTCTATATCGGTACAAATACACTTAAAAGTTACTTATCTTCTGTTATTGTATGTTCGTGATCTCCATTGGCAATGGTGCTTCTTGGACACCATGCAGTGTTCTTGTATCATGAGTAGCAGCTTCTGATCTTCAAAGCATGATGGTGTGTGTGTCTGTGTGTCCCTACTCACCCCTTTTATGTGTCAGGCTGTTTACCATAATTACCAAACAACAGAAAATATACCTGTTTACTGTAGCTGTAGAAACAATGGACTGTTGCAAACTGTCAATTGAATACAAAAATGATATCTACGTACCATTGTCTAATCAAGCCAACACCTGACAGTAATCTATCAGTCATTCTTTCAGTTTGAGAGCTGAAAGAACCTCAGACAAGTGCATTTCGTACTTGTTTACTGTAGCTATAGAGACAAAAGCTTGTTAATTGAACTGTCAATTGAATACAACAATGATATTTACCCCCATTGTATAAAACAGCATTTGTTTGAGAAATCTACTCAAGCCAAAAACTGACAATATCTCTATGACCAACCACTATTGTGTAATGTTATGTCCCATGTATCGTAAGTCTGATTAATAAAAAAAAAATCATATTGTAACAAACACAACACAATAGGCTATTGTGTTTACAGCCATATTGTGCTAATTTACTGTGAATTGCAGTGTGTTAGGCTACATATTGTTGTGTACGCCTCTGTGTTCACAGTGCATAGACCCAACAGATGAATATTTTATTTTTTCTAGGGGCCTTTTTCTTAATGTTTAATTTCATGGTCAGCAACATAAACTTGCGACTGACACACTACACAAAGTAGAACCAAGCGCAGGCTTGAAACTCACCATAAGTCTCCTAACCCAACTCCGCCATCTCCAGTAGTATATTTGACTAGGCAGGTGTTTCTTCCACAGCTGCAAGAGAGGAAGAAAAACTTTTCCTCTAATCACCCCCATGCCCAGCGTCAAAATACCAGCTTGGCAGAATTGCTGGAGTTTCGTCTGCTCCCAGCTCATGGAGTTGGCCCCCTTCCGCAAGTTTATGGCCTGTGCTGCACCACAGTGGCAGATACCTGGCCGCTTGTTTTTTCACCAAGATGGTCATCCCTGCCCTCCACCAGCATATGGAAGGTAATGTGTCAGTGTTGCTGGACCATGCTGTCAGTGGCAGGGAAGGATGCAGGACAGGGCTCACTGGAGCGGGGGTGCCACTCTGTGTCTTACACATTGGTGTAGGTTACAATGCAGCAACCTCTACTCCTCCTTCCCTACCCTCCATCTCTGACTTTTTAGAATGACCAGTATTCCAAAGTGCCCCAGAGCCTAGTCAATGGCCCAGAACACTGGGCCTTCAATTCTGGCAGCTCTTCAGGGGCAGGCTGGGAGGCGGCTTACTGCTCGCCATCTTGTGCCAGACAAGATCGTGTATGACAACAGCACCACCCTGCTGTCAATCCTTTGGCAGGTTGCCCAGCCTGGCACATGTACAGAACCTGATGGTCCAGCAGTTCTTGTTTAGGTACCTTGGAATGTCCTGCAGTAGGCCAAAAGAGTGCACAGCACTTTGGGCGATTATACCCTGCGAGTGTACACCTAGCCAAAAGGTAGCGGTAACATAAGCTGCCTGCCAAACACGCGATATGTGATACACCCACACGCTGGAATGTGACACTGGCCAGGCTGCACTAGAACCAGTGAGCCATCACAAGTACCCAGGCAATAATGGGATGAGGACAGACTATGCAGGGCTTCCTTTCACCATGGCTTCTGAATCGGGGACCCATTCAGCATTTTGTCACAGTTCAAAAAGAGGCACTAGAGGCAAAGCAGCAGGAAAATGAGGGAAAACTTCCTCCTGTAGGCCAGTAGGTTCTTTGTGACGTAGAGGCAGCAGGAGACCGAGAAGAAGTAGAAAGAGTAGAAGAATAGGGGTGCTGGCAGTGAGGAGGAAATTGGGCAAGCTTCCAGGGGACTTTCCACCCCTCCCGAATGCCTAGAGTTGTATGTGGGCGCGTTGAGATTGTTGAGGTCAACAGTGTACTCTGCACACTCTCCAGGCAATTTGTAGGGAATAGGCTCATCTATGCTGAAATACGTATGCAAGGACCCCAGAATTCAGGCAAAGGAGAAGGACCATTACTGGGTAGCAAGCCTTTTGGATCCACAATACAATTGGAAAATGGCAGATCTCGTGCTACCTTCCAGGGGGAGCAAGAAATACACTGGTTAGAAAAGGTGCTGCAGAAGAACCTTTTGGTTGCCTTTCCAGATAATGGCAGGATACCTTCTCATGCCTGACATGCCTCTGATCCTAGGGTGACCTGACATGAAAGGAGGAGCAGTCATGGCTGTCTCAGAAATGCTTTTCAGTCATTTTTCCAACCACAGGTGACAGGCCTGGCTACAGGCAACAGTTACAGGCAGTGCCTCAATCAAATGATTGCAGACTACTCGGGCTCTAGGGCGCATGTGGACATTTTTTGAAGTGAGGCATAGACTATGGTTTGCCCAGAATGGTCCATACCCCATAGACTATGGGTTGCCCAGAGTGGACCATAGTAAATTTTAATAATTTAACTCAATTTTTACATTAAGTGAATAAAATAAAGTTATTAAACAATTATATATAAGTTATTAATAATACAGTTATTAAACAATTATTTAAAAGATACAGTATTTTTTACCCTTCAATGTGAAAAAAATGACCAAAAAATTCCTAGTTCCCTTTCATTTATTTGTCTTTCTTACCACCCTTTAGGTAATCTTCTATGATAGCGACTGGAACCCAACTGTAGATCAGCAGGCTATGGACCGAGCTCACCGTCTGGGTCAGACCAAGCAAGTCACTGTTTACAGGCTGATATGTAAGGGCACTATAGAGGAACGTATCCTGCAAAGAGCAAAAGAGAAGAGTGAGGTGAGAACTAGAGTTTGGCTTTAATTATGTTCATGAAATAGTTTTATTTCCTTTATCAATTGGCTTTATAGATCACATTTAATTTATAACCTTACAGAAGTATTTTTTTTTTCAGTAAAAGGAGTTAAACACAAAAGCTATGGCAATATCCCCTTCAACACAAAGTAGAAGTCGGATCCATAATCAAATTTTTTTTGCGTTATGTAGGGTTTTACATGAGGGGTCTGCTAGAGCCCCAGAGACCCTGCAGAATGATTGGTAAGCTAAGATAGGTAGATTAACCACACAAAAAAAATACAAAACAAAATAACAGATTTCTTTTAAAATGCCCATACTCATTACAATGCAATTGTATTATCTCCTTTAGATTTACCAACCACTATGTTGTATAAGGGAATATCTACTTGCATATACATTAACCAGACTCTTTAGGTAGGCCATTGCACTTATAATATGTTGTAAATGTAAAAGAGATTGTACAATTGGATTGTAATGGTTGGGGACACCTTCAAAGTTGAAACTTGCTGTACTGTGTTCATCAAGGGAAGGCTGGGGATGATAAATCACTTGGCCCATCTGGGACACATGGACCATATGGGAGAGCTTTTAAAGTGAACACAGATAGCTCTTTGCTTAAAGGGGTTGTAAAGTCAGAAGGTTTTTATATTAATGCAACGTATAGATTAAGATAAAAATCCTTCTGTGTGCAGCAGCCCCCCTAATACTTACCTGAGCCCCATCTCTGCATCTCTGTCCAGCGATGTCCACGAGTGTCTCGGCCAATCCGAGACTCTCCCTCCTGATTGGCTGAGACACAGCAGCGGCGTTATTGGCTCCTGCTGCTGTCCATCAAAGTCAGTAAGCCAATCAGGAGAGAGAGGGGGGCTGAACCACAGGTTTGTGTCAGAATGGACACAGGGAGCTGTGACTCGGCTCAGGTCCCCTCACAGCAAGCAAGCACTCCACAGGAGGGAGGGACCAGGAGCACTGATGAGGGACCCGAGAAGAGGAGGATCTTGGCTGCTCTGTGTAAATCCACTGCAACAGGGCGGCAGGTAAGTATAACCTGTTTGTTATTTTTATAGAAAAAAAGACAAGACTTTACAATCGCTTTAAGGAACACTCATTTTAAACCAGCACTGGTGAGCCATTGTCACACTTCAGGAACACATGGTAAATGCTTTATTTAAAAGCCTATGTGGACTTAGGATGGAATATTCTAGGGCTGAAACGATTAATCGATATTATAGATAATAATTGATAATGAAAATCGTTGTCAACGATTTTCATTATCGATTAGTTGGTCCGCACCTTCCTTCTGTCCGTCCGTTTAAATAAATCCTCCCTCCTGTGTCCTCGGCGCCGCCGTTTGTGACCAGTCATGTCTGCGCCGCCGCACGTACGTGGCGCGCCTCTCCTCCTCACTGACGTCACCCCCCGATCTTCTCAGCCCTGCCCGCTGCCTCGAGCGAACAGAGAATAAATCCTCCCTCCTGTGTCCTCGGCGCCTCCGTTTGTGACCAGGCACGTCTGCGCCACCGCACGTCCGCGGCGCGCCTCTCCTCCTCGCTGACGTCAACCCCACTGATCTCAGCCCCGCCCACTGCCTCAAGGGAACAGAGAGGCGAGGGCGAGAAGCCGCGAGGAGAGCCGAGCTGCACATTCATTGTGAAAGGTAGCGGCTAATAATAACACAGTAAAAACAGTACATTTTTATGACCAGTGCCCCATCCTAACAGTATTCATGGGTAGGGGGGGGGAGTGCCCCATCATTGATGTTCCGGGGGGTGGCTGCCTGGAATAGTAGTGCCCCATCATTGGTTTTCGAGGGAGGGAGGGAGGGGAATAGACATAGTGCCCCATTGGTGTTCCTAGGAGGGGGGGGAATAGGAATAGTGCCCCATTGGTGTTCCTGGGAGGGGGGAGGAATAGTGCCCCATTGGTGTTCCTGGGAGGGGCGGGGGATAGTGCCCCATCATTGGTGTTCCCGGGAGGAATAGCGCCCCGTCATTGGTGTTCCCGGGAGGAATAGCGCCCCGTCATTGGTGTTCCCGGGAGGAATAGCGCCCCGTCATTGGTGTTCCCGGGAGGAATAGCGCCCCGTCATTGGTGTCCCCAGGAGGAATAGCGGCCCGTTAATGATGTCCCCGGGAGGAATAGAGAAAATGGCACATTACGATTTTTTTTATGATTTTATCCGATTAATCGAAAAAATAATCGGCCGATTAATTGATTACGAAAATAATCGTTAGTTACAGCCCTAGAATATTCTGTGTTAGCATGTGACCAACCACAATTTGGTGAGTATTTTTTGGTTATGTAGTCAATTCCAATGTGCATCTTAGCAGCATTGTTTAACATTAATTTTGTTTTTATATGGGAAAACATCTTTCTTTTATTTCCTGAAAATGCATACCTAATTCTCAAAGCTGCAACATATTTTTTTGCTTCACAATTATTGAAAGCCTTTTTTTTTTATACAGATTCAACGAGTGGTCATTTCTGGAGGAAACTTTAAACCAGACACTCTTAAACCAAAAGAGGTCGTTAGCCTCCTTCTGGACGATGAAGTGTTAGAGAAGAAGTGTATGTAAATTAAGGGTTTCTGCTTGAGCCTCACAGCCTTTCTCCTTCTTTCAAACTTAAAGTGATACTAAATACACACTGTTTCATTTACAGTAACCCTTCTCTTTCTGTATGTGGTTGATGGCACTGTAATTATTTTATTTAAAAAATGTAAGTACCCTCTTTCCTAAGAGATTATACAGCTGTCACATAACCCAGCTCTTTCCCAGCCTGCCTGTCTGGCAAGAGGAGCTTCTAGTCCTCTGATGCTGGTCACATGTTCAAAAAAAAAAAAAAAACAGCTTTTGGACTAAAGAGTAAAAATAAATCATTCATATCAATACACGGTTTTAAATTGTCATACAAATATATGTTTGTAATGAAATCTTTATTATTTTTTGCCATTAACATGGTGTGTGTGAATTTCTACGAGTCACCTATTGTGTTTAGCTGGTTAGTGGATATGGAGGAGGAGGGAGGGAGTGGGCTGTCATTTACCACTGTGTATATGCCCACATGTGTGACTCTATGGTACATGGACTGCTCAGTTGTGATATGGTGGAAATGAACAGGGTAGAAAATACACTAAAAACTGAGTATGTGCACTAGCTGCCAAAACTGTTCTGCTAAATCCCCAGCTGCAGTGGGGACATGGACAGGAGGGGGAGACAG
Source organism: Lithobates septentrionalis (assembly GCA_037952835.1). Taxonomy (NCBI): domain Eukaryota; kingdom Metazoa; phylum Chordata; class Amphibia; order Anura; family Ranidae; genus Lithobates; species Lithobates septentrionalis. The sequence continues at coordinate 973,516 of JBBDGP010000965.1, forward strand.
ATAAGAGCAGGATCAATCAGTATTTTATACAGAAAACAAATCTTATAGTGAGTATGAAGAGCTGGTAAAACAGCATGTGTTGATATTTTTTAATGATCTGAGTTCATTGACGCTTTTCCTAAGTATTTTTTTGTTTTTTTTATTTTGGACAAATGTTTGATTTTTTTTCAGGACAGATGCATTATTTTGGCAGCGGATTTGGATACACATTTTTATCTCCAAGATTTAATTATGTAAATATAAGGAAAATTTAAAAAAAAATGAATTTTTGTATAATTTTTCTCACCCCAGCATTAATGCTTTTTGCATAGCTTTAGATACTGTAAAACAATACAACCAGCGAAGCCTTCTGACTAAGTGGATGTCACTCAGTGTTATATTTAACCTTTGCATTTTTGGAGTTTTTTCCCCCTTTCAACATTATGTTGCAATGTGCACAGGAAAAAAAATCTGTTTGCATAATCTGTTAATATAGTGTAGTATAAAATTAAGATAACATTAAGCCAGGTTTGGCAGACAAATTGGCACGATTGGGACATTATCACAGTTTTGCAACTATTAAAATTCTGAATGAGGTTACGCTTGCTTTAGTATTTAACTCTAAGAAAGTAATTGGAGATGTCATTCAGAGCATCTAAAATTTTTGGTCACTGAGGATTATTCAGAGTAGGGGACCTTTTTAATTGATTTATTTATCATTTTTTAAATCAATTTATTTTCCAAAACCTGGACCAGCCACATGCACCTCAGCAGCAACAGAGCACTTATAATATTATCATTTGTTTTTAACAAACATGCAATAGATGACTATTGTAATGATCTGCAGCTACAGAGGGAAGCAGGGCAGACACAGACCAGGATGCACATTAATTGTCAGTAACTTTACTAATGATGTCACCACACTTTTCATTCAAACACATTGCAGAAGTATTTCTTGCGCTGTGCTGCATTGGAGCGCTATTTAAATAAAAACATGAGTCTATCCAGTTCAACCTGTGTGGGTATGTCACTACCATTTCTTTATCGTACATCATGGGACAAAGAGCCTTGAGTAATTACTTAATGGGTTTTAGGCCACCTTCAGGTGTTGACACTGGTAAACCCAATCAAAGGAAGTTTACTCCCTATAGAAACCCTCCTCCTTCCAGATCCATCCAGAGGCCTAAGATGGATGGTAACTGGGACCTCGTATCCGAAGCACGAGGTTTTGCCTATAATGCCCCCTTGTAGGGCTGGACCCCAGGAACCCAGGGCTTAGGTCTTGTTACATTACCTCAAGCTACCTGATGGGGTGCTTGTACATGACCCAAGGCAGTTGGACCCCTGTTTTTACGGACCCAGTCCTTGAAGGTTTGCTAAATGTTGCCCGCCGTGATGGGTGAAAGTTGGATTTTCTGTTAATTCAGCAAAATCCTGCGGTGAGGACAAGGTAAGGGAAGAAAACTTAGATATTAAAAACATCTATGCATTTTCTTTCATTTAAGGAAAAATGTTGTCATGCCTTAAAATCTCCACTAGATGGAGTCTATGCACATACCTTATACCAAACAAATCTGCAAAAATGTCTTTTTACTTCCCCTGATGGGACCAGAGGGTTAGGGGGACAGCAGCGCTGCACCCACTTACATTAACCCCCCCGCCATGGCGGATGCGGAGGGTCCCGCTATTTTACCGCTATAGTTTGTTACTGTAGGCTGTATTTTTACACAGGTCTGTGCCTCACTGCAGGAGGCTGCGCCGCCCCCCCCCCCCCCCCCTTCTCGTGTTGGGTCTGGGACCCGAAAAACGCCCTCAGGCACGGGAAACATTTTAAATAAAAAAGGGGACGGGATTTTTTAGGAGGTGCCGTGAAACAGGGACACACGAGCTGTGGAACACGTATGGGTTGCAAAACTGGCATTCCTGATACAGGAAGGACACTATTTTCAGCGATTTAGTGCAATGTGTATAGCGCCTATGTTTTTTGTACTTAGGACTATGCCTGCCAAAAGAGTAAAGGTTTCACCTCCAGGCATTGGGATTTCCAGCTGTATTTTCATGCTGTCATCCTCGCCTGAATTACCAATTATGGCAACTCAGGGTGAGCCATTGGAGCAAATTGATGGTGCAGCTGCCTCTCACATCTCAGCACCTGTATACGTGACTAAATATACCCTTTCCTCCTCCCTTCAGGGTCTGGAAAAAAGATTAGCTGCTTTAATCGCATCCTCGATTCAAATGGATAGGAAGCATACTGGGCCCCCCTCCCCTGCTTCAGCTTTGCAAGGGAAACAGTGGGCACACGGTGAGGTTTTACCCTCAATCGATCAGGAAGAGAAACAAACCGATGATTCTTCTGCAGAGGAAACAACGGTAGATGAAGCTTTTTCAGCTTCTCAATCTGAAAAATTGCTGATACAATCTCTTACAGAAATGGTTCATTCCACGTTCATGCTGCCTCTAACAGAGTCTCATGAAAACTTGGCTTCTTCCTTAGGTTCTTTAAAACCTACCCATCCTTTGCATGCGTTTCCTGCACATGCATTACTTGAACAACTTATTTTTGCGGAATGGGATAAACCGGATAAACATTTTCTTCCTCCTAAGAGGTTTTCAATTCTTCATCCTCTGGAGGAGAAATTCTCCAAAAGATGGAAAGTACCAGCAACTGATGCTGTGATTTTCAAAGTGAATTATAACTTAACTTGTCCTGCAGACAATGCACAGATGCTTAAAGATCCAACAGATAAGAAGTTGGAATCCCTGCTAAAATCTGCTTTTTCCATAGCAGGTGCCGTCACTCAGCCCGCAGTCGCCGTGATAGGTATCTGCTAATCCCTAAAGGACCAATTTAAACAGGCCCTTAGAGAGCTTCCTACACAACAAGCTCGGGATTTGGCTGAACTACCTAAGGCATTATGTTTTGCCATAGATGCCATTAAAGACTCTATTCACCAGGCATCCCGCCTTACGTTTATGCTTGTACATATGCGCAGAATCCTGTGGTTGAAAAATTGGTCAGCTGAAACACCATGTAAAAACCTCCTAGCTGGGTTCCCCTTTCATGGGGAGCGACTGTTTGGAGAAGACTTGGATAAATATATCAAGACAATTTGTGCTGGGAAAAGTACTTTTTTACCAGTCAAAAGAAAATATAAACGCCCTTCATTTAAACAGGCTCTTTCCCCTGCGCCAGGGGCTTCCGCCTCTAGGCAGTAGTGACTGCCTCCGCCGTCAGACTCTAGAGGAAAACCTCAGGGTCAGACCCAGGCTCAAAAGAAGCCCTGGGGTAGTAAATCTGCAAAACAGAATCCTAAAGCCTCATCGTGAAGAGGCAACCCCCTCCTCTCACCAAGGTGGGGGGAAGACTTCTGCAATTTTCAGAAGTCTGGAAAAAGGAAATTCAGGACAGATGGGTCATCTCCATGGTAACGCTGGGGTACAAGCTGGAATTTCGGGACCTTCCACCGTCTCGTTTCCTGAGAACAAGCGTTCCCAAACATCCAGAGAATAAACAATCTCTGTTTCAGGCACTAGACCGATTAAGATCTCAAGGGATGATCATACAGATACCCACAAAAGAGCAAGGTCTGGGGTTTTATTCAAAACTCTTCGTGGTACCAAAACCAAATCAATTCCTGAAGATCCGCTCCTTTCACATGAAGACAATCAGGTCAGTAGTTTCTATCCTCCTTGGAAGAGAACTTCTGGCGTCAATCGACATCAGGGATGCATAACTTCATGTCCCTATATTTCCTGCTCATCAAAAGTTTTTGCAGTTCGAGTTAGAACAGCAGCATTTCCAGTTTGTAGCCCTGCCCTTCAGGCTAGCCAAAGCACCTTGGGTGTTCACCAAAGTGCTGGCCCCACCTCTAGCCAGGTTAAGGGCACAGGGCATAACAATCATAGTGTACCTATACGATCTATTACTTATAGATCAATCAATGACTCGTTTGGAGAAAAGCATACGCACTACAACCAACTATCTGAAAAGTTTTGGTTGGATTCTCAACCTAGAGAAATCTTCCTTAATACCGCTAAAAAGGCTGGAGTACTTGGGTCTGATCATAAACACAGCCCAGGAAAGGGTGTTCTTGCCTCAAGCAAAAATCAATTGCATAAGAGAGCTGGTGCGGAGGGTCAGGTCAAATGGCAATCCCTCCATTCGCCTCTGCATGAGGTTGCTAGGAACCATGGTAGCTTCATTCGAAGCAGTTCCCTATGGACCAGTTCCATTCAAGACTGTTGCAAAACAGTATCCTGTCTGCTTGGAACAAAACAATTCAAGCTTTAGACTTACCAATGCGGCTGTCCCCAAGAGTGGCCCAAAGCCTCACTTGGTGGTCATTAACCCAGAATCTGCTGAAAGGAAAATCCTTCAGACCAGTCATCTGGAAAGTGGTAACAACAGATGCCAGCCTTTAAGGCTGGGGAGCAGTACTCGAAAAGACAATTGTCCAAGGACAGTGGTCAAGAACCGAGGACTTTCAGGTTACGGAATTGTCCTCTCAGGATTCAATCCGACAATGCCACAGCTGTGGCCTATATCAATCACCAAGGGGGCACCAAAAGACTCTCAGCACAGAGAGAGGTGAACCATATTCTAACTTGGGCAGAAAGGAATGTTCCATGCCTTTCTGCAATTTTCATTTCGGGAGTTGGCAGGCGGACAACTTAAGTCGCCAGCAGTTATTCCCAGGGGAATGGTCTCTTCACCCCAACATATTTCAGGCTGTTTGTCAAAGATGGGGGACTCCGGACGTGGATCTTCTAGCATCCAGGTTCAACACGAAGATGGTCAACTTTGTGGCCAGAACAAGGGATCCATTCGCATGCGGAACGGATGCGTTAGTGACCCTATGGGATCAGTTCTCACTGATCTATACATTCCCCACTATTCAGTTGCTGCCTCAACTTCTTTGCAGAATCAAGCTGGAAAGAAAGCCAAAAATTCTGGTGGCACCAGCATGGCCCAGAAGGTCATGGCACACAGAAATCATAAAGATGGCAGTTGAGGGCCCATTTCCTGGTGTGAATCCAAGGGTTGGCACCCTCTGAGATATATCTTAGGCAGAATTCTTGCATTTCTACAATTAGGGGTAGAAAAGAAATTGGCCTTAAAGTGGGGTTCCACCCAAAAAAACAAAAATACATGAAAAATCCTAAAAAAAACAAAACAAAAAAACATTTGGATATTTTTTTTTAACTTACCTCTAAATGCCTGTTGCCACAGCACGGTGCCCACATTTGCATTGCCGGCGCCACTGAACGGAGGGGGAGACGAGCGGGGCTTCGATCCCCCGCATCGCTGGACCCAGGGACAGGTAAGTGTCCAATTAAAAGTCAGCAGCTGCAGTATTTGTAGCTGCTGACTTTTAATTTTTTTTTTTTTTACTGGACCCCCTGGGTGGAACTCCTCTTTAAGTACTATTAAAGACAAAGTCTCAGCTTTATCGGTCTTATTTCAAAGACCGCTTGCTACTCATTCTTTGGTCCGGGGCTTTATACAAGGTGTGACGCGGCTTAATCCGCCCGCCAAACCTCCCTTGAACCCTTGGGACTTAAACTTAGTTTTGTCTGTGTTACAAAAACAACCATTTGAACCAATACAACAGATTCCCCTAGTCCTTCTGACAAGGAAGTTTGTATTTTTGTTGCTATATCCTCAGCAAGGAGGGTTTCAGAATTGGCTGCTCTTTCTTGTAAAGAGCCATGTTTGATTTTTCATGAGGACAGAGTGGTGTTACGCCCTCGTCCAGGTTTTTTGCCAAAAAAACAAGATATTGTCCTGCCATTGTTTTTTCCAAAACCATGTTCCAGGGAAGAAAGATCACTAAATTTTCTTGATGTGGTGAGAGCAGTGAAAATCTATTTAAAGAAAACTGCTCAGATTCGTAAGACTGACGTCTTATTTATTCTGCCGGAGGGTCCTAAGAAAGGACAGGCAGCGTTGAAATCCACTGTCGCTAAGTGGATTCGGCAAGTGATAATTTAAACTTATGATTTAAGGGGTAAGATTCCCCCGTTTCAAGGCGCATTGTACCCGGTTGGTTAGTGCTTCTTGGGCAGGGTGTCATCAGGCCTCCATGGCTCTGATCTGTAAGGCCGCATCTTGGTCTTCAGTGCATACATTCACAAAATTTTATCAGGTGGATGTAAGGAGGTATGAGGATATCGCATTCGGGCGCAGTGTGCTGCAAGCAGCAGTATAGATCCTCAAGTCTGGGTGTACTCTGCGGGTTGTTTTCTCCCACCCTTCATGTGGCATTGCTATGGGACATCCCATTAAGTAATTACTTAAGGCTCTGTGTCCCATGATGTACGATAAAGAAAATAGGATTTTTATTACAGCTTACCTGTAAAATCCTTTTCTTCGAGTACATCATGGGACGCAGAGGTCCCTCCCTTCTTTTTTGGGATACAAGTATATTGCTTTGCTACAAAAACTGATGTGCTCCTGGAAGGAGGAGGGGTTATATAGGGAGTAAACTTCCTTTGATTGGGTTTATCAGTGTCCACACCTGAAAGTGGCCTATAACCCCATTAACCACTTGCTTACTGGGCACTTAAACCCCCCTCCTACCCAGACCAATTTTCAGCTTTCAGCGCTGACGCACTTTGAATGACAATTGCGCGACATCATACAACACTGTACCCAAATGAAATTTTTATCATATTTTTTCCCCACAAATAGAGCTTTCTTTTGGTGGTATTTAATCACACCTGGGGTTTTTATTTTTTGCTAAACAAACAAAAAAAGATGGAAATTTTTGAAAAAAAAAAAATCATGTTTAATAGTTTGTTATAAAATTTTGCAAACAGGTAATTTTTCTCCTTCATTGATATGCGCTGATGAGGCGGCACTGGTGGGCACTGATAGGCTGCACTGGTGGGCACTGATAGGCTTCACTGATGGGCACAGATAGGCACAGTTAAGGCGGCACTGATAGGCACAGTTAAGGCGGCACTGATAGGCAAAGTTAAGGCGGCACTGATAGGCACAGTTAAGGCGGCACTGATAGGCACAGTTAAGGCGGCACTGATAGGCACAGTTAAGGCGGCACTGATAGGCACAGTTAAGGCGGCACTGATAGGCACAGTTAAGGCGGCACTGATAGGCACAGTTAAGGCGGCACTGATAGGCACAGTTAAGGCGGCACTGATAGGCACAGTTAAGGCGGCACTGATGGGGACAGATAAGGCGGCACTGATGGGCACAGTTAAGGCGGCACTGATAGGCACAGTTAAGAAAGCACTGATGGGGACAGATGGGCGCTGATGGGTGGCACGGATGGGTGGCACGGATGGGTGGCACGGATGGGTGGCACGGACAGGTGGCACTGATGGGCACTGATAGGTACCACTGATGGGGGGCACTGATGGGCGGCACTGATGGGGGGCACTGATGGGTGGCACTGATGGGCAGTACTGATGGGAACTTATAGGCACTGGTAGGTGACACTGATGGGCACTGATAGGTGGCACTGATGTGCAGCACTGTTGCACTGATGTGGGTGCTGATGGGTGGCACTGATGGGTGGCACTGTGGGCACTGATGGGTGGCACTGTGGGCACTGATGGGTGGCACTGATTGATGGCACTGTGGGCACTGATGGGTGACGCTGGTGGGCACTGGTAGGCGGCACTGCTGCCTATTGCTGTGTCACAGAAGATCGCCGTGATCGGGACTGATGTCCTGATCACAGCCGCCGGTGATCGGGTTTTTTTTCCTCCTCACGCTGTCAGCGTGAGCAGGAAAAATAGCCGATTACCGGCTCTGTTTACATCACATGATCAGCTGTCATTGGCTGACAGCTGATCATGTGGTAAGGGGTCGGGACCGACCCCTTACTCTGATCTGTGATCAGGCGAGTCTCATAGACTCGCTGATCACCGAGCGCGCCGCGAGCGCCCCGCAGGGGGCGCGCAGGCCGCTCGTGCACGGAACGACGTCAATAGACGTAGTCCCGGCAATGTAGATCCATGCTGTTGCCGTCATTTGGCAATGGCCCGGATCTGAAGTGGTTAAGTAATTACTTAAGGCTCTGTGTCCTATGATGTACTCCAAGAAAAGGATTTTACAGGTAAGCTGTAATAAAAATCCTATTTTTCCCTGTGTATTGCGTCTGCTAAGATTCCCATCTAAAAGTTTTTTGAAACTATCAACACTCTCCACCAGCAGAATCACAGGATCAGAACTTTAGCAATTCGGCGCCTTGCCTTAGTGCTGAACCATGGCAATCACTAACTGGCTGTGGTTAGCAAGAACACACTTTCCCTCTAGACTCACCACTGTCACTGAAACCAGGTGCCATTTGAAAACAGTGCTGGGTGGAACGAATAACTGTTAAACCAGTGCTTTGGTTGGCACCCATTATTTAAGTGGTTAAAATGTTAAAAGGTCTTTGTTATTGTTGAAAATAAGAGCTGTATGAGAGTTCTAAATTATTAGTTGCGATTTTGATTGATATGTAAGCAGTTACCTATATAGTATGTTCTGTTTTTAGTGCGCCAGAGGCAAGAGGAGAAGAGGCAGCAAGAAGAGACCAACAAAGTGAAAGAGCGCAAACGAAAAAGAGAAAAGTATGCAGAAAAGGTACCGTAATTTTATTTTTCTCTTCACCTACTGCTATGAGTTCACGTTTTTTGTTTTGAACCATTCCAATATTTATGTTTGTATGATTACTATAGCAGATATATACCATGTTACATTTTTAATATATTGCATTTAAGCTTTCTTATTTATGTGTTTACAGAAGAAGAAAGAAGATGAGATTGATGGAAGAAAAAAGAAAGATGGAGTTAATCTGGTTATTCCTTTCGTTCCCTCAGCTGATAACTCAAACCTATCTGCTGATGGAGAAGATTCCTTCATCAGTGTGGATTCCGCAATGCCAAGTCCCTTCAGTGAGGTCAGTGTAGTTTGGAAAATAGACCCAAGTTGTACGTGTTGACAATCAAAACACAGTTGGATTAATAGCAAAATTTAGGGCTAGAAAATACAGTTATCACCCTAGAGTTCTCATTTGATTGCTATATTAATTAAAAAATGGATCTGAAACTTGATCTATCAGGAAAATCTTCTAATTATAGTAGTGCAGATTGATTAGTATTATAATTGTGCATCAGAATATTAATGCTAGTTAATACAATTGATACTAGTTCACACATGAATTTTGCCACAGTGCAAATCCCAGATTCCTGCTGCTGGGTTTGACAGCTGCAAGCGGTTCACAGTCTATCTGTTGAGGCTCGGGGATCTCAACTAGCTGCTTGCAGCTGTCAAATCCAGCAGCAGAAAGCAAAGCACATGTGCGAACATATCCTTACTAGTTCTGTTCTTTTTGATGACTAGATATCCATCAGCAGTGAACTTCACACAGGATCGATTGCAATGGATGAGAGCAGTAATGACATGCTGGTGATAGTGGATGACCCTTCTTCTTCGGCTCAGCAATCTAGAGGGACAAACTCCCCAGCATCTGTTACTGGTTCAGTCTCAGACACACTTAATGGTGAGTGGTTATTTAGGTAAATCCTTCGACCGAGATTGTGTGCTTTGTCTGTTTTAGCCCCCCCCCCCCCCCCCCACCCTATTTTATTAAACAATCTTTTTATAGTCTGTTGTCATTTCCAGTTTTTCAGTTTACTAGGGTTTTAACTTTACACCTTGTAGGCAATTTATTTTATAACTGAAAACAAGGTATAGCATTTAATTAGTAATAGAGTTGCCAATTTTAACTTAACAAAAAAAAGGAAATTCGTAGAAACTAAAGGGAGATGCTTTCTACTAAAGATTTTCTTTTCTTTCTCGAACATCACGGGACACAGAGCCACAGTAATTACTGATGGGTTATATAGGTATCACTGGTGATTGGACACTGGCTTCTCTTTTTAGAGAGCTGGACCCCGCATATTAGAAAATGTTTTTTTTTAGCCTAATTTCTAGCCGGGTGCTTTACAGGGCCAGAACTGTGGATCCCCCTATTCGTAGGGGGCCCCAGTCTCTGACGGTTTTTTCAAACGGAGCCCACCGTGAGAGGTGAAGATTGGGTCTGTACAACAGAACCCTGCGGCTGGATAAAGTAAGGGAGATTCCACAGAATTTTTTAATTCTAGTAGGTTTCTCCTTTAAGGTAAATGCATGCTATGCCTATTGTGACCACCGGGGGCTGCCAAGAGCACATACCTTTTCATGCTGATATCTGTCTCAAGAGTTCAACGCTGTACAAGCTCCTCTGGTCGGCTCCAGGTAAGATGGGATGGGGGGCTCTCCTCAGGGATATCTCCCCCCAGACTAGGGGGAGGCCGCAGGTGATCTGTAAGGCGGTTAGACACCGCATTTTCTACGCCGTCGCGGCTGCCGCCATTACACAGGCAGGCCCATCATTACCAGCCTCTATCCCTCCTCCCCCTCCCCCAGCCTCCTCCAGGTGTGATTTAGAAGGGTCGGCTAGCGCGGGAAGCGCTCGTTTTTTCAAAAAACGAAGGGGGGGGGGCGCGGTTGAAGGGGGGGCGGGGCTGCAGGCTATTAAAGGCACTATTTACAGGTGCACTAAGCCTTCTGGAGGGACACAGAGCTGACGGTCGCATGTAAGGTGGGACATAGGCATTCTCCTAGGCAGCATTTACTAAAGTAACACCAGACTGAGCATTGGGCAGCAAGGCTTTTAGCCAGACTACATCGCTCAGCAGTCAGTGTTCATTTTTTTGATACCTCCACCTTGTTGCTTTGCATTATGGGTAGAAGAGGTTCAAACACCCCAAGAACCAGAGACACTAGGGGATCTCGTTCAGGTTCTGAGGGCCCCCTTTCTGCAGCATCCCCCCCCCCCCTGAGGGGCCAGGGACGGCTAGCCAGGGAGAGCCGTCGGGGTCAGGGGCTATACCTGCTTCTGGCACTTCAGCCCCTGTATATATTACACAGGAGGTATTTTCCTCAACCATTAATGGTTTAGAGGAAAGATTAATGGCCGTGGTTACGTCTTCACTCGGTGGAAGAAAACGCATTAGGCCTTCCTCTGTTCCCCAAGACCCTCAGGAAGAGGAGCTCTGGGATAAAGTAGAGGAATCCCTTTCAGAGGATCGGGATGGGAGGGATGATTCCTCTTCGGAGGAATCAGGTGGAGAGCGACCCTCTGCGACTTCCCAAGAGGAGAAAGTCTTAGTGCAGATCCTTACTGGATTGGTCCGCTCCACATTTAAGTTGCCCATATCTGAATCAGTTAAAGAACCCTCTTCTTCTTTAGGGTCACTGAAACCTCCTCAAACAGCACATGGTTTTCCTGTTCATAATTTACTTGAAAAGCTCCTTTATGCTGAGTGGGATCACCCAGATAAACTTTTTTTTCCGCCGAAAAAGTTTTCTACACTTTATCCTATGGAAGAAAAGTTTATTAAAATGTGGGGAATACCGGCCATTGATGCCGCCATTTCCTCTGTAAATAATAGTCTGACTTGTCCTGTAGACAATGCTCAGATGCTCAGGGATCCTGTAGCTAAAAAGATGGAATCCCTATTTAAGGATGTTTTCTCCTTAGCAGGTTCAGTGGCTCAACCTGTAGTAGCAGCGATTGGGGTCTGTCAATACCTAAGAGACCATGTTAAACAGGTCATCAAGGTTTTACCTGAACAGCAGGCCCAGGGGTTGGCTAACCTTCCAGCGGCCTTATGCTTTGTTGTTTTATTATTATTATTATACAGGATTTATATAGCGCCAACCGTTTTTACGCAGCGCTTTACAACATTAGGGCAGACAGTACAAGTACAATACAATTTAATACTGGAGGAATCAGAGGGCCCTGCTCGTTAGAGCTTACAATCTAGGAGACACCAGTTGTTGACGCCATTAGAGATTCTATCGTGCAAACCTCCCGTCTTTCACTGGGGTTGGTGCATATATACGTAGAATCCTATGGTTGAAGAATTGGTCAGCCGAAGCACCATGTGTAAGAAGGTCCCGGCTGGGTTTCCATTTCGTGGTGAAAGGTTGTTTGGAGAAGACTTGGATAACTATATCAAGAGAATCTCTTGTGGGAAAAGCACTCTCTTACCCGTTAAGAAGAAGAGTAAGTGTCTTTCAAACTGACTCTTTCCCCAGCGCCGGGGGCTTCAGCCTCCAGGCAGTCTCGACGGCCTCCTGCATCTGGGTCCAGAGACAAGAGTCAACCCCAGGGACAAAAGAAGTCCTGGGGGAAGAAGCCTACTAGGCAAAACACTAAGACCTCTGCATGAGGGGGCGCCCCCGCTCACTCGAGTGGGGGGGAGACTGCGACAGTTCTCAGGGCTCTGGCAGGAGGATTTCCAGGACAGATGCATAATCTCCACGGTAACCTTAGGGTACAAGCTGGAGTTTCAGGAGTTCTCTTCTCCCCGTTTCCTCAGGTCAAGTGTCCCCAGAGATCCAGAGAAGAAGCAGTCGCTTCTTCTAGCGTTAGAGCGACTTTTGTCGCAGGAGGTCATTGTGGTAGTTTCCGCAAAGGATCAAGGATTGGGCTTCTATTCCAACCTTTTTACGGTCCAAAAACCAAATGGGGTTGTCAGGCCCATTCTGGATTTAAGGGATCTGAACTGATTCCGAAGGATTCAATCCTTCCGCATGGAATCAATTCGGACAGTAGTCTCCACCCTGCAAGGAGGAGAATTTCTGGCATCAATAGACATCAGAGATGCATATCTGCATGTGCCCATTTTTCCTGCTCATCAGAAGTTTCTGCGCTTCGAGATAGGAGGGCGCCATTTCCAGTTAGTGGCTCTGCCTTTTGGGATAGCCACTGCACCTCGAGTGTTCACAAAGGTCTTGGCTCCTCCTCTGGCCAGATTAAGGGCTCAGGGTATAGCTGTCATAGCATACCTAGACGACCTGCTCCTGATAGACCGGTCGGTAGCCTCCTTGAACGGAAATTTGAGGACCACAGTCAGGTATCTGGAACACCTGGGTTGGATCCTCAACCTAGAAAAATCTTTCCTAAAACCAGTAAGAAGACTGGAGTATTTAGGTCTGATCATAGATACAAGCCAGGAGAAAATATTTCTACCTCAGGCAAAGATCACTGCTTTAAGAGAGCTGATTCTGGCAGTCAGGACCAAGAAGGGTCCTTCTGTCTGTCTTTGTATGAGACTATTAGGGAAGGTGGTGTCTTCATTCGAAGCAGTTCCCTATGCTCAGTTTCATTCAAGAATGCTGCAACACAGTATTCTGTCGGCCTGGAACAAGAAGGTTTAGGCATTAGACTTTCCGATGCACCTGTCGCATGCGGTGCGTCAGAGCCTCAATTGGTGGCTCATACCCGAAAACCTGCAGAAGGGGAAATCCTTTCTACCGGTCACCTGGACGGTGGTAACAACAGATGCCAGTCTGTCAGGTTGGGGAGCAGTTCTGGAACAGTCTGCGATCCAGGGGCTATGGTCCAAGACCGAGAGGACCTTACCCATCAACGTTCTGGAGATCCGGGCGGTATACCTAGCCCTAAAAGCCTGGACTATCAGGCTACAGGGTTGCCCGGTCAGGATCCAGTCCAACAATGCCACAGCAGTGGCTTATGTCAATCATCAGGGAGGCACCCGTAGCTGAGCTGCTCAAAAGGAGGTGAACCAGATCTTAGTCTGGGCAGAGATGCATGTGCCATGCATATCGGTAGTTTTCATTCCAGGGATAGAGAACTGGCAGGCGGACTATCTAAGTCGCCAGCAGTTACTTCCAGGGGAATGGTCTCTGCATCCCGACGTCTTTTGGGCCATATGCCAAAGATGGGGGGTTCCAGATGTAGATCTCTTTGCATCCCGATTCAACAAAAAGATAGACAGATTTGTGGCAAGGACAAAAGATCCTCTTGCATGCGGGACGGATGCGTTGGTGATTCTGTGGCATCGGTTCTCACTGATTTATGCATTCCCACCTATTCTGCTACTGCCACGACTCCTTTGCAGGATCTGGCTGGAAAGGAAGTCAGTACTTCTGGTGGCCCCCGCTTGGCCCAGAAGGACATGGTATGCGGAAATAGTAAGGATGATGGTGGGTTCCCCGTGGACGCTACCAGTACGACCAGACCTGTTATCTCAGGGTCCAGTGGTCCATCCTGCTTTACAGGAAACCCACGTTCTGAAGAGTCGTGGGCTTTCAGGTCCTGTGATATCTACCTTGATCAATGCAAGGAAGCCAGCTTCCAGAATGATTTATCATAAAGTCTGGAAAGCTTATATATCCTGGTGTGAATCCAGGGGTTGGCATCCCAGAAAATATGTGATCGGTAGAATTCTTGATTTTCTACAATTGGGGTTAGAGATGAAGCTGGCCTTGAGTACTATCAAGGGCCAGGTCTCGGCCTTATCAGTATTTTTTCAACGGCCACTTGCATCGCATTCTTTGGTCCGAAACTTTATGCAGGGGGTGACGCGCCTTAATCCTCCGGTTAAAGCGCCCCTAAACCCCTGGGACTTGAACTTGGTTCTGTCTGTGTTACAGAAACAGCCTTTTGAACCAATATGTCAGATTCCTTTGGTCTTGTTGACAAGGAAGTTCATTTTTCTGGTAGCTAATTCTGATACTCTTCTGCTAGAAGAGTATCGGAATTAGCAGCTCTTTCCTGTAAAGAGCCATTATTTGATTGTACACAAGGATAGAGTGGTACTGCGCCCTCATGCTAGTTTTTTACCGAAGGTGGTTTCAGATTTTCATCTAAACCAAGACATTGTTCTACCTTCCTTTTTTCCAGACCCCTGTTCTCCGGAAGAAAGATCACTACATTCTTTGGATGTAGTAAGAGCAGTTAAGGCCTATCTGGAAGCGACTGCTCAGATTCGCAAAACGGATGTTTTGTTTGTGCTGCCAGAGGGTCCCAGTAGAGGACAGGCAGCATCAAAAGCTACCATTTCTAAATGGATTTGACAATTGATCATTCAAGCTTACGGTTTAAAACAGAAGATTCCCCAGTTTCAGATCAGGGCACATTCCACAAGGGCTATTGGTGCTTCTTGGGCAGTGCATCACCGGGCCTCGATGGCTCAGATCTGCAAGGCCGCAACCTGGTCTTCAGTTCATACATTCACTAGATTCTATCAGGTGGATGTGAGAAGGCATGAGAATATCGCCTTTGGGCGTAGTGTGCTGCAGGCAGCGGTACAGAGTCCTCAGGTCTAATTGCACCCTACTTGGTTGTGGTTCCCCCCCTCAGCATTGCTCTGGGACATCCGATCAGTAATTACTGAGGCTCTGTGTCCCGTGATGTCCGAGAAAGAAAATAGGATTTTTTATAACAGCTTACCTGTAAAATCCTTTTCTTTCGATGTACATCACGGGACACAGAGGTCCCGCCCCTCTTCTAATACACTATATTGCTTGGCTACAAAACTGAGGTATCCCTGCAAGGGGAGGGATTATATAGGGGGTTGAACTTCCTGGTTAGGGTGTGCCAGTGTCCAATCACCAGTGATGCCTATATAACCCATCAGTAATTACTGTGGCTCTGTGTCCCGTGATGTCCATCGAAAGAAAAGGATTTTACAGGTAAGCTGTTTTAAAAGAATCCTATTTTTTTTATAATCGAGCATATAAGCCAACGAAACAGTCTTTTTACCCTCATATTAGCACATTCTGTCCTCCAAATTGATCAATTAACCAACCTGCCAGGTGGAGTAAATATATTTTTAGGCAATCATCATTTAAGGCTTCATGTACACTACAGCTCCTAAGCTTGAGTTTAGGAGCTTTTGTTGTTTTTTTTGCCAAAGCTGCTAAACTCAACTCCATAAAAGCCTATGTGTAAATGTACACTTAGGGTTTTACCAGAGTTTAGGAGCTGCTGTGGTTAGGGGAGCTTCAACCTCCCTCTCCTAGACATGAAAGAATCACGTTCAGGAAAGATTTGACCAATCACATGGCAGCAACTCAGTGCATTTAGGCCTTTAGACATGGTGAAGACAACTTGCAGATATTCAAACTGAACATCAGAATGGGGAAGAAAGGGGATTTAAGTGACTTTGAACATGGCATGGTTTTTGGTGCCAGACAGGCTGGTCTGAGCATTTGAAAAACTGCGGATCTACTGGGATTTTCACGCACAACCAACTCTAGAGTTTACAGAGAATGACCCGAAAAAAAGAAAATATCCAGTGAGCAGCAGTTGTGTGGCCAAAAATGCCTTGTTGAGGTCAGAGGAGAATGGGCAGACTGGCTTGAGATGATAGAAAGGCAACAGTAACTCAAATAACTACTCGTTTTAACCAAAGTATATGGAATACCATCTCAGAACGCACAACACATGGAACCTTGAAGCAGATGGGCTACAGCAGCAGAAGACCACACCAGGTTCAACTCTTGTCACCTAAGATTAGGATACTGAGGCTACAATTCACACGGGCTCACCAAAATTGGACAATAGAAGAATGGAAAAATATTGTCTCGATTTCAGCTACGACATCCAGATGGTAGGGTCAGAATTTGGCATAAACAACTTGAAAGCATGGATCCACCCTGCCTTGTATCAATGGTTCAGGCTGGGTGGTTGTGCTGGTGTAATGGTGTGGAGGATATTTTCTTGGCACACTTTGTGCCCCTTAGTGCCCATTGAGCATCGTTTAAACGCCATGGCCTACCTGAGTATTGTTGCTGACCATGTCCATTCCTTTATAACTACAGTGTACCCATCTTCTGATGGCTCCTTCCAGCAGGATAATGCACCATGTCATAAAGCTCAAATCATCTCAAACTGGTTTTTTGAACATGACAATGAGTTCACTGTACTCCAATGGCCTCCACAGTCACCAGATCTCAATCCAATAGAGCACCATTGAGATGTGGTGGAATGGGAGATTCGCATCATGGATATGCAGCCGACAAATCTGCAGCAACGGCGTGATGCTATCATGTCAATATGGACCAGAATATCTGAGGAATGTTTCCAACACCTTGTTCAATCTATGGCACTGAGAATTAAGGCAGTTCTGAAGGCAAAAGGGGGTCCAAGCCAGCATTAGCAAGTTGTACCTAATAAAGTGGCCGGTGAGTGTATATATAAAAGGAATTGCATGAAAAGTTTAAGACAATCTAATTGAGATGAACAGAAAATGAAGTCATAAGTAGTGCCAAAAATATATCACACGGGGCATCCAAACAATTTTCTTGTCTTTGGCTTCTCACTAACATTAAAACAATAATACAGTTTTGGAGAGATAGATGGGTTGTGACTATAAAAAGAATCCAACATATACCTGTGTCTCGTCTGTTCTGTGTTTGTAGCTATTTAGGAGCTCCACCCTCACAAGCCAGGCCTAATGTATTGGCTTCAGCTTCTGATCCTGTCTGTATGTGTATCCTGTTTCTCCTGGATATGACCCTGTCTGCTGTGTACTGACAGCTTTGTCTGTTCCTGTCTGTTTGTGGTTGTCCAGCTAGCAGCGTTATTTCATCAACGGAAATATTTTCATCATAGTTTTCATGAGCTGCATATTTTCAGTGACAAAATCCAAATGAAAATAAAATTTGAATTAAGTCAATTGATGAAAACAATGCCGAAGAACAATTCCCGTATTCGTCAACAAACGAAAACAGGAACCGCCTGTCTGTTAAAGCCCCAGCCCCCCAACTCCATTGGCAAGCTGTATTGGCGACAAGACGCAGGCTCCCTTCAATGTTTTCCCTTTCCTACTCAGTTCCACACATTAAACGTATTCATACTATCTCTTTGGCACCTCTGCTGGTCTTTTCTAAATCAGCAACACAATTTCACCCCAGCCTTTAACCACTTCAGCCCCGGAGGATTTGGCTGCTCAATGACCAGAGCACTTTTTACAATTTGGCACTGCGCTGCTTTAACTGGTAATTGTGCGGTCATGCAATGCTGTACCCAACGAAATTTGCATCCATTTTTTCCTACAAATAGAGCTTTCTTTTGATGGTATTTGATTGCCTCTGCAATTTTTATTTTATGAACAGAAAAAGACCTAAAATTTTGAAAAAAAATTATATTTTATACTTTAATTCAATAAACTTAATTTTAGTCATACATTTAGGCCAAAATGTATTCAGCCACATGTCTTTGGTAAAAAAATGTCAATAAGCGTATATCTATTGGTTTGCGCAAAAGTTATAGCGTCTACAAACTAGGGTACATTTTCTGGAATTTACGCAGCTTTTAGTTTGACTGCCTATCTCATTTCTTGAGGTGCTAAAATGGCAGGTCAGTGCAACCCCCCCCCCCCCCAAATGACCCCATTTTGGAAAGTAGACACACCCAAGGAAATTGCTGAGAGAGATGTTGAGCCCATTAAATGTTTTATTTTTTTGTCACAAGTGATTGAAAAATGACACAAAAAAAAATCACACAAAGTTGTCACCAAATGATATATTGCTCACACGTGCCATGATTATATGTGGAATTACACCCCAAAATACATTCTGCTGCTTCTCCTGAGTATGGGGATACCTTGTGTGTGGGACTTTTTTTAGAGTCTAGTCGCATACAGAACCCCGAAAACCAATCACCCCTTCAGGATTTCTAAGGGTGTAAATTTTTGATTTCACTCCTCACTACCTATCACAGTTTCGCAGGCCATAAAATGACAAGATAGCAGAAAACCCCCCCAAATGACCCCATTTTGGAAAGTAGACACCGCAAGCTATTTGATGAGAGGCATGTTGAGTCCATGGAATATTTTATATTTTGCCACAAGTTGTGGGAAAATTACAATTTTTTATTATTTTTTTTGCACAAAGTTGTCACTAAATGATATATTGCTCAAACATGCCATGGGCATATGTGGAATTACACCCCAAAATACATTCTACTGCTTCTTATGAGTATGGGGATACCACATGTGTGAGACTTTTTTGGAGCCTAGCCGTGTACAGGACCCTGAAAACGAAAACCAATTACCGCCTTCAGGCTTTCTAAGAGCGTCAAATGGTGATTTCCCTTCTTCGCTACCTATCACAGTTTCGGAGGCCATGAAATGACAAGATACATAACCCCCCCCCCCCCCCAAATTACCCCATTTTGGAAAGAAGACACTTCAAGCTATTTGCTGAGAGGCATGTTGAGTCCATGGAATATTTTATATTTTGCCACAATTTTCGAGAAAATTATTTTTTTTTACACAAAGTTGTCACTAAATGATATATTGTTCAAACATGGCATGGTTATATGTGGAATTACACCAAAATACATTCTGCTGCTTCTCCTGAGTATGGGCATACCACATGTGTGGGACTTTTTGCCAGTCTAACCGCGTACAGGCCCCTGAAAACCAATGACCGCCTTCAGGCTTTCTAAGGGCGTACATTTTGGATTTCACTCCTGCCTATCACAGTTTCGGAGGCCATGAACCAGATAGCACAACCCCCCCCCCCCCAAATGACCCCATTTTGGAAAGTAGACACCCCAAGCTATTTGCTGAGAGGCATTTTGAATACTTTGCAGATCTCGCTTTTTGTCACAAAGTTTTGAAAATTAAAAAAAGAAAAATAAATACATTTTTATTTTCTTTCTTCATTTTAAAAAATGAATGAGATCTGCAAAATACTCACCACCATGCCTCTTAGCAAATACCTTGGGGTGTCTACTTTCCAAAATGGGGTCATCTGAGGGGGGGGGGGGGGGGGGCTGTGCTATCTTGACATTTTAAGGCCTCCGGAGGCCCTGAAATGTCCATGAAATCACAATTTTACCCCCTTAGAAAGCCTGAAGGCGGTGATTGGTTTTCGGGGTCCTGTACACGGCTAGGCTCCCAAAAAGTCTCTCACATGTGGTGTCCCCGTACTCAGGAGAGGCAGCAGAATGTATTTTGGGGTGTAATTCCACATATAGCCATGCCATGTTTGAACAATATATCATTTCGTGACAACTTTGTGCAAAAAAAAAGTGTAATTTTCCCGAAACTTGTGGCAAAATATAAAATATTCCATGGACTCAATATGCCTATCAGCAAATAGCCTGGGGTGTCTACTTTCCAAAAAGGGGTCATTTGGGGAGGGGGGGTTGAACTGTCCTGGCATTTTATGCACAACATTTAGAAGCTTATGTCACAAATCACCCACTCTTCTAACCACTTGAAGACGAAGCCCTTTCTGACACTTTTTGTTTACATGAAAACATGAAAACATTTTTTTTTGCAAGAAAATTACTTTGAACCCCCAAACATTATATATTTTTTTAAAGCAAAGGCCCTACAGATTAAAATGGTGGGTGTTGCAATTTTTTTTTCACACAGTATTTGCGCAGCGATTTTTCCAAACATAACTTTTTTGGATAAAAAGCACACTTTTTTATTTTAATGCACTAAAACACACTATATTGCCCAAATGTTTGATGAAATAAAAAAGATGATGTTATGGCGAGTACATGGATACCAAACACGACATGCTTAAAAATTGCGCACAAACACGCAGCGGCAACAAACTACATACATTTTTAAAAGCCTTTAAAAGCCTTTACAGGTTACCACTTTAGATTTACAGATGAGGTCTACTGCTAAAATTACTGCTCCCTTTGCGGTGATACCTCACATGCATGGTGCAATTGCTGTTTACATAGGACACCAGACTGACGCTTGCGTTCGCCTTGAACACGGGGGGGACAGGGGTGCTTTTTTTTATTATTATTTATTTTGCTTTTTTCTTTTATTTTTAAACTGTTCCTTTCATTTTTTTTTTTTTTTTTAATCATTTTTATTGTTATCTTAGGGAATGTAAATATCCCCTATGATAGCAATAGGTGGGGACAGTCTATTAGACCCTAGGTCTCTCCTCTGCCCTCAAAGCATCTGACCACACCACGATCGGTGTGATAAAATGCTTTCCCAATGGTGCTGTTTATATCTGGCAAAACAAAGTCATGAAATGCTCGTAGCTTCCGGTTTCTTAGGCCATAGAGATGATTGGAGCCGTTCTGGTCTCTGATAAGCTCTATGGTCAGCTGGTGGAACCACTGGCTGCATTCTCGGGTTCCATGTTGGGACAGGTGAGCCCGAGAAAACCATGGAAGACGGTGGGGGGGGATGTTCCCTCCCACTGCTTGTAAAAGTAGACTAGAGGCTAATTAGCGGCTAGGATTGCTTCTACATGAAAGCCAACCGCTGGCTGAAAAGAATGATACCAAGATGATACCTAAACCTGCAGGCATCATTCTGGTATAACCACTCAAAGTCGAACAACATACCAGTACGTTGCTGGTCCTTGTTGGGCATACATTGTAATGTTCTTTTTTTCATGCAGCCTGTGAGCTGAATGAAAAAAAGAGATTGATCGGTGGGTATGCCCACCATTAGAATACCGCCCTTCATCCACCCACTTCTAATGATGGGCATACATGCACCATTTTTTTTTTTTTTTTTTTAACTGTGGTGGTGAAATCACCTCCTACAGTGCTGGAGTCGCTGATTTACGTATCGTGGGAGCAAATGCTGTTGCTGTCAAGATAAATAAATCAGTGCTGCAGCTGAATGGCGTACCTGCTAAGCAAATAATGGTTAACAATAAAACAAAGTAACATTACAGTATAATAGTAAGACATACCATACCTGCAAAGCAAATACAATAAAACATTTTTTAACGCAACCTGTGCCTAAAAAATATATGCCAACGCATGGGGGCAATCCAATCTGCCCCTAATGTTAGGGGCAAATTGCTCCTCCACCCCTGCCCCCATGCTTCGGCATATATGCTCTCTTTTTTTTTTTTAAATGTGATGGTGAAATCACCTTCTACAGCGCTGGAGTCACTGATTTACGTATTGTGGGAGCAAACACTGTTGATGAATAAATCAGTGCTGCAGCTGAATGGCGTACCTGAAAACCTAACAAAAAAGTGGTTAACAATAAAACACAGTAAACAGTAAAGTGTAAAAGAATTACATACCTGAAAAGCAAACATGATAAAACATAGTAACAATAAAACATTGCATTGTAGAATACAGTAAAAAAGAACAGAACAATAGAGAGAGAGAACAATAAAACAACAACTATTTTTGTTTTTTTTTATTCTATATATATATATATATATATATATATATATATATATATATATATATATTTTACACTTTTATTTTTAACTGTAACGATTGTAGTGGTTGTAACGGTTCAGTTCCAGTTTCGGTTCTCTCAAAATGTGATGGCATCTTTGGAGACCCTGTGAAAGTGTGTCCTGGTCTGTGCAGTGCTGTACCCTATGCTAGTACTCCACTAGTGTGTGGTAGCATTCAAAACTTTCACCAATGCAAAGACCAGGGTGGTCAGGACAGGAGGGACAATAATAGTGGGTGTCATGCCTATATCCGTGGTTTCTACAGACATGACATTTTCTTTGGGGGGCTCGTTGGATAGGGGTACCAGGGAGGACATACGGAAAATGCCTCTCATGCAGCCGGCTTACTGCATTTGGATTGGGAAGTTGGGCCACAGCACCGTCTGGAAACAGAAGGGCTGTGATGACCTCTTTCTGGAATTTAAGGAAGGATCCAGTTCGTCCTGAAGCTTTGTATAGCACATAAGCATTCGGCAGAGCCAATTGGAATAAGTATACAGTGTCTGGCCTTACGGGCAACTAGGTACGACGCCAACAACTGGTCTTTGAGGTCCACCCCTCCAATATTAAGGTTATATTCGTGGACACAGAGGGGTTTCTCCACAACACCGGTCGCCGTAGAAATTTGGACCGTCGTGCCTACGTGAAGGGAGCATAGAATGAAAACATTCTTATTATCCCTCCACTTCACAGCGAGCAAATTATTACACTTCAAGCAGGCTCTCTCCCCAGCCTAAGAGGGGAAGCCCTTGGGATAAGCCCCAGCGATTAGATCATACATGTAGTACCCCTTTCCGAATAAGGGTGACACCAAGTCCCACACAATCTTACCAGTGCTCCCTATGTACTCTGGGCAGTTCTCCGGCTCTACGTAACTATCTTTTCCCTCGTAAACCATAAAAATATATGTATAGCCTGTGGCCCTGTCACAGAGTTTATACATCTTGACCCCATATCTGGCACGCTTGCTGGGAAGATACTGTTTGAAATACAAGCGGCCAGAAAACTTAATCAGGGACTCATCAACGCAGATAACTTAATTGGGAGTAAACAAGGCCGCAAACTGTTGGTTAAAGTGGTTTACGAGGGGCCGAATTTTGTAGAGCAGATCGTATCCAGGGTCACCCCGAGAACGACAGAGTTCATTATCATTGAAGTGCATGAACCGCAAGATCTGCTCGTATTGTGCCCTGGCCATGGAGGCAGAGAACAAGGGCATATGCCGAACTGGGTCAGTGGACCAATATGACCGCAACTCACTCTTTTTAGTTATGCCCATGAGAAGGGATAAGCCCAGGAAGGTCTTAAATTCGGAGACCGTAATAGGTCTCCATTCTCTGGCAAGGGTCAAATGGGGATTAGCGGCAATGAATTGACCAGCATACAAATTGCTTTGGTCCACAATAGATCTATAGAGATCTTCCATGAAAAACAGTGAATAAAAATCAAGTGACGTAAAATCAACTGTTTCAACATGAATTCCGGGTTGGCCACTGAATGGGGGAAGTATGGGTGCTGCAGAAGTGGTGGGCTCCCAATTAGAATTGGCAAATGCAGCAGGAAGGGCACTATGGGCTCGATGGGTCTGTCTTTTGTCTTATTGGTGGCTGCAGGACATTAGTTGTGCTAGCCACCTCACCAGCCTAAACAGCACTTATGTGACTCGCCACTGATACTGCAGTGCTGGTTTGACTACAACCAGGGTGTACTAGGCCGCTGGTGCTTGCCAGTTCACCGGAAGGATGAGCGGCACTAGTACTGGCTCTCTGCTCCACCCGAGAGCCCTGCAGTTCTTGTACCTCAACAACAGCAGAAGAACAGGGTCGGGTACCTTGGCAGGGACCACATCTTCGTCGTCAGAGCTATCTGTTATGGAGCCGCTGTCATCTACAGGATCGTATTCTGAGTCTGAATCTGACGGACGAGTGACTTCCTCTTCACTATCTGTCATGCTCAGAAACGTGTAGGCCTCTTCACTACTGTACCTTTGAGTTGACAATTTGGTTTCTAAATTTACTGGTACAGGAGTGAGACTCGCAGGAAAAAGAGCTCCTGACTGTCAGCAGCTGCTTCAAACGCTACCAAAAAACTGTTAGCGTTCGCAGGGTTCAGGCCTGACTCTGCGAATGCTGCAGTTATGTGTTGTGTTTTTGTAAGTGACAGTGATCGATTGATACTGCACTTGGGTGGGCTAGGCTGGGCAGGGCAGAGGGGGTAACACAGGTGTTAGCAGGTATCTGGGCTGATTCCGCTAACTATGCATTTTTGGGAACCCTAAACTCTTGGGGATGCTAATATAGTTTGATCAGATCAAAGATATCGATCCCTTTAGACACTATACTACTAAGGGAGGTGTATGGTGCGTGCGTGGGTGTTAGCGATACTGACACTAATCTGACGCTGCCTGGGGCGACACAGACCCTGACTGACGCTAAAACCTAACTGATATCACCCACACTACGATCAGAAGGTTAAACCTTAATGGGTAATATACGGCAGGTGCCCTGACGCTATAAAAAACAAACCAACCAGCGTCACCCCTGACACTAATACAGTGATCACTGGTGACAGGAGGTGAAAGGGTTAACTAGGGGGCAATCAGGGGGTTAAAACCTTTATTAGGTAATATATGGGGTACCTGACGCTATAAAAACCTGACGGTGAAACTAATCAACTAACTGGATAACTAGCGTCACCCGTGACACAAATAGAGCGATCACGAAAAAAGATCTATTAGTGACACTGGCGACAGGGGGTGAAAGGGTTGACTGGAGGGCGATCAAGGGGTTAAACCTTTTTTAGGGGGGTACCCTAGACCTAACTGGGCCTACTACTAACTGCCCTAGTGCCCCGTACACACGGTCGGATTTTCCGATGGAAAATGTCCGATCGGAGCGTGTTGTCGGAAATTCCGACCGTGTGTGGGCTCCATCGGACATTTTCCATCAGATTTTCCGACACACAAAGTTGGAGAGCAGGAGATAAAATTTTCCGACAACAAAATCCGTTGTCGGAAATTCCGATCGTATGTACACAAATCCGACGGCCAAAGTGCCACGCATGCTCAGAATAAATAAAGAGATGAAAGCTATTGGCCACTGCCCCGTTTATAGTCCCGACGTACGTGTTTTACGTCACCGCGTTTAGAACGATCGGATTTTCCGACAACTTTGTGCGACCGTGTGTAGACAAAACAAGTTTGAGCCAACATCCGTCGGAAAAAATCCTAGGATTTTGTTGTCGGAATGTCCGAACAAAGTCCGACCGTGTGTACGCCCTATAACACTTATTACAGTCACAAATGACAACAATGCAGTGATCGGTGAAAATTCTGAAAACTGCAATTGGTGACACAGTGACAGGGAGTAAAGGGGTTAACTTGGGGGGGTGACAAGTGTACCTATGTGTACTGGTGTTAGTGTAGAAAAGACTTCACTAGGAGACATGACATCACTTCCCCTATCTGTATTTATTCACTTACACAGGCAGGGGAAGGATTTCATTCGTCAGGACCAATCAGCAGGTCCAGGCCATAAATCATTGGCCTGGACCTTAGTACTAAACGGTTCTCTAACGAATCCTACTGCCGCAGGGGGGGGGGGCAGTGCGGCGGTCAAGTGGTTAATAATAGCACATTAAATTTGAAACGTATTGCACTGCCACATAAGAATAAAGGGGGCATCTACTAAGCTGCTGAAAGAAAAAAATTAAGAAAAAGGCTTTTCTTATTTTTTTTCTTAATATTTAATGTTGGCATTATATTCAGGTAATATGTGCAATGGCATTACAGCCAATAGAGTTTACAGTTTTTTTTTTTTATTATTAATAATTTAATTAAGTTGTTCTTCTGTTTTTCAAAAAGCAAAATTTTTGTTTGTTTAAGAAACTTGGTTTTATTTGTAAAGACGTTATATATCACAGCGGCTAAATTTGTGTCTGTAGTGCATGTTCAAACCTTAAAGGGGTTGTAAACCCTAGTTTTTTTAAAAATAACAAACATATATCATACTTACCTCCACTGTGCAGTTCGTTTTGCACAGAGTGGCCCCCATCCTCATTTTTTGGGGTCCCCCAACGCCGCTCGTGGCTCCTTCCCGCATCGGAAAACCCCCTAGGAGAAGCGCTCTCCCTGGGGGTTATCATGCGGGCGTGCTCCTAAGTCCAGCATTTGCGTCCATAGACACAGAATGCCGGACTCTGCCCCGCCCCCCGGCGCCCATGTCATTGGATTTGATTAACAGCAGCAGGAGCCAATGGCTGTGCTGCTATCAATTTATCCAATCAAGAGCCGAGACCCCGACCAGAGAGGCTTTGTGCGTCTCCGCCGTGGGAACGAACGGGCTCAGATTAGTAAAACTGGGGGGCTGCTCAGTGACAGAATTTTTTTCACTTTAATGCATAGGATGCATTAGGGTGAAAAAACACAAGGGTTTACAACCCCTTTAATACCATAAATAATAACATGGTATTCGATTCTTACTCCAGGAGTATTCAGTATAATGAGTTTGGCAATTCTAGAGAAATGCCTAAAGTGGAGTTCCACCCAAAAATGGAACTTCCGCTTTAAGGGAAGGTGACCCCCTGATACGCCACATTTGGCATGTCATTTTTTTTGGGGGGGGAGTGGATACCCTCTTTTTAAAGGGTTTCAGCTCCCACTTCCTCCCGGAGCACCGCAGCATGGGAAGAGGGAGATCACCTCTCCCCCTTCCTCTCGGCAATCATCTGGGACACGTCACAGGTCCCAGATGATTACCCGGCCAGTCACGGCGCACATAGAGATGGGGAGACGAGCGGGGCTTCATTCCCCCACATCGCTGGACCCTGGAACAGGTTAGTTTCCGATTTATTAAAAGTCAGCAGCTGCAGTATTTGTAGCTGCTGACTTTTATTTATTTTTATTTTTTTAAGCGGAACTCCGCTTTAAATAATGCATTACAACTTAACTAAACCAAAAAGGCTGCGTTCACACATGATCGCGGGCAGAATCACCGTGATTCCACCCTGCAATTTCAAATGGCTGCAAAACGCAGGACACGTTTGCGATGCCATTACTTTGAATGACACCCCAATCGAGCCGTGATTTTATTGTGATAGTCGTGCTGCATTCGCAACACACGCCGCTTATTGCCCAAAAAGGAACATGAGATTCCTTTGGGTGACAGCGTCATGCGCTGCGATTTACCGCCTGACAAATGGGGTGCCATTACAAGTAATGGCATTGCAATTTCGTCACCTATTTTGCAGTCATTTGGAATTGCAGCGATTCCACCCGTGATCATGTGTGAATGCAGCCTTAGATTTTAGTTGACTAAAATGTACTGGAGATTTGAGTTGACTTAAATACAACTAAAATTAAAACAATTCAGATGACTAAAACTAAAATGGCATTTTGGTCAAAAAACTATGACTAAAACTAAATCAAAATTTGATGTAACAATTAACACTGCCGGCTAGGCCATCCTGTGGCTTGCATACTGGTGCAACCAGTATCTTTTGAAAAAATACACCAGGGTTCCCAGATGTGTCAGGATAGCCACTACCAGGAGTCCGTGCATGACGGGCTGACCGTGGCCGCAACTGTCTATGGCGCTACTTTTGTCCAGGAGCTATCACCCACCCACAGACTGCTGTGGCTGCTGACAGCCTGTAATTGCTTTGTACAGGCTTCCTGGCCATGGCTGTCTGATCACACCTGGGCTCCAGGCAAAGTTTTTTTCAAGATGCTTACTACACCATGGCCTATTTGGCTGTGTGAATGAAGCCTTAGATGTGATTACAAGTGTGAAGCATAATGCCCCACCAGTGAAACTTCAGCTGATTTGCTAAATTC
Source organism: Lithobates septentrionalis (assembly GCA_037952835.1). Lineage (NCBI taxonomy): Eukaryota > Metazoa > Chordata > Amphibia > Anura > Ranidae > Lithobates > Lithobates septentrionalis. The sequence continues at coordinate 1,001,343 of JBBDGP010000965.1, forward strand.
ACTCTCCTGTTAATAATTATGATAGCACTGGGGATTGGCAATTATATTGTAACAATGACTGACAAATTGTAATAACAGTTTTGATTAGATAATTAATTGACATGCTAATGCACTTTGTGCTGTACACTGTTTCAAGTCTCTTGCCCAGTACTGCAGCTAACCTCAGTAGCACCTTTCTGTTTTTCCTGCTGAAGAGTCCATGATGATGAATTTTACACAGTTACATAGATAGTTAAGTTGAAAAAAAGGCACAAGTCCATCTAGTTCAAATAATAAAAGGGGAGGGGGGGGAATCATACACAATCCTATACCCACAGTTGCTCCAGATGAAGGCAAAAACCCCAATAAAGGATGATCCAATTTGCTCCAGAGGGGGAAGAAATTCCTTTCTGATCCCCCGAGAGGCCATCGGATATTCCCTGGATCAACTTTACCTATAAAGAATAGTATCCAGTTACATTATGTGCATTTAGGAAAGAATCCAGGCATTTTTTACAGCAAGCTACTGATCTAGCCGGAACCAGCTATTGAGGGCGTCTAGTCCACATTTTCACAGTTCCTACTAGAGAATTTTACTGCATTACTTCTTTGCTTATTAACCACTTGCCAACCGCCCACAGCCGAATGACGGCTGCAGGGCGGCTGGATAACTCTGGGATCACGTCATATGACGTGATCCCGGAGAACCGCTCCCGCGCGCCCCCCCCGGGCCCGCACACAGGAACATCCATGTTCGCCGGGTCCAGGGGACCCGGCGCAACACGGATCGCGGTAAAGGGCCAATGACAGCGGCCCTTTACCATGTGATCGCTCCGTCCAATGACGGAGCGATCACAAATGTAAACAAAAAGGCAAAGCAGGGTCATCAGGAGGTTACAGCTCTCCTCTCCTCACACCGATGCAGCGTGAGAGGATAGCTTTTACGGTGACAAACAGTGAATTTTCTACCTTTATCAGTGCCCAACAGTGCCACAGTAGTGCCCAACAGTGTCATCTGTGCCACCTGTGCCATCTGTACCACCTGTGCCACCTCTGTGCCACACCAGTGATAATACAGTGCACACCAGTGCCACACCTGTACCACACCAGTGCCACCTGTGCCCATCAGTGCCACCTGTGCCCATCAGCGCCACTGCAGTGCCGCCTGAGCCCACCAGTGCCACCTCTGTGCCACCAGAGCCACACCAGTGCAACCACAGTGCACACCAGTGCCACTACAGTGCACACAAGTGCCCCATCAGTGCCACCTGTGCCCATCAGTGCCACCTGTGCCCATCAGTGCCACTTGTGCTCATCTGTGCCACTGCAGTGCCACATCAGTGCCGCCTGTGCCCGCCTGTGCCCACCAGTGCCTCCTGTGCCCACCAGTGCCGCCTGAGCCCACCAGTGCCACCTCTGTGCCACCAGAGCCACACCAGTGCAACCAGAACCACACCAGTCCCACTACAGTGCAACCAGAGCCACACCAGTCCCACTACAGTGCCACATCGGTGCCACCTGTGCCCATCAGTGCTCATCTGCGCCACATCAACCTCACCAGCCACCAGTATGGCAAAAAAATGATTTACGGCCGAGGAGGCCTACCAGCGTCTCAGCATGACCGATGAGAGCAGCGGGGAGCTCTCTGAGTCTCTGTCCGATTCGGATTCAGCCTATGAACCCGTGACAAGCAGCGAGTCTGATACAGATTTGGAAGAGGAACATGTGCCCGTGAAAAGAAGGCATTCTGGCGTGGAGCAGCAGCCTACTACCACCTCGAGCGCAGTGCCGTCCACCTCAAGAGCAGTGCCGTCCACCTCAAGAGCAGTGCCGTCCACCTCAAGCGCAGTGCCGTCCACCTCAAGCGCAGTGCCACCGCAACAAAGGCCAGGTACCAGTAGGGTGTCCTCTCAGCCACAAAAGGATAGAGGCCATGCCACCCTTCCCTATGCCCTTCAAAACCCCCTGTGGCTTCCCCCTCATTCCGGAGCAGCAAATATCCCCCCTTTTACCACCCAGCCAGGTGTCCAGGTGAACACCGATGATTTTGTGATGCTTGTTTTTTTTATTTGATTTTCACCAACGACTTACTATCGTCCATTGTGGCCCAGTGCAACCTCTATGCACAGCAGTACATAGTAAGCAACCCTGGCTCTAGTTATGCCCGTCCCTTTGAGTGGAGAGAGCTTACCATTGAGGAATTTAAAATTTTCTTAGGCCTAACTTTTACAATGGGACTCACAAAAAAAAACGAAATGTACTCATATTGGTCAACTAACCCCGTCCACCACATGCCACTCTTCTCTTCGATAATGCCAAGATCAAGATACCTTATGATTTTGCGCTTCCTCCACTACAACGACAACACCCAGTGCCCTCCCCGAAATGACCCATCATTTGACAAATTATTCAAACTTCGGCCACTCCTAAATTATTTCACTGAAAAATTTCCCCAATTACTGTATATACCCCCGAACAGAATATTTCCGTGGATGAGTCCCTTGTAAAATTCTCCGGCAGGCTTGGCATCAAACAATTTATCCCCAGCAAAAGGGCCTGATATGGGGTAAAAATGTACAAACTTTGCGACCGAGCCACGGGGTACATTTACTCCTTCCGGGTGTACGAAGGGAAGGACACCCATCTGAATCCCCCTGAATGTCCAGAATATATTGGAGCCAGTGGCAAAGTTGTCTGGGAGCTTGTTTATCCGCTGCTTGGAAAGGGGTACCACCTTTATGTGGATAACTTTTATACAAGTTTGCCCCTCTTCCGTAATCTTCACCGGAGAGACACCCCAGCATGTGGTACCGTAAGAACGAATAGAAAAGGCTTCCCGCAAAAACTGGTCAATTAAAGGCTAAGCCGAGGGGAGACGGCGTCTTTGCGGAACCAGGAGCTATTAGCTGTCAAGTGGAGGGACAGACGAAACGTCCACATGCTGACGACAATCCATAATGACACCTACGTGGAAGTCCCAAGAAGAAACGGCCCAGTCCAGAAACCTGCTTGTATTTATGATTACAATTTGTTTATGGGGGGAGTGGACTTTAACGATCAGATGATTGAACCCTACCTTCCCACAAGAAAATCCCGTCACTGGTATAAAAAAGTGTCCATTTATTTTTTCAGTTTGGCCATGTATAACACTTATGTTATTTATCAAAAATCGATAGAGAACCCCGTATCCTATCTGCACTACCAGGAACAAGTAATCTCCGCCCTTTTGTACCCTGAAAGCCCACCAGAAATTATTCGCTCTGATTCTGTGAGCAGACTCCACGAACGCCACTTTCCTGACGAAATCCCCCCAGTGAAACAGGCCAGAGACGTCAGAAGAGATGCCGGGTGTGCTCCAGAGGAGGAATTAGAAGAGACACCTCATTTTATTGTCCCGATTGTCCTTCCCAACCAGGCCTCTGTATAAGTGAATGTTTCCGCCGTTACCACACTTCTCTACATTATTAGGGAAGTATGGTAAACGTAATTCTCATTTCCTGTCATTTTCCTCCACACCCCTTATGCCACTGCGCTGAACTGTACATACCTCTGCCTTCTCCGGAATCGACCCTGGCCTGTTATACGACCAAGCTTCTGCCTAACGATAAACATACCTCTGCCTTCTCCGGAACTGACCCTGGCCTGTTATACGACCAAGCTTCTGCCTAACGATAAACATACCTCTGCCTTCTCCGGAACTGACCCTGGCCTGTTATACGACCAAGCTTCTGCCTAACGATAAACATACCTCTGCCTTCTCCGGAACTGATCCTGGCCTGTTATACGACCAAGCTTATGCCTAACGCTAAATTGTACCTACCTCTGCCTGCTCTGGAACTGACTCTGGACTGTTTGACCACGTTTTTTGCCTGCCTCTTGGACTGATCATTTACCCTGCTATGCTAGTGGGAACACAGGGGTCTCACATATGTGAGGGGCTCCAGAAATGTTTTTCTGGATGAAGAAAACTAATTTTTTAGTTTTCTCATTCCCAGATTTAAGGTCTGGAGACTCGGAGGCTTCAAAGAGATTTGGGTGGGAGAAGCCTCTACCCCTGTCCACATTCTTTCCTGGCCTGCTACTTGGACCATGTTCCTGCTTACTACCAGGACCAATATTTTGGCACTGCTGGCAATGTCTCTACTTGCACTGACCCTGGACTGTACAAGGACATTATCCCTGCCTGTACTATGGACAATATTCCTGCCTGTTGCCTGGACAATTCCATTCACTGTCGCTGACCATGTCCCTGCCTGCTGCATGGATCAGGGCTCTCCTCCTGTGGACAACTGCACTACTAAAACCACAGGTAATCTTTTGTTTACCCTTTGCTCAGCAGAATGTATTTTAGGGTGTAATTCTTGGTATGTTCATGCTATGTGTTAGAAATATGAAGAGCCTTCAAAAATGTGATAGATTGTAAGGAAATTAGATGTGTAATTTATGCACCTAGAACGCCTGAATGTGAGACTTCAATGTTGGGCCTCTGTATGTGGCCAGGCTGTGTAAAAGTCTCACACATGTGATATTGCCATACTCAGGAGGAGTAGCAGAATATATTTTGGGGTGTCATTTTTGCGATGTACATGCTATGTGTTGGAAATATCTTAGAAATGGACAACTTTGTGTAAAAAAAAATGTGTTTTCATTTTTTTTCCACATTTTCCAAAAACTTCTGGAAAAAAATGAACCGTTTAAAAGACTCATTATGCCTCATAGATTATACGTTATGGTGTTTGCTTTCCAAAATGGGGTCACTTTGTGGGCGTTTCCATTGTCCTGGTGCTCCAGGGCCTTCAAAAGTGTAATAGGTAGTTGAGAGATTAGATGTGTAATTTATGCTCCTAGAACGCCTGAATGTGCTACTTCAATGTTGCGCCTCTGTATGTGGCCAGGCTGTGTAAAAGTCTCACACATGTGGTATCGCCATACTCAGTAGGAGTAGCAGAATATATTTTGGGGTGTCATTTGTGTAATGTACATGCCATGTGAGAGAAATAACCTGTTATAATGACAAATTGGTGTGAAAAAAAATAAAAATAAAAAAAAATCTTAATTTTGCAAAGAATTGTGGGAAAAAATAACAACTTCAAAAAACTCACCATGCCTCTTACTAAATACCTTAGAATGTCTACTTTCCAAAAAGGGGTCATTTGGGGGGTATTTGTACTTGCCTGGCTTGTTAGGGTCTCAAGAAATGAGATAGGCCTCAGTACATCAGGTGTGATCAGATGTGATCAATTTTCAGTGATTGGCACCATAGCTTGTAGACTCTAACTTTCACACAGACTAAATAATATCCACTAATTTAGGTTATTTTTACCAAAGATATGTAGCAGTATAAATTTTGGCCCAAATTTATGAAGAAAAATTACTTATTTGCAAAATGTTATAATAAAAATGAAGAAAAATTCATTTTTTTACAAAATTTTCGGTATTTTTTCATTTATAGCACAAAAAATAAAAAACCCAGAGGTGATCAAATACCACCAAAAGAAAGCTCTATTTGTGTGAAAAAAAGGACGAAAATTTCATATAGGTACAGTGTTGCATGACTGAGTAATTGTCATTCAAAATGTGAGAGCACCGAAAGCTGAAAATTGGTCTGGTTAGGAAGGGGGTTTAAGTGCCCAGTGGTCAAGTGGTTAAAGACAGTCATACACAATGGAATATCCAGTTGACTATCGCTTTACTGAAATGGTGCAAGTTTTAAAGAACTCTGTAGTCTATTAAAAAGAGATTTACTACTTGTTATGGACCTTGGCACATTGCTATCATAGTATGTATTATTCTTTAAGTGTTGGTCTTCATCTTTTTTTTTTTTTTTTTTTTAATAGGAATTTCCAGTCAGGATGCACAGTATGGTGGCCGAGGATGCTCAAATCGCAATAGAAATCGAGCCAAGGCTGGTGGAATTGGCCCAAAAGGTGGAAAATCTCGAAATCGCAAATCCACTGCTGGCAGTGCAGCAGCAATTGCAGGAGCAATGGCAGGGGCAGCTGCAGCCTCTGCAGCAGCTTATGCAGCATATGGATACAATGTATCAAAAGGTATGTGCCAGCATTGTGTGCAGTTATTGAGCAAACCTATTTGATTCTGTTTTGAACATATTTATTTAGTTTAGTTTAATTAGAGTAATGTTCTCTTTCTGCAGGTCTACCAGCAAACAGTCCCATTCAGACTTCTCTGTTACGAACTTCTGGCATTTCAGACTTTGGCCCATTAAACACCTCCTCTCCAGTTACCTCACCCATAAATAAAGGAAACAATGTATCTGGCACGTCTAAAATGAATAACCCCCTCTGCTTAACTCCGGAAACCCCAACACGAAGACACAGTAAATCTACTGGAAACCCAGGGGGTCTGTAAATTTCTAAAGCCTATGGGCATGTTCATCCAGGTAGTTCTGTAAATCAAGGTCTTTTAAAATGGACAGCCAAAGATCTACAGGAGGACATCCTCAAGCACATCCTATATGTCTGTCTGTGCATACCTCGCAGATTCAGATTTCCATTGCCTTAAACTAAGGCAACCTTTGATGAAACAATGACTTGCGTGATAGAGTGTCCCTGCAGAAACATTTCATGTGTCTGGCACCAGTTTGGGATACCTGGATCTCAGTGAGAATCCTTGGCCCTGAAATCAATAGACTTGTAGCAGGTACGGTGCTGTCTAAATGCTCTGAAAGCATTCACTGTTGTAAGCTCATCAGTAATGCAGTGGCTGTTTTTCAATTAATTTTTTACCTTTCCTAAATACAAAATTAGCTATTTTGCAAGAGGCTTCCAGCTTATCAACTTTTAGGAATCCAGAGGCTCATCCTTCATTTATTTTGTACAACATTTTGAAGGCCATATATGCATAACTGCTGTGTTCTGTTCATCAACTTAAACCTCAGTCATGTGTTGAGTTTCTATACAAAAGCTGAATGCATTTCCAGGAGCAACACAGCATGGTTTCATTGGAAGACACTTTGTTAACGGGATGTGGTTGTTGGCTGATGCCTCCTACCTCCTTTTCACATATGCAGAATTATTGCTTTCTGCCTCAGTCTTACCCACAGATTAAGAATTAAAACCTCTGCATTAGATGCCAATTACTCTGTGAACATTTGATGGCTTCAAACCCCTTTGCTGCAGTTAGGGCCTGCAACAAGATGTAAAGATAAAACTGCATTTATTTGCACACATACATTTCAGATGAGCATATCACAAGTGTGTGTAAATACACAACAGTGGGAATCTAAGCAATGCAATGCCTTTTCTTCTTTTCCTCTTTACAATGTGTTGTCTATTTTTATATCTAATTTGTATATATGTATAAAAAGAGGCACATCTTTCTTTTACTAACTGGAGACAAAACAAATCTGAATAAATGAAAGATAATTTTAGGTACCTTTTGCAGTTGTATTTTCCACTTATTTTTGTATGACAGACGCATGTTTTTACTACACCTATATTTCCACGTGTGTACAATCAAGATAGTTGGAAAATTGATCCAGCAGCAATGTCTTTTAAGCAAAAATGGAGAAATTTACATACCGTATATACTCGAGTATAAGTCGAATTTTTCAGTACATTTTTTTGTGCTGAAAGTGCCCCCCTCGACTTATACTCGAGTTAAGCACTTTTCTGCAGCAAAAAATTTCATTTTCCGAACCGACTTTGGGGCCCCGTATCTCAGGGCCACTTAGTGCTAGGAACCCCAAATTTGGTGTGCAAACCCAGCGGAACTGATACCACAACATATCTAAAGCTGAAGTCCCTAGCACTAAGTGGCCCCGATACACGGGGCCCTAAAATCGGTTCGGAAAATGTCATTCTCTGCTGCAGAAAAGTGCTTGACATTTTCTGAACCGACTTTGGGGCCCCATAGCTCAGGGCCACTTGATGCTAGGAACCCCAAATTTGGTGTGCAAACCCAGTGGAACTGGTACCATAACATATCCAAAGTTGAAGTTCTTAGCACCAAGTGGCCAAGAGATATGGGGCCCCAAAATCGGTTTGGAAAATGTCATTCTCTGCTGCATAAAGTGCTTGACATTTTCTGAACTGAATTTTGGGGCCCTGTATCTCGGGGCCACTTGGTGCTAGAAACACCAGCTTTGGAAATTTTATGGTGATAGTTCCATTGGGTTTGCACACTAAATTTGGGGTTCTTAGCACTAAGTGGCCCCGAGATATGGGGCCCCAAATTTGGTCAACTGTGTCCATCTGCAGCAATGCCATTTCGGGACCCTTTGGGTTCAGAGACCCCAAATTTTGGCTGCAGCTAGGGGGCATCTAGGAACCATTAACTACCGAGTTTGAAGTTCAAGGGACCTATGGCTGCAAATGGGCACAGTGATGATGCAAATGGGCATTGTTGACCCTCTTTTCCACTTACAGTAGCTGTGCATTTCTCACCCTCGTCTTATACTCGGGTCAATAAGTTTTTCCCATTTTTTTTGTGGTAAATTAGGGCCTCGACTTATACTCGGAACGACTTATACTCGAGTATATACGGTAATTGGCAATATGGTGAGAAAAATCTGATCTAGTTTGGACACATTATTCTTTATACAGTCAGGTCCATAAATATTGGGAAAATGCCCCAAGAACAAGCAGGAACTGAAGACAGTTGCAGTAGAGGCCTGGCAGAGCATTACCAGGGATGAAACCCAGCATCTGGTGATGTCTATGCATTCCAGACTTCAGGCTGTAATTGACTGCAAATGATTTGTGACCAAGTATTAAAAAGTGAAAGTTTGATGGATGATTGTTAATCTGTCCCATTACTTTTGGTCCCTCAAAAAGTGAGAGGCACATATACAAACTGTTATAATTCCTACACCGTTCACCTGGTTTGGATGTAAATACCCTCAAATTAAAGCTGAAAGTCTGCAGTTAAAGCACATCTTGTTTGTTTCATTCCAAATCCATTGTGGTGGTGTATAGAGCCAAAAAGATTAGAAGTGTGTTGATGTCCCAATATTTATGGACCTGACTGTATAAAATATATCATCTTATCCACCCATAATGACTATGGGAGCATTAGAAGAAACTAAACAAGATGACCACTAGAGAGGGATTGCTTACTTGTTATGTATGTTGTATGTAAAGGTATATATGTATGCATGTGTGTGTAAATTTCTATTTATTGTCTTGAGGTAGGCGCTACTTCTTTCAAGAAGATCCGTTCCCTTTTTGTAATCCTGGTTGTACCTTGTATGGGCGTGCTGACCTCTCATTCCATTATCTTTGACCCAGGCAGACCATCATATGGTTTTAAGGATCGGGCTCCACACTTTTGTGTCAAGGCACACATTACTAGATCAGGGTGTTTCTTGGACTTTTCAGCATCCATCAGCTGTTTTCCAGGTATGCAAGGCTGCTACCTGGGCTTCTGTTTTCACATTCTCTAAGTTCTACCAGGTGGATGTTCTGGACTCTTCTGATGCCAAATTCGGATGCAAAATAATTCAGGCGGCTCTTAGAGCTGATGGCAGACCCCAGCTGTTTCCTTAGGCCTGTTGGCATTGCTTTTATGCTGGCACCCCTCAGTTGAATGCTTTTCTACTAGTAGTAGGAGGAGTTATCTTGGGCTGGCCTACAGTTTTTTTTGTTTGCCAATGTCCTGTCTCCTGTAGATTGCAGTATAACCTCAAAATTAAAGATTTCTTGTACTATAAGATAGAAACAGGAAGAACCAACATATAAGACACCACATCCCGTATTTATAGATAAATAATGGAGAAGGGGCTGTTAGGCATAAAGCCTAGGGACTTTTGAGGTGTCGGTATTTACAATAGGTATTTAGACCACGTTGAAGTAAAAAAGAAATTTTTATTACAAATAGATTAAAATAGATTAAAAAGAGCCTAATCAAGGCCACATATAATACAATGTTTTTCAAAATTATGATATAAATTGTAACAACTCATATTTCTTTTTCATGTAAATTACAGTTCTAACGGTACCACATTTTCTCCTGAGGAAGCTCCACAGAGCGAAACATGTAGAGAAAAATAGTGGTATCTGGAATATAAAATTGTTGTTACAATTTATATCATAATTTTGAAAAACATTGTATTATATGTGGCCTTGATTAGGCTCTTTTTAATCTATTTGTAATAAAAATTTATTTTTTACTTCAACGTGGTCTAAATACCTATTGTAAATACCGACACCTCAAAAGTCCCTAGGCTTTATGCCTAACAGCCCCTTCTCCATTATTTAAAGATTTCTTGTGTTCCTCAATGAACTCCAAATAAAGGATTTTACATTGAGTACTAAAACCATATTTCTTGATCTTACAGTACAGGCAAACTATTCATAGACCTTGGGTTATGCCTTTGTTACTTCAGGTACTGGCAAAGCTTTTGAGGGCACACCCCCAGGGCACCTCCTCTTCCACTCTGTGATTTTTGTTTTTGTTTTTTTGCTAGTGTCCTTAAATGATGGACCTCATAACCCTTGTGGAGAAATCACTCTTAGCTTAACTAGTGTGTGTTATTTCAACATTTTATTGTTTTATCTTCTGATTCTTCAATGGTTCAATCATCTCCACTGCATTCTAATATCAAAATAGAAGCAGTGCATCCAGATTGGGGGCAACCTTGGGAGCTGTACCCAGACCCCACGCCGTGGAGATGTACTTAAATGTTGCTTCGGGCACTCACCTTGGCACGTGATGCAATGTATTGTAGTCAGCCACAAGTTGCTATATACAGTATCTCACAAAAATGCGTACACCCCTCACATTTTTGTAAATATTTTATTATACCCTTTCATGTGACAACACTGAAGAAATGACACTTTGCCAAAATGTAAAGTAGTACAGCTTGTATAACAGTGTAAATTTGCTGTCCCCTCAAAATAACTCAACACGCAGCCATTAATGTCTAAACTGCTGGCAGTGGCAACAAAAGTGAGTACACCCATCAAAGTAAATTTCAAAATTGGCCCCAAAGTGTCAATATTTTGTGTGGCCACCATTATTTTTCAGCACTGCCTTAACCCTCTTGGGCATGGAGTTCACCAGAGCTTCACAGGTTGCCACTGGAGTCCTCTTCCACTCCTTCATGATGACATCATGAAGCTGGTGGATGTTGGAGACCTTGCGCTCCTCCACCTTCCATTTGAGGATGCCCCACAGATGCTCAATAGGATTTAGGTCTGGAAACATGCTTGGCCAGTCCATCACCTTTACCCTCAGCTTCTTTAGCAAGGCAGTGGTCGTCTTGGAGGTGTGTTTGGGGTCGTTATCATGTTGGAATACTGCTCTGCGGCCTAGTCTCCGAAGGGAGGGGATCATGCTCTGCTACAATATGTCACAGTACATGTTGGCATTCATGGTTCCCTCAATGAACTGTAGCTCCCCAGTGCCGGCAGCCCTCATGCAGTCCCAGAATATGACACTCTCACCACCATGCCTGACTGTAGGCAAGACACACTTGTCTTTGTACTCCTCACCTGGTTGCCGCCACAAACGCTTGACACCATCTGAACCAAATAAGTTTATCTTGGTCTTATCAGACCACAGGACATGGTTCCAGTAAACCATGTCCTTAGTCTGCTTGTCTTCAGCAAACTGTTTACAGACTTTTTTGTGCATCAGCTTCAGAAGAGGCTTCCTTTTGAGACGACAGCCATGCAGACCAGTTTGATGTTGTGTGCTGTATATGGTCTTAGCACTGACAGGCTGACCCCCCACCCCTTCAGCCTCTGCAGCAATGCTGGCAGCACTCATACGTCTATTTCCCAAAGACAACCTTTGGATATGATGCTGAGCACGTGCACTCAACTTCTTTGGTCGACCATGGCAAGGCCTGTTCTGAGTGGAATCTGTCCTGTTAAACCGCTGTATGGTCTTGGCCACCATGCTGCAGCTCAGTTTCAGGGTCTTGGCAATCTACTTATAGCCTAGGCCATCTTTATGTAGAGCAACAGTACTCTTTTTTTTTTTTTTTTTTTTAGATCCTCAGAGAGTTCTTTGCCATGAGGTGCCATGTTGAAGTTCCTGTGACCAGTATGAGAGAGTAATAACACCAAATTTAACACACCTGCTCCCCATTCACACCTGAGACTGTGTAACACTAATGAGTCGCATGACACCGGGGGGGGGGGGGATGGCTAATTGGGCCCAATTTGGACATTTTCAGTTAGGGGTGTACTCACTTTTGTTACCAGCGGTTTAGACATTAATGGATGTGTTGAGTTATTTTGAGGGGACAGCAAAATTACACTGTTATACAAGCTGTACGCTCACTACTTTACATTGTAGCAAAGTGTAATTTTTTCAATGTTTACATGAAAATATATAATAAAATATTTACAAAAATGTGAGGGCTCTACTCACTTTTGTGAGATACTGTAGGTCCAGAGTCATGGTCCATCCCTATAGGTCCCTTCGGGGGTGCACCCAACTGTGATGGGAGAGGCCTGGACTTTGTGTACAGTCCAATGTCGAATAAGATAAGATAAGAAAGGGTCACCCTCTATCTCTGACCATTACTGCTCAGACCTGGACAATATTTTAAATGTTTTCAATACAGTGTAAACTTTTCAAATTTGGTGCTAAAACTCAACCACTCAGAGCTTCGGCTCAGGTGGATGACTAGGTGTGACATCACACAGATTGCACATTGTACTGCCACTTCCATCTAAAGACTTTATATGGTACTCAAACGCTCCCTCCCACCCTTTCGCCACAAGGATTTGCTACTGGACAGCGTACAGGCTCATTGCTGCATTCTCCCTGTGGACATGCTTACCCTATATTCCTCACCTACTCTGTGAGTACCCCAAAAGGAGAATACCGTCACCAGTAGCTATAGCAAAAAACAGGTGCAAAATTGCAGGCAAATATTCACTCTGCTGAAGGTTGGAGCAGGCAACAGCTGTAACACAGATCTCCTATTCTTCTAGCTCTTTTTCAAGCATGCAACAAGCGGCCAACATGACATAGATGCAGAAAATTCCGCTTTTGTTAAATTTGCAAATAACAATTTTAATACAACCATCTTTGCTCAGGGCTCAAAAACACCACACCTTCTCCTTCTCCCATTACTCTACCCAAGTTTGATCCTGATATGCCCGCCCTAGATGAGGCAGACACAAAAGAGAATGATGAGGACATTGAGGCAGTATTGGTGGGAGATGCACTAGAGTTTTCTTCCCCAGTATGCTGCTATATTGAAGAGGGAGTTTCATGCAACATGCTTGCTAACATGGACAGGCTCATTAGTGCCTTGACATTGTACAGCTTGATTCAATGTCTTACCATAACCCTATGGGCGCAAAGAGACTTGCAAAATCTTTCAAAACATTCCCGGTTTATGAACAAATAGAATGTGCAGTCCATGATGACTGGATCACTCCAGACAGGATTTTTACTCCCAAAATCTTTGCTAAACTCTATCCGGTGGAAAAAAAGAATTCACAAAAAAGTGGTCTAGTCCTGTGGTTGATGCTGCCATCTCAGTCTTAAAGCGGGGGTCCACCTATCTATCGTTTTTTTTTTTTTTTTTAGTTCATTCACAAACTTTTCTTCTCAGCATTACATACTCACATATTGTGTGTAATATGTCCGCCTGTGTCAGATTTCGTCGGAAAGAATAACTTATATTATTCACTGCAGGCGGTTTCCATCTTCATTGTGGGCATTTGAAGCCCACAAGCATTTATTTCCTGGATGCGGTGAATGCTGTGCTTCCAGCATTCACCGCTCGTTCCCGCACATGCTCAGTGGCATCCTGCGAAGCCTGAGACTAGCTCCCAGGAGACTGTGCGGAGTCTGGGAGAGGCTAGAAACACGCCTACTCCCACGGGAGGAGAACCAGGAAGTGCAAAGAAGAACAGAAAAATAAAAGGTAGTTACTGCGATTTAAATTTTTTTAAACGGCATGTCAGCATCTAGGCAAGGAAGAGAATACATACAGATATTGTTCAAAATTTGTGTGGAACCCCGCTTTAAACTTCTCACTGTACCTATTGAAGATGTTCCTTCTTTCAACAAGTCTGCAGATCGAAAGTTTGACAGTATTAAAGGCTTTCTTTACTCTTGCAGGCCCAGTCCTGCTACCAGCTCTCACTTCAATTTCAGTATGTCAGTCTGCAGCTGACAGGACTAGGACAATGAACAACATGACCCTGTTTTCCAGGATCATGCCTTAACAGAGCAATTACCTTCTGCACTGCTCTTTTGTTTAGAATCCCACGAACATGTCATGAGATAGATTTCTAGAATGGCTTCAATCTCCATTCACATGCGCAGAATCTTGTGGCAGCCTGTAAAAAAGTGCCTCACATGTATGCCTTTTCAAGGAAGATGTCTATTTAGAGAAGCACTTGACCAATTCATAAGAGATGAATGGTAACTCTGGAGGTATGGTAACGCTGCAGAGATGCACAGCTCAGGTGGGAGAATCTGTCCATAGGACAACTATTAGTCGTGCACTCCAGAAATCTGGCCTTTATGGAAGAGTGGCAAGAAGAAAGCCATTGTTAAAAGAAAGCCATAAGAAGTCCCGTTTGCGAGAAGCCATGTGGGGGACACAGCAAACATGTGGAAGAAGGTGCTCTGGTCAGATGAGACCAAACTTGAACTTTTTGGCCTAAAAGTAAAACACTATGTGTGGTGGAAAACTAAGACAGCACATCACCCTGAAAGCATGGTGGTGACAGCATCATGTTGTGGGGATGGAGTTAGAGTCAGAGTTGATGAGAAGATGGATGGAGCCATATTCAGGGCAATCTTAGAAGAAAACCTGTTATTCCGCGTACACACGGCCGGACTTCCTGATGGGAGCTTTCGGTCGGACATTCTGACCGTGTGTATGAGAGAGGGGTAGAGAAGGAAGCGCCACCTGAGTGTAGTATTAACAAATGATGTTTAATGACACCAGGTAAAAACACACTGACAGGATAAAAACATATAAAAGGCTCATCTGTATAGGTATGTGGTCCTCAGTGTTCCCTCTGATCCTGTGGTGGTGACGCTTTAGGGATGCTGGGCTGCAGAAGGTGGATTACCAGCTGGGAGCTCCTTCTGTGGCCATCAGGAAGAGACTAGGGGCCGGAGTGGAGCGTGCGTGACGTCACAGGTCGTCGGTCCGCTTCCGGGTTCGGTATCCAGGGGAGGGATCGTCCAGGGAGGAGGGCTTGCAGGGAGGTTGAGAGAAGGCTACGCGCTCTGAGCCACTGCTCCTTCAATAGGCCCTTCTAAATCTGTTCTAAATCTTTCTGTCGGAAATGCTGACTGAGTTTAGCCCGTTGGCAAGTCCGGCCGTGTGTACGCAAAAGATTTGAGACTGAGGCGGAGGTTCACCTTCCAGCAGGACAACAACCCTTAACATACAGCCAGAGCCACAATATAAGTGTTTAGCATATTCATATGTTATAATGACCCAGTCAAAGTCCCGACCTAAATCCAATTGAGAATCTGTGGCAAGACTTGAAAATTGCTGTTTACAGATGTTCTCCATCCAATCTGACAGAGCTTGAGCAGAGACAGACCTTGGGCTATTTTGCAAAGAAGAATGGGCAAGAATGTCACTCTCTAGATGTGCAAAGCTGGTAGAGACATACCCAAAAGGCTTGCAGTTGTAATTGCAGAAAAAAGGTGGTTCTACTAAGTATTGACTCAGGGGGGCTGAATACAAATGCATGCCACACTATTCACATATTTATTTGTAAAACATTTTGAAAACCATTTATCATTTTCCTTCCACTTCACAATCATATGTGCCAATTTGTGTTGGTATACCATATAAAATCCCAATAAAATACATTTACGTTTTTGGTTATAGCATGACAAAATGTGGAAAATTTCAAGGGGTATGAATACTTTTTCAATGCACTGTAGGTCATTCAGGTTTTTTAAAAATCTGCTTTCCAGCCTTCTCTTCCCTGAGAATACTTGGGTCTGGTCCTGGACACATCCCAAGCAGAGGTTTTCCTTCCAGAATTGAGGTCAAAGATATGCCAGAAAGAGATTCACCATGAGAGTTCTAAGCACCGTGGTAGCCTCCTTCGAGGTTGTACCATTTGCCCAATTTCATTCAGGACCTCTCCAACACAACATCTTGTCAACCTGGAACAAACATGCTCCTCCTCTTTGTCTTTCCATGCTCCTGCCCAGTCCAGCAAGGGATTCCCTAACTTGGTGCATCTCAAGCCCAACCCTAACAATAGGAAGTCTTTCCTTCCCAATCACTCCCCCCCCCGGTCTTCTGTGTGGACACTCAATAACAGTACAGTCAGACAATGCCTCAAAGCTACAGCTTCGAACAGACAGCAGGAATCCCTATTTGTCCTATTCCCTGTTCTCAGGATACTACTTCCAAGTCCACCATCACTCGATGGATAAAAAAAATCATATCATAGGAGCTTACACTCTCAAGGACAAATCACCTCCTGCGCTTTAATGCTCCCATTTCACCAGATCGGTGGAAGTTTACCATGTCTCTGTAGCCTAGCTGGGTAAGGCTGCCACCTGTCCTCTGGTTCATACTTTTTTCAAAGTTTTACCAGGTAGATATCCAGTGTTCTGCAGATGCAGCTTTCGACTGCAAAGTTCTTGTAGCAGCACTATAAAGTATAGTCTGTTGGCATATTTACATTTACCTAGCTTTTGCCCAGCCTTCTCACTCATTGCTTGGGGATGTCGCAGAGTCTATGAATACATTATCCTGTACTGTACAATTAAGATACGAGGAACTTTGACTGACTTATAAATTCCATATCCTGTAGTACTGTACAGGACACCGAGCACCCTCCCTTTCATATCTTAAATACTCAGTTTTGTAGCAAACAATGCAGAGGACTCAGAGTGGGGTGTTGGGGCTGGGCCCAGGGGGCGTATCTTTTAAAGCGTTGCCAGTGTTTAATCACCTATTCGGTATTGCTTGTAATATCCCCAAACCTGCTTGTGTTGGAACAAGCACACTTAAATTGGGTCTATACCCCCTTTAAAATAATCACATGTTGTTGCTTTGCAGCCTGAAATGAACAAAGACACAGTTTTTGTTTTATCCAGCTGTATTTAATCTTATAACAATTTATAACATCCAAGTGAAAGAAGGAACACCAACATGTCAGAAAAAATAAAAATAAAAAACAGAATCACTGCGTTGGAAAAAGGATACCCCCCTCCTAAAAATGACTCGTAAACTCAATCAAGTGTAACTAATCACCTTCCCAATGGCACACAAAGCCATTTGACTCTCAACTGTGATCAGCTGTGATCATGTTGAAGGTACTTGCTACAATACAAATCCTTACTGGATTAGGATGTCGCTCCAAACTGAAAGAGCCAGGAAGAAACTGGTCAGAGAGTCTACCAAGAGGCCTACAGCAACTCTAAAGCAGTTGCAGGAATTTATGACAAATAGTAGTCGTGTGCATGTGACAACGATGTTACAAATTCTCCCCAAATGTGGTCTGTATGGGAGGGTTGCAAGCAAAAAGCCACTTTCCAAGAAAGGCCACATGCAGTCAGGGCTGAGCTTTGCCAAAATGCACCTTGAAGATTCTGAAGCCACATAGAAAAAGGTGTTATGGTCAGATGAGACTAAAATTGAATTATTTGGCTTCAACACCAAATGATACAGCACACCAAATAACACAATTCTTACAGTAAAGCATGGAGGTGGTAAAATCCTGTTGTGTTTCTCTGCAGCACGGACTGGAGCACTTGTCAGGATAGAAGGAAAAATGGATGGGGCAAAATGCAGTCAAATTCTTAAGGGAAATCTTCTGCCTTCTGCCAGAAAATGTATCAATGGTCAAGAAGGTTTACCTTCCAACATGACAATGACCCAAAGCACACAGCAAAAATGACCACACAGTGGTTGAAGGAGAAAATTGTGAATGTCCTTGCATGGCATAGTCAGACCCCAGACTTAAACCCCATTGAAAATCTGTGAAATGACTTGAAGACTGCAATCTAAAAAATGGTCACCATCAAATTTAACTGAACTTGAGCAGTTCTGCAGAGAAGAGTGGGCAAATATTGCTCGGCCCTGCCCCCCCCATTACTGGTTCTGATTTACAGCAGCAGGAGCCAATGACTCCTGCTGCTGTATCTGATCCGATGAGCAGCGAGAATGCTTCAGCTCATGTGCACATTGCTGGCTCAAGTAAGTATTTAGAGGGGCTACGGGGGAAGCTGCATGCAGAAGGTTATTTACTTTACTGCATAGAATAACCACTTGAGCTCTGTAAGGTTTTACCTCCTTCATGACCAGGGCATTTTTTGCTATTTGGCACTGCGCTACTTTAACCACTTGCTTACTGGGCACTTAAACCCCCCTCCTGCCCAGACCAATTTTCAGCTTTCAGCCCTGTCACACTTTGAATGACAATTGAGCGGTCATGCTACACTGTACCCAAATTAAATTTTTAATTTTTTCCCCCCACAAATAGAGCTTTCTTTTGGTGGCATTTGATTACCTCTGGGTTTTTTATTTTTTTTAAAAAAATGAAAAAAGACCGAAAATTTTGAAAAAAAAATACTAAACAGTTCTATATTTTGTTATAGAATTTTGCAAACAGGTAATTTTTCTCCTTTATTGATGTACGCTGATGAGGTTGCACTGGTGGGGACTGAGAGGTAGCACTGGTGGGGACTGAGAGGTGGCACTGAAGGGCATTGATAGGTGGCACTGAAGGGCACTAATAGGTGGCACTGATGAGTAGTAGTGATGGGCACTGGTAGGTAACACTGATAGGCAGCACTGCTAGGTGGCACTGATGAGGCATTGATTGACACCACTGGTGGGCACTGATAGGTGGCACTCGTGGGCATTGATGTTTGGCACTGATATGCACTGTGTGGGCACTAATACAGTGATCAGTGCTAATACTATAAACTGTCACTGTACTAATTACACTGGCTGGGAAGAGGTTAACATCTAGGGGCAATAAAAGGGTTAACCGTGTGCCTATCAAGTGTGTTGTGTGCAATATATGCTGCTTTTAATGTGTTAGTAAAGACAGGACTCTGTACTATGATTCGCTAAACTGATCAGCAGGTCCCGGCCATAAATCATTGTACCAAACAACAGCACAGACAGAGCAACAGGTGCGCACCCCCTACCCAGAAATGGCAGATCACGTACATGTACATGATGCGGTTCAGAGAGGCCACCCCCGATGCTATCTATGCACTGGCGGTCCGCAAGTGGTTAAAGTAGATCATGACACCTGTTATGCATAAGTAGTTTACTATGTAACGAAGGAAGTTTAGGAATGACCGAATATGCATCTTCAAAAGCTTCAAGCTAGCAGTGGCAGTTCCCATACTTACTGCCTGTAAGGTTCCTTTTAAAGTGGTTGTAAACCCTTACATATATCCAGTGAAGTGACTGGCATCAGGTGATACACAGAGATGAAACAAACCTTCCTACGTAAGTTGTACCTGTTTATCTGTAGGTCTTCTCTTCTCCACAGTTGTTTAAAGTCTGGAACTTATACAGCTTGAGAGGTAAACGAGAAACCCTGGACAGCTGCACTCAAAAGTAATCTTCGATCTTTATTTAAACTATATATGATCATAAAAATACATGCTACAGCATCACAAAGCAGGAAAGCTGACGCATTTCACACTGTAGTCAGTGCTTAATCATAGCTAGATATCACATGAATGAATCCCCTATATATACCAATATTCATTGAACATGTGTCCAGGAAGTTGATTAGTGGTAATCAATCTACAAACTCAAAAAAGCTGTGACTGAAATGGAAGTGGGAACCTAAAACTGTGAAAAAATAGTACCTAAAAAATTCCTTTGAATAATATAAGTGAATAAAAATAATTAATAAAAAAATAAGGTAAATGTGCAAAAGATGCAAAAAATGCAAAAAGGAAGTGTAAAAAATTCTTTGATGTGGAATAATATCGACTCAAAAAATTATGCATAGAATGAGTGATGAAAAAAGAAGAAAGAAAAAAGTGGAAAAAAAAGGTGAAGCTCAAAAATGTGTGTGTGTGTATATCCAAATAAATAAATATCCTTAATAGATATCAAACATATAATATAATTATATCATACTGACCAAACTCTAAAAAGTGGAGAGGTTAGAAAAGAAGAGGATATACAAAAAAGATGTACAGATAACTTGTATGTGTATATGTAAAACAAAGAATAAATGTTGGATAATAGCCTAAACGCACGTAAATGATATATATCATTATAAAAATACATGATCTCTCCATGTGCTTAGATCCAAAATATAAAAAATATATAAAAAAATTTATAAAAGAAACATCTTTCTTCGTGGACACATATACAACGCTATAGACACAATAACCTAAACAGATACAGATAAAATGCTAATAATATAATATATATTACAATAAGGGCATGGCCAATGGCTAGAAATCAAGCATTTAGTACAAAAAAGTGACATTTAATGAAGTAGTTAGAATTGTTCATGCTGTCTCCAGTTTCATCCAGCTCCGCTGTAACTAATATTGTTGTATCTGACAGAAATCAAGCATTCAACACAACAAAAGATGGCATATAATGAAGTGGTTGAAGTTATTTGTTCCAGTTTCATTCAACTCTGCTATATAAGACGGTAAAAACTAATGTTATTAAACCGCACTAAAACATAAATAGCCAAAGGTTATCCCGTATTGCAAGCTGATTTATATTACGTTGAGGGCATGACCAATGGCTAGAAATAAGACATTCAACACAACAAGAATGGCATGTAAAAAAGTAGTCAAAATTGTTCATGCTGTGTGCTCCGCTATATACAAGACGGTAAAAACAACAAATGTTGCTGTATCTAACTGAATGGCTAAAAATCAAGCATTCAACACAACAAAAATAGCATATAATGAAGTGATTGGAGCTGTCTCCAGTTTCATCCAGCTCTGCTATGTAGAACGGTAAATGAACAAAAGTAGTTGAAATTGTTCATGCTGTGTCCAATATCATCCAGCTCCGCTATATATAAGACGGTAAAAACAACAAATGTTGCTGTATCTAACTGGCTAGAAATCAAGCATTCAACACAACAAAAATAGCATATAATGAAGTGGTTGGAGCTGTTCATGCTGTCTCCAGTTTCATCCAGCTCTGCTATGTAGAACAGTAAAGACTGATCTTACTAAAATTTGACTGAAACATAAATGGCCAAAGGTTGTCCCGAATTGTTAGCTAATATCAATATCCCAAAAATGTGTTCAAAGTATGATATTTATGATAACATGTCTAGTTAAATGTATTCAACCTAAACAACTCTATGAAATAATTTTAAAAGAACATCAAAATTTTTAAAGTGCCCTCATGTGCATGTATATATGTATATTCCCCATATCCTAATCCAAAAAATATGGACAATGAAAACCGAAAGCGTATGGGTAAATCTATTATATATCAAAGAACAGGGAATAGACCAGGGAATAAATGGGAAACAGAGATGCACATGTTGAATTAGAAAACAGAACCCTCACTGCATAGAATGACAATGTAAAAATCTCATCCAAAGACCAGGTATATATATATATATATATATATATATATATATATATATATATATATATATATATATATATATATATATATATATATATATGATCTAAGATAGATAAAAGTTAGACAGAAACGAAAGAACTGTAGACTATATATGTAGCAAACCGTATATTCACATATCTGTAAATATCCACATTATCCAATTATATACATATGCACGTGTATTATAGAGTAAAAACACATAGGTTAAGATATGTGTATATGTCACAAAGTCAACGATCATGGATAAGGGCGTATGTGAATAATAACGTTACCAAACTGTAAACCTGTCTCACATATGGGTGAAACATAGTCAAAAAGAAGCTACAAAAAAAGTATGGACGTGATGGTGAAAAAATGTAAGGGGTTAATCATAATAATGGGGCACATCCCACTCAAAGTTTAAACCCAATGGAATCCTAGTGTTTAAGGAGAATATCCAGAACACTTCGCATCTGCAAAGCGTTCTGAATAAATCTCCCCCTCTCTTTGGGATCACTATCTTTTCCATTCCTTGAATTGCATGACTGCTGACATCTTTGTGATGAATATCGTTCCAATGTTTAGCCACATTGATGGATTTATTCTTCTCAATGTCATATAGATGATCATACATACAATACTTATACAGCTTTCTGACCTTTCAGAAAGCAGGGGTCAGGGAGCTGAAGTTACCCTCTCTAGAGCTCAGTGAGAGCTGATTAGAGGGAAGGAACACCCCCTTCCCCTTCACACAGGAGCAAAGCTGAGGCTGTCAATCACAGGCTGTGTGCTGGAGCTCCCTCCCCTGTCGGCTTTTTACTCCATAGTGTCAGAAAAACTTGTCAGAAGAGACTTGTACAGATAGCAGAGTAATGAGGCGGCAGACAGAAATTAAACTTGGTGCTCTGGACTGAGAATATGCTTTGTTCATATTTCATGGTAGAGGTTTACACCCACTTTAAATTATTAGCATGAAAGGGTTTAGAGTATAATATCCTGCTGAAAACGGGTAAATACCCTTAAAACTAATTGCTTTGCAGTCCAGTGAATCCTTTTTACAAATGAATGTAAGCGTAATGTTGGATATATTCTCATAAGAGCTGCTACTATATGTGAACTACTGGGGCATTTAATATGTACTTTATTTCCTATTATATCTACCTGACAATATGGAGAATGCATTCAAACGTAGAATGCAAAAACGTCTCTATGATACATTGATCTAGAAGGAATAGGGGTGTTTGGACTCTAATCCGAGAATGGTGCTTCTCAAGGACTAATATGCCACTTTCTAATGGATCGTTTAAGCCCTTAGGACATCTGTGGGAAACAGATGGAATAGTTAGAATTAATCACCTGAGACCTAGATTCTGCCCACTGTACCATGTTATGGCCATATGACCAGCAACCGTTCAGAGCATGTGTGAACACTTTGGGGTGTATAATATGTCAAAGAGGGGTGTTTATACCCAGAAGGCAGCAAGCATTTTGGGTGTTATGTCTTGTATACCATGGGAACTGAGATCCTTTGCCATGGGGTAATAAGAATACCAGTTTGGATTTCCAGTATCACACTAATATAGTGTGCTAATGCTTCAGATGCTTGTGAATGAAAAGCTGACCATCCTATTTGTTTGATTTTGCACAATCTGTACAGCACAGGTCATCATCTGTTTTAAGAATGTGTCAAATCCAGGGAGCTGAGTTATGCTGTACTATATTATGCAATTATAGGCACTAAAAGAACATGTTCTGAGGAAAATAGAAGCTGCATTGCTAACCTTTGTTTCTGCAAATGCTAATTGTTTAGCCGTCCAGTGGCTTTAGTTTTTCCAGAAAATTCTTTATCCAGATCAGTGTCTGAGAAGTATTCTTAGAAGGGAGTCAATGATTGCAGCCTCCATATTTCCCCAAAAGCTGGTTTTCTTAGAATCACTAAACCCAAAAATGTAAAATATATCAGAATATATTTGCATTTGTTTTCTTTTGTCAGCATAGAACAATTTCAGCAAGTACAGAAAAGACCTGTTGTTCTTGCCAGAAATGCAATGTCCTTGTCACTTCCTGTGAGATTAACTGAAAGCACAAACAATGTTAAATATTTCTGGTGATCTACTAAACCAATCAACCCCCATGTACAGTAATCAACATGAACTTGACTGAGAACTAAGATGTTATGAAAAAGTTGTACATGCTCATTTTAATACTCCATTTACTGCAAGGATCAACACAATTAAAAATAACATCAGAGAGCAACATTGAAAAATGTTATTGAATGTTAACCTGCTATCCCATAATGTGAAACTGTAAACCCGTTCAGAATATTTATCAGTGGAATACAGTACATGCTATTATAGTAATGTAAGGGACTGCTCTTTAACTAGGGGCAATCCGTTTATCTGCTTGTAGAGAAAGTGAATATATTGAATGCCATTATCAGAACACAGCCCTCAGTTAGATAAGCAGACACTAGTATGAACCCAGTGAACCAGCCCCCGCCGGGGACATCCTTGATGCACGAAAAACATACAGCTTCTTGAATATGAAAAGTAAAGCTAAAAGCTGATACAAGAAGTTAAATATTAAACCGTTTAAAGCATGGTAACAGAGGAAAGTCATCAAATACATGCAAATAATGAATTTAAAACCAGTCTGCCAAAAAAATGTGCTTATCAGCAAGAAAACTGCATATCCACTATATTCTTATTTATATAATGAAAGCATCAAGTAATTTAATCTACTTACACAAGTAATGAAAACCATTACCTGACTATCGTTGCTAGATCTTGAATGCAGCTGGTGGTAACTACTGTTTCATTATTGGGGGAAGATATTTTGTGAAAAAATATATATATATGTATATATCTTTCTGGATCCTGGAAAAACTTACATTTCCTTTGAATAATTTGGAGGATCTACTTGTTATCCTTGGAAATGGAGAGGCTTCACGTGATGCCTGATCATAGAAGGAACCATCAGAAGCCTTTCTTTTTTTAAAAATTCTGGCTGGGTTCCCCAATTACATATCATCAGTAAAGCGTGCTTAGGACTAGTGCAATCTAAGATGTTATGAAAAAGTTGTACATGCTCATTTTAATACTCCATTTACTGCAAGGATCAACGAAATTAAAAATAACATCAGAGAGCAACATTGAAAAATGTTATTGCATGTTAACCTGCCATCCCATAATGTGAAACTGTAAACATGTTCAGAATATTTATCAGCGGAATACATGTTATTATAGTAATGTAAGTAACTGCTGTTTAACTAGGGGCAATAATCAGTTTATCTACTTATGGAGAAAGTGAATATTTTGAATGCCATTATCAGAACACAGCCCTCAGTTAGATAAACAGAAGCAAGTATGAACCCAGTGAACCAGCCCCTGCCGGGGACATCCTTGATGCACTTGAACTTCAGGATTATAAACCTAAGAAACATGAACTTTTTTTGCGAGTCACTAGGAAAAACATACAGCTTTTTGAATATGAAAAGTAAAGCTAAAAACTAATACAAGAAGTTGAATATTAAGCTGTTTAGAGCAATGTAACAAAGAAAAGTCATCAAAATACATGCAAATAATGAATTTAAAAACAGTCTGACAAAAAAATGGGCTTATCAGCAAGAAAACTGCATATCCACTATATTCTTATTTATATAATGAAAGTATTAAGTAATTGAATCTTCTTACACAAGTAATGAAGCATTACCTGAATATCGAAAATGTTATTGAATGCTTGCTAGATCTTGAATGCAGCTGGTGGTAACTATATATATATATATATATATATATATATCTTTCTGTTTCTGGATCCTGGAAAAACTTACAAAATTTCCTTTGAATAATTTGGAGGCTCTACTTATCCTTGGAAATGGAGAGGCTTCACGTGATGCCTGTTCATAGAAGGAACCATCAGAATCCTTTCTTTACTCAGAAACTCTGGCTGGGTTCCCCGATTACATATCATCAGTAAAGGGTGCGGGTGCGGGTGCAGCTTAGGACTACAATATTGTATCAGCACCCATGATAAAATAGCATTTTGAGCAGTTGGGAGCCCTGCATGGTGGTGTCTCTTCTGGGTCCACCCTTGCCTCTTCTCCTGCACCTCTTTTCTTCCTGGGGTTCTCCATACTGCCAGCTGCAGTTGTAGATTCCCCTTAGGCATATCCACACTATATTTATTCGCCCAAGCACATGGGCATGCATGGCTCCGTGAGCCTTAAAATCTCAGCAAATCATAGACTCTGGTTGCCCATTGCAGCATTTGTGTATTTTACATTTGTTTAGATTCTTGCAGACCTTGTTGTCACAATTGATTAGAACTCTGCCTGTCCTAGCCTGTGGAAGTACTATTATTGACCCCAACTGTTCACCCCTTGACACGTTTACCAAGCTAGCTTGACCCTGTGCTTTGACACCTGGGTATCCTGGGACTCACTATCTGGCAGTGTTACTTACTTTTTTGATATTAGCCGTTTTCTTTTTTTTTTTTTTTTATATTTTTTATTAAATTTTGTTCTTTTTCATACACACACACACACACACACACAAAACCTGTGCGTAACACACAAAACCAGTTTATTAGCCTTTTTTCTGACATACTTCTAGTTCTTGTCTGACCCATGTTCAGGTTCAATAATGCACTGCACAGCTGGCTGGGGATAGCCAAATAACACACCAAGCACATAAATCATACAAAAAAAAGTGGCTTGTCATACATGGATCAAAAATAAATTCTACCGATCAACCTCTGTTCAACCATCCTATGTGTATTTACTTGCTCAATCAGTGCTGCAGCACTGATCAGCGTATTCTGACGGCGGGGGAGTCTCTACACTGTCAGAATACAAAGACACAGCGGGGGGATTCCTCCATCCACCTCCAATGTGTGGTTAGGGGAATCGGGTCCATTTCTTTGTTCAACCTGCAGGTTGAACCATTGCAGCATGTATGGCCAGTTTTAGAATGCCGAGTAGTGTAGCAATAGTTACTACGCCCTAGCTAGGGCTTCCACGTTGTATGTTGCAATATGTTATTTGCTGATTCAGAAAGCCAAGCTTCCTCATTAAAGATGTTTGTTGTCTTTAGTTCCGGTATGCAACTTGTACCAAAATGTATGACATTTCTGTAGCTTCTAAATACTATCTATAGATATAAGAACAAAGTCGGCATGGTTATTTCCACCATTGCATGGCTAAAGGAAGACTTTGACACCCTTAGCCAGCTTTTGTCTGGAAAATGATTGATTTGATTTGTAAGATAAGCTGCTTTGTTCTTTACTGTTCTCCATTTGCCGAGCAATGCCACTTATGTCCTCCTCTCCCCATTTATATCTTTTGACATGAACAGAAACATTTGCCTACGTTGAACATTTCTGTTCATAGAGTGCTTGTGCCTTATAGGTTCTAGAGAGAAGCTGAATCATGCCTGTACAGTGCCTTCAAAAAGCATTTATACCCTTTGAAATTTTCCACATTTTGTCATGTTACAACCAAAAATGTATGTATCTCATTGGGATTTTATGTGCTAAACCAACACAAAGTGGTCACTCAATTGTAAAGTGGACGGAAAATGATAAATGTTTTTAAATTTTTGTTGCAAATAAATATATAAAAAGTGTGATGTGCATTTGTATTCGGTCCCCTTTACTCTGATACCCCTAACTAAAATCTAGTGGAACCAAGTGCCTTTAGAAGCCATCTAATTAGTAAATAGAGTTCACCTGTATGTAATTTAATCTTAGTATAAATACAGCTGTACTGTGAAGCCCTCAGAAGTTTGTTAGAGAACCTTAGTGAATAAACAGCATCATGAAGATCAAGGAACACACCAGACAGGTCAGGGATTAAGTTGTGGAAAAGTTTAAACTAAAAATGTAGAAAATTTCAACTGGTATGAATACTTTTTCAAGGCACTGTATGACCAACTGCACTAATATGTCCATATTACTGTTAGGCTAGCCAGATATAAAAGATAAAATAAGCATATAGTTATTTAGGTTGAAAAAAGTCAATCAATTTTAACCAACAGAAGGATAAAATTAGTAAATACATCAAAACCTGAATACACAGAACTCAAAACCCACAATTAATCCAGAGGAAGACAAAAACCCTTTATAAAACATGGTGGAATTTGATCTGATGAGGAAAAAAATAAATCCTTCTTGGTCCCATTAGCCAATTCAATCAACAATCTAGGGTGTCATTGCTCATTTACTGTATATAAATAACTAGTTATTTTTCAGCATTAGGGATGGTACTTACAGTGCACACCCTTTCCCCCTCCCTGTTCCATTCCTGCTGTCAGTTCCTGCAATGAAAAGCATTCTGTGAATGTAGGAATGGTAAATAAATGAAAGGTCCACTTAAAAGTTGGAGATACTGTACAGCAGTGGCGGCTGGTGCTAAACTTTTTTTTTGTGGGAGGGGGGGTGGCGGCAAACAAACCCCCCCAGGTCCGCCCGCATTCAGCATCTCCACAGTGACAGTCCCCCCGCACTCACCCCTCCTCGGTGACGGTCCTCCTGCACTCAGCCTCTCCGCAGTGACGGTCCCCCCGCTCTCAGCCTCTCCGCGGTGACGGTCCCCCCGCTCTCAGCCTCTCCGCGGTGACGGTCCCCCCGCTCTCAGCCTCACCACGGTGATGGTCCCCCCGCATTCAGCCTCTCCACGGTGACGGTCCCCCCACACTCAGCCCCTCCACGGTGACACCCCCCCTCATTCACCCCTTTAGTGCTCTGCACCCCAAGCCCAACCTTTTTAAAGCCAATTAGAGCCTCAGACTCTAACCATGTGGCTTAAAAAAAGCAAGAACTCGTACAAATGTATGAGTCTGGCGCCCTGCAGGGGGGCAGCGCCCCGATGGACCGGCCGCTCCTGAGATGCAGTATACTGTGCAAACTTTATTTCATTATAGTGGCTGCTCTCCCGGGTCTCTGCCTTCTCATTGGCTCCCGCTGTTGTCAATCACAGCCAGTAAGGAGGCCAGGCCCCGTTCTGTGTGTCTTATGAACTGTCAGAAACCATGAAATCAGACCGAGACAGAAGTACAGTTAAATCACACTTGTTTAATAATAAAAGTAAATAGAACAAACGTAGTCAAAACATAGCCAGAGTTCAGGAACCAGAACAGATAGTCAGACAAGCCAAGCGTCAGGGAGTCGGAGATGAGCGTAGTAAAACAGCAAGCAGGATCTGGAGCCAGAAGGGATGTCAGCCAAACAAGTCTTTTAACAGGATTGCAGGAGAGCATCTCTGTGATGTTGACTAAGGCGAAGGAAGATAATTGCAACAAATCTGGGAGGACATTGTTAATGAATTCCTGGAAAACTGAGGTTGAAAAAAGACACAAGTTCAACCTATGTGTGTGATTGTATGTCAGTATTACATTGTATATCCCTGTATGTTGCGGTCATTCAGGTGCTTATCTAATAGTTTCTTGAAACTGCCCCCCGCTGAGACCACCGCCTGTGGAAGGGAATTCCATATCCTTGCCGCTCTTACAGTAAAAGAACCCTCTACGTAGTTTAAGGTTAAACCTATTTTCTTTTAATTTTAATGATTGGCAACGAGTCTTGTTAAACTCTCTTCTGCAAAAAAGTTTTATTACTATTGTGGGGTCACCAGTACGGTATTTGTATATTGAAATCATATCCCCTCTCAAGCATTTCTTCTCCAGAGAGAATAAGTTCAGTGCTTGCAACCTTTCCTCATGACTAATATCCTCCAGACCCTTTTATTAGCTTTGTTGCCCTTCTTTGTACTCGCTCCATTTCCAGTACATCCTTCCTGAGGACTGGTGCCCAGAACTGGACAGCATACTCTAGGTGCGGCCGGGCCAGAGTCTTGTAGAGCGGGAGAATTATTTTATCTCTGGAGTTGATCCCCTTTTTAATGCATGCCAATATTCTGCTTGCTTAGCAGCAGCTTGGCATTTCATGTTTATAATGGCCTGTTCTGGTATTAAACGCAGTTTTCCACTCGTCGCCCTCCTTAATCCTCACGATATTGTATGCCCCTCTCAAATCAAGCTTTGTGAAAACCGTTGCTCCCTTGAGACTGTCAAATAACTCCATAATCAACGGAAGCGAATAGGCATTCTTAATCGTGAAACGATTGAGACCCCTATAATCCATGCAAGGTCTCAGTTCACCACTCTTCTTCTTCACAAAGAAGAAACCAGCACCAGCAGGGGACGAGGATTTGCAGATGAAACCTTGAGAGAGTGCATCTGCAACATACTCCTCCATGGCCTTATCCTCCAAAACCGACAAAGGGTGAACCCGGCCACTAGGGGGTATGGCACCAGATTGAAGGTCAATTGCGCAATCATACGGCCGGTGTGGAGGCAAACTACCGGCTTGACCTTTGTCAGACATCAGTAAAATCGCGGTGCTCCTCCGACAGGGAGGAGAGTGAAGAGGTGCACAGGACCCTGGCTACCTTCTGGAAGCATGTCTTACTGCATTGTGGCGACCAGAAGAGAACCTCAGCACAGAGCCATTCAAAAGAGGGTTTGTCCCTCTGTAACCAAGGATAACCAATAACCAGCGGAAACATAGGTGAGGAAATAACTTGGAATTCGATTATCTCATGGTGAAGAGCCCCTCTGGCCATGGACAACGGAACCGTCTCATGAGTCACATGGGCAGGCTGTAGAGGTCTCCCGTCAAGAGCCTCAATGGCAAGTGAAGTGTCATGCAGCTGCAGCAGAATTGAGTGCTTCGATACAAAGGCAGCATCAATAAACAGGCCTGCAGCCCCAGAGTCGATTAGAGCCTTTATCTCGACGAACGACTCCGCCCAAGAAAGGGTGACCGAAACCAGGGGCTTATCCTTCTGGATAACTGGGGACGAAACAACGCCACCTAAGGTCTGTCCGTGGCAGGACCTCAAGATTCGGGCGTTTCCTGGATGGGTAGGACAAGACTTCAAAAAGTGACCTGCCTGGCCACAATAAAGGCACAATCTCTCCCTCCTAAAGGTTCTCCCATCCATAGAGAGACGCGTGAAACCCAAGTACATGGGTTCATCTTCACTGACCGACTCGGTACCAGGAGGCATGGGAGGTGAGGGAGGCAGGGGTGGGACTGCAAAGCTCGGAGGCAAATGTACAGGAGGCTTCCGCAGGCGCTCCTTAAAAGAGAGTCTTTCTCTGAGTCTGGAGTCAATGAGGATGGCAAACATGATCGACTTCTCCAGCTCAGTGGGTGTATCTCGGGCTGCTATCTCATCCTTGATGGAATCCAAGAGACCATGAGAAAAAGCAGCCACAAGGACCTCATAGTTCCAAACAACCTCTGCTGCCAGAGTATGGAATTCAATGGCGTAGTCGTTAACAGTTCTCGTACTCTGTTGGACATGAGGCACTTGGCAGCAGAAGTGGAGCGTGCGGGAACGTCAAATATCCTTTTAAAGGAGGCCACAAACTCAGAGTAACTCAAGACAACAGGTTTTTGCGTCTCCAATAAAGGGTTTGCCCAGGCCAAGGCTCTCTCAGAAAGCAAAGATATCACAAAACCTACTTTGCTTCTGTCCGTGGGAAACACCTGGGGCAGCATTTCAAAGTATATCTCAACCTGGTTGAGAAACCCTCTGCATTGAACTGGATCGCCCCCAAATCGCTGGGGAAGCGGAGTGGAACCAGACATACCTCTTATAGAGGTAATACTCGAGGCGGGTGCCTGCACAGAGACAGGCGCAGCAGCAGGGACGGCCTGCAACTCAGGTTGTACTGGAGCAGCCACAGTGGGAGATTCCAGGTGAGCCGTGCGACTCAGGAGCATTTGTAACTGATCCATGTGGTGATCTTGCTCATCCAATCTGGAAAAAATATTACCAACAAGTGGATTGATTGTATCTTCTGAATTCATGGCCTTCGCCTACTGTCAGAAACCATGAACCAGACCGAGACAGAAGTACAGTAAAATCACACTTGTTTATTAATAAAAATTAAAAGGTACAGGGCTTTTTTTCAGGGGGAACTTGGTGGAACTCAGTTCCACCACCTCTGGCTCAGACCCTTTGGTGCCTGCTCACCACAATCACTTGTAAACACAGAAGTCTGGTATCTGTGTTTACAAGTGACAGCTCTGCACTCTGTATGTAATGCAATCCTGGTATTTCATACCCCTTTAAGACCCTCCTACTTTTTTTGTGAAATTTGACTGAACATACCCACTATTTGATGTGATTTGGAGGGTGTGTGTTGGGGGTTGGGGTTTTGTGGGGCCGTGGTTAAGTTCCAGCACCTATTGTTTGAGAAAAAAAGCCCTGAAAAGGTAAATAGAGTAAGCGTAGTCAAAGCATAGCCAGAGTCCAGTAACTGGATCGGGTAGTCAGCCAAGCCAGAGTTCAGTAACCAGATCGGGTAATCAGCCAGGCCAGAAGTCAGGGATCCAAGAAGAACAGCAAGCAGGATAAGGAGTCAGAAGGGATGTCAGCAAAGCCAGTCTTTAAACAGGAATGCAGGAGATGGTTTCTTGTGATGTGACCAAGGCAAAGGCAGGAATTAAGTGAGCTGGAGATCTTTAAGTAGGCGGGACTGACAAGCAGATCCACAACAGCTGGTTAACTGTGCAGAGAGATGAGAGCTGGCAATTAGCCGACAGCTGAGTGGCCAGCTCAGAGAAGGAAGGGCTGAGCCAGCCCTGACAAAAACATAGCCAGAGTTCAGGAACCGGAATGTACAGTCAGACAAGCCAAACATCAGGGAGCCGGAGATGAGCGTAGTAAAACAGCAAGCAGGATCTGGAGCCAGAAGGGATGTCAGCCAAGCAAGTCTTTTAACAGGAATGCAGGCGAGCGTCTCTGTGATGTTGACTAAGGGGAAGGCAGAGCGTCTCTGGACTGGACAGCTTAAGTATGTAGGACTGACAAGCAGGATATCAGCAACAGCTGAGTAACCGTGGAGAGATAGGAGCTGGCAATTAGCTGACAACTGAGCGGCCAGCTCAGAGAAGGATGGGGTGGGCCCAGCCCTGACATGAACACACAGAGCAGGGCTTGGGAGCGAGCGTGCATGAGTGATTTCTGTAAAGTGAATCAGTGCTTGTAAATTGCAATAGAAAACAAATAACTTCAACTTGTTCTCAAAAGTATGTTGGACACAATTATTCAATTGCACATAATAAACAGTCCACTCATATTGCTAGTCGATCTCCACTGTGAAATCCACCACACAAAGCACCCGATGAAAGAAAAGATTTGCCTTTCACCTCCACACATACTGCCGCTTACCGACTGCAAGCGATCTCTTATTATAGGAGATCACAAGCGCTTCTGGCTTATTACCTAGCCCAGGCCTCTGATTCACACTGCCAAGATCCCAGCTTCTTCACAGGAGGTATAGCTCTTAAAGGTGTGCATTGCCAGATGTTTCACATGAAAAATCAAGTGTTGAGGAATTTCAGTTGCACATTTCCTTCTTACAATCCCCACTATATGCCTTTAACACCATGATCCATGACTTGTCATTGGCGGAGTCTGGTGTAGTCAGTCCATCTGGTATGGTCCCAGAGCTTAGTCATACAATCCCGGGCAGAGAGTCTCCTAATCACTGTCCACTCACACCACAGCCCTGCAGTTCAGACAAGCCGCCTACCCAGCCGCAGGAGTGTCCCTATAGCAAGTGGCTTTCTATGGGAGCACTCAGAGAAGAGGAGAAGGCAGTAGCACCAGTGGGAGGGACCAGGGAAGAGAGTGGACCTGAGCTGCTTAGTGCAAAACCATTCCACAGAGCAGGTAAGTATAACATGTTTTTTATTTTTATTTTTTTCAAATTACCTTTAATATTACTTTTAGACCGCTTTCTATCCATTTACATACTGAATATTCTAGGGCTATAGACATTATAAAAAGAAAGCAGATTTGTTTGACAACTTCAGTGTTTCATGAATTCATGCTCTAGTCCTTATATAAATGCTTACTAGCAGAGACCCTTCTATGTTGTCTTTTATCATTCTCTCAAACATCTTCCCAACTTAGACGTTAACCTTACAGGTGTTTAGTTGTTGGGTGAGGACCCTCTTATGAAATATAGGCACTGGTACCAAGTCAGTCTTTAACCACCTCCCTAAATTCTCCTGCCAGTTCTCCTGATTTCCTTCATTCTTCTGCAGCAGGCACTTCTGGTCCTGGAAGTAAAACCACTCCCACTGACCATCAACGAAAGGGGGAACTACTGAGCATAGCTAGGAGGCACACGGACCTCCAATGCTATGGGATAACGCACCCCTGACTGCCCGCTAGTGCTAAGGGGTCTTCGCCACTGATTTCCAAAATTAAACAGAACGCACACACCGCTGACAACCAATATTTAGAGAGGCACTCACCACTGACCTCAATATAAGAGATGCCAATCTGCAAGCTGTTTCTGGTATTGCATAGTTCTTATCACTCTGACAGCTGAACTGTATATGCTGTCATTAACTAAACAATATCGGGGGGCATCTTCAGGGCCTTAAGAAATGCAATACATCTGCTTTTTCTTCAAAATTGTTTGGCTTTTGACACTGACACTGAAAGCTGAAAAATGGCCTGGCGATGAAGCGGTATATTCAAGTTAGTACCTGCAAGGGTAAAGAGTGTCTACAAATAAAAATGATGTCCAATAATAACAGAAGTAAAAAAAGTTATTTTAGGGCATGTTGGTGTAATCCATCTGGTCCATGTGCGTTATTCACTTTTATTTTGTTTGTTCCTGTACCAATTGTAGTTTATTTGAGGTTTTGTCAATACCATCCCTATTTTGGAATTGAGTTACACTGTTTACCTTTGACTACATAGGGCTGGGGAAGGTGTTTATTAAATTTGCATTCTCTTTGTTCCCATTATTTATGCAAAAAATATTCAAAATATGGTGCCACATCCAGAGTCAACATTAGAAATTGGAAAAAGCTTATGCTGACTTTTAAGGCAACCACTTGACACAAATCTTACTTCAACCACTTGGTCTCCAAAAGATTTACCCCCCCCCCCCCCCTTCATGACCAAACCATTTTTGCTATATGGCACTGTGTTATTTTAAAGTGTTACTAAACCCAGGACCTTGCATTCACTATATCTGGTCTCCCACAGAACATGAAAATGCAAACAAACAGCGCTTTTGGATACAAATATCTGGCAATGTATCCAAAAGCGCTGTTTGTTTCTACCAAAATGTGAGTTTTCCTACTTTTAAATAAATGAGTTTTAAACCCCTTATACAGTATTACGCTATGTACTCTTACGTCTTTTATATGTATACGCTGGATGCCTGAGTGGACTTACTCAGATTAACCTGGATTAACCCTCACGTTATACAGACACCACCGTGGATCCCCACAGTTACAAGCTAGATTGACCCAGTGGGTGTACACCCATCTGTGTCCAATCTTTCGTGTAAGCCCCTAATTCAATAGGGTGGTGGATCTTCTATCAACACATTCACTAGCTGTCTTCACTTTTTTGGTGTTATTTATCTACTAAAGACTTTCACTTTTAAGGATATTATCAGCATTTTTGCATTATGGACTTTATTTTTCTCACAAGGATCTTTATACATATCTATGTGATTTACTTATTTGGCTTAACCATGAATATGGTTATGGACTATGTCTATGGTTGTTAGCGCTACACTTTTCTTTATATTGTTTTATCTACAGGACTAGGTCACTTGTATGTGTTAGCTGCTTACACACGTTTCCTTTTGACAGCGCGGTATTTCCATATATATTCTCTGGCCAGTAATATGCCTCTGTGGTGCTTGGTCCATGAGTGAAATTGGAGTGGCCAGCGAGGCAGTACAACCACTATGAAGGCAGGAGCAAAAAGTTGGGGAAACAATGGGGGAAGGGGTAAACCCAATAGGGATGGGTTTCAAAAGGGGTTACTCTGTGCAACAATATGGTCAGTAGTCTTAATTCAATAAAATAATCTGTTTATTCATTACACCTTAAAATACACATTGATGAAAAATTTCTGCAGTTGAGCATAACAATGATGTTAAATGCGGCCGCTCGTAACAATTACAGACAGGACTGACATTACAAAAGACAACAGGCTGTTCCTCCTCCTATTCTGTGCGGGTAGTCAAGCCCTATGGCTTAACCCTCTGTCTGCGTATACCTCTAAGTCGAATGGAATGTGATTTAAGATGGAATCAGTGATGTCCAGATCAAGGACTAATCCCTTAGGCTAGTCACCTAGGCCCAGAACAAAGTGGTGACAGGGCCTGAGAAGAGCTAGAGAAAAGATTGGAAGATCCATAGTCGTCTTTGATCGTCTAAGCCCAAGTCTGCTCCTCTCGAGGAGCAGCAAAGTTCCCTGCACTGACCCCTTTACATTACACAGCCCCCTGCACCCCTTTACATTACACAGCCCCCTGCACCTCTGGACCCCTTTACATTACACAGCCCCCTGCACCTCTTGACCCCTTTACATTACACAGCCCCCTGCACCACTTTACATTACACAGCACCCTGCATCTCTGGACCCCTTTACACTACACAGCCCCCTGCGCCTCTGGGCCCCTTTACATTACACAGCCCCCTGCGCCTCTGGGCCCCTTTACATTACACAACACCCTGCATCTCTGGGCCCCTTTACATTACACAACACCCTGCACCTCTGGGCCCCTTTACATTACACAGCCCCCTGCGCCTCTGGATCCCTTTACATTACACAACACCCTGCACCTCTGGGCCCCTTTACATTACACAGCCCCCTGCACCTCTGGACCCTTTTACATTACACAGCCCCCTGCATCTCTGGATCCCTTTACATTACACAACACCCTGCATCTCTGGACCCCCCTTCAGTGCAGACCCCCTTCAGTGTAGCCCCTCATTCAGTGCAGATGCCCCCATTCAGTGCAGACCCCCCCTTCAGTACAGATGCATCCTTCAGTGTAGCCCTTCGCTCAGTGCAGACCCCCCTTCAGTGTAGCCCCCCGTTCAGTGCAGACCCCCCTTCAGTACAGACGCCTCCTTCAGTGTAGCCCCTCGCTCAGTGCAGACACCTCCCTTCAGTGTAGCCCCGTTCAGTGCAGTGTGCAGACTCCCCCCCATTCAGTACCTCAGATCAGCGTGGCAGGACATGCTCAGCAGATCCCCTCCCCCTGTTTACACATAAACAGAGAGGAGGCGGCTTCACTCTGCTCGGCTGTGCCTGTGTGACATCCGGGATCGCACAGACAGCCCGCGGCCACGGGAGGAGGGGATAGTAGGTGCAGCGGTGGCACCCTGCACCCCCCCCCGCACACCCCCTCCTCCTTGCATCACAATATAGATCGCATCTTAATGCCTGCTGTGCCTGTCACTGCGGCGCTGCCACCGCTTCAATCCTGGAGGGGGGGGCGGCCTGACACCCCCCCAAGTGTGTGGTACCCGGGGCGGCCCACCCCCCACTTAGTACGCCTCTGCACTCGGCACATTCTTTGCAAGCAGGCGCAGTGTTGTAGGGGCAGCCGGTGGCAGTTGCTAAGAAAGTTTAACAGCACACTGCCTGCCAGCACTGCGCCCCCTTCCTACATAAAATTGCTCCGCCCAGGGCATCCTCCCCTTCCGCCCACCCCTTGTACCGGCCCTGCTTCTGAGAGTTTCACCTTGGGTTCGTTCAGCAACTTTTTGACCTTTCCACATACTTAAGACATTTTTCCAGAACATTGCTTCCAGGGGTGGCCATCTTGCAGAAGCAAGGGCTGCAGGTTCCTTATGCGAACAACATGGGTGGCTCAACATCCTCCAGGTCCTGGCAAACTCTGATTCAGAGGGAAGGCCAACTAATCTCATTATAGTATTGACATTTTAGACGTTCAGGAGAATACTGTAGAGTTGCCCTCACGGAGGCGACAGTATTAGGTCTTATGTAGAGGCAAGTCCTAGCTCTATCCCATCTGTTTGTATCCCATGGTCTCAAATGGTCTGCAGTAATCCATGCTGTCGGTTGGACACACTGAAAGATTGAGAACATCATAAACTGGCCTTCTAAGGTAGTGAAAGATTTGCTTCCTATTCCAGGGAAGATTACCCCACATATGGTACTAGTCCCATTGATGGTGGCTAAGGATAGTTAATCTTATCAACTTCCAGGCATACCCATCAGCAAAGTCTATTCACTTTCTTGGTATTCACCTCAGTGACCTAGCTCAAGGTCAATGACATAGGCCAATGGAGGACAAAGTGTCTAACATCAGGGGTATAGTGATTCCCAAGTGTGGAAGTCGTTTGCGCAACACAGCCTAGGAGGCCTCAGTTATGCCCCTAACAGATGGCAATAGGTAATCTCCTATCATCATGACAAGAGGTATCTCCCATTCAGGTTTGCCAACAGTAAAACCTGTCTCATCTCATCGCTCTGTGTTCTGGCTTCTCAGAACTTCCTGTCAGATACGGTAAAATACGAAGCCTTGGATGTCAAGGGTGAGTCCCTAGACTAACAAGCGGTTCAATGAATCTCAACTTGGCAGTAAACTCAATGGTCAGGAAGGGCAGTTATTCCTGCAAGAGGAGCTTTCCAGAAGTGGAAGCAGTGGATCTACTAACATCCAGCTGGGTCAGTAGGTTAGCCTATATAGCCACCAGACTCTGTGATCTCCAAGCTCCTCATCAGGATCATAGTACATAGTTAGGCAGGTTGAAAAGACACAAGGCCATCTAGTTCAACTAGGATCTGTAGTCATACAGCTGGGATAAGAGCAATAATGATCTGGTGGCCTTTACAGGCCGTGGTGTCCTCAAAGTACAGTCTTTGGACCAAGAACCTCCTATTCTATTCTTCCTGAGATCTCAGACCTTACACAGCAGAGCCAAGTGTATCCACATTCAGCCACGTTGGATCTAGCAACTGGGAGACTGAGTTAGGAAGGCTCATCGAGAGGTCTCACCAGGGGTGGACTGACCATTGAGCCACTCTGGCACTGCCCGAGGGCCCTGGGCCACTAGGGGGCCCCATCAGGGTTGCCAGTCTCAGTAAAACCAGGGACAGTATGTATAAATCTGTTTTTTTTTACATCTGTCTGTGTATACTGTGTTTACATGTATGTGTATACTGTGTGATTGTATACTGTGTGTGTGTATACTGTGTGGCCCCATAATCTCTGATTGCCTGGGGGCCCCATAATCTCTTATTGCCCGGGG
Organism: Lithobates septentrionalis; assembly: GCA_037952835.1. NCBI lineage: Eukaryota > Metazoa > Chordata > Amphibia > Anura > Ranidae > Lithobates > Lithobates septentrionalis. The sequence continues at coordinate 1,039,927 of JBBDGP010000965.1, forward strand.
GCCCCATGAGTTATCAGTCCGCCCCTGGGTCTCACCACTATTATTTGAAACCTTGTGGAAACCAGGGGAACCTATGGAAAACTCCAGGTTTACTAGAACATGGGAAATATCACAGAATTGAAGGATAGAACCCTCTGCTCCCGGCTGCAAAGAATAAGGTGGCTGCAAGTAATATAAGATAAGGGATTGAGCAGTAGTCAAGCCTTGGTCAGGTCCTTAATTCCTGAGATCCAGTGACCACCGCACATCTGGGGGAACCAATTCCGAAAGGCCGGTACAGATCGTTCTTTCCCCTTAGAACTTACAGTGCAACTAGTGTTGGGAAGGTTGTCCCAGTCCTCCATTCTTCTGAATAAGTGTGAAGAAAAAATAAAATTGCGCTATTTTGAAAAGATCAGAAGAGCTAGAGCGGCTACATACAAATGTGACTAAGATTCATAAACACGAGGTGAGTAAAAATGTAAAGAACAGTAAAGACTGTGTGAACTGTGTGAACAAAAAGTTAATAATAAATGAGAGACATGTGAATGCACATATATAGAATGTAAACAACAAACAAACAAGTCCCAATTGTGATCACAGTTAAAACAAAGCAATGTGGAGAGCAAAGAAGCAAAGCCCTACACGTTTCGTCTAGATGCCCCTGTAGAAGTCTGATTAGGACGAAACGTGTAGGGTTTTGCTTCTTTGCTCTCCACATTGCTTTGTTTTAACTGTGATCACAATTTTATGTCATTGTATGCTGGTTTTATGAAAATAAATACCCAAATTGCTTTTGATCTGCACCATCTGGAGCCCTCTTCTTTTTACATATTTTTCATTATGAACTCGCTCACTCCACTCATTCGGCCACCATTGGCCCAAGGGTTGACCTACCTGTGGTGATCGTATTGGCTGGATACCATCTTCCGAAGATACCGGAGCCTGCTCCAGCTTCCTTGCTGACCATCCCAGGATACTTCGAGCTGTTTCTATCCATGCCTGTTTGATCTGGTGTCGCTGACATCCAGATCCATTTGTTCCGGTAAGAGTACCCATTCATTTCCTTTTTGTGATACCTGCTGCCAACATTATATCTGATGTCCCTGACTGCCCACATGAATATGTCCACAATTTAACGGACTCCTTGTTTTCATAACCATTACCTTTTGGGATACCTGTTGCTAACATTACATCTTTTGTCCCTGACTGCCCACATGAAGATGTCCACCATCTGACGGACTCATTCTTCTGAATAAGAATACTTCAATAGATTCAGTGACACTAAAGCAGTATTTCTTAAGGAGTATTTTATAGGAGAAATATTTCAGAGATCCAAGCATCAAGCGGTAAACTACCTCATTGCTACCATAATCAAACCAAATAGCTCTGTTTTCTTCCTTTCCAGCACCAGACAGGGATCTGCATCCTTGCTTCTGGATCAAGACATCACCCTTCCACCATGTCCAAACTGAAATGTCTGCGTCACCACAAGCTGGAGTAATAGACTCTATGTGGAAGAAATACATGAAAGTGGCCCTTCTCTAGAAGGTCAGACAGTGGCCTCTTCAGACCTGGCAGTATCACAAGACTTTTCACTGTCCACTAGGACAATGGCATTATCTCGGGTCAGAGTAGCCTAAGGGGCTTATAGGACGAAGATAAATTCATCAATCTAGTGCAGAGCTCACGTTATCAGATGGGTGGCGTGCTCATGGGCAAAATTCAGAGGTCCAGAATTTTACAGGATATCATCAAGGTTCATATACTACAAACCATTTATTTTCCTATTGCAAAGTCAATTAAGCAACATTGGAAGCAGGGGAGTTGACTTCAGTTCTGTTGATTCCAACGCTTCAGCATGGCCCTCCCTTATAGGTTTTGTTTGTTGGAGTGCTACATCCCATTCATGTATGCTGTCATGCTTGTGTCAGGAAAATGAAAAATTGTATACTTACCTGACGGTAATTTTCCTTTCCTGATGCAAGCATGACAGCATACAGGTCTCTCCCTTGTGGGTTTCGCTTTTGAGTATAGTTACGAGAATGCCGCCTGGGGGGAGGCGACTCATTTATATATAGTATAACCAGTCCTGGTGGGTGAGGGGCGGAGCCTATCCCATTTGTGTATGCTGTCATGCTTTGCATCAGGAAAGGAAAATTACAGTCAGGTAAGTATACAATTTTCCATTTATCCAGCCCTGTTTTGGAGTCAGTGGAAGAAGAGGAGGATTTGTGCATACAGGATCAAACAGCCTTTTTACACAATGCAGAGGATTAACCCCTTAGGTTCCACAGTGAGTATAACAAGCATGCTTTACTGCATATACAGAATGATTTTACTGTTGTGGGTTTAGTAACACTTTAACTGACAATTGTGTGGTCATGCAAAGGTGTCCATAAATGAAATGTATGAAATTTTTTCCCACACAAATAGAGCCTTCTTTTGGTGGTTTTTGATTTTTTTTGTGCACTATAAACAAAAAAAGCCTGACAATTTTGCATAAAAAAACCAATCAAAACAATATCTTTTTTTTTGCTATAAAACATATTCTATATATATATATATATATATATATATATATATATATATATATATATATATATATATATATATATATATATATATATATATATATATATATATATATAAAAAAAATATTCAATAATTTAGGCAGATATGTATTCTGCTACAGATTTTTGGTAAAAAAATCCAGAATAGGCGCATATTGATTGGTTTGCGCAAGTTAAAGCATGTACAAACTATGGTGTGTATATATACACTGGAATTTTTTTTTTATACTAGTAATAACAGTGATTAGCAACTTATAGTGGGACTGTAATATTGTGGCGGACAATCTGACACTTTTGACACTTTGTGGGAACCAGTGAAAATAATACAGTGATCAGTGCTAAAAATATGCACTATCACTGTACTAATGACACTGGCTGGGAAGGGGTTAAACATCTAGGGCGATCAAGGGGTCAAATATGTCGTCTGGGGTTTTCCCCCAGTTCCTGGAATTTCTGAAGCTTCTGGTTGGGTGATCCCAGTGTGCAGGTTTTGGACACCTCTAAGTGCCCAAACACCCCCCTCCCCCCGCAGCTACTTAATCAATCCTGCATCCTTTTTTTGCTTTTTTTACTTATGTGTCTCTATAACTGTATTCATCTGACTAAATAAAAATGAATGTGCAATTTATCATGGATTTGAATGAATCATCATTATTTATTTGTGTACTTATGATGGAGTTTTTTGTTTTGGATATAGGTTTTTGACATGGATTTTGTCGACATTTGGATTTAGTGCGACTATATATATATATATTATTCAATTTCTTATTAATAATTTCTTATCAACAATTTATTTTTTATTATTTTTTTATTTTTTGCTCTCCCACCTCTTTGAGGGCGTGGCTCTTTTTGACACACAATTTTCAATTCCACCTTTCCCTATAAAAGTGCTTGCCCATGGTGTACAAGACTAGCCTAGCTCTGAGGAAGGGGGTGCGCCCCCGAAATGCGTTAGCTGTTCCCTCGTTTTTTGTGCATGTCCGTGCACTGTGTTTATGGCCTTTTGTCACTTGCATTTTGTGAGTACCCATTTTTATACAAAAATGTCTTATTATTAAATTATCTCTGGTAATGCACTAGGTGTGCGCGCCTTCCATTTCTGTTTTTCTGTTTTTAGGGGTCAAATGTGTCCCTTTTTAATAAGGGATGTGCTGGATTTTATTCAGGAAAACAAAATCCACCACATCCCTGCTAATGGGACAGAGTGTCTTCCTGTGACTCTCCTTGCCAATCAGCGAGTGGCGGCGAACATCCATTGGTCTGCACCTGCTGATTAGCATCTGCTATGACTAATCACAGCAGAAGCGACGCGCCCCCTATGGGGAAGTGCAGAATCGTGTGTGTGTGTTTGTGTATATATACTGTATATATACAGTCAGGGATAAATATTATATGGACACAATTCTAATCTTTTTGGCTCTATACACCACCACAATGGATTTGAAATGAAACACGATGTGCTTTAACTGCAGACTTTCAGCTTTAATTTGAGAGTATTTACATCCAAATCAGGTGAACGGTGTAGGAATTACAACAGTTTGTATATGTGCCTCCCACTTTTTAAGGGACCAAAAGTAATGGGACAATTCATCCCATTTACAGGGAGCAGATGAAAGGTTCAGAGTTCATTTCAAGTGTGCTATTTGCATTTTGGAATCTGTTGCTGTCAACTCTCAATATGAGATCCAAAGAGCTGTCACTATCAGTGAAGCAAGCCATCATTAGGCTGAAAAAAACAAAACAAACCCATCAGAGAGATAGCAAAAACATTAGGTGTGACCAAATCAACTGTTTGGAACATCCTTAAAAAGAAAGAACGCACCGGTGAGCTCAGCAACACCAAAAGACCTGGAAGACCATGGAAAAACTGTGGTGGATGACCGAAGAATTCTTTCCCTGGTGAAGAAAACATCCTTCACAACAGTTGGCCAGGTCAAGAACAATCTCCAGGAGGTAGGTGTATATGTGTCAAAGTCAAAAATCAAGAGAAGACTTCACCAGAGTGAATACAGAGGGTTCACCACAAGATGTAAACCATTGGTGAGCCTCAAAAACAGGAAGGCCAGGTTAGAGTTTGCCAAACAAGATCTAAAAAAGCCTTCACAGGAATAGAACGTGTGGGGGGACGTGACCGGATAGATGGGCGTGTGCGGCGCTGTGTGATGGAGTGAGCAGGGACGCTGTGTTGCTCTCCCTTCCCCCTGCCCTGCTCTCCGTGTAGCTGCCCGGCTTGACACATGCCTTGCAGGTGCCCTGTCAGCATGCTCTGATCTGGATGGAGGCCGGTGGAGACCTCGGACGGTCGGTTACCTCCCTCTCCTCTCTTTAGCTCCCCGCACTGCAGGCGGGCGGCGCGGAGGGAGGACGTCTGCCCTCCAGTCGTACGTGGAAGACTCGGGACCACCTAGAGCCGCAGAGCGGGGATATGAAAAGCATCCGGCTATACCTAGGATCACGCAGTCCTACCAGCTAAACCATCACAGCAGGTGTAACACCCAGAGAACCATAAGTGAAGGGGTACAGTAAGTGGTCCGGAATATCGGTATACATGCTGCATAACAGGTAATATCAAGGCCAACAGGGAAAACCTGGAAGTAAATGCTAGCGGCGCTGCATCATATCGGTTTTTTTTTTCATACTAACACTTTAACACTCTATACAAAGGTAAAAAATGGCACATGCTATGATTACAGGAGGGGAAAAGAACTTTGCACTAACTCTGCACTAAGTTATAGTGAGGGGGTCAGTGGACTGTGAGGCTGCGGACATTTCTGGAGGGCGGCTGGAGGGGTGGCCAGCAGTTTTTCTGTGCTAGTAAGCCCTGGCCGTCAGGGTAAAAATACCCCTCATGTAATATCTTGAGTCTATGCCGATTGGCAAGCCCTGCACCTCCATAGAATCCCCCCCAAGGGACTTATGTGTGTCAAAGCTATATTGCTTAATGAAGGACTGGCTGATTGGGGGTCAGTGAGCGGATACGGTGAATGGTTCAGGGGTTTAGTATTAATGGTATTAGCACCGTTGTAATCTCCTGTAGCCCGTGGCAACTGTGTTAACCAAGGAGTGGTCTGCCTGGCGGCACACTTACTGGTTATACTGTGTCACTGAGCGGGGGGCATACGGTGCGTGTCCCCATCCGGTGTAAGTAGCGGAGTGTATTGAGGTAAATAATATATAATACACATAGTATCTGCCTGTTGTATCATTCTCTCCTTCATATCCAATCTCCAAATAAAGCATAAATAATATACAATGCAGAACTTGCGATCCGCCAAAGACAAAAACACGCAACTCTCAGCAGCACCGTCAGCAGCTGCAAAGTTGGAGCAATATGCCCACGCCTCAGCTGTGACCCCCCCCAAAGAAGGGGGTACAACCGAAAACTCATCAGGGGGGGATCCCCGATAGGAAAAGCCAAGTTCAGCAAATAGCTATGCCAACAGGGGGGGCCTCAGGCGACCCAATCATCTAAAACCCATAATCCAAAAGGCTCGGGGTCAAACGATCAAAATATAAATACAGAGATTAGTACCGACGCAACCTTGCCTTCTGAGAAAGAACCAACACTTACGGATTTTTTTTGGCTGTAGGGGTGTGTAATTCCTCACTTAAGGAATCTGCGATCAGATGAGGGGTGTAAAAGCAGACCTGTTATTGGTCAAGCAAGACCTTCAGAAAACCGCTGAGCGAACAGAAGCTTTGGATTAAAGAGTAGGCCTACTGGAGGACGATGTATCCCCCCTGATTAAAGAAATGAAACTACTGAAGGAGCAGGTTTCCAGACAAGCTTCTAAATTAGATGAAATGGAGAACAGGAGCCGAAGGGATAATGTGAGATTGGTGGGACTCCCGGAGAAAAGCGAGGGTTCTGACCCGCCTGAATTCATTGAAAGGTGGTTGGTGGAGCTGTTTGGGAGAGAATCATTTTCTGCCTCTTTTTCAGTCATAAGAGCTCACAGGGTCCCCTTCAGAGCTCCTCCGGCAGGGGGTTATCCCAGACCTCTGCTTATAAAGTTTCTCAACTATAGAGATAAAGTAGTGTTGCTTCGGAAAATTAGAGAGGTGGGGTCTGTTTTTTTCAAGGAGGCCAGAGTTTCTTTCTATGCCGATTTTTCACCGGACTTACAGAAAAGAAGGGCAGAATTCATTCAATCAAAACGCGCTCTACAGAAATTCAATCTCCCTTATGCCCTTCTGTACCCGGCAAAACTACGAGTATCAGCTCTGGGGGGAACTTTGTTTTTTGACTCCCCTCTTGGGGTAGAGAAGTGGCTGGAGGAGAATAGAGAAAAGTTTGTAAATTCAGTGTAAGGGGTTTGGGAGTCATGATTGGTTTGGAAAACCTTGTTGTGTGGGCGGGGGGTGGGGGGAGGAGGGCTACACAGACAATGGAGAACAGAAGTGAATGGGGAATGAGTTTGGGATGAAGCGAATGATAGTAGTGGGAGTTAGATGGGTAACGGTCACGGTTAACCCCCAGGGGGTTCACCTAGGTAGGTGCTGGGGAGGTGGGAGGGGGGATGGAAGAGAGGGGGGTGGGGGATGGGGGGGGTGGCGTGGTTGGGAAGGGTAGCATGTTTTAAAAAAAAAAAAAAACCTACACAGAAAAATGTATACACGAGTGGTAAATACCTGGGCTGGAACCAGGGATACACATCCAAATATGCACCTAAACACACTTAGATACAATGACAGGAAACTGGCTCTTAAGATAATTTATACACATGTTTTAAAATTTACGTGTACACTAAGTATACCAAGTTGGAATTATTATGATGTTATTTTTTGATCCTACTGGTGGTATACACGGGGTGAAATTCATTTAATTGTAAATAAGCTTAGTCTTGGCAGTAGGACTCGTATCGTTTGCTTCCGGTCCCTCCACACTATCCCCTTAATTAGCGGTGGATGCAGGCTGAAATGTTGAAAGTCAGTTCCTGGAATATTAGAGGATTAGGGACCCCCCTTAAGAAACTGGCAGTGTTTTCAGTGCTAGAGAATTACGGGGTAGACCTGGTCTGCCTGCAGGAAACCCACCTCACCAGAGATACAATACAATTCTTACAGATACATAAATTTCAACATCAATATCATGCGGTTCACTCTTCCTATAGTAGAGGGGTGAGTATTCTTGTGAGAACCGGGGTTAACTTTTCCTGCAGGCAGACCAGGATTGATGAAATGGGTCGATTCATTTTCTTATTTTGCTCTATTAATGGTGCCATGTATGTACTGGCAAATATATATATATCCCCCCTCCCTTTAACCTAGATGTCATGCTTAAATTGAATGAATTTTTGATAGATAAAAAGGAAGTCCCTATTATAGTAGTGGGAGACTTTAATGAGGTGTTAGATAGAAAATTGGACCTCTTCCCATTGAGAACCGTATCGGAGTATACCGCTAAAAGCCGTCTGAGTCAGTTTATAGAGGAAGTGGGGCTGGTGGATCTATGGCGGGTGCGGAATCCGGGGGTGCTCCGATACTCATGTAGCTCTGCATCACACTCAACCCTCTCGAGGATAGACATGACCATGGGTAATGATAGAACATTCCAGTTAATAGGTGAGATTATCTATGGGCCAAGAGGGGTCTCAGACCATTCCCCCATAGTGATTTCACTGAAGGTAGGGGGACATAGTCCAAGGAAGGAATGGAGAATAAGTCCGCATTGGCTTGAGGTAATTAGGAAGGGAGATGGAATTTCATCTATGCTGAGAGAGTTCGTTAGCTTTAACCAGGGAACAGTGACACCCGTAGTACTTTGGGATACGTGCAAAGCCTTCCTTAGGGGGGTTTTAATACAACAGATGGCCAAATTTAATAAAGAAGAAAAACGGGAGGTAGAGAACTCTTTAAAGGATGTAATGGAGGCCGATAACAACTTTATAAAAGATCCAACCCCTGAAAAGGAAAAGATCTGGCAAGAGAAACAGCGGGGCTACAAACAGATTACTATGCAGAAGGCTGAGACCAGGCCGCTACTCCAGTGTCAGGTATCCCTAGTGGAGGGTGAGAGAGTGGGAAGAGTACTAGCCCAGTTGGTGAAATTCAATAAGGCTCCATCAACGGTCCTTGCTATCAAAGCGAAGATGGAGAGATCCTTTCAAGCCCCCTCAAAAATAGTGCAAATTTTTAGAGACTACTATAAAAAGCTGTACACTTCTCAAAAAAAAAGTAAAGAGACAGAAATGGAGGATTTCTTGGGGAAGTTATTAATTCTGTCTCTATCGCAGGAGGATAGGGATTGGTTGGAATCCCCAATAACAATTACAGAATCACAACAAGCAAATAAAAGTATGACGTGTCTTAAATCGCCAGGCCACGATGGAATACCAATCGAGGTCTACAGGCACTATGGGGAGGTGCTAGTCCCAGAACTACTGAAGGCCTTGAGGGATGCGCATGAGGGGGAGCGGCTGCCGGTATCAATGCTAGACGCAACAATTATAGTCCTGCAGAAAGAGGGAAAGATCCCCTCGACACGGCTGCTTATAGGCCAATTTCCCTAATTTGTACAGATGCTAAAATTCTGGCCAAGGTCCTGGCTGCTAGATTGAGCAGAGTCATACATAAATTAATACACGAGGACCAGGCGGGTTTTATGACCAATAGATCTACAAGCCTAAACATTAGAAGGGCTTTCTTGAACTTGCAGTCTACTATGGAGAATGAGAGTTCAAGAGCCCTGTTGACTCTGGATATTTCCAAAGCCTTCGACAGTGTGGAGTGGGATTATATGTAGCACGTGTTGGGAAAGTTTGGTTTTGGTCCATCATTTATCGGATGGATTAAGATGCTTTATAACAGCCCTAAGGCAAGAGTAAAAATAAACAACGAATTTTCAGAATGGTTTGTATTAGAGAGGGGGACAAGACAGGGGTGCCCCTTGTCCCCTTTGCTTTTTGCTCTGGTAATGGAGCCCCTGGCCATGTCCATCAGAGCGAGCCACGAGATAAAGGGATTCCAGAAGGGGTTGATTGAGGAAAGAATTGCGTTATACGCAGACAACATTCTGTTGTTTTTGGATGATAATAAGAACTCAGTGGCAGGGGTAAAGAGAATAGTAGCAGAATTCGGTAATTTTTCCGGTTTGGAAATAAACTGGGAGAAATCTGAGTTCCTACCGCTAGCCCCCTTAGGGATACCAACTGTGCCTGGATTGCCCCAGGTGGCAGTTGTGGAAGCACTGAAGTACTTGGGGATTGTTTTAATGAAGGACCCCAACCAATACCTTAGTAAGAATCTAGTACCTCTCCTAGCCAAATTTAAACAAAAGATAAGCATATGGAGACGCCTCCCCTTGTCAGTAGCGGGAAGATGTAGTCTGATAAAAATGGTCTGGATGCCCCAATTGTTATACATCTTACACAACTCCCCAGTCTGGATCAGTAAGAGCTGGTTTAGGAAAATAGAGACCCTATTTAGGGATTTGATATGGAAAGGTGGGCAGACTAGGCTTCGGTTGCAGGTTCTCCAGCTCCCCACTAAAGAGGGGGGGTTCGCTCTTCCTCACCCGGAGCGTTATTTCTTCGCATCCCAATTACAGCACGTAATGGGCTGTGGAGTATCAGAGAGCGGCACTTCGAATGGCAGGCTAATTCTGTTAAATGCTCGGCATAACACGCTTATTGAGGCTTTAGAGGCAGATATGTTCTTTCATGAATTCCCGACATTTAAGGTGCTAATTAAGCTTTGGAAAGCTGTTAAGAAACTAATGGGGTATGAGGGATTTACAGAATACACCCCTATTTGGAACAACCGGAACCTACAAGAAGTTCTAAAAATTGGAAAGAGTAGAGGGTGGGAGGCTGGCGGTATTAAAAAGCTGAGACAGCTCTACTCAGGTAATACTCTTAAAGAATTTCCCGAGCTGGTTAGGGAATTTAAGATCCCTCAGAGCTCCCTGTTTTTTTTACCGACAGCTAGAACATGCTCTTAGGGCCCAATTTGGTGATCAGCCCCCGGGCTGGGTGGAAATGCCCTTAGCTCGCCAGCTGCTACAAGTAGTACCTACTAGGGGGCTGATAACCAAAATTTATGAACAACTAAGCAACTCAGAGAATAGAATGAGGATACTTCAGAAGGTAAGAGCTAAATGGGAGGAGGAACTGGGGGTAATCTCTGGGGAACAATGGAGGAGAATATTTGAGATGGCGTCCCTGGTGTCAGTATCCCCTCCACTGAAGATTTCCCATTTAATGCTGCTTAATAGGGCCTACTATACCCCAAAACGGCTCTTTAGGTTTGGTAGAAGGCCTAATGATAGATGCCCTAGGTGCCAAGAGTTGGGGGACCTCATCCATCTACTTTGGAGATGTCCTAAGCTATTTCGATATTGGGAGGGAGTAATCAGTACCTTGGGGTATGTCTATTGCACATCATTAAAAAGGGAAGCGGTGGAATGTATTCTAGGCTATAGAAGGGTAAGGGGAGAGAGGAGGTGTATCACTCAAGCAATCCTGAGAAGTCTATTTCAGGCCAGAAAAATGATAATGTTAAGGTGGCAATCAAAGGACCCCCCGACAATGTATGACTGGATAGATACATTGGACGCCTCTATCGGTAGGGAGAGATTGGAGTACATTAAAAGGGGGAACCTCCAGGAATTTGAAAAAATGTGGAAGCCATGGTTGGATAGGGTGGTTGGATTAAGGGGTAAACTTGGAATGTAAGGGAGTAGGTTGATAACCCAGATATACATGTACTAGAGGAATATAGAACGGGTAGGATACACGAAGAAAATTGGGGTCATTAGGGGTTAGATGTAGCTAGGCATTAATAGAAAACACTAAACCTTGTAGATAGGTAGGTTTTCACATGGGAAGGTCATGGGAATAGAGGGGGGGGGGCGTAGGGGTAGGGGGTTATTATAAAATATTATAAATTATTTAATGGTCCACTATTAGTACTAATAAGGGGCTTTGGGGGTGGGGATCCCATAAGCCCAGCTCTCTATAAGCGGTCTTCTCCTAGCTCTCTTTTTGTGTTTCTTGTTTCTCCCTCTCCTCTGTATGTAGGTCTGCAAGTGTCAATGATACCTTTGGTATCCTAGAGTGGGAGGAACAGGATTTATACAACCTGTTCGGCTTAAGAGGTGCTTTTTAAGCAGCCTGAGGTTAATTAGGTCAAGAATTAATCTGGGAGAGTACTCAATAAAGCTTTATATATCTATTTGTAGTACAATTGATGAAAGTTATAAAAAAAAAAAAAAGGGGAAGAAAACCACAATGATGTAAATCCAAGTCAGCGACAATAAATGATCACTACGCTGATTAAGCCAGGCGGCGGCGATTGCTGAAGTGGTAAAAAAAAAAGAAAAAAAAAAAAAACCCTTCACAGTTCTGGAACAACATCTTATGGGCAGATGAGATCAAGATCAACTTGTACCAGAGTGATGGGAAGAGAAGAGTATGGAGAAGGAAAGGAACTGCTCATGATCCAAAGCATACCACCTCATCAGTGAAGCATGGTGGTGGTAGTGTCATGGCGTGTGCATGTATGGCTGCCAATGGAACTGGTTATCTTGTATTTATTGATGATGTGACTGCTGACAAAAGCAGCAGGATGAATTCTGAAGTGTTTTGGACAATATTATCTGCTCATATTCATCAAAATGCTTCAGAACTCATTGGACGGCGCTTCACAGTGCAGATGGACAATGACGCGAAGCATACTGCTAAAGCAAAAAGAGATTTTTAAGGGAAAGAAGTGGAATGTTATGCAATGGCCAAGTCAATCACCTGACCTGAATCCGATTAAGCAAGCATTTCACTTGCTGAAGACAAAAATGAAGGGAAAATGCCCCAAGAACAAGCAGGAACTGAAGACAGTTGCAGTAGAGGTCTGGCAGAGCATCACCAGGGATGAAACCCAGTGTCTGGTGATGTTTATGTGTTCCAGACTTCAGGCTGTAATTGACTGCAAAGGATTTGCAACCAAGTATTAAAAAGTGAAAGTTTGATGGATGATTGTTAATCTGTCCCGTTACTTTTGGTCCCATCAGGGCTGATCTTAGGGTCACAGACGCCTGGGTGCAGAAATATTTCTGGCGCCCCCATGTGGGCGTGGTCATCTTACCAACTCCTCCCCTTTACAAATGTCACTATGGCAAAGACTCAAACACAGAGATGCTCCCCTAAGAAGTCTTTATTACCCTAGGATCTTCCCATGATCTTTTAACAATAAAGAAAATACAGGAAGAGTGTACACTAATGAGACCTGGATGGGAGTCTCTCTGATGCACACAGAGGGCTGTCTGTTAGAGAGTCTGTTAGAAAGAGCTCCCAGACATAATACAGGAGACGGTCAGAGACTGTAGACATGATACAAGAGACGGTCAGAGACTGCATTAATGGTACAGGAGATGGTCAGAGACTGCAATCATAGTACAGGAGATGGTCAGAGACTGCAATGATAGTACAGGAGATGTTCAGAGACTGCAGACATGTTACAAGAGATGGTCAGAGACTGCAGACATGTTACAAGTGATGGTCAGAGACTGCAGACATGTTACAAGAGATGGTCAGAGACTGAGGACACGATACAGGAGATGATCAGAGACTGCAGACATAGTACAGGAGATGGTCAGAGAATGCGGACATATTACAGGAGATGATCAGAGACTGCAGACATATTACAAGAGATGGTCAGAGACTGCAGACATATTACAAGAGATGGTCAGAGACTGCAGACATACTACAGGAGATGGTCAGAGACTGCAGACATAATACAGGAGATGGTCAGAGAATGCAGACATATTACAGGAGATGATCAGAGACTGCAGACATACTACAGGAGATGGTCAGAAACTGGAGATATAATACAGGAGATGGTCAGAGACTGCAGACATAGTACAGGAGACAGTCAGAGAATGCAGACATGATACAAGAGATGGTCAGAGACTGCAGTTCCTATGAACGTTAGTAGATAATGGCCAATCGGCCCTCTCACCTGATCCAGCGATACAGTAACAACGGTTCCTCTGATCAGGAGTCAGCTCACTCTGAATTGCCCGTGGCGAGTCCGCTGAGTAGCACCCAGATCTGTATTCCTGTAATGACTCCATTCCTTTCTCCGCCAGGGATGGCGCCAGGCTGTGTGGCTTTCCCTCTGGTGGCACAGGTCAGCGGGGTTCTCTCTCTGATGGTGTTCTCTCAGCACTGTCCTCTCCCTCTGGAGTCCTGGGTGTACTTCCCTGAAAGCATTCCTGGATTCCTGGCTCTCTCTCTCCCATTCAGCTGAGCATGCTGTGTGGGCTGCAGTTTCTGTGTTATAGTGGGGCTGCCAGTCTCGGGACTACATGTCCCACAATCCTCCTCTTTGCTCCTTTTTTTTTTTCTTCCCTGGCCAATATGAAGGCGGGGGAAGAAACATAGTGCGCCGCTCACTAGTACAGCAGCACGCACGCGAAGAGGAGAGGGATAGGGGTGTCACGCGGTGCGGTAAAACATGGTATCACCCCCCCCTCCACCAACTATAGTCGCCCCTCAGTACAGATCCCCCTCCACTAAGTATAGACCCCCCTCCGTCAGTGCAGACCCCCCACTAAGTATAAACCCCTCCCTCAGTATAGACCCCCCACTAAGTATAAACCCCCCAGGACAAAACACCCACCTCTATCAGTATAGACCCCCCTCAGGACAAACCAACCACCCCTCCATTAGTACAGACCCCTCTCAGGACAACCACCCCCCCCTCCATGAGTACAGACCCCCCCAGAACAAACCACCCCCCTACATTAGTACAGAACCACCCCTCCTCCATTAGTACAGACCCCCCTGAACAAACCACCCCCCTCCATTAGTGCAGACCCCCCTCAGGACAAACCACTCCCCTCCATTAGTACAGAACCATCCCCCTCCATTAGTACAGACCCCCAAAACAAACCACCCCCCTCCATTAGTACAGACCCCTCTAAAACAAACCACCCCCCTCCATTAGTACAGACCCCCCAGAACAAGCCACCCCCTCCATTAGTACAGACCCCCAGAACAAACCACCGCCTCCATTAGTACAGATCCCTGGGACAAACCACCCCCTCTCCATTAGTACAGACCCTCCGGGACAAACCACCCCCCCTCCATTAGTACAGACCCCCCAGAACAAACCACCCCCTCCATTAGTACAGACCCCCTGGACAAACCACCCCCCTCCATTAGTACAGACCCCCCAGGACAAACCACCCCCCTTCATTAGTACAGACCCCCCAGAACAAACCACCCCCCTCCATTAGTACAGACGCCCCCGGACAAACTACCCCCCTACATTAGTACAGACCCCCCAGAACAAACCACCCCCCCTCCATTAGTACAGACCCCCAGGACAAACCACCCCCTCCATTAGTACAGACCCCTGGGACAAACCACCCCCTCCATTAGTACAGACCCCCCCAGAACAAACCACCCCCCTCCATTAGTACAGACCCCCCCAAGACAAACCACCCCTCCTCCATTAGTATAGACCCCCCCAGGACAACCCCCCTTCATTAGTATAGACCCCCTCAGGACAACCCCCCCTTCATTAGAATAGACCCCCCAAAGACAAACCACCCCCCCCTCCATTAGTATAGACCCCCCAGGACAACCCTCCCTTCATTAGAATAGACCCCCCAGGACAAACCCCCCCTTCATTAGTATAGACCCCCCAGGACAACCCCCCCTTTATTAGTATAGACCCCCCCAGGACAACCCCCCTTCATTAGAATAGACCCCCCAAAGACAAACCACCCCCCCTCCATTAGTATAGACCCCCCAGGACAACCCCCCCTTCATTAGAATAGACCCCCCAGGACAAACCCCCCCTTCATTAGTATAGACCCCCAGGACAACCCCCCCTTCATTAGTATAGACCCCCCCCAGGACAACCCCCCTTCATTAGTATAGACCCCCCAGGACAATCCCCCCTCCATTAGTATAGACCGCTGACAAAGCAGCCCCCCCTCCATTGAGCTAATTAAAAAACACCCTGGCGGCAGCTGAAAAGGAGAGGACAGTGTACAGCCGCGCCGCCCGGGTGGAGAACTGAGCGTGTCAGGCTTGGGCAGCAGGCGGGAGTTATACAGGAGGAGGAGAGTTGGAACACGTCAGGAACGGACCGCCCCCCCCCCCATGACGTCACTGCGCGGCTGGTCTCTCTGCACACAGAGACACAGCCGCTACGATCTGTGGCTGGTTCCGCTCTCCTCCTCTGACAGGAGGAGGGAGGGGGGATGGCTGGGCTTTGGCAAGAGACACAGCGACGGCGGCGGCTGTGGTGACCGGCGGAAAGAGCCGCCTACGGACATGGAGAGGAGGAGGGAGGGGAGCACTCTGGCGCTTCAGCGCCCCCACCTCTGTGGCGCCCGGGTGCACTGCACCCCGTGTACCCCGGCCAGGACCGGCCCTGGGTCCTGTAAAAAGTGAGAGGCACATCTACAAACTGTTATAATTCCTACACCATTCACCTGATTTGGATGTAAATACCCTCAAATAACCGGTTCCCGACCGGCGCACGCCGATGTACATCGGCAGAATGGCACATTGCATGGCTGGGCAAATGGGCGTACCAGTACGTCCCTTTAAATTCGCCGCCGTGGCATTGCGTGCGTGCGGCGGCCGAGAGCTCCGCGGGGATCCCTGCGATCGCCTCACGGAGAGGACGAACGGGGAGATGCTAATGTAAACAAGCATCTCCCCGTTCTGCCTAGTGACAGTGTCACTGATCTCTTCTCCCTGTGATCTGGAGCAGAGATCAGTGATGTGTCACATGTAGCCACGCCCCCCCACAGTTAGTAACACTCCCCAGGACATACTTAACCCCTCCCTAGCAACCTAGTGGTTAACCCCTTCACTGCCAGTGTAATTTACACAGGAATCAGTGCATTTGTATAGCACTAATTGCTGTATAAAAATGACAATGGTCCCAAAAATGTGTCAAAAATGTCCGTTGTGTCCGCCATAATGTCGCAGTCAACTGAGGAAAAAAAAATGTTTTTTTAAATATTTTTTGGGGATGATTATTATACCAAAAAGTAAAAAATTATGCGTTTTTTTCAAAATTGTCGCTATTTTTTTGTTTATAGCGCAAAAAATAAAAAACGCAGAGGCGATCAAATACCACCAAAAGAAAGCTCTATTTGTGGGGAAAAAAGGACGTCAATTTTATTTGGGAGCCATGACGCACGACCGCGCAATTGTCAGTTAAAGCGGCGCAGTGCCGAATCGCAAAAAGTGCTCTGGTCAGGAAGGGGTGATGTGATATGTGATTCTGCACAGAACAGCCACCCTGTAGCAGTAAATATGCTATAGGGTGGTCGCTAAGTGGGTAACCGCTTACCGACCGTCCGCCGCAGTTGTACTGCTGTGGAATAGCACAGGCAGACGAAATGCCGTCATTGTACGGTGGACGCGTGGCCGGCTGGGGGGCGCATTAGCCCCCCCGCCAGCCGCGACGATTGGATTTGATCAGGAACTGATCAATCCCCAGGCCCAGGCCAATGAAATCTGGCCTGGACCTGGTGATCAGTCCTGACAAATGATATCCTTCCCGTCTGTGTAACTGTAAACACTGACAGGGGAAGTGATGTCATCTCTCCTCATGTCGGTCTTTTCGTTCCAAACCGAGAGGAGAGACTGACACCAGGTCACGTAGGCACAGACGAGCCCATAGTGCCCTTCCTGCTGCATTTGCCAATCCTAATTGGGAGCCCACCACTTCTGCAGCACCCGTACTTCCCCCATTCACTGGCCAACCCAGAATTCAGGTGGAAACAGTTGATTTTACGTCACTTGATTTTTATTCGCTGTTTTTCACGGAAGATCACTATAGATCTATTGTGGACCAAAGCAATTTGTATGATGGTCAATTCATCGCTGCTAATCCCCAGCTGACCCTTGCCAGAGATTGGAGACCAATTACAGTCTCCGAATTTAGGACCTTCCTGGGCCTATCCCTCCTCATGGGTGTAACTAAAAAGAGTGAGTTGTGGTCATATTGGTCCACTGACCCAATTCACCATACGCCCGTGTTCTCTGCCTCCATGACCAGGACACGATACGAGCAGATCTTGCGGTTCATGCATTTCAACAACAATGAACTCTGTCGTCCTCGGGGTGACCCTAAATTTGATCGGCTCTACAAATTTCGGCCCCTCGCAAACCACTTCAACCAACGTTTTGCAGCCTTGTTTACTCCCCATCAAGTTGTCTGCGTTGATGATTACCTAATTAAGTTTTCTGGCCGCTTGTCATTCAAACAGTATCTTCCCAGCCAGCGTGCCAGATACGGGGGTTAAGATGTATAAGCTCTGTGACAAGGCCACAGGCTATACATGTAGTTTTATGGTTTACGAGGGAAGAGATAGTTTCGTAGAGCCGGAGAACTGCCCTGACTACATAGGGAGTGCTGGTAAGATTGTGTGGGACTTGGTGTCACCCTTATTTGGAAAGGGGTACCACTTGTATGTGGACAATTATTACACAAGCGTGCCACTTTTTAGTTACTTGTTTGATCATAAAATTGGCACATGTGGCACTGTGCGATCGAATCGCCGGGGCTTTCCCCAGCGGCTTGTAGATTCCCGTCTTAGGCTGGGGGAGAGAGCCTGCTTGAGATGTAATAATTTGCTCGCTGTGAAGTGGAGGGATAATAAGAATGTTTTCGTTCATTCCTCCCTTCACGCAGACACGACAGTCCAAATTTCTACGGCGACTGGTGTTGTGGAGAAACCCCTCTGTGTCCACGAATATAACCTCAATATGGGAGGGGTGGACCTCAACGACCAGTTGTTGGCGCCATACCTAATTGCCCATAAGGCCAGATGCTGGTATAAAAAAGTGTCTGTATACTTATTTCAATTGGCTTTGCTGAATGCTCATGTGCTATACAGAGCTTCAGGACGAACTGGATCCTTCCTTAAATTCCAGGAAGAGATCATCAGAGCCCTTCTGTTTCCAGACGTAGCTCTGGCCCAACATCCCAACGCAAATGCAGTAAGCCGGCTGCATGAGAGGCATTTTCCGCATGTGCTCTCTGGCACCCCTATACCCAAAGAAACCCCCAAAGAAAATGTTGTGTCTGTAGAAAGCGCGGATTTAGGTGTGACACCCGCTTTTATTGTCCCTCCTGTCCTGGTCTTTGCATTGGTGACTGTTTTGAACGCTATCACACACTAGTTGAGTATTAGCGTAGGGTATAGCACCACACAGTCATAGGCACACGTACACAGGGTCTCGGGGTCTCGAAAGATGTGATGGCCATCACATTTTGAGAAACCTCAATCTGAACGTTCAGTTTATAGTTTTTTTTTTTTTACAGTTTTTATAAAAGTGAAAAAAAACACAGACAAAAAAATAAAAAAGCCAAAAATAGTTGTGGTTGTATTTTTCTTCTCTCTCTCTATTGTTCTCTCTCTCATGTTCGCTCTCTACTGTCCGCTCTACTGTTCGCTCACTATTGTTCTATATCTATCATTCTCTCTGTTTTATTTTTACTATGTTTTATTGTATTTGCTTTGCAGGTATGGTATGTTATACTGTAATGTTTGTTTTATTGTTAACCATCATTTGCTTAGCAGGTACGCCATTCAGTTGCAGCGCGGATTTATTTATCCTGACAGCAACAGCGTTTGCTCCCACGATACGTAAAGACGTGACTCCAGCGATGTAGGAGGTGATTTCACCACCACAGTTAAAAAAAAGAGCATATATGCCGAAGCATGGGGGTAGCAGGGGTGGAGGAGCGATTTGCTCCTAACTTTTGAGGGGGATGCCCCCATGCTTTAGCATTTATATATATATATATATATATATATATATATATATATATATATATATATATATATTAGGCACAGATTGCGTTAAAAAATGTTTTATTTTTTACTATGTTTTTTTGTATTTGATTTGCAAGTATAGTATGTCTTACTGTTATACTGTAATGTTACTTTGTTTTATTGTTAACTATCATTTGCTTAGCAGGTAGGCCATTCAGTTGCAGCATGGATTTATTTATCTTGATAGCAACAGTGTTTGCTCCCACGAAACATAAAGCTGTGACTCCAGCGCTGTAGGAGGTGATTTCACCACCACAGTTAAAAACAAAATGGTGCATGTATGCCCTTCACTAGAAGTGGGTGGATGAAGGGAGGTATTCTAATGGTGGGAATACCCACCGATCAATCTCTTTTTTTTCGTTCAGCCCACAGGCTGCATTAAAAAAAATATTACAATACATGCCCAACAAGGACCAGCAACGTACTGGTATGTTGCTGGACTTTGAGTGGTTATACCAGAATGATGCCTGCAGGTTTAGGTATCATCTTGGTATCATTCTTTTCAGCCAGCGGTCGGCTTTCATGTAAAAGCAATCCTAGTGGCTAATTAGCCTCTAGACTGCTTTTACAAGCAGTGGGAGGGAATGTCCCCCCCCTCCCACCGTCTTCCATAGTTTTCTCTGGCTCTCCTGTCCCAACAGGGAACCTTAGAATGCAGCCGGTGGTTCCACCAGCTGACCATAGAGCTGATCATTGACGAGAATGGCTTCAATCATCTCTATGGCCTAAGAAACCGGAAGCTATGAGCATTTCATGACTTAGATTTTGCAAGATGTAAACAGCGCCATTGGGAAAGCATTTTATCACACCGATCTTGGTGTGGTCAGATGCTTTGAGGTCAGAGGAGAGATCTAGGGTCTAATATACCCAATTTTTTTCAAAAAAGAGTACCTGCCACTACCTAGGATAGGGAATATTTACATTCCCTGAGATAACAATAAAAATGATTAAAAAAAATGAAAGGAACAGTTTAAAAATAAAACAAAAAAGCAAAATAAATAATTAAAAAAAAAAGCCCCCCTGTCCCCCCCTGCTCTCGTGCAAAGGTGAACGCAAGTGTTGGTCTGGCGTCAAATGTAAACAGCAATTGCACCATGCATGTGAGGTATCACCGCGAAGGTCAGATCAAGAGCAGTAATTTTAGCAGTAGACCTCCTCTGTAAATCTAAAGTTGTAACCTGTAAAGGCTTTTAAAAATGTATGTCGTTTGTCACCTCTGCACGTTTGTGCGCAATTTTAAAGCATGTCGTGTTTGGTATCCATGTACTCTGCCTAAGATCATCTTTTTTATTGCATCAAACATTTGGGCAATATAGTGTGTTTTAGTGCATTAAAATTAAAAAAAGTGTGTTTTTTCCCCAAAAAAGCATTAGAAAAATTGCTGTGCAAATACTGTGTGAAAAAAATGAAGCTCCCACCATTTTATTCTGTAGGGCCTTTGCGTTAAAAAAATATATAATGTTTGGGGGTTCAAAGTAATTTTCTTGCAAAAAAACAACAACATTTTTTCATGTAAACAAAAAGTGTCAGAAGAAAGGGCTTTGTCTTTAAGTCGTTAAGAAGAGTGGGTGGTGTGTGACATAAGCTTCTAAATGTTGTGCATGAAATGCCAGGACAGTTCAAAACCCCCCCAAATGACCCCATTTTGGAAAGTAGACACCCCAAGCTATTTGTTGAGAGGCATGTCGAGTCCATGGAAAATTTTATATTTTGACACAAGTTGCGGGAAAATGACAAACTTTTTTTTTTTTTGCACAAAGTTGTCACTAAATGATATATTGCTCAAACATGGGCATATGTGAAATTACACACCAAAATACATTCTGTTGCTTCTCCTGAGTAAGGGGATACCAAATTTGTGAGACTGTTTGGGAGCCTAACCGCGTACGGGACCCCAAAAAAGAAGCACCACCTTCAGGCTTTCTAAGGGTGTAAATTTTTGATTTCACTCCTCACTGCCTATCACAGTTTCGGAGGCCATGGAATGCCCAGATGGCACAACCCCCCCCCCAAATGACCCCATTTTGGAAAGTAGACACCCCAAGCTATTTGCTGAGAGGTATGGTGAGTATTTTGCAGACCTCGCTTTTTGTCACAAAGTTTTGAAAATTGAAAAAAGAAAAAAAAATTTTTTTTTTCTTTCTTCATTTTCAAAAACAAATGAGAGCTGCAAAATACTCACCATGCCTCTCATCAAATAGCTTTGGGTGTCTACTTTCCAAAATGGGGTCATTTGGGGGGGTTTTGTACTATCTTTGCATTTTATGGCCTTCGAAACTGTGATAGGTGGTGACGAGTGAAATCTAAAATTTACGCCCTTAGAAATCCTGAAGGCGGTGATTGGTTTTCGGGCCCCGTACACAGCTAGGCTCCCAAAAAGTCCCACACATGTGGTATCCCCATACTCAGGAGAAGCAGCAGAAAGTATTTTGGAGTGTAATTCCACATATGCCCATGCCATGTTTGAGCAATATATCATTTAGTGACAACTTTGTGCAAAAAAACCCCCCAAAAAGTTTGTCATTTTCCCGCAACTTGTGGCAAAATATAAAATATTCCATGGACTCAGCATGCCTCTCAGCTAATAGCTTGGGGTGTCTACTTTCCAAAATGGGGTCATTTGGGGGGGGGGGGGGGGGTTGTGCCATCCTGGCATTTTATGGCCTTCAAAACTTTGATAGGTAGTGAGGAGTGAAGTCAAAAATTTACACCCTTAGAAATCCTGAAGGCGGTGCTTGGTTTTCGGGGCACCGTACGCGGCTAGGCTCCCAAAAAGTCTCACACATTTGGTATCCCCTTACTCAGGAGAAGCAACAGAATGTGTAATTCCACATATGCCCATGGCATGTTTGAGCAATATATCATTTAGTGACAACTTAGTGCAAAAAAAAAAAAGTTTGTCATTTTCCTGCAACTTGTGGCAAAATATAAAATATTCCATGGACTCAACATTACCAGTTAAAGCAGCGCAGTGCCAAATTGTAAAAAGTCCTCCGGTCATTGAGCTGCCAAATGGTCCAGGGCTGAAGTCGTTAAAGCATCATTTTATTTGATACAAATATTTGTTAAAACAATAGCAAAGCACATTTTTTAAATATCACATGAAGCCTGCCTGTAATAACCTGCCTTATCATTCACTACATAAATATTTAGCAAAGATAGTTTATGAATCCAATCATCTCCAGGAGTATATAAGGTATAAGAGGGACCGTTACAATGAAGCAACCTAGTAAAAGGGCTTTTATGTGGGTGTTTTCTTCTTTTTCAGAAGCAGATGGCATTTTAGCCAAAAGACTATGACTAAAATGAAATCAAATTTGACTTCAAGGTTAACACTGCACTACCACATAAGAATATGGGGGCATCTAGTAAACTGCTGAAAATAAATATATATAGAAAAAAAAGAAAAGCCTTTTACTTAATTTTTTTATGTTGGTAATACTGTATATTTAGGTAATATGTGAAATGGAATTGCAGCCAATACAGTTTTTGGTGTTTTTTTTATATTTTATATTTTAGTTGCACTTCTGTTTGTCAAAAAGCAATATTTTTTTCTTTATGAAACTTGGTTTTATTTATAAAGACGTTCTATATCACAACGGCTAAATCTATGTCTGTAGTGCATGTTCAAACCTTAATACCATAAATAATAACATGTTATTCGATTTTTTAATCCAGGAGTATATAATGAGTTGGCAATTCTAGAGAAATGCTTAAATAATGCATTACAATTTAACTAAACCTATTAGATTTTAGCCGACTAAAATGTATTGGTGACTTTAGTCGACTAAAATATGACTAAAACTAAAATAATTTAGATAACTAAAATGGCATTTTAGTCAAAAGGTCATGACTAAAACTAAATCAAAATTTGATGTCAAAATTAACACTGGTACAACAATAAAAAAAATACACATCAAATAGTATATTTAACACTCTGTATTTGTCCTGGAGATTGCTCTTGCAAGAGCTTGATCAAATTTTTCCTGATTTTCAGGTGAAATTTTATCTATATGAAGCACCCTCCTAGGTAGGTGTTAGAGAGTGTATATAGTTGTTGGCTTTTCTGCTTAACATAGAAGCAGACAGGCAAATTTAGGTGCTGTCTGCTTAACAGAGAGCAGTGATTGATTAACGAGGTCTGCTCAGTGTGCTCAGGTGCTGCTCATGCTGTCTTGATGTTTCTACTGATCCAATAGCAAGATGGCATATTGGACAGTGGGAGGAAACCTAGCAGATGAGAGCATGGATGTAGATACAGCCCTGGCAATTAGAAGGGGATGTGCCCCAAGGAATGCTTGGTGACTGTATTTAAGTCTGAGGAGCACATAGGCTCGGGGTTCCTATCCAGTCCAACTCAAGAGAGAGAGGTAAGGTGGGGATAAGGCGGCTGCCTCTTCCCAGCATAGGCTGCCATGCAGCCTCAGGTGCCAGACCTGAGGGCCTGAAGCCTGAAAGCTACAACCCAGGGTTCCTGTGCAAGCTGACTGGGAGCTGAAGGGAGTAAGTCTATAATTCTGGTCTTATGTCACTTGTATAGAGTGTCACTTGGAAGTTGGAAGGTGGTTACCAGCTCTCCCTGGACATTTTGTGAGTACGGACTCTGAAGGGATCCTTGAGACTGAGTGTGTGTCAGCGTACATGGTGTGTGAGCTAAAGGAGACACTGGATAGTGTCTTGAAGACTTAAGTCCACTGAGTCTCTTCTGCTACAGAGGAACTTGTTCTTCCATACAGACGGTTCAGCAGATAATCTGCTCCACAGTTCTACAGAACGAGAGTTGTCCTCGCTTGTGCATAGTTATTTGGAGTATCCTACTGATTCCCTTCTCCTATCCAAGTTTTCCAAATAAAACCTAAAAACACATCCCCTAGACTGGTCATTGGAGACAACGAGCAGAAAAGTGTGTGCACCCGGCTGTGTGAGAATACTGTGTAACTGGCTGCAGGATAATCAGTGGGAGACCTAGATACAGATATTCCAGCAGCTCCTGTGGGAGCAGTGCTACATATAAATTAAGGAATTGTGTGTTTTGTGAGGCTGTTGGTGAATAAACACTATGATGATCCAGAAGCAACAGAAATAGCATTTTTGGAAAGAGAACTGGAGGGAAAAGCTACTCGCACGTTCCTTATGGTCCTCATCATTTAATTCCATAAAGTATTTTTTTATGTCTTTAGGACACCTCTGGCATGCAGGGATGTGTTTTGTCATCCTTGTAGCATTTGGAAAAGAATACTTGCAAATATCATATTTGCTCTCAGCAGAAATTGTACTGTGGCAATGTTTCCAAACTCTGGTCTCACCATTTTACTGAGAGGAGGAAAATAAAAAACAATTAACTGACCAGGCTATAGGTAAGCACTATGTTGTGATGGTGAAGAACATTAAAAGGAGTAATTTAAAGAAAAAAAAAAAAGATAAATTATTTATCAGATAAATGTTACCTTTTCGTTTCCTCTCAGGCCTTAATTGACAGCTATTATCTACTGTATCCCATAAATCACCCAACTGTAGGAGGTACAAGATGGAGCCCACAAGCAAACTAAACTGGAGCCTTTCCCCTACAGTACCCCCTAATGGCATACATTCATATTTCTCTTGTTTGAGAACTGCATTGAGAAGTACAGTGTTACTTGAACTGTATTCCAGGATGTGCTTGTTTTCAACTGAGAGAACACGCAATCAGTTAAGACTTTACATAAAGTCTCAGAAATCTTTCATTTAAGGTCTTCCTGTTAAGCTAGTACGGTAGGGGATAATAAGTGAAATATTCATTGAAGGAGCGTGGATTGCCCACAGTTAGCTCTATCTGATGAGAGTTTTTTGATGTAATGTGTTATCTGCCCTTTTTCTATTTATCTAAGATGTGACTTTCATTCTGTAAATTACTGTATATGCTCTGGAACTGTATGCACTTATTCAATTTCAATAAAACCTTTTGTTTGAGAAAAAAAAAATAAGGTCTTTCTGTTATATAGTTTGAATACCATGTCATAGATGTATTACTTATCATTGTAAAAGTACATATTTCACATTTTTTTTAATATACATTTTCCATTTCCAGTTTTTCCAGGCCTTCCCATCTCTAGTCAAACCAGAATCATGATAATCCATAGATCAACCCTAATGCCCTGTACACACGATCGGATTTTCCAACAACAAAACCGTGGATTTTTTTCCAAAGGCTGTTGGCTCAAACTTGTCTTGCATACACACAGTCACATAAATGTTGTTGTAAATTCTGAATGTCAAGAACGCAGTGACGTACAACACGTACAACTGGACTATAAAAAGGAAGTTTAATAGCCAGTGCGCCACCCTTTGGGCTCCTTCTGCTAATCTCGTGTTTATCTCATGATAGTAGAAGTTTGGTGAGAGACGATTCGCGCTTTTCAGCCTCGTGCTTTTCAGTTAGTTTCTGCTTGTTCGTTTGTGCTTGTGGGTTTAGATCTGTTCTTCAGTGCATGTTGTCAGTTCGTTGCTGTCTTTCAGTGTGTTCTATTTAATAGTTCGCTTCTGTTTTTCAGTGCGTTCTTGTCCGCTCATTTGATATTCAGATCGTTCTTCTCAGGTTCTTTCTGATTTTTACTGCGCTCTGTTAGTTCGTTCTAACCAGCCGACCGTCTTCAAGCCATGTTGAGGATATGTTCTCGTTGTACAGTTCGTGCTGTGCTTGGGCTTGGTGTTGGAGTTCTTTCTTTGACCAAAGTCCAGTCCATGAACAGGGCGAGGAGGAGTTCATGGATGAAGAATTGGTTGCTCCAGCCTGACCAATTCTCGCACATGCCTTTGTTGCAGGAGATCCAGGAGAATAATCCTGATGATTTCAGGAATTATCTCCAGATGACAGACCCTGTTTTTCACCATCTGTTGGCTTTGCTGTCCCCTTATATTACGAAGCAGCACACCTGCATGCGACAAGCCATCACTTCCGAGCAGAGGCTCGTCACCACCTTGCGGTACTTGGTGACGGGGAGAAGTCTCCAGGATATTAAGTTCACGACTGGAATCTCCCCCCAGGCTCTGGGAATCATTATTCCAGAGATCTGTTCTGCCATTATTCAGGTCCTTCAGAAGGACTATATTAAGGAAAGTTTTATCCTTTAACATCACATTCTATGTATTTAATGTTTGCTAATGTATTGTATTTATTTCATCATTCCTTAATTACCATGATTGTAATATGCTGTGAATGTCCTCTTTGTCCTCATGCATGCTGGAAGCTTTTAATGCACCTTTTTTTCCTTCATGCATATTTGCCTTCACTAACCTCCCCAGCATGCTATCCTAGGAACCCATACACACCTAGCCTAGTCACTTAACAATGTATTTTGTCAGCTTCATTGTAGTGCTTACCCTAAACACCCCCTAAAATGTGTCCAAATGTTTTATTGTTGTCCTTAAATTCAGGCAGAGTGCAAGAGGCTTTTTTTGGGGGTCCCAAACTCATTTGGAACCCTCCCTCCCCCCCAACCGCTAAGTCAGCCAATACCAATCCTCTGACTGCAGACTTTGCCAAACCCATACACACTATACCTACCTCTTTTGTGTTCATATTTATGGATGAATTCACCAAAGCATGTAGTACAAGGGCCTGCCTGAATACTTTCAAATGGTACTGTTTCAAGTTTTGTTCTCCTATTATCTTGATAGGTAATTGCAGAATGTAAAAATGTGCTTCAATTTGTACATTGTGTATTCATAATCTTGTATTATGACCAGGGGCGGACTGACCATTGAGCCACTTGGGCACTGCCCGAGGGCCCTGGGCCACTAGGGGGCCCCATCAGGGTTGCCAGCCTCAGTAAAACCAGGGACAGTATGTATAAATCTGTGTTTTTTTTACATTTGTCTGTGTATACTGTGTGTACATGTGTGTGTATACTGTGTGGCCCCATAATCTCTGATTGCCTGGGGGCCCCATAATCTCATATTGCCCGGGGGCCCCATGAGTTATTAGTCCGCCCCTGATTATGACACTTCTTATCTGTCCAGTGGGCTGCCAATAGTGTAAGGAGGGGCTGGCCAAAGTAATAAACATTATTTATGCATTCAGCTCTCAATGAAGTGGAGATGATTACCTGTCCAAAACACCCCCCCCCCACCCTAAAATTTTTACAATGGTCCATCAGAGGGGGTAAGGAATCTGATAAGTGGACCTTATACTTTTGTCTTTAAATACTAATTTCAAGAAATGTTATGCTTATGTTGGCTAAGAATGTTTGTGTCTAATCTGCTTGCAATGTTTATGTGCAAAAGTACTATTTTTTTCTTCTTGTTTGAGTCCACAGTTTCCTTCAAACCCACAGGAATGGCAGACTGTGGCCTCCCAGTTTGCACAGCAGTGGGACTTCCCCAACCGCGGTGGGGCAATAGATGGGAAGCACGTCCGAATCGCCCCACCCCAAACTCTGGATCATACTATTATAATTATAAGGGGTATAATAGTATTGTGTTGTTGGCAGTGGTGTGGGCGATGTCACCGGGTGATCCCTCCCCTTAAGACGGCACAGATCCGTGGTATGATGGGACTGTGCCGTCATAAGGGGCGGGGTCACCCGGTGACATC
This sequence comes from Lithobates septentrionalis, assembly GCA_037952835.1. Lineage (NCBI taxonomy): Eukaryota > Metazoa > Chordata > Amphibia > Anura > Ranidae > Lithobates > Lithobates septentrionalis. The sequence goes on from JBBDGP010000965.1 coordinate 1,067,861, forward strand.
ACACGGTGACCATGCCCCATGCCTATATAAGTCGGCGCACACCTCGCAGACGGCATTACAGCGGGAGAGAGCGTTGTGTCAACATCGGAAGAAGAGAGGAGGGAACAGGACGACGGGCCACCGCTAGCAAAAGAGCTGGAAGAAGATAGCGGGGGAGTCCGGCAGAAGATACCGGAGAGCAGAAAAGAACCAGACAGCAACAGAAGAACCGGACAGCGGGAGAAGACCGGGCCACCACTAGAAAAAGAGCAGAAGATAGCGGAGGAGCCCAGCAGAAGAACCGGACACCGGGAGAAGAGGCCGGACAGCGCGGAGAAGAACCGGACACCGGGAGAAGAGGCCGGACAGCACGGAGAAGAACCGGACACCGGGAGAAGATGCTGAGAAGAGGCCGGAGAGCACGGAAGAGACCCCCGAAGTCGGAAGAAGACCCCCGGAGCTGCCTAATAAATTACTTTAAAAACCTGTCTAGTGTGTTTTTTTTATTGACACTTTTTCCCCCAGGTGAATGGGTAGGGGTACCATGTACCCCATACTCATTCACATAGGGTGGGGGGCCGGGATCTGGGGGCCCCCTTATTAAAGGGGGCTCCCGGATTCTGATAAGCCCCCCGCCCGCAGACCCCGACAACCAACGGCCAGGGTTGTCGGGAAGAGGCCCTCGTCCTCATCAACATGGGGACAAGGTGCTTTGGGGTGGGGGGACCGCAGCGCGCCCCCCTTCCCCAAAGCACCCATCCCCCATGTTGAGGGCATGCAGCCTGGTACGGTTCAGGAGGGGGGGGCGCTCGCTCGTCCCCACCCCCTTTCCTGACCGGCCGGGCTGCGTGCTCGGATAAAGGTCTGGTATGGATTTTGGGGGGTCCCCCACGCCATTTTTTCGGCGTAGGGGGTTCCCCTTAAAATCCATACCAGACCGAAGGGCCTGATATGCTCTTGGAGGGGAACCCATGCCGGTTTTTTATGTAAAATTTGGCGTGGAGTTCTCCCTCAAGATTCATACCACAGTGCCTGGCATTGGCGGGGATCCAAGTCGGATCCCTGTGCTTGTCGCTCATTGGGAAAGGAAAAAACATTTTTTTTCTTTCCCGATGAGCGAGCCAGCTCGGCGCTGCTATCTGCAGTGCACTGCGATTACCTGCGGTTATGTGCCGATAGCTGCGCAAAAATCGCTCCTGGACGCAGTCAATTCTATTTTTCTATCCGCACCAAACCACATGTAATCAAAACGCAGCTTAACACAGTGTATGAATGGGGCCATAGGAAAGCATTGTGTGCGTTTAGCAGCTAAAAGCACAATTCTATCTGTCTGTGTGAAAGGGGCCTTTCACACTGGGGCATTAAAAATAGCGCCTGAAAAACGCCCTAAAGAAGTGGCTCCATTCACTCCAGTGTGAAAGCCTGAGGGCTTTCACACTGGAGCAGTGCGCTAGCAGGACGGTAAGGCCCCTTTCACACTGGGGTGATGGGGGCGTCTGCGTTTACTGGGGCCGTTTTACCGTCATTTTAGTGGCGTTATTCGGCTGCTAGCGGGGCGGTTTTAACCCCCTGCTAGCGGGCGAAAAGGGGTTAAATCCGCCCGCAAAATGCTGCTGGGGTGGCTTTTTGCTGGCGGTATCACAGCGCTGCCCCATTGATTTCAATGGGCAGCAGCAGTGGAGGAGCGGTGAGTTCACCGCTCCAAAGAAGCTGCTGGCAGGACTTTTTGTGACGTCCTGCCAGCGCACGGCTTCAGTGTGAAAGCCCTCACTGGAGTGAATGGAGCTGCTTCTTTAGGGCGTTTTTCAGGTGCTATTTTTAGCGCTGTAGCGCCTAAAAACGCCCCAGTGTGAAAGGGGCCTAAAAAAAGTCCTGCTAGCAGCACCTTTGGAGCGGTGAAGGAGCGATGTATAAACCGCTCCTGCCCATTGAAATCAATGGGACAGCGTGGCTATACCGCCGGCAAAACCCCGCTGCGGCACCGGATTTAACCCCTTTTCGGCCGCTAGGGGGGTTAAAACCGCTAGCGGCTGAATACCACCGGTAAAGTGGTGCTAAAAATAGCGCTGTTTTACCGCTGCCGCCCGCACCGCCCCAGTGTGCAAGGGGCCTAAGGCCCCTTTCACACGGACGGACCGTTCAAGTCCGCTGCAGACCTGAACGGACACTCTATTGACCTCTATGGAGGGTTAGATGTCAATGGTGACATGTCCGCTGACATCTGACCCACTCCAATACGAAAAAGTGTAACGGAGGAAAAACCTATTTCTTTCTCGTACATCACGGGACACAGAGCCTCAGTAATTACTGATGGGTTATGTAGTATCACAAGGTGATTGGACACTGGTCACACCCTAGACAGGAAGTTCAACCCCCTATATAACCCCTCCCCTTACTGGGGATACCTCAGTTTTTTCGCCAGTGTCTTAGGTGTTGGTCACGAATAAGATGTGCTGTGCTGAGCTCCAAAGGAATATCCTACACTGGGGCAAGCCATGCAACCGGATCCATTCAAAGTGCTTTTTCAGGCCAAATTGGATGGTACCCGCGCCTCGTGTCCGAAGAAACAAGGTTTTACCTGTAACGCTTCACTTTTTAGAGAGCTGGACCCCGGGATCTAGTATTTGTTTTTTTCAGCCATATCCCTGGCGGGGTGCTTTACGGAGCCAGAACTGCGGATCCTCCTTTTCAAGGGTGCACCAGTCTCTGAAGGTTTTTTCAAATGGAGCCCACCGTGAGAGGTGAAGATTGGGTCTGTTTAAACAGAACCCTGCAGCTGGATAAGGTAAGAGAGACTCCTCAAGAATTTTTTAATTCTAGTAGGTTTTCTCCTTTAAGTAAATGTATGCTATGCCTATTGTCGCCACCGGGGGCTGCCAAGAGCACATACCTTTTCATGCTTGTTCTGTCTGTCTCAGTGTCCACGCTGTACGCTCCTCCAGCCAGGCTCCAGGTAGGATGGGTTGTGGGGTTCTCTCCTTAAGGATGTTCCCCCCATGATTTAGGGGCCGGGGTGGCCTGTACAAACAGCGGTAGTATACCGCACTACCACCACGGCCGCCGCTACCGCGTTTTTGGCAGGTTTCCCATCTCTCTCCTCCACCCCAGCCTTCCCTCCATGCTTGTCCCGAGGATCGGAGCCTCGGCTCACGCGGGAAAGCACACGTTTTTGAAAAAAACGAGGGGGGGCGGGAGCATTGGTCGGAAGAGGGGGACGGAGCATTAACACGACGTCCGGCGTGATTAGATGCCCACATCGCTGGCTGCACAGGCTATAAAGTACACTCTCTTTCAAGTGCACACAGCCTATGGAGGGACACAGAGCCGATGGGCGCATGTGAGGTGGGATACAGGCATTCTCCCAGGCAGCATTTACTTAAAACACCAGGCATTGGTAGCAGTGGCAGTTGCTGAACTACATCACTCAGCAGTCAGTGTTTTTTGTGTGATACCTCCACCTTTTTGCTTGGCACTATGGGTAGAAGAGGTACAAATACCCCGAAAACCAGAGGCTCTAGGGCAGGGGTCTCAAACTCAAATTGCCTGAGGGCCACATGACACGTTTTCATATCCCATGGGGGCCGCATGCAAACTTTTAAAACTTCAAAAGCAATAAACTATACCAGCAATAATATACTATACTATACCCAGCACTGGTGTCAGTAAACGCATTATTAACCCCCAGCATTACCCCCCCACACTGCACAAATAGCCCCACACTCCATAAAATACCCCCACACTACACAATTACCCCACACACTGCACAATCACCCTCCACACTGCATAAAATACCCCCCACACTGCACAGATCTCTACCCCAGTCACCCCACTAAGGACTTTGCCTCAGTGTGATGGCTCACTCACCTCTCCTGGCAGTCAGGATCATCTGCCTCCCGAGTCCTCCCCTCCTGGCTTCCATACAGGCCTATTGACAGGGGACCCAGAGAACACAATCTCCTGCCCTGAGGTGGCAGCAGGACCCTGGTTTGGGGCTCTGGTCGATCGTCAATGCCTAGGTGGGCGGATCGATGAGGGTGGGCGGATCAATGAGCGGATCCTTCCTCCGCTCCTTCCTCTGCTATGTTCTCGCTCTGGCTGCAGCAGCGTGCAGCGGAGAGGACAGAGGAGATGGAGAGGTAAAGCTCTTTGGCGCCTGCACCTCCTCATCTGCGGTGCCTGGGTGCAGTTCAAAAAGACGTCCTGGATAGAGGTCGACCGATATGGGTTTTTCTCTGGCCGATGCCGATACCGATATTTAGAAATCAGGGTGGCTGATGGCCGATATATGATGCCGATTTTTGTGGCCGATATTTTAGGCCGATTTAAAAAAAAAAAACCTCACCCACTCCACTCCTGCCTGCTTGCTCCTGTCACTCTACCAGACACTTGATGTCCTCAGTACAGATGGCACTGGTTGGCTGTGGCAGGTGGCACGTGGCACTGATTGCCTGGTGGCACTGCTTGGCACTGGCAGGTGGCACTGGCAGGTGGCACTGATTGGCAATGGCACTGGCAGGTGGCACTTATTGGCAGTGGCACTGGTTGGCACTGGAAGGTGGCACTGGCAGGCATTGGCAAGTGGCACTGCTTTGGAACTGGCAGATGGCACTGGGATGGCACAGGTGGCACTAATTGGCGTGGCACTGGCAGGCACTGGCAGGCACTGGTTGGCACTGGCAGGTGGCACTGATTGGCGTGGCACTGGCAGGTGGCACTGGTTGGCACTGGCAGGTGGCATTGATTGGCAGGGGCACTGATTGGCGGTGGCACTGATTGGCGGTGGCACTGGCAGGTGGTACTGGTTGGAGGTGGCAGGTGGCACTGGCAGACTGGTTAGCACTGGCAGGTGGCACTGATTGGCGGTGGCACTGGCAGCTGGCACTGACAGATGGCACTGGCAGGTGGCACTGGCAGGTTTCACACTGAGCGGAGTGTAACCGTGTGTGAAACTGACAAGGAGCTGTCCACAATCAGCGCTTGATGCTTGTGTGAAGCTGACATGTAACACAGAGGAGAGAGACAGAGGGATCTGTCAGAATTGAGGTTGATGTCGGGGTGGGCGGGACCCGGCCGGGGTGGCCGGGACCAGCAGCTATCAAACACCAGCCAATGATTGGGCTGCTTAAGAAAAGGGGCGGGCCACATACACGTAGCGGCCCGCCCAGATCCCATTGGCTGGTGTTTGATATTGGCCGGGTCCCGCCCACCCCGGCCGGGTCCCGCCCACCCCGACATCAACCTTAAATCTGACAGATCCCTCTGTCTCTCTCCTCCTGTTACGTGTCAGTTTCACACAAAGATCAAGCGCTGAGTGTGGAGAAGGGAGGAGGAACGGCGGCCAGTGCTATATATCGGCCTAATGGCCAAATATCGGTCGACCTCTAGTGCTGGATCGGCCCTGCCTGCGGGCCATTTTTAACCGGTCCGTGGGCCGCAAATGGCCCACGGGCCGGTACTTTGAGACCCCTGCTCTAGGGGATCTCCCTCAGGCTCTGAGGACCCCCCTTCTGCAGCACCTTCCCCCCTGAAGGACCTGGGGTGGCTGGACAGGATGAGCCATCGGGGTCAGGGGCTGCATCAGCTTCTGGCACTTCAGCCCCTGTATACATTACGCAGGAGGTTTTTTCCTGAACCATTAGGTTGAGGGATCATCCACAGCATTCAGAATTTATAAAGAATGCAATAAGAAATGTAAGGGTGCAATTAGGATGGCTAAGATAGAACATGAAAGACACATAGCGGAGGAGAGCAAAAAAAATCCCAAGAAATTCTTTAAGTATGTAAACAGTAAAAAAGGGAGGACAGACCATATTGGTCCCATAAAGAATGAGGAAGGACATCTGGTTACAAAGGATGGGGAGATGGCAGAGGTATTGAATTTATTCTTCTCCTCAGTCTTCACGAGTGAATCGGGGGGCTTCAGTAACCAAAACTGCAGTGTTTATCCTCATGACATAACACAGGAAGCACCTACATGGTTAACAGAGGACGGAATTAAAATTAGACTTGAGAAACTTAACATTAATAAATCACCGGGACCAGATGGCTTGCATCCGAGGGTACTTAGGGAACTCAGTCAGGTGATTGCCAGACCGTTGTTCCTAATTTTTACAGACAGTCTATTGACTGGAATGGTACCAGCTTATTGGAGAAAAGCCAATGTAGCACCAATATTTAAAAAGGGCCCAAAAAACATCCCTGGGAATTACAGACCAGTTAGCCTAACATCAATAGTATGTAAACTCTTGGAGGGGATGATAAGGGACTATATACAAGATTTTAGTAATAAGAATGATATCATTAGCAGTAATCAGCATGGATTCATGAAGAATCGTTCTTGCCAAACCAATCTATTAACCTTCTATGAGGAGGTGAGTTGCCATCTAGATAAAGGAAGGCCCGTAGACGTGGTGTATCTGGATTTTGCAAAAGCATTTGACACAGTTCCCCATAAACGTTTACTGTACAAAATAAGGTGCGTTGGCATGGACCATAGGGTGAGTACATGGATTGAAAACTGGCTACAAGGGCGTGTTCAGAGGGTGGTGATAAATGGGGAGTACTCAGAATGGTCAGGGGTGGGTAGTGGGGTCCCCCAGGGTTCTGTGCTGGGACCAATCCTATTTAATTTGTTCATAAATGACCTGGAGGATGGGATAAACAGTTCCATCTCTGTATTTGCAGACGATACTAAGCTAAGCAGGGCAATAACTTCTCCGCAGGATGTGGAAATCTTGCAAAAAGACCTGAACAAATTAATGGGGTGGGCGACTACATGGCAAATGAGGTTCAATGTAGAAAAATGTAAAATAATGCATTTGGGTGTCAAAAATATGAATGCAATCTATACACTGGGGGGAGAACCTCTGGGGGAATCTAGGATGGAAAAGGACTTGGGGGTCCTAGTGGATGATAGGCTCAGCAACGGCATGCAATGCCAAGCTGCTGCTAATAAAGCAAACAGAATATTGGCATGCATTAAAAGGGGGATCAACTGCAGAGATAAAACGATAATTCTCCCGCTCTACAAGACTCTGGTCCGCCCGCACCTGGAGTATGCTGTCCAGTTCTGGGCACCAGTCCTCAGGAGGGACGTACTGGAAATGGAGCGAGTACAAAGAAGGGCAACAAAGCTAATAAAGGGTCTGGAGGATCTTAGTTATGAGGAAAGGTTGCGAGCACTGAACTTATTCTCTCTGGAGAAGAGACGCTTGAGAGGGGATATGATTTCAATTTACAAATACTGTACTGGTGACCCCACAATAGGGATAAAACTTTTTCGCAGAAGAGAGTTTAATAAGACTCGTGGCCACTCATTACAATTAGAAGAAAAGAGGTTTAACCTTAAACTACGTAGAGGGTTCTTTACTGTAAGAGCGGCAAGGATGTGGAATTCCCTTCCGCAGGCGGTGGTCTCAGCGGGGAGCATTGATAGCTTCAAGAAACTATTAGATAATCACCTGAATGACCACAATATACAGGGATATGTAATGTAATACTGACACATAATCACACACATAGGTTGGACTTGATGGACTTGTGTCTTTTTTCAACCTCACCTACTATTAGTGGATTAGAGGAAAGATTAATGGCCTTAATCGCATCTTCACTCAGTGGAAGAAAACGCACTAGGTCTCCCTCTGTTACCCAGGACCCTCAAGCAGAGGAACTCTGGGAAAAAGCAGAGGAATCCCTCTCAGAGGATCGGGATGAGACTGATGATTCCTCTTCTGAGGAATCAAGTGGAGAGGGACCCTCTTCAGCTTCTCAGGATGAGAAGGTGTTAGTGCAAATTCTTGCTGGGTTGGTCCGCTCCACATTTAACTTGTCCGTATCTGAGTCAGTTAAAGAACCCTCCTCTTCTTTGGGTTCACTGAAGCCTCCTCAAACAACACATGCTTTTCCTGTTCATAGTTTACTAGAAAAGCTCATTTATTCTGAGTGGGATCACCCAGATAAAAAAAATTTCCGCCTAAAAAGTTTTCAACACTTTATCCTATGGAGGAAAAATTTAGAAAAGTGTGGGGTATACCAGCAGTTGACGCCGCCATTTCCGCCGTAAATAAAAGCCTGACCTGTCCTGTTGACAACGCTCAGATGCTTAGGGATCCAACTGATAAAAAAATGGAATTCCTGTTAAAAAATATTTTTTCCTTGGCAGGTTCAGTAGCTCAACCTGCAGTGGCAGCAATTGGAGTCTGTCAATACTTGAGAGACCATGTTAAACAGGTCCTCAAAGTTTTACCTGAACAGCAAGCCCAGGGGTTGGCTAACCTTTCCGCGGCTTTATGTTTTGCTGTTGACGTAATCAGAGATTCTATCATCCAAACCTCTCGCCTTTCGCTTGGGTTGGTGCATATGCATAGAATCTTATGGTTGAAAAATTGGTCAGCCGAATCACCATGTAAGAAACTTCTGGCTGGATTTCCATTTCATGGTACAAGGCTGTTTGGAGAGGATTTGGACAATTATATCCAAAAGATCTCTAGTGGGAAAAGCACACTCTTACCAGTTAAGAAAAGGAGTAAACGTCCCTATTTTAAACAGGCTCTTTCCCCAGTGCCAGGAGCATCAGCCTCCAGGCAGTCGCGACGGCCTCCTCCGTCAGGCTCAAGAAATAAATTTCAGAGTCGACCCCAGGGACAAAAGAAGTCCTGGGGGAAGAAGCCTACTAGACAAGACGCTAAAGCCTCTTTATGAAGGAGCGCCCCCACTCGCTCGGGTGGGGGGAAGACTGCTACAGTTCTGAAAGCTCTGGCAGGAAGATTTTCAGGACAGATGGGTGATCTCCACGGTAACTAGGTTACAAACTGGAGTTCCGAGTATTCCCCTCTCCTCGTTTCCTCAGACCAATTGTCCCCAGAGATCCAGACAAAAAGCAGTCACTCCTTCTTGCGTTTGAGTGACTATTGTCGCAAAAAGTCATTGTGGTGGTTCCCACGGAAGAGCAGGGATTGGGGTTTTATTCAAACCTTTTCATAGTTCCAAAACCAAATGGAGATGTCAGACCCATTCTGGATTTAAAGGATCTAAACCGATTCCTAAAGATTCGATCCTTTCGCATGGAATCAATTCGATCAGTAGTCTCCATCCTACAAGGAGGAGAACTTCTGGCGTCAATAAACATCAAGGATGCGTACCTGCATGTACCCATTTTCCCTGCTCACCAAAAGTACTTGCGTTTCGAAGTAGAAAAACACCACTTTCAGTTTATAGCCCTGCCTTTCGGGCTAGCTACTGCACCTCGGGTGTTTACAAAGATCTTGCCTCTTCCTCTGGCCAGATTAAGGGCCCAAGGTGTAACAGTAATAGCATACCTAAATGACCTGCTCTTGATAGACCGGTCGGTAGCCTGCCTGGACCAGAACTTGGTCACCACAGTCAACTACTTGGAATACCTAGGTTGGATTCTCAACTTAGAAAAGTCTTCCTTAAAACCAGTAAGAAGACTAGAGTATTTGGGCCTGGTCATAGATATAAGCCAAAAGAAGGTATTTTTACCTCAGGCAAAGATCAGTGCCTTAAAAGAACTGATTTAGGTAGTCAGGACAAAGAAGGGTCCTTCTATTCACCTTTGTATGAGGCTGCTGGGAAAGATGGTGGCTTCATTCGAAGCAGTTCCCTATGCTCAGTTTCATTCGAGACTGCTGCAACACAGTATCCTGTCTGCCTGGAACAAGAAAGTGTAGGCATTAGATTTTTCAATGCGTCTGTCTCCTACAGTACGTCAGAGCCTCAGTTGGTGGTTAATACCCGAAAACCTGCAAAAAGGAAAGTCCTTTTTACCAGTTACCTGGACAGTGGTAACAACGGATGCCAGTCTTTCGGGTTGAGGAGCAGTTCTGGAACAGTCTGCGGTCCAAGGGGAATGGTCCAAAATCGAGAGGACCTTACCCATCAACATTCTGGAGATCCGTGCGGCGTATCTAGCCCTAAATGCCTGGACTCTCAGGCTACAGGGTTGCCCTGTCAGGATCCAGTCCGACAATGCCACAGCAGTGGCTTATATCAATCAAGGAGGCACCAGGAGTCATGCAGCTCAGAGAGAAGTGAACCAGATTTTAGTCTGGGCAGAAAAGCATGTGCCGTGCATATCGGCAGTTTTCATTCCGGGGATAGAGAACTGGCAGGCGGACTATTTGAGTCGCCAGCGGTTAGTTCCGGGGGAATGGTCTCTTCACCCCGACGTCTTTTGGGCCATATGCCAAAGATGGGGGGTTCCAGATGTAGATCTCTTTGCATCCAGATTCAACAAAAAGATCGACAAGTTTGTGGCAAGAACAAAGGATCCTCTTGCATGCGGGACAGATGCGTTGGTGATTCCGTGGCATCGGTTCTCACTGATTTATGCATTCCCTCCTATTCTGCTACTGCCACGACTCCTTCGCAGGATCAGGCAGGAAAAGAAGTCGGTACTTCTGGTGGCCCCAGCTTGGCCCAGGAGATCTTGGTATGCAGAAATAGTAAGGATGACAGTAGGTTCCCCGTGGACACTACCGTCACGTCCAGACCTGTTATCTCAAGGTCCAGTGTTCCATCCTGCCTTACAAACGCTAAATTTGACGGTTTTGCTATTGAAACCCATGTTCTGAAGAGTCGTGGGCTTTCAGGTCCTGTGATCTCTACCTTGATCAATGCAAGGAAGCCAGCTTCCAGAGTGATTTATCATAGAGTCTGGAAAACGTATGTATCCTGGTGTGAATCCAGGTGTTGGCATCCCAGAAAATATGTAATAAGTAGAATTCTTGACTTTCTACAAATGGGATTAGAGATGAAGCTGGCCTTGAGTACCATCAAGGGCCAGGTCTCGGCCTTATCAGTATTATTTCAACGGCCACTTGCTTCACATTCTTTGGTCCAAAACTTTATGCAGGGGGTGACGCGTCTTAATCCTCCGGTTAAGGAGCCCCTAAACCCCTAGGACTCGAATTTGGTTCTGTCAGTTTTACAGAAACAGCCTTTTGAACCAATACGTCAAATTCCCTTGGTCTTGTTAAAAAGAAAGTTAATTTTTCTGGTAGCCATTTCTTCTGCTAGAAGAGTGTCAGTATTAGCAGCTCTTTCCTGTAAAGAGCCTTTTTTAATCTTGCATAAGGATAGAGTGGTATTGCGCCCTCATCCTAGCTTCCTACCGAAAGTGGTTTCAGATTTCCATCTAAACCAAGATATTGTTCTGCCTTCCTTTTTTCCAGATCCCTGTTCTACGGAAGAAAGGTCACTACATTCTTTGGATGTAGTAAGAGCAGTCAAGGCCTATCTGGAAGCAACTGCTCAAATTCGCAAAAATGTTTTGTTCGTACTGCCAGAAGGTCCCAATAGAGGACAGGCAGCATCAAAATCTACCATTTCTTAATGGATTCGACAAATGATTATTCAAGCTTACGGTTTGAAGCAGAAAATTCCACCTTTTCAAATCAAGGCACACTCCACAAGGGCTATTAGTGCTTCTTGGGCGGTGCATCACCGGGCCTCTATGGCTCAAATCTGCAAGGCCGCAACCTGGTCTTCAGTCCAAACATTCACCAGATTTTATCAGGTAGATGTGGGAAGACATGAGGATATCGCCTTTGGGCGTAGTGTGCTGCAGGCAGCGGTACGAGGTGTCTGATTACACCCTATGTTGTGTGGTCCCCTCCCCTCAAATAGCATTGCTCTGGGACATCCCATCAGTAATTACTGAGGCTCTGTGTCCTGTGATGTACGAGAAAGAAAATAGGATTTTTATAACAGCTTACCTGTAAAATACTTTTCTTTTGAGGTACATCACGGGACACAGAGGTCCTGCCCTTCTTCTAATACACTTATATTGCTTTGCTACAAAACTGAGGTATCCCCAGTAAGGGGAGGGGTTATATAGGGGGTTGAACTTCCTGTCTAAAAAAAAAAAAAAATTATTTTTTTTCCATCCGTCTGCGGATCGGATCGGGTGACGTCATAGTCTATGGTCCGTCATCATCCGATCCCCCATAGAGGAGAGCGGCACTCTGACAGGTCCGTCCCTGCACAGTGTGCGGACAGACCTGTCATCTGCCTGCTCAGCGGGGACCAACGGAGTGATTCCCTGCTGAGCAGAGCGAGCTCCGTACATGGACACGTCTGTGTGAAAGAACCCTAAGGCCAACGCCCTTTGTACAAAAACTCGCAGTAGTGGAAAGAGAGCCTAAGGCCACTTGGGACTGAAAAGTTGCATCACAAGTTGTACCCCATGATTTACAATGAGTACCGTTCATATGTGTGCAACTTGCTTACGCCCATGCGCACATGCCGTATACACAGCGGGCACACATCTTTATTACAGAAATCTATATTTGCCATGGAAATTAACCACTTGCTTACTGGGCACTTAAACCCACCTGCTGTCCAGACCAATTTTCAGCGCTGATGCGCTTTGAATGACAATTGCGCGGTCATACTTAGCCAAATGTTTTTTTTTGTTTTTTTTTTTTAAAGTTCCCACAAATAGAGCATTCTTTTGGTGGTATTTGATCACCTCTGTGTTTTTTTTCTTTTGTTCAAAAAAAAGAAAAGACAGATCTTTATAAATCATTTTCTATATTTTTGGATATTTTGATATAAAATTTTGCAAACAGGTAATTTTTTTCCTTCCTTGATGTACCCTGATCAGGCAGCACTGATTGGTTACACTGATAGGCAGCACTGCTTGGGACCACTGGTGGGCATTGATAGGTGGCACTGGCAGATGGTACTGGTGGGCACAGATGAGGCAGAATTGCCTCTTCGAGACCAATGTCCCTTGCACCTAAACCGGTGATCAGCTTTTATTTTTATCCTCATGCTGTCAGCGTGAGGAGAAAAAATAAACAATTGCCAAGCTTTAGTTTACATCATGTGATCAGGGAGCACACGGGGAGCCCGTCCTATGACAGCCTCCCAGAAATTCAGGTCCACGCTGTGGCCGTCGTTTGGCTATAGCACAGACACAAATTTCTAGGACTGGCCAAAAATGATGTTTAGAGTCAAAGGCAACTGATTACTTTCTATTAAAGGTTTAATGGGCCAAAGGTTTAAATGGGCCATTAATATGCATCACAATTGAACTTAGGAATGTGTCTTTGCAAAGTTAGACTAATTAAAATCCTTTCTTATTTTTGCTTGGGGATAGACTGCAGAGGGATTAGAAGTTTTGTCAGATGTCTACACCCCTGATAGGTTGAAGACAACTCCCAAATTTTGCCAATTTCTCATTCAAAATTATTCACTTCCTGTCACATAGCCAAACAGGAAGTGAGGGTAAAACCCCATCAATGTATGTCCTTGGGGACACACAGGTCAATCTAAATAGTTTCCCCATTCGGGAAATTGCACTCTAGCATTTTGCCATGTACATCCCAAATTATTATGTATCTTGGGGTTTATTTACTAAGAGGGAAATCCACTTTGCACTACAAGTGCACTTAGAAGTGCAGTTGCTGGAGATCCGAGGGGGACATGCAAGGAAAAGAAAAAAAAAAACAGCATCTTTGCCTCTACATGATTGGATGATAAAATCACCAGTGCTTCCCTTCTGATTTTCATCATCTACACTTTTATTGCAGAAAGGATTCGCCTTTAATAAACCCCAAAATACCTAATTATTTGGGATGTATACAACAAAGTGCTAGAGTGCTATTTGCATAATGGGGACACTAGTTAGATTGACCTGTGTGTCACCAAGGAAAAATATTGTTAGGGTTTTACTCCCACTTCCTGTTTGGCTATGTGACAGGAAGCAAAGCCAATTTTAAGAAAAGGGACATAAAGCCCAACCAAAAAATAAATAAATTATCGATTTCCCTCAAATGTCCACAATTAGAATAGGATTGTCTTCAGCTTGATTTTAGTTCAGTGCTCTAAATCAGTGCTTCTCGACCCTGTCCTCAATCCTTAGAGGATTGGAGCACAGGACGCTGCCACAGACCAACAGCAGGAGACGAGCTCGGCGCTCGTGGATGCTTTACATTTTAGCCGTTTTTAAATGTAAGTTTACTGGATTGTTTTTTACATAATAAATTGACTTTTTATATGGGATCACGCTATGTGCGCTCTCTCCTTATACATCATACACACTCACTCTACCTGGCGAGCATTGAGGAGCTGGGAGCGGGGACAGACTGAATACTGAAGATACCGTTTGAGGCATACGAGCTTGGCGCTTGTGGATTGATGCCCACACTCATTTTAAAAAAGTGAGTGCAACTCCCCCTCCTCTGTGTCTTGCTTCCCCTCCACTTTGGTCATCACGGAGTCACACTATATGCTGTCTTTTTTTGTCTTTTTATATCCCGCCTTGCATATTTACCATTGTCATCATCTGTATAACTGGATTTCCATGCCTGTTAGCTACTTGCAACACAAGCTGTATGCCTTACAGCAGTAAGGTAAGCGGCTTGCGAACACGGAGGTGTCCTCACTGAAGAACCCCCCCCCCCCCTCCCCCCATCATTGGAACTGTTTTTTATTTGGGAGTTTTTTACTTGGTGGTGGGATTGATATTTACTCACCCCTGTGGACTTGTCACTTACAGCTCGTTTGAGCTGCCACTTATGTGCTAGTGTGATACTAGCCCATACTCACTTGGACTCATTCAATGTTTTATTATTTTTATATATATCCATTCTGTGTTATTGTTTTGCAGCGTCTTTCACTTATGCTAGCACTTTCTTGTTAAATATGTTTATTGAGGTTTTCATAGATAACAGAGTAACTAAATAAGTAAATAAAAAAAAAAGTAGTACATAAAATATATAAATAAATAAGGAGATGAAGTAGACATATAAATATGAAGCATGAGCATTTCATATACAATTAGTATAAGATAAATAGTATCATCATGAAAATATAAACTCATCTTATTACTTTAAGAATGATACAATTTATAGGAATACATCAAAGTGATCATGACATAGAAATTTAATAAATAAATAAACAAATAGTCAATGTGACTTTTTCTGCTCATGGATATATGTCTTATAAGGAATAAGAATATAAAAAGAAAAATAATATAGAAAAGAAGAAGAAAAGAGAGGGGAGTATAGGTGGTGGTGGTCTGGCTCCTGAGTTACACAATTTATTATTATATTGTATGTTCTATATACATTCTAATGAGGTAATAACAAAGATTGATCGAAGTCATTAGGGTAATAGTGTTTAACCCATGGTTGCCATATCTTTCGAAATTTATTGATCTTGTTATCAGCTATAGCTGTCATTTTATCAAAAACAAGTGCTTTATTGATTCTATGTTTTGTTTCAGCCAGTATTAGAGATTTATGCCCCGTACACACGGTCGGATTTTCCGATGCAAAATGTCCGATCGGAGCGTGTTGTCGGAAATTCTGACCGTGTGTGGGCTCCATCGGACATTTTCCATCGGATTTTCCGACACACAAAGTTGGAGAGCAGGAGATAAAATTTTCCGACAACAAAATCCGTTGTCGGACATTCCGATCGTGTGTACACAAATCCGACGGACAAAGTGCCACGCATGCTCAGAATAAATAAAGAGATGAAAGCTATTGGCCACTGCCCCGTTTATAGTCCCGACGTACGTGTTTTACGTCACCGCGTTCAGAACGATCGGATTTTCCGACAACTTTGTGTGACCGTGTGTATGCAAGACAAGTTTGAGCCAACATCCGTCGGAAAAAATCCTAAGATTTTGTTGTCGGAATGTCCGAACAAAGTCCGACCGTGTGTACGGGGCATTAGACTTCCAAGCTTTGGCAATTGTTTGTTTGGCTGAAGTAGTAATTTGAATGAGTAATTGGAATTGAGTATGAGAGAGTGTATTGGGTTTGAGGTTTAAAAGTGCTGTAGCAGGATCAGGAAGAATAGAGATTTCAAGAGCTTTAGAAGCCATGGAAAATATGTTTTTCCAGAATTCCTAGACTATCGGGCATTGCCACCAGATGTGAAAGTGAGTTCCAAGTGAATCGCAACCTCTGAAGCAATTAGGTGGGTATGTAGGAATGAATTTTGCTATTCTAGCAGGTACTAGGTACCACCGTGTAAGGACTTTATAGTTTGTTTCTATTGCATTACTATTAGGAGAAGAAGATTTAGTGGCTAACCATATGTTTGACCAATCTTTGTTATCCAAGGTCCGATTCATGTCAAGTGCCCATTTGGCAGTATATGAGGGTAAGTTTTCATCAGATTTACTTATAAGTTGTTGGTATAACAAAGAAATAATGAAAATCAACCAGCGCTGATCACCAATGCAAAATACTAAGAGCAGCTGAATACTGAGGATAAAATCTATCAAATCCAACCAGACAAATGAAAAAGGCAGTACAGCGCTGACAGTTTCCCTAAAAATAATCAATAAACATCAATGTCCATAAGTAAAATATCCATGAAGAGACAGGAGAATTCCAGATAAGGATCCCGATGTGCAAGTGATGTCCAATAATAATATGTGACTGATATAGTGATAACTATCCACCACCAGTATCGCTAGCCTCTCACCTCATTGAGGTCTTAAAACAGCCTTTCCCGCAATGGGAGATGTATAAGGGCAGGCAACTGGAACCAGGCAGCTTGCAGTCAAGATCAGGGATGTGGGAGCAAGTGACTCCAACGCTAGCCTAGCGGGAGCTCCGATGGTAAACAAGGACGATCCGATCCGCTGTAAATGGTGGTGGATAGTTATCACTATATCAGTCACATATTATTATTGGACATCACTTGCACATCGGGATCCTTATCTGGAATTCTCCTGTCTCTTCATGGATATTTTACTTATGGACATTGATGATTATTTTTAGGTATAACAAAGAAATCAGTCCTCTGATGTGTGGGTCACTTATACATATCCGTTCAAATTGAGACATTTGATTAAGAGAAGAACCTGTAATAAGGAGTGGTTCATAAAAAATTTTAATTTGTAGGTAACGAAAGATTTCACTTCTTGGAATATTAAAGGTTTCACACAAATCCGGAAAGGAATATATAGCATTTGCAGACGACAATCTGTATAAACGATTCAGGTTCATAGAGGACCATATGGAAAAAGATCTAGGAAATTTCCATGCAGGGTAGAAAGCTCAGTTCCCAAGGAATGAAAGTAAAGGATTATGCAGAGATTGGAGATTATGAAAGTTTTTGAACTTATCCCAAATGGCTAAGGTGTGTTTAGTTATGGGATTGGAAATGTTTTTTCTGTCGATCTTGCGAAGCCATAGCATATTGGCTACTGATATTGGGTCAATATCTACTGCTTCGATAGCTACCCAAAGGGGTGTTTCGATAGTAGCATGGTATTTAGGTAGAAGAGCCAATTGGGCAGCATAATAATAAGATAAGAAATTGGGTAGTCCTAAACCACCTTTTAATTTGTTAAGGTAAAGTGTAGATTTAGGTATACGAGGCTTAGTGGAACCCCAGATAAATGATAGGACTCTTCGTTGGGTAAGTCTAGTAAAATAAGAAGGTAAAGTTATAGGTAACACTCTAAATAAATATAAAAAATTTTGGCAATATTGACATCTTAATAGCATTGATTTTACCTAACCAGGAAAGTGAAAGAGAGGCCCATTGCTTCATACATCCTGATGTTCGTTTCAATAGAGGTAGGTAGTTAGCTGAAAACAGATCTTTGAGAAATATTGTGAGTTGTACCCCTAAATAGGGTAGTTGTTTTGAGACCCAAGTAAAAGGTAAGACAGATTTTGTATGTTGAAGTTCAAAGTGCGATAAATAAATGTTTAAGGCATTTGATTTAGAAGGGTTAATATATAGTCCAGAAATATGAGCAAATTTATGTAGTAATTTAAGAAGATTTGGGGTGGATATATGAGGATGGGACAAGAAAACAAGGATATCATCAGCAAAAAGACTTATCTTATGATGGTAACCACCTAATTCAATTCCTTTGATATCTATATTTGTTCTAATTAGTTGTGCTAAGGGTTCTATTAATAGGGCAAAAAGTAATGGTGAAAGGGGGCAACCTTGTCTTGTACCTCTATTTATGTCAAACATAGTGGATTTATAACCAGAATATTTAATATATGCTCTTGGTTTATTATATAGTGATGAGATCCAGGTAAGGAAATGATTACCAAAACCCCATTTCTGTAGTATATAATCCATATATGGCCAAGTGACAGAGTCAAATGCCTTTTTTATATCCAATGAAACCAGACATGCTGGTATATGTCTTGTTTTGGCTGCATGTATGAGTAAAAGTGCTCGTCTTATATTGTCACCTGCCTGACGTTTCGGAAAAAAACCTGTTTGGTCTTCATGGATTAAGTGTCCAATAATATTATTCATTCTGGTAGCCAGGATTTTAGCTAATAATTTAATATCTAAATTAAGAAGTGATATGGGGCGATAATTTGACCAAGAAGATGAGTCAGATTGTGGTTTGGGAATCATAGTAATAATAGATGTGAGTGTCTCTGTTCTGAATGAATGTCCTTCAAGAATTGAGTTAAAGGCCCTAAATTAAGATTGGTGTAAAGATATGCATAAACTGTCTGTAGTATACTGCCGGGAACCCATCAGGGCCCGGTCTCTTGTTAAGTTTTAGAAGTTTGATAGTATTCAAAACCTCTGTAGTCGTAATAGGACTTTCGAGAAGATCTTGTTGTTTTTGGTCAAGATACGGGAGTTTAATATTAGAAAATAAAATATCAGCTTTTGACTTATCAAATGTTGGGGCTGGGGAATATAGTTTAGTAAGATTGGTACGAAGGGGGATGGGGCGTGACCGGATGCTGAGGTGAGAGAGGACGCCGTGACTGAACCCAGCCCTCTCTCCTCGCTCCCTCTCTGACATCTGCCACAGCGAGATCCAGGAGACCTGCCGCAGAACGCCCGGAGCGTTGAGTGAAGCCGCCGTGGACGTGACTGGCTGCCGCACTGATCCGGACCAGCTGCACGGTGCTCTCCCGGGGGTAACATCAGCGGTGCCTGTCCCAGTGAGAGTGGGAGGCGCCGACACCTGGGATCGAGCAGGCGGCGCTGGAAATCCCCTGGAGGGTCCAAGTAGTAGAGGATCCCGTCCGGAGAAATAGAGAGGTGAGTCAGTGGCTGTGTGCACACTCATATATAGCACATCTTTAACAGAAAGGCTCAGCAGGGAAAGACATCATTGCTGTAATTTCGGCAGGGGATCGGTGGTCACACAGGTCCAGGTTCCAGTGCAGGGACTAGCACTGTGCAGGGATTAACAATATACTATCGGAAATGTCAAGGAAGAAGGGGATGGAGGACGGGCCAGTCCAACAAGGGACAGGGGCCCTTGGAACCCGCAGTGCCAAGGAGAAGGGGAACCAAGCAGCCACCAAACTAGAGCGCTTTGCGCATACCCCAAATCAAACCCCTAACAAACCTAGCAGCATAGGGGGGGGGCAACAACAAGCGGGCCACCCTGGGAGGAGAAGTCAGACCCAGGAAAACGGGACTTTGGCAGCTATACCATCAGCTATACCACCAGCAGGCCCAGCAGCAGGAGGGACCTTGGATAAGCAACAGGTTTTGGGCCTGGAGGGGGCGGTAGGGGGAGGCCAGGGCAGCCCGGTAAATGAGAGGGAGCTTACCTGCATGACATTCTTGTAGCCGTTAATACTTGCAAGCAATCAATCAACGAGTTGTCTGAGCAACTTAAAGGCATTAGAGATGAACCGCTTATGGTTAAGGGGGAAGTGCGTACAGTTTGCACTCGCACAGCAGCGCTCGAGGAGAGATTTAGCCAAATGGAGGATGATGTGTATCCACTAAAACAAGAGGTAGCGCTTATGAAAATCCAATTAAAGGACTGTTTGCAGAAAATGGACAGCATGGAGAACAGGCTACGCAGAGAGAACCTGAGGGTACTCGGCTCCCAGAGGGATGTGAGGGGAATAACCCCATCAAATTCATGGAGGACTGGCTGAGGGAGAAACTCGGCAGGGACTCATTCTCTAACACTTTTGCTATCGAGCGCGCACACAGAATAGGCCCTAAAGCTCTAGCTCCAGGAGGCCACCCTAGGCCTTTTATTTTTAAGCTTCTATGTTTTCGGGACAAAGTCACTATTTTACAGAAAGCAAGAGAGTTAAGGAATATCCAGCACAACGGAGCCAGGATTTCAATTTACCCAGATTTTTCCCCCGAGCTACAGAGACAAAGAGCTAAATTTGGAGAATGCAAACGGAAGCTTCAACAACTCAGAATCAATTATGCGCTCTTGTTCCCGGCACGATTGCGTGTCTCAGCTCTGGGGGAGGTTAGGTTTTTTTCTACCCCCAATGAAGTGTCAACCTGGTTAGAGAACAATGAAGAGAGAATCAGGCGAGGAGAAGGAAGTTAGGCGTCTTCTGGAACTTTTGCTTATTTGGTTTCCCTTTTTATGGTGTCCTGCTCTTCCCTGGCTCTTTCTCTTTTTTTTTTTGTCCTCTCTTTGAGCTTTTTTTTTTTTTTTGACTTTTTGTTTTTTGATGATGTAAATTGGGAATGGAGTGGGGGAGGGGGGGAGGGGGGGATTAAATAAATGGAAGTATAATACACTTATAGAGATAAATGCACAAATTATACACAAATTATACACACAGTAATAAGCACAAACATTCTTAGGGGGAAAGTCCCCTCCTACTGGGTTTGGTTCACGCTTCTTTTCTTACACCTCAAAAGGTTTTGAAGGTCACAATAGAAGCTCGAGGGATAGGCCCAAAAGTGGGCACAGGGGTGTGGTGTGGGTGGGGGGGGGGGGGTGGGGGAGGAGAGTGGGAGGGCTGCTGGGAGGGAGAGGGGGTATGGGGGGTGGGGGGTGGGGGGGAAGATGCACGAACATAATCAGAGATGGAAGGTAGGGAGTGCTGTTGTGAAAGGATGTGAGTGGATCCAGGTTGCCAGACTAAAGGGACGGGAAAAAGATAGGGCGGTATACTGTATATTCCCCTATTGTACGTACAATGGGGAAGGGTTTGATAGGAGACCAAAATATTGCAAAGGCATTAGACTTAACGGCCCATGAGCATTGAAAGAAGGGGTGGTAGAATCCCGGATACAGGAAAACGGATTAATATATGCTCATGGAACGTGAGGGGGATAAAGGATAAACTTAAAAAACAAGTAATTTTTTCAATAGCCAAAAAGGAGAACGTCAAGATACTCTGCCTCCAGGAGACCCATTTGGTAAAAGATACAATTGAAACTTTAAGTAATAAGCAGTTTCGCATACAGTTTCATTCTACTCACTCATCATACTCAAGAGGGGCGAGTGTACTGATAAGCACAGATTTGGCTTTCTCCTGTGGGCAGAGCAGATTGGATGAAAATGGAAGGTATATTTTTCTCTCTTGCTTAATAGAAAATAAAAGATACATACTGGCCAACATGTATATCCCCCCCCCATTTAGCACGGAAGTTATGGAAGACCTAGCCAGGTTCATAGCAGATTTCCCTGGGACCCCGGTAATAGCATTGGGAGATTTGAACATGACAATGAACAGGAGCATAGATAGGTTTCCATTAAAGCATGGAGCTGGAGGGGTCAACAGGAGCCCCCTCTCGCAATACTGTGACGAAATAGGGCTGGTGGATATCTGGAGGAGGAGGCATCCTGGAGAGAGGCAGTATTCATGCCACTCCAGGACCCATGCCACCTTATCCAGAATTGACCTTGTACTGGGTAACGAGGAGGCACTAAATGTAGTGGAGGAAATAACCTATGAGCCGAGAGGCGTCTCGGACCATACGCCAGTTATTGCCTCCGTGAAGGTAGGGGGGCAATATAGCAGAGGGAGCTGGAAGATTAACCCCTTTTGGTTTGAACTTATAGGAGAGGAGGAAAAAATGATGGAGGGGCTGTTAGAGTTTATTAATATAAATCTAGGTTCGGCCCCACTGGGGGTGGTTTGGGACTCCCTGAAGGCATACCTTCGAGGAGTTTTAATTCAGAGAATCGCCTATGTTAAAAAACAGTCACAAGCTGAGGAATTGGGAGCCAAAGAAAATGCAAGACGGGCGGAGGCGCATTTCGTGGCAACACCATCCCAAGCTAATTATGAGTGTTGGGTGAGGAGACAGGAAGAGTATAGCAGGGTACTCCGAGAGAAGATGGAGAAGATTAGATCTTTTCAGAGGCGGAGCTTTTTTGGAGAAAGAGAGCAAATTGGGAAAGCTCCGTCTCTGATAATTAAGGCAAACGGCCCCCCGAGTGCGGTGCCAGCAATTGAGGGGAGGGAAGGAGTAATAAGAAAGAACACCCCAGAAATAGGGATGAGCCGAACACTCAAGCCGTTCGGTTCGCACCAGAACCTGCGAACGGACCGAAAGTTCGCACGAACGTTAGAACCCCATTGACGTCTATGGGACTCGAACGTTCGAAATCAAAAGTGCTCATTTTAAAGGCTAATTTGCATGGTATTGTCCTAAAAAGGGTTTGGGGACCCGGGTCCTACCCCAGGGGACATGTATCAATGCAAAAAAAACTTTTAAAAACGGTCGTTTTTTCGGGAGCAGTGATTTTAATGATGCTTAAAGTAAAAAAAAAAAAAGTGAAATATTCCTTTAAATATCGTACCTGGGGGGTGTCTATAGTATGCCTGTAAAGTGACGCGTGTTTCCCGTGTTTAGAACAGTCCCTGCACCAAATGTCATTTTTAAAGGAAAAAATCTAATTTAAAACTGCTTGCGGGTTTAATGTAATGTCGGGTCATGGCAATATGGATGAAAATCAGTGAGACAAACGGCATGGGTACCCCCCAGTCCATTACCAGGCCCTTTGGGTCTTGTATGGATATTAAGGGGAACCCCGCACCCAAATTAAAATAAGGAAAGGTGTGGGGCCACCAGGCCCTATATACTCTGAACAGCAGTATACAGGCGGTGCAAACAAGACAGGGACTGTAGGTTTGTTGTTAAGTAGAATCTCTTTGTAATTTTGAACGGGTACATTTTTAACGTGTTTAGCTCCAGCCAAAAAATCTTTTTTAAGCTTTTTGGAAAACATAGGGAAGGGTTATCACCCCTGTGACATTTGTTTTGCTGTCTTTCCTCCTCTTCAGAAGATTTCACCTCACTTTTTGTCCCAATGAAAAATGTTTTTTTAAAATTTGGGTTTTTTTGTGGAACAAGGATTGGAAAGCATCAGTGGAAAGGAGATTTTTTTTTCCCATATTAACTCTTACAGGAGAGAATTTCCCTTCCTAGGGGTAGATTTCATCTCACTTCCTGTTGTCTCCTTCCGTTTGCAAGTAGGAGTCATTTGTAAGTTAGATGTTTGAAAGTAGGGTCCTGCCCTATATACTCAGCAGAAATTTGGGCCTTAGGTGTTGCTGTGGCCACAACACTGTAAGCCCTCACAGGGCCCTGCTGTGAAATATTAGATGAAGAATTGTAATTACATGCCCCTGTTGAACAGGAGCTGAAAAATTAGGCCTTAGGCACTGGTGCTGGTGCCACAACACTGCAACCCCTCACAGACACTCTAGTTGGAACGCAGGAAGGAGCCCTGCTGCAAAGTATTGCATCAAAAATTGTAATTACACGCCCCTGTTAGACAGGGGCAGAAAAATTGGGCCTTAGGCACTGGTGCTGGTGCCACAACACTGCAACCCCTCACAGACACTCTAGTTGGAATGCAGGAACGAGCCCTGCTGCAAAGTATTACATCAAAAATTGTAATTACACGCCCCTGTTAAACAGGGGCTGAAAAATTGTGCCGTAGGCACTGGTGGTGGCGCCCAGAACCAAAAATGTTCTTACAAGCTATTAGCGTGATGATTGAGGAGGAAGAGGATAATTACTCAGGGATAGTCACTCAGCATCAGCATAGGCAGTCTTTGAAGGGATCTGAGATTTCAAAAAAAATTATTCGGTTACATCAGCATCAGGTGCTTGGTAGCTGGTGGTGATCCAAGACTGATTCATTTTTATGAAGGTCAGTCGATCGACCGAGTCGGTGGACAGACGCACCCTGTGATCGGTTACCACGCCTCCAGCAGCACTGAATGTGCGTTCCGAAAGAACGCTGGATGCAGGACAGGCCAGTAGCTCAATTGCATACTGTGCAAGCTCTGGCCAGTGATCCATCCTCAAGACCCAGTAACCCAGAAGATTTTCGGTGGGAAAGGTGTCCAAGTCTGATCTTGCCCCTAGGTATTCCTGCACCATGTAAAACAGACGCTGGCGATGGTTGCTGGAACCGATCATACCTTGGGGCTGCGGACCAAAAAATTGTCTGAACGCATCGGTCAGACGGCCACCTTCTCCACCGCTCCTTCTTTGACTGACCGAAGCCTCAGCAACACGTTGTCCAGAAACAGGAGTTTGTAACCTCCCAGTCTCTGGGAACGCGTTGCACAGACCTTTCTGCAAGGCCTCCCGAAGATGTTTCATCCTCTGCTCCCTCTGCGATGGCAAGATAAGGTCCGCAACCTTACCCTTGTAACGTGGATCAAGGAGGGTTGCCAGCCAGTATTGGTCCTTCTCCTTGATACCACGAATACGAGGATCCTTACGCAGGCTTTGCAGGATCAGGGAGGCCATGCAGCGTAGGTTTGCTGAGGCATTCGGTCCGGAGTCCTCTGGGTCACTAAGGACGACAACGTCCGCAGCCACCTCCTCCCAGCCACGTACAAGTCCATGTGTTTCTTGGGACTGATCCCTTAAAGACTGCTGCTGATGCTGAGTGCCAGGCTCCACCTCCATACTGACACAATCTTCCTCCTCCTCCTCCTTCTCCTCCTCGTCCTCTTCCTGTGTGATCGGCGGGCACGCAGGAACACTGTCTGGATAAAGGGGGCCTTGAGAGCTAAGGAAGTCCTCCTCTTCCTGCCTCTGTTCTGCCTCAAGTGCCCTGTCCATTATTCCACGCAGCGTGTGCTCCAACAGGTGGACAAGGGGGACAGTGTCACTGATGCATGCACTGTCACTGCTCACCATCCTCGTGGCCTCCTCGAATGGTGACAGGACAGTGCATGCATCCCTGATCATGGCCCACTGGCGTGGGGAAAAAAAACCAAGCTCCCCTGACCCTGTCCTGGTGCCATAGTCGCACAGGTACTCATTGATGGCCCTCTGCTGCGTGTGCAGCTGCTGCAGCATGGCCAACGTTGAGTTCCACCTGGTGGGCATGTCACAGATTAGGCGGTTCTTGGGCAGGTTAAACTCCTTTTGGAGGTCCGTCAGCCGAGCACTGGCATTATATGACCGGCGGAAATGCACACAGACTTTCCTGGCCTGCCTCAGGACATCCTGTAAGCCCGGGTACCTGCCCAAGAACCGCTGCACCACCAAGTTAAGGACGTGAGCCAAACAGGGCACATGGGTCATTTGTCCCTGTCGGAGGGCAGAGAGGAGGTTGGTGCCATTGTCGCAAACCACCATTCCTGCCTTAAGTTGGCGTGGCGTCAACCACCTCTGAACCTGCCCCTGCAGAGCTGACAGAACCTCTGCCCCAGTGTGGCTCCTGTCCCCCAAGCACACCAGCTCAAGCACCGCATGGCATCTTTTGGCCTGCGTATTTGCGTAGCCCCTTGAACGACTACGGAGCACCACTGGTTCCGAGGAAGAGGCCATGGAGGAAGAAGAAGAGGAGGGGGTGGAGGAGAGAGGTGTGTCACAATCATTAGCATTTTGGAGGCGTGGTGGCGGAACAACCTCCAACACTACTGCACCTTGTCCTGCATCCTTCCCAGCTGCCAGCAGAGTCACCCAATGCGCCGTGAAACTTAGGTAACGTCCCTGTCCATGCCTGCTGGACCATGAGTCAGCGGTAATATGCACCTTACCGCTGACCGCCCTGTCCAGCGAGGCATGGACATTGCCTTCCACATGCCGGTAGAGAGCCGGAATCGCCTTCCGTGAGAAAAAGTGGCGTTTGGGTACCTGCCACTGAGGAACCGCACATTCCACAAACTCACGGAAGGGGGCAGAGTCTACCAACTGAAAAGGCAGCAGTTGAAGTGCTAGCAATTTTGCCAAGCTAGCATTCAACCGCTGGGCATGTGGATGGCTGGGAGCAAACTTCTTTCGGCGGTGCAGCAGCTGGGGCAGGGAAATTTGCCTGGTACAATCTGACGTCGGTGTACCAAAAGCAGATTGCCCACAAGTACTTGGCTGTGACACACCTAATTCTACACCTTCATTCCTCTCACTGCAGGTCTCAGAGAGGACTGGAGGTCTAGTGGGGTTGGAAATCTCAGCTGATGAGGAGCAAGGAGAGATCCTCTTTGTTCTTTGGTGTGGGTCTTTTAGATACGCTTGCCAACGAACTGCATGGCAGGTCAACATATGTCTGGTCAAGCATGTGGTACCCAAGCGGGAGATGTTTTGGCCACGTGAGATACGCTTGAGACATATGTTGCAAATAGCAGCGGTGCGATCTGATGCACTCGTCTCAAAAAAGGCCCACACCAAAGAACTTTTTGAATAACGCGCAGAGACTGCAGCGCCCTGCACATGTGGAGCTTTGGGGTGTGATGCAGTCAATGTGCTGCCCTTAGGCTGGCCCCTGGAGGGCATCCTGCATCGTTGGTGATGTGCCGCCTCCTCCTCCTCCTCCTCCTCTCTCCTATCAGGCACCCACGTTGAGTCAGTGACCTCATCATCCCCTCCCTCCTCATCACTGGAGCAAACCTGGCAGTATGCTGTAGCAGGGGGAGCATGACTGCCAGATTGCTGTCCTTCTTGGGCACCCCCTCTGTCCGTGCTCATGTTACTGCCTTCATCGAGCTCAGTATCATCATCAGAGCCTTCCAAACGCTGGGCATCCTCCTGGAGCATGTACCCAACACTGTGGTCAAACAGTTCGAGGGATTCCTCAGGAGGACATGGTGGAGCTAGGGAAGGAGTCACTGATGACATTGAGCTGAGGGAAGAGGCCGCTGCTTTGCCAGACAAAGCACCCTGGGCATGGGTGAGAGAGGATGAGGAGGATGAGGACGGCTTGGTCATCCACTCGACCAAGTCTTCCGCATGTTGCGGCTCAACACGGCCAGCTGCCGAAAAAAAGGCCAAGCGTGTCCCATGGCCACGTGCTGATGAGGATGCACCGTCTCCATGACCAGCACTAGACACAGAGCCTGCTTGCCCTCTCTTATTGGCTTGTGACTGTCTGCCTCTCCTTCTTGGCCTTCCAGACATACTAATGGCCTGTAGCTGCACTAAGCTGGGATATATATATATATATATATATATATATATATATATATGTACTGATACTGCAGCTAGCAAAATCAACTGCTTGCCTGTAGTATGAGAACACCACCAACCTTCTACAGGTAGCTTTAGCTGAACACTGTGAGGTGGACGCACCCCACTAACTTGTAGGTTTAGCTGAACACTGTGAGCAGGACGCACTGCACTAAATGTAAATAGTCTAGCTGCCTGACCGTGGTACTAATAGGATCAAAAGAACACCAGTGATTTTCTTCAGGTAGCTTTATATACTGTAACAAGACAAGCCTGCCTGTCAGTAGGAAGATAACAGGAACGGATCTAGCTGAATACTGTGAGCAGGACGCACTGTACTAAATGTAAATAGTCTAGCTGCCTGACCGTGGTACTAATAGGATCAAAAGAACACCAGTAATTTTCTTTAGGTAGCTGTTAATACTGTAACAAGACAAGCCTGCCTGTCAGTAGGAAGATAACAGGAACGGATCTAGCTGAACACTGTGAGCAGGACGCACTGTACTAAATGTAAATAGTCTAGCTGCCTGACCGTGGTACTAATAGGATCAAAAGAACACCAGTAATTTTCTTTAGGTAGCTGTTAATACTGTAACAAGACAAGCCTGCCTGTCAGTAGGAAGATAACAGGAACGGATCTAGCTGAACACTGTGAGCAGGACGCACTGTACTAAATGTAAATAGTCTAGCTGCCTGACCGTGGTACTAATAGGATCAAAAGAACACCAGTAATTTTCTTTAGGTAGCTGTTAATACTGTAACAAGACAAGCCTGCCTGTCAGTAGGAAGATAACAGGAACGGATCTAGCTGAACACTGTGAGCAGGACGCACTGCACTAAATGTAAATAGTCTAGAAGATAACAGGAACGGATCTAGCTGAACACTGTGAGCAGGACGCACTGTACTAAATGTAAATAGTCTAGCTGCCTGACCGTGGTACTAATAGGATCAAAAGAACACCAGTAATTTTCTTTAGGTAGCTGTTAATACTGTAACAAGACAAGCCTGCCTGTCAGTAGGAAGATAACAGGAACGGATCTAGCTGAACACTGTGAGCAGGACGCACTGCACTAAATGTAAATAGTCTAGAAGATAACAGGAACGGATCTAGCTGAACACTGTGAGCAGGACGCACTGTACTAAATGTAAATAGTCTAGCTGCCTGACCGTGGTACTAATAGGATCAAAAAAACACCAGTAATTTTCTTTAGGTAGCTGTTAATACTGTAACAAGACAAGCCTGCCTGTCAGTAGGAAGATAACAGGAACGGATCTAGCTGAACACTGTGAGCAGGACGCACTGTACTAAATGTAAATAGTCTAGCTGCCTGACCGTGGTACTAATAGGATCAAAAGAACACCAGTAATTTTCTTTAGGTAGCTGTTAATACTGTAACAAGACAAGCCTGCCTGTCAGTAGGAAGATAACAGGAACGGATCTAGCTGAACACTGTGAGCAGGACGCACTGCACTAAATGTAAATAGTCTAGAAGATAACAGGAACGGATCTAGCTGAACACTGTGAGCAGGACGCACTGTACTAAATGTAAATAGTCTAGCTGCCTGACCGTGGTACTAATAGGATCAAAATAAAACCAGTAATTTTCTTTAGGTAGCTGTTAATACTGTAACAAGACAAGCCTGCCTGTCAGTAGGAAGATAACAGGAACGGATCTAGCTGAACACTGTGAGCAGGACGCACTGCACTAAATGTAAATAGTCTAGAAGATAACAGGAACGGATCTAGCTGAACACTGTGAGCAGGACGCACTGTACTAAATGTAAATAGTCTAGCTGCCTGACCGTGGTACTAATAGGATCAAAATAAAACCAGTAATTTTCTTTAGGTAGCTGTTAATACTGTAACAAGACAAGCCTGCCTGTCAGTAGGAAGATAACAGGAACGGATCTAGCTGAACACTGTGAGCAGGACGCACTGCACTAAATGTAAATAGTCTAGAAGATAACAGGAACGGATCTAGCTAAACTGAATACAGTGTATATATATATATGCAACACCTGGGATGCATATATATATACACAATACACTGTAAGTGCAGCTAACTGACTGACTGTTCTGCCTAATCTATCTAACTCAAATCAAATGACACTGTCTCTCTGTCTATCTCTTTCAACGCCGGAACACACACTACACAGGGCCGCCGTGCAGGCAGCCTTATATAGTGTGGGGCGTGTACTAAATCCCCTGAGCCATAATTGGCCAAAGCCTCCTTGGCTTTGGCCAATTACGGCTCTCTGTTCAGGCGGCGCTGTGATTGGCCAAGCATGCGGGTCATAGTGCATGCTTGGCCAATCATCAGCAAGCAATGCACTGCGATGCCGCAGTGAATTATGGGCCGTGACGCGCCACACGAATTTGGCGCGAACGGCCCATATCGTTCGCAATTCGGCGAACGACCGAACAGCCGATGTTCGAGTCGAAAATGGGTTCGACTCGAACACGAAGCTCATCCCTACCCAGAAATAATAGATGAGTTCAGGGCATACTTTGAGAAGCTATATAGCTCCTCCAGGGGAAATGTAGAGGGGGAAATGCAGGGCTTCTTTGAGGGGCTGGGGATAATTCCGGTATCAAATGAGGACCGGGAAATGTTGGATGCCCCACTGACTCTCAAAGAACTACAAAGGGCTGTTGGAGATATGGCGGCTCAAAAGTCCCCGGGCCCAGATGGCCTGCCCATAGAATTATTTAAAAAATACGGGGAGGTACTGTTACCCTTACTACTGGAGGTATTCAACGGAGCTAGGGAGGAAGGGGCTCTGCCCCCCTCTATGTCATAACAAAAGCTTGCCACCACTCTCATTTATAGCTGGCTATCGCAGTAAGCAGAATTGGGAGGCTAAAAAAGGTACCAACAAGTGTCTGGGGAATGCCCAGGAAAAAGCCAAAGTCTACTTACCACCAGCTTGCAGACAAACATTGCTGGGTGTTTGGTGTGCTCCTGTACCTTTAAGGAGGGGTGGGCTCCCCTCCAGCCACCTGCTCTCATTTATCCATTAAATGCATGTGCCTCCACTGTGGGGACACTTATACTTTAGTGTTAGGACCACAGATACAAGGGTGCCGTGACGTGGCTCTGTGGCTCACGCATGCGTTTGCAAATGCGTGCGGACTAAACCCCTTTTTTAACGCTTACTGTTAGATAGGTCAATTTGGTTGTCTGCAAGCTGGTGGTAAGTAGACTTTGGCTTTTTCCTGGGCATTCCCCAGACACTTGTTGGTACCTTTTTTAGCCTCCCAATGCTGCTTACTGCGATAGCCAGCTATAAATGAGAGTGGTGGCAAGCTTTTGTTATCACGTGAGTGTTTGTATTGGTCCAGCAGTGCACCAGCACCTTTGCAGCCATTGTGCTATTGCTGGGTGTTTGGTGTGCTCCTGTACCTTTAAGGAGGGGTGGGCTCCCCTCCAGCCACCTGCTCTCATTTATCCATTAAATGCATGTGCCTCCACTGTGGGGACACTTATACTTTAGTGTTAGGACCACAGATACAAGGGTGCCGTGACGTGGCTCTGTGGCTCACGCATTCGTTTGCAAATGCGTGCGGTCTAAACCCATTTTTTAACGCTTACTGTTAGATAGGTCAATTTGGTTGTCTGCAAGCTGGTGGTAAGTAGACTTTGGCTTTTTCCTGGGCATTCCCCAGACACTTGTTGGTACCTTTTTTAGCCTCCCAATGCTGCTTACTGCGATAGCCAGCTATAAATGAGAGTGGTGGCAAGCTTTTGTTATCACGTGAGTGTTTGTATTGGTCCAGCAGTGCACCAGCACCTTTGCAGCCATTGTGCTATTGCTGGGTGTTTGGTGTGCTCCTGTACCTTTAAGGAGGGGTGGGCTCCCCTCCAGCCACCTGCTCTCATTTATCCATTAAATGCATGTGCCTCCACTGTGGGGACACTTATACTTTAGTGTTAGGACCACAGATACAAGGGTGCCGTGACGTGGCTCTGTGGCTCACGCATTCGTTTGCAAATGCGTGCGGACTAAACCCCTTTTTTAACGCTTACTGTTAGATAGGTCAATTTGGTTGTCTGCAAGCTGGTGGTAAGTAGACTTTGGCTTTTTCCTGGGCATTCCCCAGACACTTGTTGGGCCCCCTCTATGTCAGAAGCCATAGTAATAATTCTGCTGAAAGAAGGGAAGAATCCAACAGATATGTCTTCATATAGGCCCATCTCGCTCTTGTGCTCGGACGTGAAGATCCTGGCCAAAGTATTAGCCGCAAGGCTGAATAAGATAATCCCCAAACTAATACACACAGATCAGACCGGGTTTATCCCGAATAGATCTACAAGCACGAACATAAGACGGGTATACCTTAATATGCAAATCCCTATAGAAAACAGTGGTAGGAGAGCAATTCTTTCGCTAGACGCAGCCAAGGCCTTCGATTCTTTGGAGTGGCATTAATTATGGAAGGTGTTGGCGGAATATCAGTTTGGCCCCGGATTTGCTCAGTGACTAAGATTGTTATATAACAAACCGAGGGCCAAGGTGAAAATCAACGGGCAGTGCTCGGAATGGTTCCAGTTGAGCAGGGGTACGAGACAGGGGTGCCCTTTGTCCCTCCTGCTCTTCGCCCTGGCAATTGAGCCCTTGGCGGTTGCTCTGAGGATGGCACAGGGCGTACAGGGGTTTAGGAGAAAGAGAGGGGTGGACAAAGTGGCCCTGTATGCCGATGACATTTTGCTGTTTTTGGCGGACACGCAGGATTCACTGGAAACAGCTATGGGGATAGTAAAGGAATTTGGTGCTTTCTCTGGGTTACTGGTTAACTGGGAAAAATCAGTAATCCTGCCCGTAGACACCCTGAGTGGGCCTCTCCCCCACCAGGCATCCCAGGTACAAGTGGTCAGGCAAATGAAATACTTGGGGATTAATATAACTAGAGATCCAGGCCAGTATATATCCAGAAACCTAGTCCCATTGATGAAAAAGGTGAAGCAGAAGTGTCAAGTGTGGAGACGCCTGCCCCTCTCGGTCGCCGGGCGCTGCAACCTGATTAAAATGGTTTGGTTACCCCAAATCTTATACGTTCTACAGAACTCTCCTGTTTGGATCCCCAAGCATTGGTTCAAAAAAATGGACAGTGTGTTCAGGGAGCTCATTTGGAAAAATGGGGTGGCCAGGATCGGGTTGCAGGCGCTGCGGCGATCAGAGGAGAAGGGTGCCCTGGCGGTACCTGACCCACGAGGCTACTTCCTGGCAGCCCAATTGCAACAAATGGGAGGCAGCAATAGGTTAGGAGAAGAGGGAGCGGGGGGTAGCATTTTGTTGAACGACACCAGACACGATACAATCGCAGAGGGATTAGAGGCAGACTCATTCTGTACTAAATGCTCCACCACCCAGATGATGGGTAAAGTCTGGGTACAAGCTAAGAGAACCTTGGGATATACCGGTTTTGCGGATTTCTCACCACTCTGGGATAACAACAGCCTTAATGAGCTTAAAAAAATGGGGCGCTTCGAGGAATGGGACCGTCAGGGTATTCATTACTTGGCACAGGTATACAGGGCGGGGAGGTTGAAGGCCTTTCAGGAGCTTGTAGAGGAGTATGCGATCTCCAACAGGTCATTTTACAGATATCTGCAAATTAGGCCTGCCCTGGAGGCACAATTTGGGAGGGAAGCGCCAGTGTGGTGCGAAATGGCCTCTCTGAGAAAGCTGATTGATGCAAGCTCCACAAAGGGATTGATTTCGGACATGTATGGATGCCTGAAGGCAGCAGCCCAGGAAGGCCCGGTGGAAAATAAAAATAGGATTAAATGGGAAAAAGATGTGGGAGCACTGTCTGATGACCAATGGGAGTATGTCTTGGCGTCTGGGCCCAGGGTCACTCTCTCCCCCTCACAAGTGATGTCTCACCTGTATTTATCCTATAGTGCATATTATACACCCCTGAAATTATTCAAGTGGGGTAAGAGACCGGACCCAAAGTGTCAAAGATGTGTAGGAGGGCACGGGGACTTGATCCACATGTTCTGGCGATGCCCCAAATTGCATAGATACTGGGAAGGAGTGGTGGGAAAAATAAACCTGATGTTTGGTACGTCGCTGAGGTTGGAGGCGAGAGAGTGCCTGCTGGGACTGACGGGGGATGGAGTGACCTTAAGGGATACACAGACGGCAAGAGTTAGATGCCTGTTTCAGGGAAGAAAGCTTATTGCACAGCACTGGCAGAGGAAGGAGGCTCCGACAGTGACGGAATGGGAGAACGCAGTAAGGGAGGTGATCTGCAGGGAAAAGTATATCTATAAGAAGAGGGGCAACTACAAGAAATTTGTGAAGATATGGAAAGCATGGTTGGATCGGGATGGGGCTGGGTCGGAGGGGGAGGCAGACTGAGGATGGTATGGGATGAGACTGGTGTAGGGTGTATGTGAGGGTGCATGGCGGGTGAGTGACAATGGGTGGGGGGAGGGAGGGAATGGGAGGGGGGAAGGGGGAGGAGGAGTGGGGGGGGGGGTAAAGTGAGGGGAAAAGTGAAGAAACCTTTTTATTTCCCCTTTTTGAAGGTTACAGCTTATGGGTATCTTGAACTGGCACATACTAGATGTAGAAGTATATACGGGAAAAACGGATGATTTTAATGTGTTTATGATCTTAGTGACAGTCCCTTTTTTTTTTGTACTTTTGTCTTTTTGTATCTTGGTTGCTTTGTGTAAGCTGTAATGGATAACTTTTTCAAATAAAGAGATAAATGGAAAGATTGGTACGAAAAATCTCAAGAATTTTAATCGGATTGCTAGTGTACGCTTCTTTAGAGATTTTCAAACGGAAAGGTTTCTTTTCGTGTTGTATAGTTTTCAAGCTTCTTGCCAAGGGTGTATCCGGTTTATTAGCCTTCAGGTAAAAAGTATGTTGTCGTTTGCGTAAAGATTTATCAGCAGAATCAGTCAAAAAAAGATCTAAATCTAGGCGGGCTTTTTCAAGATTAGAATTATTAATAGTCGTTGGGCAAGATTGAAAGGTCTGATGACAGTTATTAAAATTAGATTCCAATTTTGAGAACATTATTTTGCGTTCTCTTTTGAATTTAGTTGCTAGTTGTATCATTCTACCTCTAATGACAGGTTTATGAGCCTCCCAAAGTGTGAGGGCTGAGATATCGTTTGTGTCGTTATCTTTAAAATAGTTAGATATTGATTTCTCAATTTCTTTATTAAGAGATGGATGAGTCAGCATGAAATCTTTCATACACCAAGTTGTGTCATGAGATCTAGGGAGTGTAGAAGCTATATTAATTGAAACTGCACAATGGTCAGTCCATGGGAATGGTATAATTTTAGCTGAGATAATTTCTGGTAGCATGCTAGAAGGGATAAGAATATGATCAATCCAAGAGAAAGATTTATGTGGGTAGGAGTAGTAAGTAAATCGTCTATGAGTAGGATTGATTTCACGCCAGGTGTCGACCAAGCTATGAGAGGTAAGTAAACGTTGAAAAGTTAGATTTGTTGTACCTGTTGTAGGCCCAGGGGGAGATTTGTCTAGAAATGGGAAGATTGTTGCATTAGAATCACCACATATAACAACTGTTCCAAATTTGTGAGACTCTATGACTTGAAAAAGGTGTGACAAGAACGCCGTTGGGCGTTTATTGGGAGCATAGTAAGAAACAATAGTTATAGGGTTGTCAGAGATATAACCTGTTAAAATTAAATATCGACCTTCCGGATCTATCACTTGCGTTTTAAAGCGGGGGTTCACCCACACCGCTAAAAAAAAAAAATATTAAAAGCCAGCAGCTACAAATACTGCAGCTGCTGACTTTTAATACATTGCCACTTACCTGTCCCGGGGTCCACCGATGTCGGCAGGGGACGCCGAGAACCCGCTCGGTTCTCGGCAGCTGCCGCCGCCATCCTAGGTGAGGGAATCAGGAAGTGAAGCGTTGCGGCTTCACTTCCCGGTTCCCTATTGCGCATGCGCGAGTCGCGCTGCGCGTCCCTAGTGGTCCCCGCTCTCTGCTGGGAGCTGTGTGTTCCCAGCAGGCAGCGCGGTCGGGACGGGAAGAGGCATAGACTCCCATGGGAGTCTATGCCAGAAGTGGGTGCAAATACCTGTCTTTGACTGGTATCTGCACCCCCCTCCCCCCTGAAAGGTGCCAAATGTGACACCGGAGGGGGGGAGGGTTCCGAAAAGCGGAAGTTCCATTTTTGTGTGGAACTCCGCTTTAAGGTTAAACGGAGTGGTACGATGAAAACCAATTAGCGTACCCCTTTGTTTAACTGCAGCAGAGGCGGTATAAAATTGTGGGTATGAGGGTGAGAGAAATCTAGGTTGAGCTTTTTCTGTAAAGTGTGTTTCCTGTAAGCATATAATATGGGCTTTTTTGGATGAAAAGGATCTTAGAGCTTTAGTGCGTTTATGTGGGATATTAAATCCCTGTACATTTAAAGATAATACATTTATCGGAGCCATAGATTAACCAAGGTAACTGATGTATCATAGCATAAAAAATATATACTTTGAGCCAGATCCACCACTCTGAGAAACATAAGGAAATCGGGGTTCAAGAAAAAAGAAGAAAAAAATATATAAATAACGAAAAAAAGAGATAAATTGAACAGTCGTATTAACCCGTAACATAGATAGTGCTGCTTAATTAGAAAACAGAATAATAGGGTAAAGCAGGCCATACACGGTCGAATTTCGAACGAATTTTCTTTTCAAAATAAGAAATTTCGTTTTTTTTGTGATCCGATGATGCCACCATTGATTTTCGAAATTCGGCCGACCAAGCCTTCAATTTCACCTCATGTTGCTACAGAAAAGAATTTTCTTGGCTGGGAATCTTCTTTTCTCTCCGTAAATTTTCTTTTCTTATTACATTTCTCGCACGATTCTCCCATCATTGATTAGAAAATCGTTCGTTTTTCGGAAAATTTCCAACATGTCCGATTCCTCAAATTCGATTGCCGCACGAAAATCGGCCGTTGTTGCAGCCCACTAATGATGCGAAATTCATACGAAAATTCTTTCATACGATTTTCGAAAGAAAATTCTTACGAAATTCGAACCGTGTATGGCCGGCATTAGGGAGCATCTCAAGAAAGTTTCCAAAACTTCCTGAGAGGATCCAAGTCCACCAGCAGAGTCCTCCATAAAAAAAAAGACAGGAGTCTGCAAATGGAAAAATCAAAGGGGCAGCAAGAAATTCCTATAGGAAAAACGGCCCCGGAGAACCACAGGTACCAAAAAATAGGAAAAAAAAAAAAAAAGGGAGAATAAGAAATCCAGCAAAAGATGTGTGATGCTTTGCTTAAAAAATATATTATATGTAGAAAAAAAGAGGACTAAAGAGAGCAAAGTCGAATAGACTATCCAATTATGGCATAACCTCCATGTCTGGGCATATCTTTTGCCTAGTGAAAAAAAAGGGAGAAAAGCAAAGAACAGGTGGTTATGCTAAAAAAAAAAATCCAGACCAGTTTCGGTAATAAAACCTGTAGTGAGAGAAAATTATTGGTAGTAGGTTTCTTCTTTTCAGTCCATTGAATCATCATTTTTAGGCGGTGAGTGTTCATATCAGCCGCGCTTGTGGAGATTTTGGTATGAAGATGAAAAAGAGTTGGAGTCTGAACTTTTCTTTTGCTGAGGAAAACGAGCTGTTGAACGTCTGCAAGGCTGATCTTTAGGTAAGGCTGTTTCTACTAAGCCTAATTCCAATAAGGCCGATTGTAAGTCCTCTGAAGAGCGACAGACATATCTAGTTTCCAGGTGTGTAAAGCGAAGGCAAAAAGGAAAGCCCCAATGATAGGTAATATGGTTATTCTGAAGTACCTGTAATTGGGGTTTGAGGGCCCGTCTTTTTGCAGCTGTAAGAGGAGACAAGTCTGTGAATAACTGATAAGAATGACCCTGAAAACTGAGAGATTCTTTTCTTCTAGCAGCTGATAACAATTGTTCTTTAGTTTTGTAGTAATGCAATTTAGTTATTATATCTCTTGGGGGACCGTTGGTTTTGCGTGGTGCTAAAGCTCTGTGCACTCTGTCCATTTCTAATCTAACAATGGTAATTTCAGGGAGTAATTCTTGAAAAAGTGTGGTAATGGTTGCCTGCAGGTCTAGGATGGATTCAGGTATACCTCTTATCCTTAGATTAGATCGTCTATCTCTGTTTTCTTGTTCCTCTAAACGTGTCTGTAATAGGGTATTTTCCTCTTTAAGGACTGTTATCTCAGAAGTGCAATATTGTGTTTGACAGTCAATATCATCTACCCTCAATTCCAGTTCAGCTGTTCTCTGACCAATTTCTTTAATTTCCTTTGTTAATTTATCTGTAATATGGTCAGAAGTCTGTTTCAATGCTTTCTGTAACATCGCTTCAAATGTAGCAAACATATCTGTTTGTGATACATTTTGAGCTGGATTAATAACAATGTCAAGTTTTGTTTTGTAAGCCTGTGTTTTTTGTCTGGAAGGCTGTGGTTTCTCAGCCTGTGAAGCGCTGTGCTGTGAGGAGATAGATGACGCCGCCATCTTAGCTGCCAGTCTGAGAGCCGCCTCAGATTTGTAATTGGCTTTTATTTTGCTTTTTGGTCCTTTCAGGACCATAATATATGTTTAGTAAGGCGCTGGAGAGGTTTACCTACACTTTTGTGGTTTTTTGTAAGCCGCTGGGACCTGTAGTTCTCCGGTCCGAATTTCTGTGGAGCGGAGCTCTAAGGAGGCATTACCGTTCCCTCAGGCATCCGCGCATGCGCCCTCTATGCTAGCACTTTCATTCATGTACTATTTATGAGCTTAATGCTTGCTTGGCTCATGTACCCAGTTGATACTGATTTATTGACTTATTATTGTTATACACACTTATTTTGTGTCTCTTGTTTGCACTTCTCATTGATGCCAGCATTTTTATATCTGTATTTATTTTTATTTTTCTAGTATTCAAGAGCCCTTAAGCGTGTTTGGCTCATGCATTAAGAGCCCTTGCACACTGGGGCGGTTTGCAGGCGCTATTGCTAATAATAGCGCCTGCAAACCGACCCGAAAGTGCCGCCCCTTGCATTCCAGTGTGCAAGCCCCGAGGGGTAAAAAAAGTCCTGCTAGCCGCATCTTCGGAGCGGTGAAGGAGCAGTGTGTATACCGCTCCTTTACCGCTCCTGCCCATTGAAATCAATGGGACGGCGCGGCTATACCGCCGGCAATGCGCCTCTGCAGAGGCGCTTTGCGGTGGTATTTAACCCCTTCTCGGCCGCTAGCGGGGGGTAAAACCGCCCCGCTAGCGGCCGCATACGGCGGTAAAACGCCGCTACTAATAGCGGCGTTTTACCGCCGACGCCGCCCCCCCGCCCCAGTGTGCAAGGGCTCTTAGGTCATCTGTTTTCTCTCTCTATGCACTTTATTTAGTCCCATCCACCGCCCTTCCCCCTTTTTTTTCCCTTTGTCACAGCGCAATCACCACCTCCTATATCTATAGTTCACACCATTGCTTGCAGTTCCAGTACGATCCAGTTCGAGAAAAAAAGTAGAACATGCTGCATTATTTCTGCACTGGACTGTACTGGAAAGCTGTAAAACGCATCAAAAATGCACTGGAACGCACTTGTCCTTATTTAAGGTTAAGAAAAAAGAGGGGGGGAGCACTGGACTGCATCAAAAACGCACCAAAAATGCACTGGAACACATCAAAAATACGCATGCAGAAAAGCACCTGGAACGCGTCTGGACTGCGTTTCTATGGTGTGAACTGGCCCTAAGAGCCCTAAGGGCCAGTTCCCACCATAGAAACGCAGTCCGGATGCGTTCCAGGTGCTTTTCTGCATGCACGTTTTTGATGCGCTCCAGTGCGTCTTTGGTGCGTTTTTGATGCAGTCCAGTGCTTTTCCCCCCTCTTTTTTCTTAACCTTAAATAAGGACAGGTGTGTTGCAGTGTGTTTTTGGTGCATTTAGGTGCGTTCCAGTGCATTTTTGATGCATTTTACAGCGTTCCAGTACAGTCCAGTGCATAAAAAATGCAGCATGTTGTACTGTTTTTTCGGGAACTGGAAACGCACTGGAACTGCAAGCACTGGTGTGAACTATGCCATTGAAAACCATATAACCTACTTTCCATGCGTCTTTGATGCAGAAAAAAAACACACTGGACTGCATGTGGTGTGAACTGGCCCTTAACCGGTTCAATACAGGGCATTTTCACCCCCTTCCTTCCCAGGCCAATTTTTAGTTTTCAGCGCTGTCGCACTTTAAACGACAATTTTGCGGTCGTGCAACGTTGTACCCAAAAAAAATTGACGTCCTTTTTTCCCCACAAATAGAGCTTTCTTTTGGTGGTATTTGATCGCCTCTTTTTGCGCTAAAAACAAAAGAAGAGCGACAATTTTGAAAAAAACACAATATTTTTTACTTTTTGCTATAATAAATATCCCAATTTTTTTTTTAAAAAACAAATTTTTTTCTCAGTTTCGGCTGATACGTATTCTTCTACATATTTTTGGTAAAAAAAATCGCAATAAGCGTATATTGATTGGTTTGCGCAAAAGTTATAGCGTCTACAAAATACGGGATAGATTTATGGCATTTTTAAAAAAAAAAAATTTATTTATTTTTTTAGCGGCGATCGCGATTTTTTTTCGTGACTGAGACATTATGGCGGACACATCGGACACTTTTGACACATTTTTGGGACCATTCACATTTATACAGCGATCAATGCTATAAAATTGCATTGATTACTGTGTAAATGTGACAGGCAGTGAAGGGGTTAACCACTAGGGGGCGGGGAGGGGTTAATATGTTTCCTAGGGAATGATTCTAACTGTAGGGGGAGGGGACGCACAAGGGGAGGAGACCGATTAGTGTTCCTCCGTTCTGGGAACACAGATCGCTCTCCTCAGAGCTGACAGGCTGTGGATCTGTGTGTTTACACACACAGATCCATGGTCTGGCCCAGTTAACGGGCAATCGCGGGTGCCCGGCGGACATTGCGGCCGCCGGGCACACGCACCGGGTCCCGAGCAGCGCGGCGGGCTCGCGCTCGCGCCCCCTAGACGGCCGGGAATCTCAGGACGTCATGTGACGTCCACCCAGGATGGGAGATCCCATCCCAGGACGCCATATGTCTATGGCTGGGTAGGGAAGTGGTTAAGGAATAAAAGTTATTTAAAACTACTCGCGGCTATAATGAAATGTCGGTCCGGCAATACACATAAAAGTTCATTGATAAAAACAGCATTAAGAAAAAAAACAAAATTAAGAAAAAAAATGTGTGGGCTTCCCCCGAAATTCCATACCAGGCCCTTCAGGTCTGGTATGGATATTAAGAGGAACCCCGCGCCAAAATTTTAAAAAAATGACGTGGGGGTCCCCTCAAAAATCCATACCAAACCCTTATCCGAGCACGCAACCTGGCAGGCCGCAGGAAAAGAGGGGGGGGCAAGAGAGCGCCCACCCTCCTGAACCGTACCAGGCCACATGCCCTCAACATTGGGAGGGTGCTTTGGGGTCCCCCCAAAGCACCTTGTCCCCATGTTGATGAGGACAAGGGCCTCATCCCCACAACCCTTGCCCGGTGGTTGTGGGGGACTGCGGGCAGGGGGCTTATCGGAATCTGGAAGCCCCCTTTAACAAGGGGACCCCCAGATCCCGGCCCCCCCGTGTGAAATGGTAATGGGGTACAAAAGTACCCCTACCATTTCACAAAAAAAGTGTCAAAAATGGTAAAAATGTCAAGACACAGTTTTTGACAAATCCTTTATTTAAATGCTTCTTCTTTCCATCTTCTTCGGTTCTTCTTCCTTCCTTCATCCTTCAGTTTCTTCCTCCATCTTCTTCTTCCTCTGGTTCTTCCTCCGATCCTTTGCTTCTTGCTCCGATGTTCTCATCTGGCATCTTCTTTCGCTGCGTCTTCTTCCCTGCTTCGTTCTTGTGCCACTCCGCATCCATGATGGGAGGCTCCTGCTGTGTGACGCTTCTCTTCTTGAATGATGTTTACTAGATGTTATTATTGATCACTAATTTCTGATTTAACAAAGTGGTTTACATATCAATAGACAATAGTAGCAAAAAATGATTGGGACAAGAATGAAAAATGCTGGGCCCAGAATGATAGTCTTTTCTATTTGTTAACATTCAACAGTCATGAGCTCAAAATTGTCATACACAGGAAAGTCTCAGCCAGGAGGAGGCTGTGGAAAGTGGCAGCCAGGAGGTGGCCGTGGAAAGTGGCAGCCAGGAGGTGGCCATGCCCAGCAGCCTGACCGAATCCCAGGTTTCTCCCCTCCGCCTTCCAACAAAAAGGACCAGGCAGGTGAAGAACCTGGAGGAGTCAGCGACTGTTTTGATTCGGCAGGCTACTGCGGTCCTCACAACAACCCCTAGTGGCCCCGAGTCGTATGGCTGTCTGACAGCCAGTAAACTGGAAGAAATGGAGGAGGGTCGAGGTTTCATGTGTGAGGAGATAATAATCCAGGCCCTAAACAAGGGGATGAGGGGCCAACTCACAACTAAAATCCACCTGTGTGAGTTGGACCATATTACTTTTCCACCACCTCCAGCAACACCTCCAACAACACAGCCACCCAACCCACGACAGCAGCCTGGAAGGAAACGTGGAAGGAAGTGTTGAGAGCGATAGCCTGGGTTTGGTGTAGTCTGGCAAAAGACGCAGGCTGTGGTAAGACCACAGCCTGGGGACATATATGTCATCTGCTGCTGCTCCCCATCTCTTTGAGTCCTAGACTGTATTGTGCTGTCTATTAAATGGATTTCTCAGGTTACCAATCTGGCTTGTCAAATAATTGACGTCTGCCCTGGGGTACAAAGGCTTCACCAATTTCAAATGTTTCTCCAGCGTTGCCTTCCTCTTTATTTTGTTAGGACCCCTAATAAATTTAAATTTTTGGTTTGGACAAATACTTGGCTATGTGTTTTACTTCAAAAAGGACAGTTTGTTTGTGAGTGGGCAGGTATGTTTCAAAAATACAATGTCAAATTAACAAGAAACACCAACACCAACCAACCTATTTGAGGTAAAAAAAATACAAGATAATAATGGTGTTCTGGTAACTTGACACACAAAACGACAAAAAATATTCTGGAGATCTGGAGAAATTTTTTCCAAAAAAAAAGGAGATCAATATAAAAAATTTTAAAAAATATTATTCTGGAGATCTTGATAAAAACGACAAAAACAAAGATTATTCATGAGATCACGAGAAATACTAAAAAAATCAGTTTGTCAGAACTCTGTGTGAATATCAGCAGCGAAGCAACTTCATTATTCTAGCATTATAAAGAAGAAGAGAATGCGCTGCATTGAAAGATTTAAAAATTTGCTGCTTGACCAATGTGCTATCTCCATTACGAACGCTAGTTTTACAAGACCGAGCCCTTCCGTCTCTTACTTGATTCTGAGCACGTGTGGACTTTTGTGTGTCAGACTTGTGTACACACAATCGGACTTTCCTTTGTTGTCGGAAAATTTGAGAACCTGCCCTCAAACATTTGTGTGCGGAAATTCGATCGTGTGTACGCGGCATTAGACCTGCAGCAGGACCAGGGAGCCAGGTTAAAAGGCCTCCAAGATAGTAAGGGAGATCACAGCACCCCTCAGCAGGGTCATACATAGTGAACAAAACACATGGTGCACATAGTTTTTTGTAAGAAATTTCTCTTATGTACAAATCAGTAAATAAAAAAGTAACCTAATGTCATCCCTAATAATCAGAAATACAGTTAAAATGTTACTAAACCCACAACAGTTAAATCAGTCTGTATATACAGTAAAGCATGCTTGTTTCTTCTTGGGAGAGTGCATGTGATCAGCACTGTCCAGACAGAGGGACAGGGGTTCTGCAGCCTCATAGGACAATCGGGAGAGAATGAAAACTCCTCCTGCAAGCTTTAACCAGTGCTCAGCCAAACACTGATAGAGGTCACAAGACTGCTCTAACTCCTGATGAAAAAAGATTTTTAGCAGTTTAGTCGTATTTTAGTCAACTAAAATCTCCAGTACATTTTAGTTGACTAAAATCTAATAGGTTTAGTTAAATTGTAATGCATTATTTAAACACTTGAAGTGGGAGTAAACTCCCATTCATGAATTTTACATATAGGTAAGCCTATAATAAGACTTAGCTATAGGTACTGTATAGGAGATATTTACTGTACATGCAGCCGTGACATCGCCGGCACATGCGCTTTGAAGAAACGGCCACCCGGGCCGTCCCTTCAGAGTCCTGTGCGGTAAACAGTAGTGCAGGAGTGACATCATTGTGTCTCCGGCAACTCACACAGCCGGAGT
The DNA here is from genome assembly GCA_037952835.1 of Lithobates septentrionalis. Lineage (NCBI taxonomy): Eukaryota > Metazoa > Chordata > Amphibia > Anura > Ranidae > Lithobates > Lithobates septentrionalis. The sequence continues at coordinate 1,111,240 of JBBDGP010000965.1, forward strand.
CCGCAAAACCGGAAGGAGGACCAGGTGAAGATGAAAGCCCAGTCAGCGGTGACAGCTTGCCTCTGGAGGGGCTTCGTTCTAAGGTAAGTTTCACACAATGTGCTAGTACTAGCACATTATAACTTTGTCTTGCAGGTTAAAATAACCAAAAACTGCCTGCGGTTTACTACCGTCTTAAGGACCTGCCTTTTTCTGACATCTGTTATTTACAAGTAAAATCAGTATTTCCTGAAAGACTCCATGACAGCCTATGTGTGGGTTAACCCAACCTCCTCTTCAATGCTATAGGACCCTATACCCATAAATTTGATCTCACCCCTAGGGATTGCGTTCCTTTTTTGTCCTCCAATGGACCTTCATTTAGTTTGTTCCTGCTTGGCGTCCAGTCTGGATATTTTTTTCCAGATTACGGCATACCATCTATGCGGTGTAAGCACAGAGCCCAGTCATGGGTGGGTGAGTGGCTGTTTTCAGGCACAAGATACCCCAGTGGTGGAGGGACAATTGCCTGTGTATGCCTGGGATGAATGTCTGACAAGCTCGTCTGGCAGGGTCTGCTTTTTCTACTTGTCTCCATGGCAGCTGTTTTTGTCTGTGTTTTGTCTCGTCCGCACCTTCCCCCTGCTAGTTTTTCTCTATGCATTCCTTGTGAAAACTTCTCATGGTGTCTGGAGCTCTTCTGCATTCCAGGACGCCGCAGCACTTCCAGGTTGCAGGCGCCACTATCTCCTGCGTATGCACAAAGCCTCCGTGACATTGAGGCTTGCCTCGCGCATGAGCAGAGCGGCGGAGCACCCAGCGGTCGCACAGGCGCCGTCCGGTGGCTCTACATAGCGCAGACGCGAGGTGACGGTGGTGACATCATCCGGGCGAGGAATTTAAAGAGCTGTCAGCCTCTGCCTAGTGGGGATACCTACAAGCAGTGAGCGGCAGCCTCCCCGAAGCCCAGTTTGCATGGGACAAGGTAAGCCCCTGTGGGGGTTGCGGTGTCTTAAAGGGGGAATATTTTAAAAAGGTTTGAAAATATTTAAGAAAGAAAAGAATCAAAAAAAAATATATATATATATATATATGTATATATATATATATATATATATATATATATATATATATATAAATAATTTGAAATATATACATTTGTTCCTTTTGGTTACCTTTTGTTTTTTATTAGCTCTCGCACAAGGTGTGTGCAGATGAGGGGGCGGACTGAGATTCTTTTCCGTTGGTTGAGAATGTGTTTAACACCAGATCTCGTTCCCCCCCCGTGTTTTTTATCCTCTCCAGCCCTTCCAGATCAGACTGCCAAGTCGTGGTTCAGGATGACAAAGACCTTGCCAGGCCGCAACATCACCACTCATCATCCAGGTCCCGACGGGATTCTCCATCTAGGACCCAACAGCAGAGGAGATGTTCCCATTCCTCCTCCAATCAGAGGAGATGTTCTCATTCCTCCTCTAGTCACTGTACCCACCTCCAGGACAGCCGCTCTGATCACAGAGCCTGCTAGGGATGTGGAACACGAGTTCTGGAAGGCAAGTCACTGTGTGACCCATGCTTTGCCCGGGAGGTTGGAGAGAAAGAGACAGAAAACCAGCAGATGGAGTGTCAAGCATGTGGTCCAGCAGTCCCTAAAAGAGTGGGGTACAACCCGCACGCGGAGCCAATCCACCACACTATCTGGCTCCCTGGCTGACTAAGGAACAGGAGTATCCAGGCCCATCCCAGCCCTATGATGCTTCTCCCGGATCTTCGGACAGCGAGTTAGAAGGAAACGAGTTTGCCGGGGGTTTTGACTTTGCTTTTGTTTCTCCGCTAGTCAAAGCGGTCACAGGCCCTGAAGTGGGAAGACCATTCTACTCCACTGGCTAAACAAAGGAAGTTCTTTAAACACTTGGGAAAAGAACGTTCTAACCTTCCGCTCCTTTCAGAATTGAAGGATGTCATTGACGATGAGTGGAGCAAAATAGACAAGAAAGCTTCTATGTCACGCAAAACCTCCAGATTATATCTCTTCAAGGCAGAGGAAGTGAAACATCTGGAAAACGCTCCCCTCGTGGATGCAGCACTAATGCGTCTGGCGAAACACGTCACTCTTCCCTTGGAGGATGCGGTATCCTTCAAGGACAGTCTTGAGAGAAGGATAGACCAAGACCTCAAGAGAATCTATGGGCTAGCCAGTATGGCTTGCAAGCCCGCCCTGGCCTTAGTGGCTATGTCCAAGGCTATGGAATCCTGGACAGAGAATATGGACTCCGTACTCAGAGGGGTTTCAGAAGAGTTAGCCACAGGCTTGGCAGTCCAGGAACTGAAGTTGGCAGTGGCCTTCCTGGGGGAGGCTTCTATCGATCTTATCCTCCTGCTGGCGCCGGACTATGCCGTCTTCGGTCACGGCTAAGTGGGCCCTGTGGTTACGGCCTTGGGTAGCTGATCTGGTGTCTAAACAAGCCTGGTGTAGGATCCCCTTTGAAGGCTCCTCGCTATTTGGTAACAGGCTGGACAGTGCTATAGCCTGGGCCACCGTTGGGAAGTCCGGCTTCCTGCCTCAGGATAGGCGTCTGGTCAGAAGAGACCTCAATTTAGAAGACTCAGTACCGAGCATTCAAGGGAAGCACAATCTCACAGGCCCGGTCGGGACTTCAGAAGGAATTGGAACAATTGGCAGGCTCCTTTTCGGAAGTCCGCTAAAAGCCAGGCGTCCAGTGGACATGAGTCGGCTAAGTAATTTTGAGATTGGGCCTGCCCAGGCGGGTCGGGTAGGGGCTTGTTTGCTTCTTTTCCGGAACGTCTGGGTGGCCTCATTCTCGGATTACTGGATCGTCAAGACTGTATCCTCAGGCCACACATAGTCTTTCACCAGTATTCCTCCCCTCAGATTTATTTCCACCCTGCTTCCATGGTCAGATGAAAAGAAGCAGGTGTTACTATCCTACATGGATTCGCTGAAAACACAGGGAGCGGTGGTGCCGGTCCCAAAGGACGAAGAGTTCCAGGGAGTGTACTCCCCAATCTTCTTAGTTCAGAAGAAAAATGGTTCATGGCGTCCAGTGATGGATCTAACTTACCTCAACAAATTCATAAAGTACGAAAGGCTCAAAATGGAGACCCTGTCTACCATCCAACAAGCCGTGCAGCCAGGCGATTGGCTGATCTCAAACCTAAAAGATGCTTACTTCCATGTGCCTGTGGCAGAGTAATTCTGCAAATACCTCCGAGTCCAAGTTGGGCAAGAACATCTGCAGTTAACCTGCCTCCCTTTCGGGCTGACAACCTCACCAAGAGTCTTTTCAAAGGTTCTTCTGGCCGTGGTGGCCCTCATCAGAACAAGAGGGGGATACGCTTGTACCATTACCTCGACGACCTTCTGCTGCTGTCCCAGGAAAAGGAGCAATTGTTGATCCACAAGGAACAGGTTATCTCCACACTGATTGACTTCGGGTGGCTCCTAAACCTGGGGAAAAGTCAGTTATCCGAGAGAGAATCTTGCGGGCTTTGAACTCCTCATGCCTGAGGGCCTCACAGTGCCTAAGGATTATTTGCACAATGGTCTCTACGACCCCCATGGTCAAGCGGTCTCTGTGGAGGTTACACCCCTTTTAGATAGGGTTCCTTCGGCAATGGAGTTCGAGGGACATCAAGCAGTCCATTCGTATAACATCAGTGATGAGGTACAGCCTCTTCTGGTGGCTCCAGTGCAAAAATTTGCTCACTTGCCACTCCATCGCCCCTGTCTCATGGGTCACAGTTACGACCGACACCAGCGAGTCAGTGGTTCTAAAGATGGACAACATCACAGTGGTCTCCTATGTGAGGGGACAAGGGGGCACTCGGAGCTCCACTCTTCTCTAAGAGGTCGAACCCATTATGTCTTGGGCTCAGAAAAACCTGGCCAATATTTCAGCAGTCTTCATCCCCAGAGCCCCGAACGTCCAGGCGGACTTCCTGTCCCGCACACAGCTGGACAACAACGAGTGGCCTCTTCATGTGCAGACGTTCGAGTAGATCCTGTCCTTGGGCGTCGATCCCGAAGTGGATCTATTTGCATCCCCCTACAACTTCAAGGTCAAGAAGTACTATACTCAAGTCCGTTGCATCCAGGCCTTCGGGATAGATGCCTTGAATGATCAGTGGATATTCAACAGGGCATATGCCTTAACCCCGCTCCCGATCATTCTCAAGTTCTTACGGAGACTTCAAGTGGAAGCCGTCGAGGTGACGGTGATTGCGCCTTGCTGGCCGAACAGGCCATGGTTTCCCCTCCTGACTTAGCTCAGCTTCTGGCACCCGGTGCCTCTCCCTCTCGGGCCGGACCTTCCTTCTCAGGGGGCAGTCCTGCACCCGTGTCCAACATTACTGAGACTGATGGTCTGGTTCTTGAGAGGGAGAGGCTAGAATCTCTCGGATGCGATTAAAGAGTGATTTCTACCCTCACAAGCTCAAGAAAGGCAAGCATGAATAAAATATATAAGTGAATATGGGCCAAGTTTGTCAAATTTTCATGCTCTTTGGGCAGATCATTTAGAGATCCAGAGATCCAAGATATCCTCAGCTTTCTTCAATCCGGCCTAGATCTGTCTCTATCCATCAGCTCTCTTAGAGCCCAAGTCTCAGCTTTTTTGGCCTTCTCTGGAAAATCACGGGCTGTTCACCCACTAATCCAGCAGTTCTTTCGTGGGGCATCAAGACTTAGGCCCCAAAGGAGACCAATATTTCCCAAATGGGATCTTCCCCTCGTTCTTGACTCATTGTCTGGGCTCAGTATGATGGGATATACCTCGCTTTCGATCAAAGATCTCTCTGCAAAAGTGGCCTTCTTGGTCGCTATTACCTCGGCCAAGAGGGCCGGTCTCTGAGATCGGTTCCTTGGGTCATGAAGAACCATTCCTGACTTTTTTCCCAGACCGGGTGGTCCTCATCCCTATGCTCGGCTCAAATCCGAAAGTCTCGTCGGTGTTCCGTGAGAACCAGGAAATCTTCCTGCCTACATTCAAGTCTCCAAGATCTACCGAGTTTCATCCTTTGGATATTGGTGAAATACTGAAGGAATACCTGTGGGCTACTTCCTCCTTTAGACGCTCTGAATACCTGTTCGTCCTGTACTCCGGCAGTAACAGAGGGAAGCGAGCTTCAACCAGAATGATTGTGGCCTGGATCGTCCAGTCCATTCAGCAGGCTTATAGACCTAAGGGCTTGGCTCCTCCGGAGGCAGTGACGGCACATTCCACCAGGGGTATGGCGGCATCATGGGCAGCAGCCTGGCACATGGCTCCGGATGTCATCTGCAAAGCGGCCTCTTGGACCTCCATTAATACCTTTATGTTGCATTATTGTATAGAACCTGCTTCTCTATCTTCTGTGAATTTTGGTTTAAGAATCTTGTCGGTTGACAGAGCAAATTAAATCTTTTTTGTTCAGCATACCCACCCCGTGTGGTCTGGCTAGGTATTTCCCACACGTAGGCTGCCATGGAGTCTGTCAGGAAAACGGAAAATTAATTATCAAATACTTACCGTAATTTTCCTTTCCTGATGGACTCCATGGCAGACGGAGTTCCCACCCATTTGGTCAAAGAGTTGGCTAGTTACGTAACGCAATCCCTAGTGGTGAGTTCAAATTTATGGGTATAGGGTCCTATAGCATATAGGAGAGGAGGTGGGGTTAACCCACATGTAGGCTGCCATGGTGTCCATCAGGAAAGGAAAATTACGGTAAGTATTTGATAATACATTTTCATTTTTTTTTTTGCTAGAAAATTACTTAGAACCCCCAAAATATTTTTAAAGTAGAGACCCTAGAGTATCAAATGACGGCCGTTGCAATATTTTATGTCACACTGTATTTGCGCAGCCACCTTTCAAATGCAATTTTTTTTTAGAAAAAATACAATTTAATGAATTTAAAAAGAAACAAAACACAAAAGTTACCCAAAGGTTTTGTATAATGTGAAAGATGATGTTACACCGAGTAAATGGATACCTAACATGTCATGCTTTAGAATTGCACACACTTGTGGAATGGTGACAAACTAAGGTACTTAAAGCGGAGTTCCACACAAAAATGGAACTTCTCCTTTTCGGAACCCTCCCCCCCTCCGGTGTCACATTTGGCACCTTTCAGGGGGGAGGGAGGTGCAGATACCTGTCTAAGACAGGTATTTGCACCCACTTCCGGCATAGACTCCCATGGGAGTCTACGCCTCTTCCCGTCCCCACCGCGCTGTCTCCTGGGAAACACACAGCTCCCAGGAGAGAGCGGGGACCACTTGGGACGCGCAGCGCGACTCACGCAAGCGCAATAGGGAACCGGGAAGTGAAGCCGCAACGCTTCACTTCCTGATTCCCTCACCCAGGATGGCGGCGGCAGCTGGACCCTGGGACAGGTAAGTGGCCATGTATTAAAAGTCAGCAGCTGCAGTATTTGTAGCTGCTGGCTTTTAATATTTTTTTTTTTTGGCGGTGTGGGTGGACCCCCGCTTTAAAAATTATTATTATTATACAGGATTTATATAGTACCAACAGTTTACACAGTGCTTTAAAAAGGAAACAATACAGTTATAATACAATAAAATACAAGCGGATTAAGAAGGTCCTGCTCAGAAGAGCTTACAATCTAATATGGTGGGCAGGTGGTACAAAAGGTTGTAACTGTGGGGAATGAGCTGTTGGAAGTAGTAGGAGATTAGATGGAGACGGTTTTCCTGAAGAGATGAGTTTTCAGGGATCGCCTGAAGGTAGCAAGAATAGGGAATAGCCAGACAGGTTGAGGTAGCACGTTCCAGAGGATGGGAGAGGCTCTGGAGAAATCCTGGAGACAAGCATGGGAGGAGGAGATGAGAGAGCTTGAGAGCAGGAGGTCTTGGGAAGAGCGGAGAGGACGATTTTGGTGATATTTGGAGACAAGATTGGTGATGTAGCTCGGAGCAGAGTTGTGAATGGCTTTGTATGTTGTGGTTAGTATTTTGAATTTAATTTGCTGGGTGAAATCTCCATAGGCGATGTTTTAAAAATGTTTACAGGTCACCTGTTTAGAGTTACAGAGGATGTCCTGTGCTAGTATTATTGCTCTCGCTCTAGGTATCGAGGCGATACCTCACATGTGTGGTTTCAACACCGTTTACATATGCGGGCGTGACTTACGTATGCATTCGCTTTTGGGGATGGGGCGCTTTAATCTTTTTTTCTATTTATTTTACATTTTATTTTTTATATTTATACTATCCCTTTATTTTTATTTTATTTTTGTATCCCTTGCAATAGAAATAAGCATGACAGGTCCTCTTTATTGAGAGATCTGGAGTAAAAAAAAAAAATATTTCTTTTACATTTTGACTTTACTAAAGGACCAAGCCTATTTTTCAAACTTGGCGTTTACAAGTTAAAATCATTTTTTTTTTTCTTTAAAATTATATATATCTTTTCAGACACCCTAGAAAATAAAATGGCGGTCCTTGCAATACTTGTCACACCATATTTGTGCAACGGTCTCACAAGCGCAATGTTTTTTGAAAAAATACACTTTTTTGAATTCAAAAATAAGAGAACAATAAAGATAGCCCAATTTTGGAAGAATGGCACTCCTGCGCAAAACGCTGTAGCTGTACGGCGGGCACTTTAAGGAGTATAGGGGGCGCATGTGCCGGCCGTGTCCCTAAGCAGCGGATGCCGCAATGTCCGCCGGGCACCCACGATCGCTCCTGAAAGAGCGAGAATGGGGATTTGTGTGTGTAAACACACAAATCCACATTCTGTCAGGGGTGAGGAGACTGATTTGTTGTTCCTAGTATATAGCATTTTTATAGCACTGATTGCTGTATAAATGTCAGTGGTCCCAAAAATGTGTCAAAAGTTTACGATCTGTCCGCCGCAATGTTGCAGTCCCCATAAAAATCGCAGATCGCCACCATTACTAGTAAAAAATAAATGAATGATAAAAATGCCAAAATCTATCCCCTATTTTGTAGACGCTATAACTTTTGCGCAAACCAATCAATATACGCATATTGCGATATAATTGCGATATTTGTTATAGCAAAAAGTAAAAAATATTGGGTTTTTTTTTCAAAATTGACGCTCTTCTTTTGTTTATAGCGCAAAAAGTAAAAACCGCAGAGGTGATAAAATACCACCAAAAGAAAGCTCTATCAGTGGGAAAAAAAGGACATCAATTTTGTTTGGGTACAGTGTCACACGATCGCGAAATTGTCAGTTAAAATGACAATTGGGCGGAAATGACGTCGGACGTCGTTTCCGTTGTCCATTGTTATGGAGCCAAGCAAGGGCCATCATTCCCTAACTTGACTCCATGTCTCAGAGGGGAGAGGACCCGATCGGCTCCGTTGCTACCGACGGCTCCAGTAAGCAGCAGAGATGACAGGAGCGAGGTGGAAGGAGGGTCGCCCCAATAAAAGTGATCTTGCGGCGAATCCACCGTGGAGACCACTTTTATCAGAAAGAGGACCGTCCACCATTTAAGAATATACCGGGGTTATAGCAGCTATCTGCTGCCATAACCCCGGTATTCAAAGTACCGACGTACAGCAACGGCGGGCGGTCCGCAAGTAGTTAAGGAAAAAAAATAAAACGGAAAATTTCCTATGAAATACTTACCGTAATTTTCCTTTCCTGATAGGCTCCATGGCAGCATACGTGTGGGTTAGCCCCGCCTCCATAACTACCCTGTAGGACATCTCTCCTATAAATATTTGCTCTGGGCTACCAGCCATGTTCTGTAACTAGCCTACTCCAAGCATTGGAAGGGAACTCCTGCTGCCATGGAGCCTATCAGGAAAGGAAAATTGCAGTAAGTATTTGATAGCAAAATTTCCATTTTCCTGACAGGCTCCATGGCAGCATACGCGTGGGAAATAATTCGCCATACACACCCGGGTGGGCAAAATGCTGAGCAAAGAAGCCAAATTTATTTAATACCGTCAACCGACAGTACTTGCAAACCAAAATTAACAGATGACAAGGCAGCTGGCTGAACACAGTAGTGAGACACAAATGTGTTGATAGAAGACCAGGAAGCCGCTCTACAGATTATTTCAGGAGCGACATGTCGAGAAGCTGCCCAAGAGGTTGAGATATTCTGAGTTGAGTGTGCTGTCACTGCCTCTGGAGGAGCGAAGCCCTTCGCTCTGTTAGCCCTTTGAATGGTCTGTTCAATCCATGTAGCAATGGATCTAATCGAAGCCCGCATTCCTTTGTTTTTCCCATGGAGAAGGATGAAAAGAAAATCTGAGACTAAAGGGAGCCGTAACTTCCAGGTATTGTTTCAGAGTGCGCCCTACATCAAGAGGATGGACATCCTGATTTTCTGTTGACCTAAAGGTGGGAAGTACAATTTCTTGATTTTCATTGAAAACTGTGGTAATTTTAGGGTTTGACCCCAACATGGGAATCAACACTGCTCTGTCTGGGGAAAAAAGTTAGAAAAGGCTCCTTCGAACCCAAGTTTGTGATTTCAGACACTCTTTTGCAGTGGTTCTCAACTCCAGTCCTCGGGACCCACCAACAGGCCAGATTTTAAGTATTACCTTGGGGAGTTGCAGACTAGAATACTGCAATCACTGAGCAGCAAGTGATATCACCTGTGATGTATTTCAGCTATCTTGCAAACCTGGCCTGTTGGTGGGTCCTGAGGACTGGAGTTGAGAACCACTGCTCTTTTGGCTGAAGTGACAGCTACCAGGAAGGTGGTCTTGAGTGTGAGATCTTTGACTGAGAGAGAGGCTTGTTGGGATCTGATCCGAGATTAGAAAGGAAATCCAGAACAAGAGGGAGGTCCCACTTGGGGAACCTTGGCTTCCTCTGAGGTCTAAGCCTGATAGCACCTTTGTAAAACTGGCGAACAAGGGAGTGATTAGCCCATGAAACCCCTGTGAATGCTGAAATGGCCGATACTTTTACCCAAAGTGAGCTTACTGCTAGTGACAGGTCTAGGCCTGTTTGTAGAAAGCTAAGGATGTCCCGGACTGCCGGAGTACTACAAGGATTAGGCCTGGAAGACATGTGATCTGAGAACCTGGACCATATACATTCATAGAGCCTGTTGGCCCTTTTGCTTCTGGCATTAAGAATGGTCTGAATGTCCTCTTCTGGATAACCTAGAGCCTCAAGCCTTCCCCACTCAAGAACCAAACCCTGAGGTGCAGGTGAGAAGTACAGGGGTGCAGAGTTGTGCCTTGAGACAGTAGATCCGACCTGAGAGGCAGGGGAACTGAGTCTCGATAACTGAGGAGTGTTAAGAGGAAACCATGGCCTGTTGGCCAGAAAGGAATCACCGCTATGACTTCCACCTTCTCTGTTCTGAGCCTTCAGAGAAACTGGAGTATCACAGGCACTGGAGGAAAGGTGCAAGCCTTGTGGAACCTCCACTGGTCCGTCAGAGCATCTATCCCATAAGCCTGAGGATCTCGGAACCTCGAGTAGTATTTGGCCAACTTGCAGTTGCATGGGGATGCGAAGAAGTCGACTTCTGGAGAAACCCAAGGTCAGGAGCCATTCAAACACCTCTTTGTGGAGAGACCACTTGCTGTTGCTCATCTGAACACGCGACAGAAAGTCCGCCTGTACATTCTGGATCCCAGGAATGTAGACCGCTGAGATGTTGGACAAGTTCCTATGAGCCCAGCTCATGATTGGCTCCACCTCCTGTAGCAGGGACCAGCTGCGAGTTCCAGCCTGCTTCCTTATGTAGGCCACCTGAGCATCACTGATGAGTTCTTTGTTAGATGACGGAATGATAGAAGCGCCTGAAAGGCGGCCCACAGTTCCAGGATGTTGGACACAATCCCTAGAGAAGGGGAGTTCCATCTGCCCTGTGCCACTTTTGATAGGCAATGAGCGCCCCAGCCCCGGTTGCTGGCATCTGAGGTTATCGTGACCCATGTGATGGGAACGATCGAGTGGCAATTGCGAAGGTCTCCCCCCTGGAGCCACTAAAGGAGGGACACTCTCATAGCTGGAGTAAGGTGGATGCGCTGGCTTTTGCTGACGGAACTCCATTGTTGGAGGAACCCTTTTTGGAAGGGCCGTGTGTGCCACTGTGCCCACTTCACCATGGGAATAGTGATGATGCCAATCACCTTCAGAGATGATGTCACCTACTTCAGTGAGGAAGGGAAAACATTGACGCTCCTTATTGAGCTGCTTGAAAAATTTTCTCTGCTTAGGAGGAAAAGTTTCTGGATCTTCCCAATTCAGAACTTCCCTTACCACTCTCAACAAAGAGGGAACCAGGGCGTATTTGAAGCCCATCCTTGGATCTTCTGCATCTGATTTGCTATCCGAGGGAGGAACGGATGGGTGGCTTGGCTGGGAAGACTCCCATGTCTCGTGGGCCTGCCCCTCTCCCGTTGGAGAGCATAGAGGCTTTGGAGGGGTTTCACGAGGCTTGCTAGCCTCTCTCTCTTGCAGAGATTCTCTCACAACTCGTTTGACTAATGATTCGAGGTGCTGGTCAGCTCTCTCCCTCTCATCTGCTGCTTTAGAGCAACATCGGTCACAGAGAGACTTGCTGGCAGGGACCAGGGCCCTACATCCCCAACATGACTTCTCCGCCCCCTTGCTGGGGTGAGATGAGGGAGGATCTCTACTGTAGTCTCTGGACTTAGAAGAAGATTTGTGGTGCCTGGAAATAGAGGAAGAGTGCCGGTGGTGTGATTTAGAAGACCCGCTCCTTCTGCGGGAACTGCGCTGTGGATCAGACCTGGAAGGGCTGTGGGGAAGAAAAGGTAAGAGAAAAAGACAATATATTGAAGCTAACACCCTGGGCTTACTCTCCTCCCCCCCAGCAGGCAGAACACTGGAATAGTCCCATATTCATACCTGCTGCGAGAGGGCTGGCCACCAGGAGGCAGTGAAGGATCCATGATGTTCCAGGTAGAACCACTGCAGGTGGTAAATAAAGGATCAGTCACAGATAGGCTTTAAACAATCCCCTGAAGGACATGAACCTACCTGTGGTAGCCGCAACAGATGCCTGGGGAAGTCGCCGCAAGAGCCCATGAACATTCCCAAGGCTCTGCAGGCTTTCCCCGATTTTAAAAGTGGCGCTGCGTGATGTCAGCTCACGTGCATGTGCGAACCAGGTCTCATTTTAGTTCCTGGACCGCGCATGCGCAGAGCGCAGGTTGGGACCCAAAAGAGAGAGAGTGGTGGCTGGAGTGCAAAAGAAACCAGCCGCCATGCACAGAGACACTAGTCAGCAGAAAGAGAAAAGACAGACACAGGATCAGATAACAAATTTAACAAAATTAAACACTGCTGCCATGGAAGGCAACGTCCATCTTACCCCTCCACCTACGAACGCTCAGCAGAAAGATTCCCATATACAGACCGGACTTATGGCAGATAATGGCCGCCTGTTCACAGCTAGGCAATCATACCTGTGTGCGCTTGCCTAATGACTGATAAGCTTCCAGCTCTTCAGCGCTACTCTGCATATACACTACATACCCTGCTTAACAGTCAAGGCTTACCAGAGAGATGAGACACCAAATCGTTCAGCCGATCCTGATCGTAGGGGAGTCATTTTCAGGTAGGTGAACCAACGACCTGGTCCCACGGAGGAGGACAAAAAAGGAACATGGTTGGTAGCCCAGAGCAAAGATTTATGGGAGAGGTGTCCTATAGGGTAGTTATGGAGGCGGGGCTAACCCACACGTATGCTGCCATGGACCCTGTCAGGAAAAGTCCTTTGTTTATGCCCGAGAACCAGAAGTGACATCAAAGGTCGCTTCGGTCCTCGAAGGGCATAGAGCCGAGTGGGGGCCATTTTGACCTCTCTCGACTTCCTGCCTAGCCATCGGACGCATCGGATTGTTTCCGGGCTTAATGGCTTAATGGAGACAATGGGGAAGTGGCTGGAAGGGGCACCTTTCCTGCCGCCTCTAAAAGTGATCTCGCAGTGAATCCGCCACTGGAATCACTTTTATATGAAAGCTGGCTGCCTAAGGGAAAAAACTACACCAGGGTTATGGCAACTAGCTGCTGCCACAACAACGGTATTTAACGTCAAAATCATGACATACATTCCCAGTTAGGCAGTTGGCATTTCTCTAGAATTGCCAAACTCGTTATATACTCCTTACACATAGGTTGGACTTGATGGACTTGTGTTTTTTTTTCAACCTCACCTACTATGTAACTGATTGGGTGTAGGGATGTTCTAAAAGCAAGTGAACCCTTGTATGATATCCTGCCTAGAGTGTTCCTTCAAACCCATTCAGACCTGGAGACCATTCTGATGAAAGTTATGACACGCATACAAGACATTTAGTTCTCAGAATGATCTGCTCGATTTATTTCCGTGTTTCCACTTATATAACCAAAATGACATCACAACAAAAGTCCAACCCTTTCATTAATATATGGTAAAGATACAGACATACAGGATGTTTTAAAACAAGCAAAAATAGAATATTAATAACTCATATAGAAACTAACAACAGGAAAAGGCTAACAGGAAAGGGGCTAGCACATCATTTGAAAGAAGTCAGGCAATTTATAAGAAATTGAAACATAACTTTTCATAGACGTCACATTTTATTCTAAAATGGATACAGTCTTTTAAAATGGTGGACAGCAAGCTAAAATATCCTTACAATCCCCTCTTAGATCATATTTGTATGATCTCACTTCCTTGTCATGATGGTGCAATCAGTCTGTTTCTGATAATACATACTACAAGTGTGAGCATTCCTAGTGGAATTTCCTAAGTTAAAACACCAAGTAGGATTATGGCTTCTACTAATAATGTGAAAGGTAATGGTATTTTTTGTTCTTGTACTGATATTTATGACATCAAGGGGAGTCTTTCCCTTAAAAAGGGGGGTGATATTCAAAGGCAGGCCATTAATGCTATCCTAACAGTGCTAGGGTGCAATTTGCTACAAATCCAACATTTCTGAAATCCTGATTTCTGAGCATAAGCATATTTAAATTTTAGCAAAAGCATTTTATCAGCAAAATTATCCTCAATGTCTCTCTTGTTTCTAACTTGTATCACTGTAATGTTCTCCTGTGTTCCCACAAATACTTTTAATGGCACCCAAATCTTCAGGGTGGTAAATACAGTTAGTGATGATCCAAGTGGGCAGGAACACTATCAGGGTGATCAGGAACAGGAGGCAAAATGCTTTGCCAGAAGTCTGTGGTGAAATAAGCGAGTTCATTTTCTCTGGCCGGACCTGCTTTTCCAGGACCTCCTCCTTCATCTGCTTGGCTTCTGCTTGAGAGCCTCCTGTGTTTAGGATCTCCTTCCTGCTCTTGGGGCTTTGGGCAACCTTTTTCACTCAGCTGGCATGGATCCAGGACTGGCAGTTTTCCACCAGGATAGCTGTTCTGGTCACTGCAACCGCTGTGGTAGGAGGTCCAAAGGGATACTCTTGCTTCTTATTTCTGTTCAGCTGTTGGACCACCACGATGTCTCCCTCCTTGAAGAGGTGAGTAGCTTCCTGTGAAGAAAAAAGAGAGGTGCGAGCAACATTTCTTTCGACTGTATCCAATGTTTCAACCAGTTTCAACATTTTCTCCCTCTATTAAGTCTAAATATCCCTTTTCTACCATTAAAGGTACTCTGGCCTATGCGGTGGGGAAAGGTCTACCCATCAAAACTTCAAAAGGTGAATACCCTGTCTTGGAACGGGTTATTCTTATTTCTTATTTCTGTCAGGACTGCTGGGAGAACCTTTCTCCAGTTGGCAAAGGTTCCTCCTGTGGCCTTTCTTATCTTGTCTTTTATTATTCTGTTCATCCTTTCTACTATTCCTGAACTTTGAATGTGAAACTTCCATTCTATCTTGAGAGTTTTTACCAAGTCCTGGCAGACCCTGGCTATAAAAGCTGGACCATTTGAGAACATGTCCACAATTATCAAAAGATATTCCTGTATTTTGCCTAGTTTGGGCATGTGTGTGAGATCAGCCGTGACTTGTATACCTGCGTGGCCTATTCAGTGGTACTGTGAATGCACTTGCCGTTGGTATACATGGTTTCGCATCTTTGCAGAGAAGTCCAGACCTTGGATCTCTCTACACACCCTTTCCATTCCAGTCCCTTAACTCATAATTTGATGCATAATCCTGGAGATCTGTAAGTGACTGTTCAAATGGGGATAGGTCAGGTATCAGCATAGCAATTTGGATGTCTGCTGTCTGTGAGATAGCAGCTTGTTTAGCAGCAAGGTCAGCCAGACCTGCTCATTTCCCCTGGCTATCTCTGTCTGTTGGCCTGTGTGTGCTCTGCAGTGTACTATAGCCTAGAGCAAGAACCATCCACAAAAACATTCTGTGTGTCTGGTAGTGCTGTGGAAGATAAATCCGACCTGGGTAATGTGTCTTGGTGAATGAGGTTTATGCAGTCATGTTCTCCTTTTAATCCTAAAAGGGCATTTAAAATTGGTGCTGGGCCTGCAGTGGGAGAAGCATATTTGATGTGCAATTTTGGGTTGGACAGCAAAATCACCTCATATCCGCTCAACCTCTGAGCAGACATGTGCTGTGTATGTACATTTTTCAACAAGATTGACACATTTTTGGTGGTATGAAGTGTGGTGTCGTGTCCCAGAGTGAAAGAAGTAACCACCATCGCACAGGACGCTAGAGCTCTGAGACACGCGGGCATGCCCTAAACCCGCACCGGGACCATCTTAAAAAAAAACAAACTACAGGGCGCAGTCTCCCACCATTTTTCTGGGCCAGTACTCCCGCCATGGTTCTGCAATATTCCCTGGCAAACAAGTAAAACATTTTGCCATATTCAAGGAGGCAGAGGCTTGGACTGGTAACCATTGCACATTTTAACATGGCAAAAGCATTTAACATTTCATCAGACCATTTTACAGTATCAGACATTTCAGAGAGGGTTGCTTGTCTCAATATATTGTCATTGAAAGAGCAGTCAGGTATCCATTAGTGGCAGTAACCAATCATACCTAGGAAGGTGAGCATGTCCTTCCTGTTAAGTGGGCGGGGCAGACCCATCAGAGCCGCAGATCTTTTGTGACTGACTCTCCTTTCTCCTTTTGTGAGCACAAATATTCAACTGTTTTTTTTTTTTTACACCATTGTAACTTTTTCTTAGACATTTTGTGACCACATACATGTAACCATTTCAATAAAGATAGGCTATCAGCTCGGCAGTCCTCCTCTGAAGAAATACAAATCAAAAAATCATCAACATACTGCAACAGTACAGAACCATTAAGGGGCAGTCCAGGGCCCAAGGGTGGCTTGGAGTACAGTGGCCGTGTCCCCTCGTCTACAGGGATGGAAAAAAAAACATTCTTTAAATCAATCACAACAAAATACTCTGCATCGTATGGTATGGCGGTAAGTATTGATGGCACATCAGGCACTATTGGGGCAATCGGTACCACTAGGCTATTGATGGCCCTTAGGTCTTGTACAAACCTATAGTCACCATTTGCCCTCTTTACCGGGTTAATGGGAGTATTGTAGGACGAGACAATTTCCCTTAAGATTCCTTTCTTTAAGAAATCCTCTTTTTCTCTGTATGTAGCTCCCTCTTTGTCCTTGCCCCCTCCCTCTTTTTTTAAACGTTTCCCCTTTGATTTCCTGAGAAATCATTTTGATAATGTGTTGGTACTGGTGTTTGTTTTGGGATGTCAAAACATCCCGCTGCGTCTTTTTCAGTCAACGTTTTTTTTGTTTTTTTTTGAAAGTCAGTCATACTCTTTGTAGCCCAGTCTAGTATCTGCTGTCTCATAGTGAGTGCATATTTAGGGATAAGGTTGCTGAGATAAGTCTGTATTAAAAGACTGTGCATTTCATCTTGAGTGTTAAGTCCAGCGTCTTGTGTCCAGACTTCTTGGAATCTCTTTCAAAATTCCAACACTGACACTGATGATTTTTGTTTGCAAGCTACTGCAGTGGGGAGTGATGATTTGTTAGTGAAAGCTCTTTTCATTTCCTTCTCTTTTTTTTTAAAATTTCTTTTTATTGAGTTTTGCAGTATAAATTGTACAGCTGGGTGTGTCAACGTGACACCCTCCCAGTGAAACTCGGCCTCGCAGGGCCTGACATGTCTAAACCCTACCAAATACAGTCTAAGCCTACCCCGAACCCCCTTCCCTTTACTCCCCCCCTCCCCCCCTCCCATAAACTTGTCACGACACAGGGACAATACTTTAGCAAGCTGATAGTTTAGTCTTATATATTACATTTGTTGTTCTGCTGTATCACAGTAACTTCCAACTACTGTTTTGTTTCCTTTGTCTTAGTTTTCTTTTCCTCATATAGATATAGTAGTCTTTATCTTTATAGTTAGCATTTGAGTTAATATCAAACAAATGTACACACCCTGGAATAGGTCTCTATCCCACCGTGGTGTTGGATTCCCACCACACCTTCCATATTTTGTCGAACTTTTTCTCACAACCCCTTGCTCTATATGTTGACTTGTAGAACGGAAGCATATTATTAACTAATTGTTTCCAAAACCTTCCCTCTGGAGCGTCCTTGCTTTTCCATCTAAGGAGAATTGCTTTTTTCCCATAGAATAAGAGAATGGTCACTAGCGTTCTTAGGGCCCTGGTTGGAGCCAGGTCCTCTACTAACCCCAATAAGCAGACCCTAACTGTCACTGGGATGGGAATAGAGATCAAGTCTGAAATGCACTGCGTAATTTCCTTCCAATATAATTGGATAAGTGGGCATGACCAAAATATGTGTTCCGCATTGGCTGGAGAGAAAGAGCATCTCCAGCACTTTGCTGTGTCTCCCCCATACATTTTTGCAAGTCTAGCCGGGGTATAGTAGCTTCTATGTAGAAACTTAAATTGAATCAGTCTGTCTCTTGCTGCAACTAAGTACTTAAAGGGTTGCGTCCATAGATCGTCCCAGTCCTCCCCCTGCAGCTCTGGAACCTCGGTCTCCCAATTAGTTCTACATTTGAGAACCGCCTTAGGGGTAGTTTTAAAAAGTTCTTTGTACGTTACTGAGAGAACTTTGGGCAGTTCCTCATCTGTCAACAGAGATTCCAGAGCTGACGGCAAGGACTCCACCCTCAGCTCCCCAAATTGTTTTTGGAATGCATGTCTAATTTGAAAGAAACGAAAGAGGTATGAGTTTGGTAAGTCATGTCTGGATTTGAGCTGTGAAAAAGTCAGAAGCTCACCAAAAGATGTGATGTCCTTCAGAGTTTTGATACCCTTTACTGCCCATATCATTGGGTCCGGGAGACTATAAAACTGCGGGAGTAAAGGATTCATCCATAATGGTGTGGACGGGGAGAAACCCAGGTAGCTAGGAGAAGATAATTTTACTGCCAGGCCCCAGGCTCTTATTGTGGCTATCATTGTTTCAGTAAGTGGTAAGTCTGTTTTAATACCCCTAAATAGGGCCAGTCGTAGGCTTTCGTATGACCCTAGATGAGCTGCTTCCAAAACCGTGGCCGCGTCCCCATCATCTGACATTAGCCATCTGCGGGCAAACACCATTTGTCCCGCTAGATAATACTTGTGCCAATCCGGTAACGCTAATCCTCCCTGTGTACATGGTTCCTGCAGAACCCTGAGACCCACCCGGGGAGGCTTCGGTGTCCACAAAAATGAGACTATCAGACTATCTATGCGCTTGAAGTAAGCCTTTGGTATCCATACCGGGGCGTGTCTGAGAAAATATAGGATTACCGGTAAAATTTTCATTTTTATAAGGCATATTCTCCCTATCAGGGAAAGGGGCAATTTGGCCCATGCCTGGAATTTTTGTTTAATGAGAGTTAGCAGTGGCAACAAATTTAACCTGAAATAATCCTGGACCTTCGCCGTTGTTTTAACCCCGAGATATTTGAGTGTATCCACCCATTGCAGTTGGAGATTTGGGTCTGCTTTGTCTTTAGCTTTGACGTCTATAGGCAATATGGACGACTTACTCCAGTTTACCCTGAGCCCTGAAAAGAGGGCGAATTTGTTAAGGGTTTCTAATACCGCTTTTAAAGAGGCTGCCGGGTCATTTAAAAACAGAAGCATGTCGTCTGCATATAAGGCCAATGTTTCGTGAATGGTCCCCACTCTAACCGCTCCCACATTACTCGAGGATCTCAGTGCAATGGCCAGAGGTTCCATTACCAGGGCAAATAGGAATGGGGATAGTGGACACCCCTGTCTAGTCCCTCTACCCACCTCAAAGAATGCAGACACCGAAGATCCCAGTCTAATAGCTACCTTTGGGTTCTTGTATAGCATATGAATCCAATTTCTGAAGTTCGGGCCGAAACCCATAGCCTCCAGCACCTTAAACATAAAATTCCAATCGACTGAATCAAATGCTTTTTCTATGTCTATGGATACTACAATCCTAGTTTCAGAGTTGGAGGGTGGCAGCTGTAAGTGTGTAAATAGTCTCCTTAAGTTTGTGTCGGTCGATTTACCTGGCATAAAACCAGTTTGGTCTATATTTACTATGGCCGGGATCACCGTCGCTAGTCTTGTTGCAAGGATTTTTGTTAAAATCTTTAGGTCTGTGTTTAATAGTGCTATTGGCCTGTATGACGCACAGTCCGTGGGGTCTTTCCCTGGTTTTAACAGCAGGATCATATAGGCCTCTAGCATAGAGTTAGGGAGAGATTAATTTTTGTGACAGTGTTCCATGAGCCAAAGAAGTCTGGACGCCAACTGTTCCAGATTTTCCTTGTAAAAGTCCACGGGGAACCCATCCGGCCCCGGAGCCTTGTTAGATGGGAAAGCAAAAATAGCTGCCTGTATTTCTTTGATTGTGATGTTTGCCTCTAGAAATTGGCAGTCGCTATCTGACAGACTTGGGATATTTAGCCCCTCTAGTAGTTCATGCATTTCTTTTGTATCATATTTCGGGATTGGTGAGTACAGGGCGGAGAAAAAATCAACAAACTCCTGCATTATGGCGGTCGGTTCATTAACCAGAACTCCTTGCTTGTTTTTAATCACCGGTATGTGAGCAATGGGTGATTGGTCAGCCACTAACATAGCCAGGAGCCTGCCATTTTTGTCCCCCTCTGCAAACACCCTGTGTGCTACCCTTGTTAAATCTGAACTAGTTAAACCCTTTACATGTAAAGATAATCTCCGTCTCGCCTCCAGCAGGGCTTCATAGGTGGACCCATTGTTAGACCTAGCGTGAGCATCTGCGCAATCTCTCTCCCCCTGTAGTAATATTTCCATTTCCTCGTTTTCATTTACTCTTGCAGTTTTTATGGCTGAAATGCATTCTCCCCTAATTACTGCCTTGAAGGAATCCCACACCATGGGTGGTTCGGCTGATTCCGAATTGACCTCCCAGTAAGATTTAGTGGCTTCCTCGATTTGCGTCGCCACCTGTTCATTTTGTAACCAGATAGTTGAGAGACGCCATCCTCTCCCCCTTGCCCCGGTTGAAAGGGACAGAGCCAGAGAGAGAGGATTATGATCAGATAAACCACCGGGCAGATATTTAACCCTCTTCACATATTGCAGTATTCGATTGTTACCAAATGCAAGATCAATTCTTGCTGCCGACTTGTGAGTCGATGATAGGTGAGAATACCCTCTATCTGTTGGATGTTTCCATCTCCAAATTTCAAGAAGGCCCGCCGTCATGGCCCATCCACATAGGTCCGCCGAGCTCGCCCTGCCCGGGTTGGAGGAGTCCAATGCTGCATCAAGTATCGCATTGAAGTCTCCCATCAGGAGCAGGGGGAGATGCAGATGTCGGGCCAATCGGGTCAACATGTCATATAACATTTGGATCTGGAATGGAGGAGGGACATAGACATTTACTAGTAGCATCCTACTATAATACACATCTATTACCAATGCCACATATCTGCCACTCGGGTCTGTTATAACTTGGTGTATATTACACGGAATGGACTTGCTAACTAATACCGAAACTCCCCTAGCAAAGGTAGAATAGGTGGAGTGGAAAGTTTTTTGTATCCAAGGTTTACGTAGAGACATCACCTTGCCTCCTTCCAAGTGAGTCTCTTGCAAGAAGACTATGTGAGGTTTTGACTGTTTTAGGTATTGGAACACCGAGGCTCTCTTGAATTTGTTGTTTAGGCCTCTGATGTTCCAAGACACAATGTGCAAATTATCCGTCCCCGACATTTGTATGAAAATAAAATGTATCATCACCTTTCATAGGAAACTTTCCCCTTCCATGCAATGTATACCAGCTAGATAAGTGATCTATTTTACCTGAGTCAAACTGGGCCGTGACAAGTTTACTAAACCCTCCCCCCCCTGCTATTATACCAGAGAACAACCCCAACGGAACGTAGAAAAGTCTGGCATGTAGCTTTCTCCCAAAAAACGAAAAAATAAAAAATAACGTGGACATCTGCCGTATACGGCGAAAGTCTGACAGCTCCTCTGATGTAGTGTTCGTCTTCCTTCTAGATGCTCCGGGTAAAATGTTCCTTGGAGCTTGTATATGTAGAGAAAAATAAGGGGACTTACATGACAGGAAGCCTTAGCAACGATCCCTCCGCCCGCTGATGTGTTTAAGGACAGGTGTGACTGGATCAGGCTCCATTAAATGTCCTTCAGGAGAGTCACTTCGCCCCATCGGAAACTGGGGTCATGATATTTCTGAGCCTCCGGGCCCTGTGTTACTGTAGTGTCTCCTTGCAATGGTGATGTTGCCGTCAGGGATGATCATAAATTCTCACTTCCACTGTCTGGCTGTGTGACTTATCATCCTGGTGCTAGGACTGCCGCCGAACAAATGGCAGTTTACAAACTCCAACAGTGGGAATGAATTTGACAACAAATTACTTTTCTTTCAAGCAGTGGCACCATTAAATAGGGTGAACTGTAACAGTCTATTCAGTTGGCCTTTTCCTCAGTATTGGTATTAGGAGAGTTCTTTGTCCATCCATTCACATGCTTCAGCGGGGTTATCAAAGAATCTCACATTGCCTTTATACTGTATCCTGAGCCTGCTGGGATATAGCATACTGTATTGTACCTCCTTCTCCCTTAAGCGTTTTCTTATATCATTGAAGGAGCGACGCTGCTGTTGCGTGGCTGCAGAAAAGTCAGGGAATAGCATTATCTTGGCATTTTCAAATTTGAGTTCTTTGGCTTTTCTGGATTGCGTCAGGATCATGTCTCTATCCCTGTAGTTTAGGAATCTCACCAAAAAGGGTCTAGGAAAGGCTCCTGGTGGTCTTTTCCCAGTGGGAACTCTGTGTGCTCTTTCCACTATGTAAGTGGGGGGTAAATCTTCCAATGAGAGTAGCTTTGCGAAGAAATCTTCAGCGAATAACACTGGCCTGTCTCCTTCTGCACCCTCTGGAAGGCCGACCACCCTAACATTGTTTCGTCTTTGGCGGTCCTCAGCGTCGTCTGCTCTGCGTTGGAGGGAGTTTACTAGGCCGCGGAGTTCAGCAAGTTGATTACCCTGAGTGTGGGATGTGTCTTCTACCCCGGAAACCCTGTCTTCAACTGTGGTCAGCCGACCTCTGATTTTGTCAAGATCATGTCTGATCAAAGTGCACTCAGCTGATAAATGGTCAATCCTTCCCATTAGCTCAGACTTACTAGCGCTGATGGCTTCCAGGATCGGTCTTGTGATCGCCTCTGCATCCACCGCCACAGACTGCTCCTCTATCCCCTCCGTATCAGCCAGCAGCTCCTCTGTGTCCTCTGTCTGCGCCATCATGGATGCTGTGTGTTTGGCGCTCTGTTCAGGCTTCCGGGAAGACAAGATGGCGGAGGCGGAGCCTCTGTCCGTCCCCTTTGTGGAGCGAGTCTTGCGCTGTTCAGTGTGACCCTTCTGCTGCTGTTTGGAGGCCGCCGAAGGCATCTCTGTAAACCTCTCACCTTCCCCCAGGTGCCGGTTAGGTTTTAGAAAGGATCAAGGTGCTCCAATAATGCGGATTTTGCTCAGGATGGACGGAGCTCTGTAGAAAAGCTAGCTGCCTCGCTCACATCCGGCCACGCCCCCCCTTCATTTCCTTCTCTAACTCTTTTCACATAGTATTCCTTCCATCAACAGTGTTTAGTGAATAAGCCTCTGCCTTGATGGTGGGTGCCTCCAAGACATTTATGGCAGGCACTTTAATCCAATCCCAAGGGGAGGTAGTTCCCACCAAACTATCTGTAATGAGCCTTATGTCTTCTTGCGTGTAATTTCTACCCTTACAAACTTTCTTTAACCACTTCACTACCCACGTATTGTCAAATGACGTCCACAGATGGGATCTCCCATCCTGGGTGGACGTCATATGACGGCCTGGGCTTCCCGGCCGTCTAGGGGGCGCGCGCGTGCCCGCCGCGTTGCTCGGGACCCGGTGCGTGTGCCCGGCGGCCGCGATGTCCGACGGGCACCCATGATTGCCCGTTAACCGGGCCGGACCGTGGATCTGTGTGTGTAAACACACAGATCCACTTCCTGTCAGTTGAGAGGAGACCGATCTGTGTTCCCAGTACAGAGGAACACTGATCGGTCTCCTCCCCTTGTACGTCCCCGCCCCCTACAGTTAGAATCATTCCCTAGGAAACATATTTAACCCCTTGTGTCCCCCTAGTGGTTAACCCCTTCACTGCCTGTCACATTTATACAGTAATCAATGCAATTTTATAGCACGGATCGCTGTATAAATGTGAATGGTCCCAAAAATGTGTCAAAAGTGTCCGATGTGTCCGCCATAATCTCGCAGTCACGGAAAAAAATCGCGATCGCCGCTATTACTAGTAAAAAAAAAAAAAATTTTTTTTTTTTTAAAAATGCCATAAATCTATCCTGTATTTTGTAGACGCTATAACTTTTGCGCAAACCAATCAATATACGCTTATTGGGATTTTTTTTACCAAAAATATGTAGAAGAATACGTATCGGTCGAAACTGAGGAAAATATTTATTTTTTTTAAATTGGGATATTTATTATAGCAAAAAGTAAAAAATATTGTGTTTTTTTCAAAATCGTCCTTCTTCTTTTGTTTATAGCGCAAAAAATAAAAACCGCAGAGGTGATCAAATACCACCTAAAGAAAGCTCTATTTCTATTCTAAAAATTGGTCTGGGAAGGAAGGGGGTGAAAATGCCCTGTATTGAACCGGTTAAATAAGCTATAGCTCCCAAAGATGACATTGCGGGTTTGGGGTAGTGTTTAATAATACGATTTATGTCTCCAATATCAATAGGTTTCATTACCTTGACATCGCCCGCAGTCATTAAAGGAAAACTTTTCATAACTAACTGCGTAGTTACTTCCTCTTTTTCCTCTGTGTATGCTGCCTGTTTTAAAACTGCGTGTTTTGAACTCTGACCCTCTACAGCGTGTGCAGCCCCTAGGCACATGGTACAGGCATAGAGAAGGTTGATTTAACCCTTAATTTACCATCCCATTAATCTGCTAAACCCATCGTAAACAATGTATTGGCTAGGATACTATAGGGAGCCTCGGTCCAGCCGGGGATCTCCACAACATACATATTTATTTTTCTTTCTAAACATTCTAAATAGATACTAAGTCTCTATTTTTCTGTTTTTTTTTTCTTTCTTGGCAAAATGCCAGTAAACACTCCTTATGGCCAGAGGTTCCCCTAATCATAAGCAAGCTTTGTATGTTATTACTTTTCTTATATTAATAACCAAACTATTTTTATTTACATTCCAAAATTTTCTTTTTTTTTTTTTTTTTTTTTGCAGTGTGCCAACAGGTTTAAACAGTGCCTTCAATTGCAGTAATACTAATGCCGCAAACAATTCCCCACTATCTATTACGGTCAGTGAGATATTAGTACTTGAACCATGTTGGCAAAAAGCCAAATGTCCAAATTTTGCACCTGACTTCCCCTTCACAAGAGATGTCAGTAGCAAAAATAAATCTTCAAATAGCATGTTTTAATCAAAAGTTAGCCTCACCAATTTATGTATTACCTTAAGAACGTGTTATTAACGCTCTACCCATATTTTAACTGGTAAAAACGTCCCTTAATGTCACAATACTTCAAAGACCTGGGACAGACTTGATAAGTCTCCCCTGCTCTTCGAATAAGTGATATTACTCCCTGCACTGTCAATACTTCTTGAAACACAAATTTGTTATATAAATTAAACCTTAAAACTTGAACCCGTGGTTTGCCTTCTCTAAATAAGGGTCCCTTTCCTAGTTTAAAATGATAACCTCCCGGAACACTGGCTACAAGATATGTCTGAGGACCAGTATAACAGAATAACAAACCAGTAATACAATCAGAACACTTTTGAGACATTTTTTTTTTTACTTTCCCTAAGATGACACTGAACGTCTAATTACAGCAAGGAAAAGAAAAAGAGTCATCCTGCAGAATACAATACGATACAGGTTATATCTTATACTTTAGAGTCAAAGCATTCATATGTAAATCATTAAAAGTCAGCATCAATGCATCACCGAATATTGTAGCATCACTCTACATTTCATTATAATGCAATGCAATGGAAAGGTGTCATCTTACCTTATGACACCTGACAAATTCCACACAGACAAACAGATTACCTTATTTTATCTACTTATTTTATCTCCTTATTTACTTCTAAGCAACAGAAAGGCAAACAAAGAGGTTTGGGTTTTTCTGGCACACTCTATCAGATATCTTTATAAAACTTCTTACAGTACTGTATTATATTACTTTGGGCTTCTCAGAACCCCTTGGGACTATCTCAGAGTTCCTTTGGAACTATCTCAGAGTTCCTTACACTGCTGTCACCCGAACGGACTTCTACCGAGGTTCATACATTTACATAAATGTTTTAACACTACACCTTCTGTTAATCCCATGTAGGGAAACGGTTTTTTAAACTAAAAGTCACGGTAAGAGAAATAATAATAAATCAGACTCACCGGACTTAAACGGACTTAGATAATGTTGACCGCCCCACTTTCTGACACCAAAGCTGATGGGGTGTAGGGATGTTCTAAAAGCAAGTGAACCCTCGTATAATATCCTGCCTAGAGTGTTCCTTCAAACCCATTCAGATTTGGAGACCATTCTGATGAAAGTTATGACACGCATACAAGACATTTAGTTCTCAGAATGATCTGCTCGATTTATTTCCGAGTTTCCACTTATATAACCAAAAGGACATCACAACAAAAGTCCAACCCTTTCATTAATATATGGTAAAGATATAGACATACAGGATGTTTTAAAACAAGCAAAAATAGAATATTAATAACTCATAGAAACTAACAACAGGAAAAGGCTAACAGGAAAGGGGCTAGCACATCATTTGAAAGAAGTCAGGTCATTTATAAGAAATTGAAACTTAACTTCTCATAGACGTCACATATTATTCTAAAATGGATACAGTCTTTTAAAATGGTGGACGCAAGCTACAATATCCTTACAGTAACTTTGAGTAAAAATCTAATAACACGTTATTTATGGTGTTAAAGTTTGAACATGCACTACATGAATAATGTACAAGTGAATGTGAGAGATGACATCACTGAGGGAGCTAGGGAGGAGGTGGAATCCTTATGGGTAGAGCTCCAAAGGGATGAAGCTAAGGGAAAAATAATACTGGGAGTATGCTATAGGCCCCCTAAACTGAGGGAGGAAGTGGAGACAGATCTCCTATCACAATTTGGATTAGCAGCAAGGATTGAAAGTGTTATCATAATGGAGGATTTTAATTATCCAGACTTATGCCCCGTACACACGGTCGGATTTTCCGATGGAAAATGTCCAATCGGAGAGTGTTGTCGGACATTCCGACCGTGTGTGGGCTCCATCGGACATTTTCCATCGGATTTTCCGGCACACAAAGTTTGAGAGCAGGCTATAAAATTTTCCGACAACAAAATCCGATCGCGTCAATTCCGACCGTGTGTGGCCTGTTCCGACGCACAAAGTGCCACGCATGCTCAGAAGAAATTTCGAGACGGAACAGCTCGGTCTGGTAAACTTAGCGTTCGCAATGGATACAACACTTTCGTCACGGTGCAATGTTAAAAATGGTTTAATACAGCGCACTCTCTTCTTCTTTATAATGTGAGAAGAATGAAGTAGTTTTGCTGCTCATATTCACACAGACTTCTCACAAACTTATTTCTTTATTATTTATCAGGGTTCCCTTAATATATTTTGATTTGTCACATCTGACAAATAACCATGCCCCCTTGGGCATGGTTACACGGCATTCCATCCCACTGACATTAGATGCCGCTGTCTGAGGAGGACTACACCGATCGGCTGGCTGGGCCTTAGAAGGTTGGGTGAGAGATACACCAGTTTACACTTCAGGTCCGCTGTGACCGCGGTGCACCGTTGGATCACTGATCCTGTTGCTTGCTGTGGATTTTTTTTTAAAGGCTTTTATGTTTCAGTTTAAAAGTGAGTGTAACCATCAAAGTGTGTTTGAAGTGATTTTAATAAATCTGTCAAAATGGTATCACGCTATGTGGAGCACTTTATTCATTTTTTCACATATGGAGCTGGCTTGATTGGAGTCACGGTTCATCACATGCAACCCAGGTGTGGTTCAATTGCTGTTTTGCCATACACGAGAGTGGGAGGCTATACAATCTGGTGAGTGCACTCTTCAGAGGGAGTGGTGTCACTATTACGGTGGTGTGGTGGAAGAGTAGAAGATTTTTCACACAAGAAGATTGAAAAACAACTGTTGAACTTGATCATTCATTTCTTGTAATTTATTATTTATAGTGACACTTTTCACTGGGTGATAAAGAAATTTCTTTTCATGTTAAAATTAATATTTTTCATGACACTATTATTATTAATATTTTTATGCATAAGTAGAGGGTCATAGGCAGGGGCGTTGCTAGGGGGTGGCTTTTGGGGCTATAGCCCCGAATCTGAGGCCAATAGCCCCGAGTCTCTGCAGGGGTCCCCAAGGGGAGGGGAGGCTCTCTGGGGACCCTTATGTAAGTGGGGGGACTCTCTGGGGACCCTGATGTAAGGGAGAGGCTCTCTGGGGACCCTGTTTTTAAGGCCTAGGCTCTCTAGGGACCCAGATTTAAGGGGGAGGTTCTCTGGGAACCCTGATGTAAGTGGGGGGGCCCTCTGGGTACCCTGATGGAAGGGGGAGGCTCTCTGAGGACTCTGATGTAAGGAGGAGGCTCTCTGGGGACCCTGATGTAAGGTGATGTAAGGGGGGGCTCTCTGGGGATATATATACACCCACACGTATATTACTGTATATACATGTGTATGCCCGCCCAAGCGTATGACTTTCTTTACTACGCTGCTATGGGCTCTAGCCCCAGATCTTTTGTAGACCTAGCAACGCCCCTGGTCATAGGCATTATGCTGCTCTGACCCATTATTTTACACAATTTATATTAGCGCCGCTATCTCTATCTGTACATGTGTGAGAGGTATAGTTTTGGGATTCTGATCACAATTTGGATTAGCAGCAAGGATTGGAAGTGTTATCATAATGGAGGATTTTAATTATCCAGACATAGACTGAGTGGAGGGAACCGCGCATCCATTTAAGGCTCGCCAGTTCCTTAATGTCTTGCAGGACAATTTTTTGGGTCAGATGGTAGATGCACCAACTAGAAATAAAGCATTACTGAATCTACTGATTACCAACAATACAGACCTGATCACGGATGTGGAAATACGGGGCAATTTAGGTAACAGCGATCACAGGTCAATTAGTTTCAGTATAAATCACACAAATAGGAAACATAAAGGGAATACAAAGACACTGAATTTCAAAAGAGCCAACTTCTCTAAACTACAAACCTTGCTAAAAGGCATAAATTGGGATAAAATATTAGAAACAAAGAACACGGAGG
The DNA here is from genome assembly GCA_037952835.1 of Lithobates septentrionalis. Taxonomy (NCBI): domain Eukaryota; kingdom Metazoa; phylum Chordata; class Amphibia; order Anura; family Ranidae; genus Lithobates; species Lithobates septentrionalis. The sequence continues at coordinate 1,139,979 of JBBDGP010000965.1, forward strand.
AGAGATGGGTTTGCTATAAGAGCATATTAACCCCCCTGGCGGTATTCCCGAGTCTGACTCGGGGTGAATTTTTCATACCAAAAGCGGTATCCCCGAGCCAGACTCGGGATCGCATCGCAGGATCCAGGAAGAGTTTACTTACCTTGTCTCCTGGATCCTGCAATGTCTCCCCGCTGTGATCGGCGAGCCGCTGTGTCTCGCTCGATTCACAGTGCCGAGCTCCGTTCCCTGCGAGCTTTGCGACGCACGGGGACGGAGTTCGGCGGCAAATTCAAAAAGTGAAACACACAGTACAGATACAGTACTGTAATCTGTAAGATTACAGTATACTGTATCAAATAATGACACATCCCCTTTGTCCCTAGTGGTCTGCCCAGTGTCCTGCATGCAGTTTTATATATATAAAAACTGTTCTTTCTGCCTGGAAACTGGAGATTGTCCATAGCAACCAAAACTGTCTCTTTACATCAAAAGTGGCTTTAGATCAGCTAGAAAACAGCGATAATAAATTAGAATCACTCGCAGAATTGATCGATAGTGATTTGTGGGGAGATCCGTCATCAAACACTAAAAGTAATGACAGCGGCAATTCTGCAACTGAGCAAATTTCAGTGTTTTTGATTTGATTACATTATTGAATAATTTTTATTATTATTCTATTATTATTTGTTATAATTATTTATAGTTATTTATTATGATATAATTTTTTTATTTCGTTTTTCAAACTTTATCATACCCGGGATGTCTACTAGACTCTTGTTTGGACAGATTTAAGTGAACTATTCCTAAGAATTACAGGCCTACAATATAAAACGCCAAATTTCTGTGCAAAATAATGGTACCGCTTTCAGCACCTAAAATCTGAAATAATCATACCGCCAGGGAGGTTAAATAAGGGCATAGAGCAAAAAAAATCCCAAGAAATTCTTTAACCACTTCAATACCAGGCACTTAGACACCTTCCCGCCCAGGCCAATTTTCAGCTTATAGCGCTATCGCAATTTGAATGACAATTGCGCGGTCATGCAACACTGTACCCAAACAAATTTTTTATCATTTTGTTCCCACAAATAGAGCTTTCTTTTGGTGGTATTTGATCACCTCTGCGGTTTTTATTTTTTGCGCAACAAAAAAAAAAAGACAGAAAATTTTGAGAAAAAACAAGTTTTTCTTTGTTTCTGTTAAAATTTTTTGTAAATAAGTACGTTTTCTTCTTCAATGATGGGCACTGATATGGCTGCACTGATGGGCACTGATGGGCACCGATGAGGTGGCACTGATGAGGTGGCACTGATGGGCACTGATGATGGGAAGTGATAGGCGGCACTGATAGGTGGCACTGGTATGCGGCACTGATGGGCACTCATAGGTGGCACCGATGGGCACTCATAGGCGGCACTGATGGGCACTCGTAGGTGGCATTAATGGGTAGTTATGGGTGGCACTGATAGTTGGCACAGATGGGCACTGATAGGTGGGCACGGATGGGCACTGACAGGTGGCACTGATGGACACTGATGGGTGGCACTGATGACACTGACTGATGGCACTGATGCCCCTAAGGGTGGCATTGCTGGTCATCAGTGCTATATAATGGTGCCAATCAGTGCCCATTTGTGGGCACTGATTGTCACAGATTGGGCATTGACTGGGCACACTGGGCACATGTGGATGGCCATGGGGTACATACCTGGCCCTACACATGTTGCCCCTTCCCTGGTGGTCCAGTGTGGTGATCTGAGGGGGGGCTGCGCTGATAAACAATCAGCGCAGACTCCCCCTGCCAGGAGAGCCGCCGATCGGCTCTCTTCTACTCGCGTCTGTCAGACGCGAGTGAGGAAGAGCCGATCAACGGCTCTTCCTATTGACATCGTGATCAGCCGTGATTGGACACGGCTGATCATGTGGTAAAGAACCTCCGCCGGAGGCTCTTTACCAAGATCGGTGTAGCGGTGTGTCAGACTGACACACCTATCCACGGATCGCCGCGATGCGCGCCCCCGCGGGCGCGCGGCAGCATGTTATCCTGCTGGACGTCATATGACGCCCAGTCAGGATAACTGAACCACCGCCCGGCCGTCATCTGCTATGGGCTGTGCGGGAAGTGGTTAAGTATGTAATAGGGTTGTCCCGATACCGATACTAGTATCGGTATCGGCACCGATACCGAGCATTTGCCCAAGTACTTGTACTCGGGCAAATGCTCCCGATGCTTCCACCGATACCTGGAAGTCAGCTGTGATCGGCGCGTGGGGGAGTTACAAGATTCTCCCCCCGCCGGCTTTCAGCTGCTTTAGTGACATACAGCGGTGATCGCTCACAGCTGACTGTCACTGCATCCTCCTCAATGTCCCCTCCATTCCTCTGTGCCTCTCCGCTGTCCCCTGCATTCCTCTCTCCTTATCTGTGCCTCTCCGTTCTCCCCCTCCGTTCCTCTCTCCTTATCTGTCCCTCTCAGCTGTCCCCTCTGTTCTGCTCTCCTTATCTGTCCCCTCCGTTCTGCTCTCCTTATCTGTCCCCTCCGTTCTCCCCCTCTGTTCCTCCGTCCCCCTCCTCCTTCCTTTGTGTATGGATAGAGTCAGCTGACTCTGTCCATTCACATAACTGAAACATTGTAATCTCCTGTGATTACGATGTGTCAGTTTATGAATGGAGAGAAGCTGCTGTGTTCTCTCCATTCATTCTCAGTGCAGCTGAGGCTGCAGAGAAAGGGACTGGGGAATCTCTATCCTCTGTCTCTTTCTCTGTCTCAAGGGGGAGATATCAGAGGTCTGTTAAGACCCCTGATATCTCACCAAAGCCCCCCAAAAGGGCTGATTAAAAAAAAAAAAAAAAAAACAATAAAGAATAAAAAAATATTATTGTAAAAAATAAAAATTGTAAAAAAAAAAAAAATAACACACACATACAACGTTCACCCCCTCCCCCCCCCCCCCCCAAAAAAAAGCAAGCACTGTTAAAAAAAAAAAAATTAAAAAAAAAAAAATTAAAAAAAAAAAAAAAAAACTGTCACGTGACATTAAAAAAAAAAGTATCGGTAATCGGTATCGGTGAGTACTTGAAAAAAAGTATCGGTACTTGTACTCGGTCCTAAAAAAGTGGTATCGGGACAACCCTAGTATGTAAACAGTAAGAAAGGTAGGACAGACCATATTGGCCCCATAAAGAATGAGGAAGGACATCTGGTTACAAAGGATGGGAATGGCGAAGGTATTGAATTTATTCTTCTCCTCAGTCTTCACGAGTGAATCGGGGGGCATCAGTAACCAAAACTGCAGTTTTTATCCTCATGACACAACACAGGAAGCACCGCCATGGTTAACAGAGGACAAAATTAAAATTAGACTTGAGAAACTTAACATTAATAAATCACCGGGACCAGATTACTTGCATCCGAGGGTACTTAGGGAACTCAATCAAGTGATTGCCAGACCGTTGTTCCTAATTTTTACAGTCTACTGACTGGAATGGTACCAGCTGATTGGAGAAAAGCCAATATAGCACCAATATTTAAAAAGGGCCCAAAGTACATCCCTGGGAATTACAGACCAGTTAGCCTAACATCGATAGTATGTAAACTCTTGGAGGGGATGATAAGGGACTATATACAAGATTTTAGTAATGAGAACAGTATCATTAGCAATAATTAGCATGGATTCATGAAGAATCGTTCTTGCCAAACCAATCTACTAACCTTCTATGAGGAGGTGAGTTGCCATCTAGATAAAGGAAGGCCCGTAGACGTGGTGTATCTGGATTTTGCAAAAGCATTTGACACAGTTCCCCATAAAAGTTTACTGTACAAACTAAGGTCCGTTGGCATGGACCATAGAGTGGGTACATGGATTGAAAACTGGCTACAAGAGCGAGTTCAGAGGGTGGTGATAAATGGGGAGTACTCGGAATGGTCAGGGGTGGGTAGTAGGGTTCCCCAGGGTTCTGTGCTGGGACGAATCCTATTTAATTTGTTCATAAACGACCTGGAGGATGGGATAAACAGTTCAATCTCTGTATTTGCAGACGATACTAAGCTAAGCAGGGCAATCACTTCTCCGCATCATGTGGAAACCTTGCAAAAAGATCTGAACAAATTAATGGGGGTGGGCAACTACATGGCAAATGAGGTTCAGTGTAGAAAAATGTAAAATAATGCATTTGGGTGGCAAAAATATGAATGCAAGCTATACCCTGGGGGGAGAGCCTCTGGGAGAATCTAGGATGGAAAAGGACCTGGGGTCCTAGTAGATGATAGGCTCAGCAATGGCATGCAATCCCAAGCTGCTGCTAACAAAGCAAACAGAATATTGGCATGCATTAAAAAGGGGATCAACTCCAGAGATAAAACGATAATTCTCCCACTCTACAAGACACTGGTCCGGCCGCACCTGGAGTATGCTGTCCAGTTCTGGGCACCAGTCCTCAGGAAGGATGTACTGGAAATGGAGCGAGTACAAAGAAGGGCAACAAAGCTAATAAAGGGTCTGGAGGATCTTAGTTATGAGGAAAGGTTGCGAGCACTGAACTTATTCTCTCTGGAGAAGAGACGCTTGAGAGGGGATATGATTTCAATATACAAATACCGTACTGGTGACCCCACAATAGAAATAAAACTTTTTTGCAGAAGAGAGTTTAACAAGACTTGTGGCCACTCATTAAAATTAGAAGAAAAGAGGTTTTGCCTTAAACTACGTAGAGGGTTCTTTACTGTAAGAGCGGCAAAGATGTGGAATTCCCTTCTACAGGCGGTGGTCTCAGTGGGGAGCATCGATAGCTTCAAGAAACTATTAGATAAGCACCTGAATGACCGCAACATACAGGGATATACAATGTATTACTGACACATAATCACACATAGGTTGGACTTGATGGACTTGTATCTTTTTTTCAACCTCACCTACTATGTTACTACAGACATAGATTTAGCCTTTGTGATATATAACCTCTTTATAAATAAAACCAAGTTTCATAAAGAAACAAAAATATTGCAACTTTAAAATATAAAAAAAACTGTAAACTTTATTGGCTGTAATACCATTGCGCGTATTACCTGAATATATTACCATCAATAAGTATTATCTGCTTAAGGACCAGCTGCTGTTGTTATAGGTCACTAATTTTATGTTAAATACCGTTGTTATGGCAGCAGCTAGCTTCCATAAACTCGATATCTTTAAAAACTGCGGACTGTCCTCTTTCAGATAAAAGTGGTCTCGGCAGCAGATTCATGGCGAGATCACTTTTATCGGGGGCGGGAGATGGCCCTAGGGTTGCCACCTGTTCGGGATTCATCCGGACAGTATAGGTCTTGAATCATCTGCCTGGGTTTTGTACTGCCTGTAACCCGGGCACATGATTCAGCCCAGAACAGGGGCAGACCATTCAGGCGGAGGGGCCATCGGCACACCTGTCACTGTGAGACAGGAGCAGTGGCATTGCTTGTAAATAAGTACACTGTGTCTGCGGTATGTGCTGGAATCCAAAGCTCCTTTCTCCCCCCCCTACACGGTCTCTGGTATCTCTGACTCAACCCACCCCCCCTCCAATCACCAGTGCGGTGTGCTGAGAGAATCGGGAGGCGGAGCTCACTGTAGCTCCTGTTGGACTGGCTGCTGCTCACATTACATGCAAAGAGGAGGTGAGCTGAGTTTTTTTTTTCTGAGAAAAGTCTCCTAGTAAGGAAAGCTGCAAAGTTTAGGAGTTTGTTTTGCAGGTGATACAGTGAAGGGCTAAGGTGACAGGAGAATCAGACGAGATAGTGAGTGTATGGGGGGGGGGAGTGTGCAGCCCACAGATACCTCCTAAGCAGCACACATGTCTATTTATACAAACATCCCCCAATCACTCAGACTACATGTGAAAGTAATGTATGACCAATGACCATTCCTGTAACCCTGTGTATATAGATATGTACTTACAGCTTATAACAGATTGTTTTCATTGAATAGTACTGCTGTATGATTTATTGCTGTATATATTAGTAGATGAGCACAAGAGCTTTTTTTGATTATAGACATCACTTCTCAGCCCCCAACTGCCCCCAGCTTACATCACCCCAGACCTCTTCATACATACAGCTGACAGACATCACTCAGAGCTGCTTCCTACCCCCCAGCTGAGGGACATCATTCCATAGTCACCCCACAGACACTGCAAGAAATCCTTCCCCATACTGCCCCCATCATACCCTCCGCACTCATCTCCTGTACATACTGCTCCCATCTTACCCTCTGCACTCCTCTCCTACAGTTTCAGATGTAAAGGGAAATTGCAGAATCAGATGTAAAGGGGAACAAACCCTGTGCATTCAGATGTAAAGGGGAACTCTGCGGATTCAGATCAAAAGGGGAACTCTGTTGACTCTGATGTAAAGGGGGACTCTTGTGATTAATTCCATAAGATTAGAAATGTTATTTAATCACAAAAATATATGTATAGTGTATACTACATAACAAAATTGCTGTGCATTGCTTTGTACAGAGGTAATGAATTTAATGTAATACAAAAAAAACAAATTGGCGTGCGCTGCTTAAGTGTTCGGGCTTGGTTTGAAGAAAAGGTGGTAACCCTAGATGCCCCCCGCCGTGATCCGGTCATATCCGCCACTTACCAAAGCCATTGGTAGCGACTGAGTCGATCAGTTCCTCTCCCCTCAATGCCTGCATGCTGAGTGAGGGAAAGATGGCCCCCGCTCGGCTCCATAGCATTGGAGGGCGGAAGTGACATCAAACGTCACTTTCACCCAATGCTCTTAAGGCCCTTTCACACTGGGGCGGTTTGCAGGCGCTATTGCGCTAATAATAGCGCCTGCAAACCGACCCGAAAGTGCCGCTGCTGTCTCTCCAGTGTGAAAGCCCGGAGGGCTTTCACACTGGAGCGGTGCGCTAGCAGGACCGGAAAAAAAGTCCTGCTAGCAGCATCTTCGGAGTGGTGAAGGAGCGGAGTATATACCGCTCCTTCGCCGCTCCTGCCCATTGAAATCAATGGGACAGCGCGGCTATACCGCCGGCAAAGCGCCTCTGCAGAGGCACTTTGCGGCGGTTTTTAACCCTTTCTCGGCCGCTAGCGGCCGCATACCGACGGTAAAGCGCCGCTTACAATAGCGGCGCTTTACCACCGACGCCGCCCCCGCCTCAGTGTGAAAGGGCCCTTAAAGGGTAATTTTTTTAGTTTTATTTTTTCAAATTACATTTTTTTTATTGCATTTTAGTGTAAATATGAGATCTGGGGTCTTTTTGACCCCAGATCTCACATTTAAGAGGTCCAGTCATGCTTTTTTCTATTACAAGGGATGTTTACATTCCTTGTAATAGGAATAAAAGTGACGCAAATTTTTTTTTTTAAGGACAGGGTCAAAATAAAAATAAAAAGTAAAATAAATGAGAAACAAAAAATGAAAGCGAACCCGCCGAGCTCGCACGCGGAAGCGAGCGCATACGTAAGTCATGCCCGAATATGAAAACGGTGTTAAAACCACACATGTGAGGTATTACTGCGATCATTGGAGCGAGAGAAATAATTCTAGCCCTGGACTTTCTCTGTAATTCAAAACTAGTAACCTGTAGAAATGTTTAAATGTCGCCTATGGTGATTTTTTAAGGGAAAAAGTTTGTCACCATTCCACGAGTGGGCGCAATTTTGAAGCGTGACATGTTGGGTATCAATTCACTCGATGTAACATTATCTTTTACAATATAATAAAAATTGGGCTAACTTTACTGTTGCCTTATTTTTTAATTCAAAAAAGTGTCTTTTTTCCAATAAAAGTGCGCTTGGAAGACCGCTGCGCAAATACAGTGTGACCTAAAGTGTTGCAACGACCGTCATTTCATTCTCTAGGGTCTCTGAAAAATAATATATATAACGTTTGGGGGTTCCAAGTCATTTTCTAGCAAAAAAAAAATTTTTAACTTCAAACAGTCTGAAAAATAGGCCCGGTCCTTTAGTGGTTAAGAAAAGCCTTTTTCCTAATTTTTTTTGTTTTCATTCAGCAGATTAGTAGATGCCCCCTACTTATTCTTATGTGATAGTGCAGTGTTAATTATTATTACTTTAGATTTCATTTTAGTCAGTCTTTTGACTAAAATGCCATTTTGGTTTTAGTCGTCTTTTAGTAATCTGAATTGTTTTAGTGTTAGTTATATTTTAGTCCACTAAAATAGTGTTAAATTAGTCAACGAAAATATTTTCGTCAACTAAATTAACACTGGAATACAGATCCAACAAAAGACAGTGTCCATAGTAAGGATTGTAAGAAAGACAGTTGGTCAGTCTTAAGAGTGTAAAATGAGACAAAATTCAGCTTGGCTCCTTCAATCTTGCCCACCACTATAAGATGAGGAAAGTGTAGTAATGTACTGTTGTGTGTCGCCTGGAGGGTGTCGATATAGTATTGCTGTGCTCAGGCTGCCTTGTAAACTTTCCTCAAGCTGTCTTGTGGTGCTCCAAGGTTTTCATGATGGTGGGTTCAGCAATCTCCACAGCGATTCCAAACAGTGACTTCTGCACAGGATTAATGTGGCTGCATTATTGTGACTGCAGCCTCATGCAGTCAGTAGCTAGTTAAAGTGATTGTAAAGGCTAGTTTTTTTTTTTTTTTTTTAAATAGCAAACGTTATACTTACCTCCTCTTTGCAGTTGGTTTTGCACGGAGCAGCCCGGATCCTCCTCTTCTCGGGTCCCTCTTTGCTGCTCCTGGCCTCTCCCTCCTTTGAGTGCCCCTCAGCCAGCAGCTTGCTACAGGAGTGCACCCAAGCCGAGTCAGAGCTCCGTGTATCCATTCAGACGTGGATCGCTGACCTGGCTCCGCCCCCTCTCTCCCCTGATTGGCTGACTGACTTTGACAACCGCTGGAGCCAATGGCGCCGCTCCTCTGTCTCAGCCAATCAGGAGGAGTGTACTGGATGGCTGAGGGGATCGTGGACATCACTGGAAAGAGAAGGAGCTCAGGTAGGTAATTGGAGGGTGCTGGGGAGGCTGCTACACACAGAAGGTTTTTTATCTTAATGCATAGAATGTATTAAGATAAAAAACTTTCTGCCTTTACAACTCCTGTAACTGATCAGTAGTTGCTGACAGCCTCCGGGTTAAACTTTGTTGTGAATTTACCATTCCACAATGTATCAGTGCTTTGTCAATTAGCGTTTAACCACTTGCCGACCGCACTATAGCCGAATGACAGCTACAGTGCAGCTCGATAACTCTGGGAGGGCGTACATTGACGTCCTCCCAGAATCGAGCTCCCGCGTGCCCTCTGGGGCGCGCACACGGGATCATGGTAAATGGCCGCTAACATCGGCCATTTACCACGTGATCGCTCCGTCAAATGATGGAGCGATCACATGTAAACAAACCAGCATCATGTCTGGTTCTTCTCTCCACTCTCTGTAGCGTGTGAGAGGAGAGGGGAGAGAACGGATGCAGCAGCGCTGTGGGCTGGATGTGTAGTGCCCACAGCACTGCTCAGTGACAACTGCAGCACTCATCCAGCCATCCATCCCTCTGTATTAGCCATCCACGCTCAGCCATCCTGTCATCCACGCTCAGCCATCCCGCCATCCACGCTCAGCCATCCCGCCCTCCACGCTCAGCCATCCCACCATCCATGTAATGAATATTAAAAAGTGTATACTGCGCTGTGATTCCGCAACCCAGCAGCCAGCACGACTGTAGACAAAAAAGCTAAGTATGTAAAGTATGATAAGTGCAGCGCTAAGGTTGCAAAAAAAAGGAAGGTGATAAAGTTATGTAATATAAACATATAAGTGACATAATAGCATAGAATTATATGTGATACAAACATGTAAGTGACATAATAGCACAAACTCTAATCATAATAAATATGAATAAATTATATAGTGTGCTAATGTAGTGACTGCACTACCCCCAAAAGTCCACATTGAGCAGAATGATGAAATACAGTCCAATTAGGTTTGTGATCCAATGCACATGGGAAGAATTCCTGACATTACTGGGAACTAGGGATGAGCTTCGTGTTCGAGTAGAACCCATGTTCGACTCGAACATCGTCTGTTCGCCCGTTCGCCGAATTGCGAACGATATGGGCCGTTCGCGCCAAATTCGTGTGGCGCGTCACGGCCCATAATTCACTGCGGCATTGCAGTGCATTGCTGGCTGATGATTGCACTATTGCACTATGCATGCTTGGCCAATCACAGCGCCATCAGTAGAGAGAGCTGTAATTGGCCAAATCCAAGGTGGCTTTGGCCAATTATGGCTCAGGGGGTTTAGAACACGCCCCACACTATATAAGGCCGCCTGCACGGCGGTCCTGTGTAGTGTGTGTTCCGGCGTTGAAAGAGAGATAGATAGACAGAGAGACAGTGTCATTTCATTTGAGTTAGCTAGATTAGGCAGGACAATCAGTAAATTAGCTGCACTTACAGTGTATTGTGTATATATATGCATCCCAGGTGTTGCATATATATATATATATATATATATATATATATATATATATATATATATATATATACACACTGTATTCAGATTAGCTAGATCTGTTCCTGTTATCTTCTTACTGACAGGCAGGCTTGTCTTGTTACAGTATTTACAGCTACCTGAAGAAAATTGCTGGTGTTCTATTGATCCTATTAGTACCACAGTCAGGCAACTAGACTATTTACAGTTAGTGCAGTGCGTCCTGCTCACAGTGTTCAGCTAAAACTACAAGTTAGTGGGGTGCGTCCTGCTCACAGTGTTCAGCTAAAACTACAAGTTAGTGCGGTGCGTCCTGCTTACAGTGTTCAGCTAAAACTACAAGTTAGTGCGGTGCGTCCTGCTCACAGTGTTCAGCTAAAACTACAAGTTAGTGTAGTGAGACCTCTGCACAGTGTTCATCTAAAGCTACAAGTTAGTGCAGTGCGTCCTGCTCACAGTGTTCAGCTAAAACTACAAGTTAGTGCGGTGCGTCCTGCTCACAGTGTTCAGCTAAAACTGCAAGTTAGTGCGGTGCGTCCTGCTCACAGTGTTCAGCCAAAACTACAAGTTAGTGTAGTGAGACCTCTGCACAGTGTTCATCTAAAGCTACAAGTTATTGCAGTGCATCCTGCTTACAGTGTTCAGCTAAAACTACAAGTTAGTGTGGTGCGTCCTGCTCACAGTGTTCAGCTAAAACTACAAGTTAGTGCAGTGCGTCCTGCTCACAGTGTTCAGCTAAAACTACAAGTTAGTGCGGTGCGTCCTGCTCACAGTGTTCAGCTAAAACTACAAGTTAGTGCGGTGCGTCCTGCTCACAGTGTTCAGCTAAAACTACAAGTTAGTGCGGTGCATCCTGCTCACAGTGTTCAGCTAAAACTACAAGTTAGTGCGGTGCGTCCTGCTCACAGTGTTCAGCTAAAACTACAAGTTAGTGTAGTGAGACCTCTGCACATTGTTCAGCTAAAACTACAAGTTAGTGCAGTGCGTCCTGCTCACAGTGTTCAGCTAAAACTACAAGTTAGTGCAGTGCGTCCTGCTCACAGTGTTCAGCTAAAACTACAAGTTAGTGCGGTGCGTCCTGCTCACAGTGTTCATCTAAAGCTACAAGTTAGTGCAGTGCGTCCTGCTCACAGTGTTCAGCTAAAACTACAAGTTAGTGGTGTGCGTCCTGCTCGAAGTGTTCATCTAAAACTACAAGTTAGTGCGGTGCGTCCTGCTCACAGTGTTCAGCTAAAACTACAAGTTAGTGCGGTGCGTCCTGCTCACAGTGTTCAGCCAAAACTACAAGTTAGTGCAGTGAGACCTCTGCACAGTGTTCATCTAAAGCTACAAATTAGTGCAGTGCGTCCTGCTCACAGTGTTCAGCTAAAACTACAAGTTAGTGCGGTGCATCCTGCTCCCAGTGTTCAGCTAAAACTACAAGTTAGTGGGGTGCGTCCTGCTCACAGTGTTCAGCTAAAACTACAAGTTAGTGGGGTGCGTCCTGCTCACAGTGTTCAGCTAAAACTACAAGTTAGTGCGGTGCGTCCTGCTCACAGTGTTCAGCTAAAACTACAAGTTAGTGTAGTGAGACCTCTGCACAGTGTTCATCTAAAGCTACAAGTTAGTGCAGTGCGTCCTGCTCACAGTGTTCAGCTAAAACTACAAGTTAGTGCGGTGCGTCCTGCTCACAGTGTTCAGCTAAAACTACAAGTTAGTGCGGTGCGTCCTGCTTACAGTGTTCAGCTAAAACTACAAGTTAGTGTGGTGCGTCCTGCTCACAGTGTTCAGCTAAAACTACAAGTTAGTGTAGTGAGACCTCTGCACAGTGTTCATCTAAAGCTACAAGTTAGTGCAGTGCGTCCTGCTCAGTGTTCAGCTAAAACTACAGGTTAGTGCGGTGCGTCCGGCTCACAGTGTTCAGCTAAAACTACAAGTTAGTGCAGTGTGTCCTGCTCACAGTGTTCAGCTAAAACTACAAGTTAGTGCGGTGCATCCTGCTCACAGTGTTCAGCTAAAACTACAAGTTAGTGTAGTGAGACCTCTGCACGGTGTTCATCTAAAGCTACAAGCTAGTGCAGTGCATCCTGCTCACAGTGTTCAGCTAAAACTACAAATTAGTGCGGTGCGTCCTGCTCACAGTGTTCAGCTAAACCTACAAGTTATTTTTTTGCGAGCTCTGCACAGTGTTCAGCTAAAGCTACCTGTAGAAGGTTGGTGGTGTTTTCCTGATCCTATCACTACCGCAGGCAGCTAAAAAAGCTACAAGTTAGTTTTTTGCGAGCTCTGCACAGTGTTCAGCTAAAGCTACCTGTAGAAGGTTGGTGGTGTTCTCATACTACAGGCAGGCAGTTGATTTTGCTAGCTGCAGTATCAGTATATATATATATATATATATATATATATATATATATCCCAGCTTAGTGCAGCTACAGGCCATTAGTATGTCTGGAAGGCCAAGAAGGAGAGGCAGACAGTCACAAGCCAATAAGAGAGAGCAAGCAGGCTCTGTGTCTAGTGCTGGTCGTGGAGACAGTGCATCCTCATCAGCACGTGGCCGTGGGACACGCTTGGCCTTTTTTTCGGCAGCTGGCCGCGTTGAGCCGCAACATGCGGAAGACTTGGTCGAGTGGATGACCAAGCTGTCCTCATCCTCCTCATCCTCTCTCACCCATGCCCAGGGTACTTTGTTTGGCAAAGCAGCGGCCTCTTCCCTCGGCTCAATGTCATCAGTGACTCCTTCCCTAGCCCCACCATGTCCTCCTGAGGAGTCCCTCAAACTGTTTGACCACAGTGTTGGGTACATGCTCCAGGAGGATGCCCAGCGTTTGGAAGGCTCTGATGATGATACTGAGCTCGATGAAGGCAGTAACATGAGCACGGACAGAGGGGGTGCCCAAGAAGGACAGCAATCTGGCAGTCATGCTCCCCCTGCTGCAGCATACTGCCAGGTTTGCTCCAGTGATGAGGAGGGAGGGGATGATGAGGTCACTGACTCAACGTGGGTGCCTGATAGGAGAGGGGAGGAGGAGGAGGCGGCACATCACCAACGAGGCAGGATGCCCTCCAGGGGCCAGCCTAAGGGCAGCACATTGACTGCATCACACCCCAAAGCTCCACATGTGCAGGGCGCTGCAGTCTCTGCACGTTATTCAAAAAGTTCTTTGGTGTGGGCCTTTTTTGAGACGAGTGCATCAGATCGCACCGCTGCTATTTGCAACATATGTCTCAAGCGTATCTCGCGTGGCCAAAACATCTCCCGCTTGGGTACCACATGCTTGACCAGACATATGTTGACCTGCCATGCAGTTTGTTGGCAAGCGTATCTAAAAGACCCACACCAAAGAACAAAGAGGACCTCTCCTTGCTCCTCATCAGCTGAGATCTCCAACCCCACTATACCTTTAGTCCTCTCTGAGACCTGCACTGAGAGGAATGAAGGTGTAGAATTAGGTGTGTCACAGCCAAGTACTTGTGGGCAATCTGCTTTTGGTACACCGACGTCAGATTGTACCAGGCAAATTTCCCTGCCCCAGCTGCTGCACCGCCGAAAGAAGTTTGCTCCCAGCCATCCACATGCCCAGCGGTTGAATGCTAGCTTGGCAAAATTGCTAGCACTTCAACTGCTGCCTTTTCAGTTGGTAGACTCTGCCCCCTTCCGTGAGTTTGTGGAATGTGCCGTTCCTCAGTGGCAGGTACCCAAACGCCACTTTTTCTCACGGAGGGCGATTCCGGCTCTCTACCGGCATGTGGAAGGCAATTTCCATGCCTCGCTGGACAGGGCGGTCAGCGGTAAGGTGCATATTACCTTGTTTTTTCCTTTGCATACTTGGAGCGGCTTCACCTCCCATCTAAAGGCTGCCCTACCCATAGACTGTTTGCATCTCACAGAGAGCGTATTGCTCAAAAGGACATTTCTCTAACAACATTAGAATATAATACGAACCATGTAACCTGCGCTATTTGTTTGTTTTTCCTTGTGTGCATATTACCGCTGGCTCATGGTCCAGCAGGCATGGACAGGGACGTTACCTAAGTTTCACGGCGCATTGGGTGACTCTGCTGGCAGCTGGGAAGGATGCAGGACAAGGTGCAGTAGTGTTGGAGGCTGTTCAGCCACCACGCCTCCAAAATGCTAATGATTGTGACACACCTCTCTCCTCCACCCCCTCCTCTTTTTCTTCCTCCATGGCCTCTTCCTGTGCTTTGTCCTCGGAACCAGCGATGCTCCGTAGCCGTTCAAGGGGCTACACAAGTACGCAGGCCAAAAGATGCCATGCGGTGCTTGAGCTGGTGTGCTTGGGGGACAGGAGCCACACTGGGGCAGAGGTTCTGTCAGCTCTGCAGGGGCAGGTTCAGAGGTGGTTGACGCCACGCCAACTTAAGGCAGGAATGGTGGTTTGCGACAATGGCACCAACCTCCTCTCTGCCCTCCGACAGGGACAAATGACCTATGTGCCCTGTTTGGCTCATGTCCTTAACTTGGTGGTGCAGCGGTTCTTGGGCAGGTACCCGGGCTTACAGGATGTCCTGAGGCAGGCCAGGAAAGTCTGTGTGCATTTCCGCCGGTCATATAATGCCAGTGCTCGGCTGGCGGACCTCCAAAAGGAGTTTAACCTGCCCAAGAACCGCCTAATCTGTGACATGCCCACCAGGTGGAACTCAACGTTGGCCATGCTGCAGCGGAGGGCCATCAATGAGTACCTGTGCGACTATGGTACCAGGACAGGGTCAGGGGAGCTTGGTTTTTTTTCCCCACGCCAGTGGGCCATGATCAGGGATGCATGCACTGTCCTGTCACCATTTGAGGAGGCCACGAGGCTGGTGAGCAGTGACAGTGCATGCATCAGTGACACTGTCCCCCTTGTCCACCTTTTGGAGCACACGCTGCGTGGAATAATGGACAGGGCACTTGAGACAGAACAGAGGCAGGAAGAGGAGGACTTCCTTAGCTCTCAAGGCCCCCTTTATCCAGACAGTGTTCCTGCTTGCCCGCCGATCACACAGGAAGAGGAGGAGGAGGAGGAAGATTGTGTCAGTATGGAGGTGGAGCCTGGCACTCAGCATCAGCAGCAGTCTTTAAGGGATCAGTCCCAAGAAACACATGGACTTGTACGTGGCTGGGAGGAGGTGGCTGCGGACCATGTCGTCCTTAGTGACCCAGAGGACTCCGGACCTCCGGCAAAGCCTGCGTAAGGATCCTCGTATTCGTGGTATCAAGGAGAAGGACCAATACTGGCTGGCAACCCTCCTTGATCCACGTTACAAGGGTAAGGTTGCGGACCTTATCTTGCCATTGCAGAGGGATCAGAGGATGAAACATCTTCGGGAGGCCTTGCAGAAATGTCTGTGCAACGCGTTCCCAGAGACTGGGAGGTTACAAACTCCTGTTTCTGGACAACGTGTTGCTGAGGCTTCGGTCAGTCAAAGAAGGAGCGGTGGAGAAGGTGGCCGTCTGACCGATGCGTTCAGACAATTTTTTGGTCCGCAGCCCCAAGGTATGATCGGTTCCAGCAACCATCGCCAGCGTCTGTTTTACATGGTGCAGGAATACCTAGGGGCAAGATCTGACTTGGACACCTTTCCCACCGAAAATCCTCTGGGTTTTCCCATATTAACTAATTTTTCTGCCCTTGTTCAACAGGGGCATGTAATTACAATTTTTGATCTAATATTTCACAGCAGGGCCCATTTCTGCGCCCACCAAGAGCGAGTGAGGACTTACAGTGTTGTGGCACCAGCACCACCACCACCACCAAAGGCCCAATTTTTCTGCCCCTGTTCAACAGGGGCATGTAATTACAATTCTTGATCTAATATTTCACAGCAGGGCCCATTTCTGCACCCACCAAGAGCGAGTGAGGACTTACAGTGTTGTGGCACCAGCACCACCACCACCACCACCACCACCACCAAAGGCCCAATTTTTCTGCCCTTGTTCAACAGGGGCATGTAATTACAATTCTTAATCTAATATTTCACAGCAGGGCCCATTTCTGCGCCCACCAAGAGCGAGTGAGGACTTACAGTGTTGTGGCACCAGCACCACCACCACCACCACCACCAAAGGCCCAATTTTTCTGCCCCTGTTCAACAGGGGCATGTAATTACAATTCTTGATCTAATATTTCACAGCACAGCTCTAACTGGTGGATTAAGCCGCGTTACCCCCTGTATAAAGCTTCGGAGCAAAGAATGTGAAGCAAGCGGACATGGAAACAATACCGATAAGGCCGAGACCTGGCCCTTGATAGTACGCAGGGCCAGCTTCATCTCTACCCCCATTTGCAGAAAAGCAAGGATTCTACATACTTTCTGTGATGCCAAACCCTGGATTCACACCAGGAAACATATGCCTTCCAGACTCTATAATAAATGACTCTGGAAGCTGGCTTCCTTGCATTAATCAAGGTAGATATCACCGAGCCTGAAAGCCCGCGATTCTTCAGAATGTGGGTTTCAATAGCCAAACCGTTAAATTTAGCATTTGTAAGGTAGGATGGAACACTGGTCCCTGTGATAGCAGGTCTGGACATGGTGGTAGGGTCCATGGGGGCCCTACCACCATCTTTACTATTTCTGCATACCAAGATCTTCTGGGCCATGCTGGGGCCACCAGAAGTACTGACTTCTTTTCCTGCTTGATCCTGTGAAGAAGTTGTGGTAGCAGCAGAATAGGAGGTAATGCATAAATCAGTGAGAACTGATACCACGGGGTCACCAACGCATCTGTTCCGCATGCGAGTGGATCCCTTGTTATTGACACAAAGTTGTCGATCTTGTTGTTGAACCTGGACGCAAACAAATCTACGTCCGGGATCCCCCATTTTTGACATATAACCAGGAAGATGTCGGGGTGAAGAGACCATTCCCCTGGGAACAACCGCCGGTGACTTAAGTAGTCCGCCTGCCAGTACTCTACCCCTGGAATGAAGTTTGCCGATATGCACGGCACATGCTTTTCTGCCCTGGTTTACTTTTCCCTGGGCTGCACGACTCCTGGTGCCCCCTTGGTGATTGATACAAGCCACTGCTGTGGCATTGTCGGATTGGATCCTGACAGGACAACCTTGCAACCTGAATGTCCAGGCCTTAAGGGCTAGGTACACTGCTCAAATCTCTAGAATGTTGATGGGTAAGGTCCTCTCGATTTTGGACCATTTCCTTTGGACAGTCGTTTTTTCCAGAACTGTTCCCCAACCCGAAAGACTGGCATCTGTTGTTACCACCTTCCAGGTAACTGGTAAAAAGGATTTCCCTTTCCGCAGATTCTCGGGTACCAACCACCAACTGAGGCTCTGACGCACTATTGGCGACAAATGCATCAGAAAATCTAACGCCTGGACCTTCTTGTTCCAGGCAGACAGGATAATGTTTTGCAGCAGTCTCGAATCAAACTGAGCATAGGGAACCGCTTCAAAGCCACCATCTTTCCCATCAACCTCATACAAAGGCAAATACAAGGACCCTTCTTCGCCCTGACTACCTGAACCAGCTTCTTTATGGCTCTGATGTTTGCCTGGGGTAAAAACACCCTCTTCTGGGTTGTATCTATAACCAGACCCAAGTACTCTAGTCTTCTTACTGGTTTTAAAGAAGACTTCTCTAGGTTGAGGACCCAACCTAGGTGTTCCAGGTAATTGACTGTGGTGACCAAACTTTGGTCTAAGCGGGCTACCGACCGGTCTATTAAGAGCAGGTCATCTAGGTACGCTATAATCATTATACCCTGGGCTCTTAATCTGGCCAGAGGAGGGGCCAGGACCTTTGTAAACACCCAAGGTGCAGTAGCTAGACCAAAAGGTAAAGCTACAAACTGAAAATGAAGTTTTTCCACTTCGAAGCGCAGATATTTCTGATGAGCGGGGAAAATAGGCACATGCAGGTATGCATCCTTGATGTCTATTGATGCCAGAAGTTCTCCTCCTTGTAGGAGGGAGACTGCTGATCGGATTGATTCCATGCAAAGAGATCAAATTTTTAGGAACTGGTTTAGATCTTTGAGATCTAGAATGGGTCTGACATCCCCATTTGGCTTTGGCACCATGAAAAGGTTTGAATAAAACTCCAACCCCTGCTCTTCTATGGGAACCCCATCGACAAAAGTGGCTCCAACGCTTGAAAGAGAGACTTCTTTTTCTCTGGATCCTTGGGAACATTTGATCTGAGGAAACGGGAATTCTCGGAACTCTAGTTTGTAACCTAGAGTTATTGTGGAGACCACCCATCTGTCCTGAAAATCCTCCTGCCAGACCCTTGAGAACTGTAGCAGTCTTCCCCCCCCACTCGAACGAGCGGGGGCGCCCCTTCATAAAGAGCTTTAGTGTTCTGTCTTGTAGATTTCCTCCCCCAGGACTTCTTTTGTCCCTGGGGTTGGCTCTGAGTTTTACCTCTTGAACCTGATGGTAGAGGCCGTTGCGACTGCCTGAAGGCTGATGTCCCTGGCACTGGAGAAAGAGCCTATTTAAATGAGGGACGTTTATTCCTTTTCTTAACGGGCAAAAGGGTAATTTCCCCACTTGAGATTTTTTGGATATAATTGTCTAAATCATCCCCAAACAGCCTTACACCACGGAAGGGTAAACCAGCCAAGAGCTTTTTGCATGGCGCTTCGGCTGACCAATTTTTCAACCATAAGATTCTACGCATATGCACCAACCCAAGCGTAAGGCGAGAGGTCTGAAGGATAGAATATCTGGTTGCATCAACTGCAAAACACAAAGCCGCTGGCAGCTTGGCTAACTCCTGGGCCTGCTGTTCAGGGAAAACCTTGAGCACCTGTTTCAATCTCTCAAGGATTGACATACCCCCATTGCCACCACTGCAGGTTGAGCTACTGAACCTGCCAAGGAAAAAATGTTTTTAACAGGAATTCCAATTTTTTATCGGTTGGATCCCTAAGCATTTGAGCGTTGTCAACAGGACAAGTCAAACTTTTATATACAGAAGATATAGCAGCGTCAATTGCTGGTATACCCCACATCTTTGTAAATTTTTCCTCCATAGGATAAAGTGTTGAAAACTTTTTAGGAAGGAAAAAATGTTTATCTGGGTGATCCCACTCAGAATAAATAAGCTTTTCCAGCAATGAATGAACAGGAAAAGCATGCACAGCTTGAGGAGGCTTCAGTGAACCCAAAGAAGAAGTGGGCTTTTTAACCGACTCAGTTACGGGTAACTTAAATGTGGAGCGGACCATTACAGTAAGAGATTGTAAGAGCAATTTCTCAGCCTGTGAAGCTGAAAAGGGTCCTTCCCCACTTTATTCCTCAGAAGAGGAGGCATTAGTCTCATCTCCGACCTCTGAGGGAGATTCGTCTCCCCTTTCCTAGTGTTCCTCTGTTTGAGGGTCCTGGGTGGTAGACGGAGACCTAATGCATTTCCTTACACTTTATGAAGATGTGATTTAGGCCACTAATCTTTGCTCTAATCCACTTATGGCTGAGGAAAAAACCCCCTAAGTAATATATTAAGGGCCTCATGAAAAGAGAGAAGAAAAGGGGGGGGGAATAAAGGGATCCCCCTCCCTCCTCAGTTGGAATGGGACTTTGAAGGAAAATACTGAGTTTAGTAGGTGAACATCAAACAAATTTGATAAAAAGTTAACAATATTTATTGAAATATAATTAAAATAGCATTTATCAAATACATGTACAGACATATGACCATCCAGTAGTAAATTTCAGAATTCATACGTGACTAAAGCCAACATGTTTCGCAAAAGGATTTTCGCTTCATCAGGGCTAGACACAATGTCATTGATTCATTTAGACTACTATTAAAATGTCAAAAGGAATAAGGCTATTCCCACCATTCACCGGACATCGACCGCTTAACCCACTGGCACGGATTGTCCCTGGGTGCCAGATCCCAGAGGGACAATACCAGTAGGAGGACTGTGACCATCCATCGCGACGGGCAGACGCACAACTATATGACTAGGAGCCATCATAGCTCCTCTCCCTCCATCTATAGACTTAGGGTACAGGTCACCAGCCTATATTGCCCTTAGTGTGCGGTCCAGTCCTCCTACTGGTATTGTCCCTCTGGGATCTGGCACCCAGGGACAATCCGTGCCGGTGGGTTAAGCGGTCGATGTCCGGTGAATGGTGGGAATAGCCTTATTCCTTTTGACATTTTAATAGTAGTCTAAATGAATCAATGACATCGTGTCTAGCCCTGATGAAGCGAAAATCCTTTTGCGAAACATGTTGGCTTTAGTCACGTATGAATTCTGAAATTTACTACTGGATGGTCATATGTCTGTACATGTATTTGATAAATGCTATTTTAATTATATTTCAATAAATATTGTTAACTTTTTATCAAACTTGTTTGATGTTCACCTACTAAACTCAGTATTTTCCTTCAAAGTCCCATTCCAACTGAGGAGGGAGGGGGATCCCTTTATCCCCCCCCCCCTTCTCTTCTCTCTTTTCATGATATACTTAAACTAGGGATTGGTAAAATTGTCTGAGATGTCCTTGATATAGTCCAACCATCTTCCGCATACACTATATTAAGGGCCTGAAATGCCGGAAGCAGTTGCAGCCCCTGACCCCAACGGCTCACTCTGGCCAGCCTCCCTAGGTCTTTCAGAGGGAGATGGCGTTGCAGAGGGGGGTCCTCAGAGCCTGAGGGAGATCCCTTTGAGCCCCTATTTTTTGGGGTATTTGTACCTCCCCTTCTGCCCATAGTGCAAAGCACAAATGCAGAGGTACTACCAGAAATGCACCCACTGCTGAGCAAAATAGTTCAGCAACTGCCACTGCTATCAAGGCTCAGTCTGATGCTAAGTAAATGTGTCTGGGAATGCCTGTGTCACCCACACTCACATGCCATCCATCTGCTCTGTGTCCCTCCTTTAGCTGTGTGCACCTGCAAAAAGTGCACCTTTATAGCTAAGCCTGGCCCGCGTTTGTGGGCATTGAAACATGCTGACGCCACGCTGATGCTCTGCACCCTCCTCCTCCGACCACCCCTTCTGCCCCCCTCATCTTTTTATCTTTTTTCAAAAAGACCGCTTTCCCACGAGAATGGGGGGTCCGATCCAACCAGATCGCATGTGGAGGGGGGCTGGGGCGGAGGAGAGAGAAGGGCAGATGGATGGAGAGCTGCCGTAATGGCGGCGGCAGCGGGAGCGGTGCGGCATACCACCGACTGTCCCTTGGCCTCTAGCCTGGAAGAGAAGCTGTTGGGGGACATTCCTAAAAAGAAAGAAAAACCCTTCCCACATCCTACCTGGAGCTTGGTCTCAGAGGAAGCATGCAGCTTGTGACACTGAGCAAGACTGACAAGCATGGAACAGGTACGTACTCTTGACAGCCCCCGGTGGCGACTTTAGGCATAGCAACATTTACTTAAAGTGGGGTTCCACCCAAAAAAAAAAAACTACATGAAAAATCCTAAAAAAAAAAAATACAAAAAAAATTTGGATATATATTTTTTTTACTTACCTCTAAATGCCTGTTGCCAGGGGGTCCCTCGTAGTCTGCCTCTTCCAGTGCCTGGGCTGGTGACATCACTTCCCCCTCGGCACAGGAAGGGCTCGGCTCTGCTCCCTCCCTCCTGTCAATCATCTGGGACCCATTACAGGTCCCAGGTGACTGAGCGGCCAATCATGGCGCACGGCGCCGCTCGCGCATGTGTAGTGGGTGCCAGGCTGTGAAGCCACAGCCCGGCGCCCACAGTTGCAATGCCGGCACCGCTGAAT
The DNA here is from genome assembly GCA_037952835.1 of Lithobates septentrionalis. Lineage (NCBI taxonomy): Eukaryota > Metazoa > Chordata > Amphibia > Anura > Ranidae > Lithobates > Lithobates septentrionalis. Next base: position 1,162,108 of record JBBDGP010000965.1, read on the forward strand.
GGAGGGGGAGACGAGCGGGGCTTCGATCCCCCGCATCGCTGAACCCTGGGACAGGTAGGTGTCCAATTAAAAGTCAGCAGCTGCAGTATTTGTAGCTGCTGACTTTTAATTTTTTTTTTTTTTGACTGGAACTCCTCTTTAAAGGAGAAAACCCACAAGAATTAGAAAAATTCCTTAGGAATCTCCCTTACCTTATCCGGCTACAGGGTTCCGTGGTAAACCAAACAGACCCAATCTTCACTGCTCACGGTGGGCTCCATTAAAAAACCTTCAGGGACTGGGGCCCCCTTTTTATCGGGGGATCCACAGCCCTGGGCCTGTAAAAAGCACCCTGCCAGGAATATGGCTGAAAAAAACAAATACTGGATCCCGGGGTCCAGCTCTCTAAAAAGAGAAGCGTTACAGGTAAAACCTTGTTTCTTCGGACACGAGGCCCAGTACCATTCAATTCGGCCTGGAAAAGACACTTTGAATGGATCCGGTTGCATGGCTTGCCCTAGCAAGGAATATTCCAGCGGAGCAGAGCACAGCAAATCTTTACTCGTGACCAACACCTAAGACACTGGCGAAAAAACTGAGGTACTCCCAGTAAGGGGAGGGGTTATATAGGGAGCTATACTTCCTATCTAGGGTGTGCCAGTGTCCATCACCTAGAGGTGTCTATATAACCCATTCAGTAAACCAAGCCATCGGCGATGTTCTGTGGCCCGGTTCTCAGTGAAGAGGCTGCAGGGGGACAGATGCAGCATCGGTCTGATGCTGCATCCACCTAGGTACGGTAAGTAAGAATAGGAAAAGAAAAAAAAACATACTTTTAATCCTTGTGCCCAAGGTTTATTATAATTTTTGCGAAAACTATTTTTATATTCTGGTTTTGTGGTTCATGTGAATATTAGAATTCATTGTTATTTAATTTGGGCTCACACATATATATTTGATTAGCACGGCACTGTTGTAGTATCATGATTCCAAAGCAATAATTTCCTTGCTGTCTTCACAAGACTAAAATTAAAAATAAATCCCTTACTTTCTGGATCTGTGATGGAAGTGAGAATGCCTTCTAAATTACCTAAAATGTCTTAACAACCTGCAGTACTATATACTGTATAATCATATAGTATAATGTGCAAAAAGTGCTCAATAAATAAAATAGATAAACACTGTGTAAATATTGTCCAATGAATTGGGATAATAAAAGTGCAAAAGCGATTAGTCCATAAGTTGGTAAATCAATCTAGGGGCATTAGATTCAATATGATGATGATCTCTTAATTAAACATTTTTTCAATGAATGTCCAAAAAAAGGAATTATGCAAAAATATGTTTGAATAAATTGCACAGCAGACAAGCGAGAAGTTTATAATCCCATAAATGAGCTCACAGAACCCTCACCTTCATATCTTGAAATGTCAGCATAAGGTAATAAACAGGGATCTATTCCGTTATCACAACTTCCACCACCAGGGGGTCCTCCGTTCCATTAAGTGTAAAACCTTGATATCTTGAAGTGTCAGCATAAACCATGTACAAGAATCTATTCCGCTATTTTAACATCCACCACCAGGGGGTCCTGCGTTCCACTAAGTATATAACCTGAATGGGTACTCCACATCCACGTCCTCATGTAGTCTCGTGCCCACAGCAGGGGGGGGGAGAAATGGGTAAGGATGGGAGAGATAAAACTCCAATGGTGTAGTATGTTAGCGATAAATACATTTTATTTAGAAGGTAAAGCTGGACTCTTGCATTAAAAGTTTAAAAAACAGGCATAAACAGCTAATATGCCACCTGGACGCCGTTCTCACATCACTTCCGGTATACTTCAACCTCCGGCCACTCCCTACACGTTACGTCATCACGTGACTTCATCAGGGGATGTCAGTAGGACAGTGGACAGTGTCCGGGGGGGAGGTGTCAGCAGTTTTTTGTTTTTATCATCTAAATTTTTTTTTTTAATTTTCTTTTTTTTTCTCTTTTTTTCACAGTGCTTCTGGGGAAGAGGGTGGAAGGGGGGTATGGGGCAGTGGACGGTGTCAGTAGGGCAGTGGACAGTGTCAGTAGAGCAGTGGATAGTGTCAATAGTTTTTTTCATTTTTATGTATTTTTTTTTACAATTTAATTTGTTTTTCATTTTCTTTTCCAATGCTTTTTGGGGGAGGGGTTTGGGACTGTGGACAGTGTCGGTAGGGCAGGCGGAGGGGTGGGGGGCTGCACCGATCATCATCCCGATCAATGAACAATCATCCATGTGTGCAGTGTAGGTCACAGTAAGACCGTGTGCAGTGAACACCCTGCACACATGTATGATACGCCACTGGCACGTGCACCTCATCTGTAGTGAAGTCTGAGCATTGCAACTGGAGAACATCACCTGTGAGCAGCAGTTTTTCGATACCTATACTTGAAGATCGGGTGACACAGCTCACACTTTCCCAGCACTTCCTCTCTGTGGTCACTGATTCCAGCATCACCTCTTCAGGCACTGCCAACCCGCCTATCTGCAGCTGCCCCCATCACTAGCCCTCCTGGCTAACTTCTCCACAGTCCTCCCAGACTGACACTCTCTCCACAATCCTCCCAGACTGAACAATCACCAGCCCACCTGGCTGACTTCTCAGGAGCACTCCTGGACATGCTGACCTGCTCCTGCTGTGCTCTCATTTGCTCCAGTGCCTCCAGGAAGGGTTTCCTCCATGTGTTGTGGGGGATCCTTCCAGCACCCGAGCCCCAGACCCGAGGTCACCCCCCCCCAGACTAGGGGGTGCCCTGTGAGGGCCTCAGACAGCCTTCTCAGCACTTCATCTCCATCTTCCAGCTGACTGCCTCTGCTGGCATGACTATTTATTCATTTATTTAAGTCTTCCCCCTGCCAGCCCATTAGCTGGGTGTTGGCCAGGGTCCTCATAAATATGCACGGCAGCTCCTCCTTACTCCCACCCACCAGTTCTGGAAATTTCTACCAATTTCCAGACCAGGGGGAAGTGTCAGAGAGAGCTACCAGATGAGTCATCCAGACTCCCTGAGTCACTAAACCCTGACCTAGATTCAGCCCATTTGCCTACTCTAACAACTAACCTATTCACACTAGAACACTAGTGTAGGGAAGTGTTCTTATGTACACTGTCTGTGAGGTTGTTTACATTCATACCTGGTACCTACTATAGAGTTCTTTTTACAATCAGATTCTTCCTGTTAAGAGGTTGTTTCCTGCCCCTGCTTAAGGGTCAGGAAACCTCTCAAGGCTATATATGTGGATGTCTTACAGGAAGTGAACGGAGAGAGTGGCCAGCCACATGCTCTGCAAGCCAGGAGGTGATGCAGGCTGTTTTTCTGCTGTATCCATCTGTAGCGGTGCCCCTGTGGGGTCACTGAGTGTAATAGTTCCACCTGTCACCCTGCCCAGCCCAGCGTTACTTCCAGTCACTCTCCAGACAATGAACAGTCCAGCAGCTTTATTTTTGTTATTTTATTGAGGGATTAAACTTGGATGGGTTAAAGGGGTTATGGGATGCCAGTAGGTGTGCGCAGCCTATTGCATTAGGGTGTGCACCCCAAACACACATGTATGTGTGTGTGTATATATATATATATATATATATATATATATATATACACACACACAACACACAGCTCTGTGTCCAAAGGGTCAGCGATCTGGCTCTTCTCCCTGAACATCAGGGAGAAAAAATAGCCAGAATAGTAAGTAAAAGTAGCACACATTGTTAGAACAGTTAACCCCTTTCCAGCCAGTGTCATTAGTACGGTGTACAGTATTATCACCATTCACTGTATTGGTGTCACTAATGGTGTCAGTGTCAGTTTCCCGACCCTCCCAGCCAGTGTCATGACCAAATTGCCTGCCACCCTATCACAATCCATTTATAAGTCGCTGGTCACCGCCATTACCAGTGTCATAGCTGCGTAAATTCCAGTATATATACCATAGATTGTAGACACTATAACTTTCACACAAACCAATTAAAATATACTTATCAGGATTTTTTTTACCAAAGACATGTAGCAAAACACAGTTTGGTCTAATTTTAAGAAGAAATTTATGGTGTTTTTTTCAAAAGTTTTGGTCTTTTTTCATATTTTATAAAATATTTTATATCATATTTATTTTATAAAAACTAAAAAAACCCAGAGGTGATCAAATTCCACCAAAAGAAAAATCTATTTGTGTGGAAAAAATTCTATAAATATAATTTGTGTACAGAGTTGCATGACCGCGCAATTGTGTATGGGCAAAAAAAGGTTGAACTAAGTCAGTAGGATTTGTTACACCAGAAGCCCTGACGGAGTCCCCCCTTACACCATAAGCCCTGGCAGAGTCCCCCCTTACACCATAAGCCCTGGCAGAGTCCCCCCTTACACCATAAGCCCTGGCAGAGTCCCCCCTTACACCATAAGCCCTGGTAGAGTCCCCCCTTACACCATAAGCCCTGGCAGAGTCCCCCCTTACACCATAAGCCCTGGCAGAGTCCCCCCTTACACCATAAGCCCTGGCAGAGTCCCCCTTACACCAGAAGCCAAGTTTTCCCTAAGTGCTAGCTGGAGAAGAATTTGACTGGGCAGCTCCTGGAAGGGGGATGAAAGGGGACAGATGAGGGAGAGAGGGAGGGAGATGGAGGCCTGCTCACTCACCGGAGATGTATCTTGCAACCACCATGGATCTTCCAGCTGCTGCACCTCAAATCTCCTCCCCCCACACATCCCCCTTCTCAGGTAAAGGCTGCACACTAGGATTGCAGTGTGGGCAGGGTAGACACAGGGGATGGGGGTGGGAGGAGGCGGACCGGATCGAGCCCTCTCTCCTCTTCTGTTCGTGGAGGGGAGGAAGTGGGAATTGTGTCGCAATCACAGATGCATTTACACAGGTGCAGACAGCAGCTCGAGCTTCTCCAGATATGGATGGTTGGTTGGTAAACTCTGCTGGAGGGAGGTTGCCAGGGGAGCACATGTGAAATCCACCCTCCGAAATTTAGCCAGGCTCTCCGCTAGGTGCCGCTGACCTTGGCTCTGGTGAAAGCAGAAGAGGCACAGGATGGCAGGCGGAGTGAAGCTGTATCACTCCGCCGCCTACAGTAAGTGATCTGCTGCTGGAACTATAGAGGCAGCATCGGAAAATGCGGCCGGCTGCCGCTTACTCCGCTGCTGTAGTCCTTTTCATGGATCAGTCTTGGAGTGGAGTATAATTACCAAAATAGTCTCACTCCTAACTCTGTCAGTGCCAGTAAGTGTGCATTGGCAGAGCAGAGCAGAAAAGAGTTATGGTTGGCAGGGGTGTGCACGCCTATGGGATGCCCATGATGATAAGATTTATAGGAACCTCTATTCACATCTCTCTAAAGCTCCAGACTTTTCAAGCACAATGCTTCTTTGTGGACTGTTACTTTCTCTCCTGTGCAATATTTGGTTCCTGGCACAGCTAGCACACGATTAGGCCTAACTTTAGGGATTTGCCATTTGCTGGCAGGGACCCCGGGCCCCTCTGCTGTAGCAACCGATAGTAGTAGATAAAACAAAGGGGGTTATTTACGAAAGGCAAATCCACTTTGCATTACAAGTGCAAAATGACACTTGAAATTGCACTGAAAGTGCACTTGGAAGTGCAGTTGCTGTAGATCCGAGGGGGACATGCAAGGACAATAAAAAACAGCATTTTAGCTTGCACATGATTAGATAATAAAATCAGTAGCGCTTCCCCTCATTTCAGATGTACCCCTCAGATTTACAGTGACTGCACTTCCAAGTGCACTTTCAGTGCAATTTTAAAGTGCACTTTGTACTTGTAGTTTGCACTTGTAGTGCAAAGTGGATTTGCCTTTCGTAAATAACCCCCAAAGTCTTTAGTGCTAGCTTTATCAATGTGGACTACTGGTCCCAATCAGTCCTGTGCAGACTCTGCCAGCCCTCCTGGCTGCAGCAGCCCGATTTCAATGCCAGTAAAATCACAGTCTCTACCGCTGGCTCTACACCCATCTCAGACTCCCAGTCCGCTCCGGCATGCCTCTCCCAGCTCTCCCGACTGTGCCTGTCAATCACCAACACCTGGTGGATCCCTCCTGAAGACTTTCCCATCAGTGTCCCCCCGCTGTCCTCTCCTGCTCCTGTTCAGGACACCCCTTGGGTTATGTGGGGTTCCCTCACAGCTCCAAGCCCCTGGCCCAAGTTCACCCCCCCCCAGACTGTTGGGCTCCCTTCAAGGCCCCAACAGCCTAACACTCCATCTCTCAGTTCTTCCACTCGAACAACTCCTCCTCAGCTGGGCTGAATCAAGGTATTTAAGGAGGCTTGCCCCCTGCCAATCCTAGTTGGGGATTGGTCAGGGCTCCCTACCACACCCCAGACAGCTCCACCTCTCTTCCCCTCCTCTGCTTCCAGAATCTTTTGAGAGCCAGAGGGAGGTAACCAAGAACTGACACTGCCTGTGAGTCACCAGCCTGCTCTAAAACACTCCCCCCCCAGCCCCACAGATCAAAACAAACAGGCCTAGCACCTGCCTAAATTTACCTGCACTGGCCAAATATCTAACTCTAACCTACCTAAGGTAGAGGGTGGTACACATCCATCTATCCTTCCAGGCTAAAAGGGGACAATAGGCAAGTGTTACTGGACTGTGTAGCTTACTGTTTTTTTTTTTAAATCAGAAAAGGTTTTATTGAACATTCACATATTTTCCATCATGTAATATCATCGGTTTTACAAATACATAAGATTTGTTATAGCAGATAATTTTCAGGTTCTAACATACATTGTTTATTGCCACTGAGCTCACCATCTCACTGCGTCACCTCCCGCAGACCAAAATACATCTCTATCCTCGCCCCCCACCCCCCCCCCCGTCCACACCGTTCATGATGCATAAACCATCCTGCGTTCCCTGATTTTGTTTATAGAGTTTGTAAAAGTCTGGACATCACTAGTTCTTTCGGGCTTATCCCCGGCGTGTCCAGCCATTTGGACCAAATTCGCTCAAACCTGGTGGTGGGACACCCGTGTAGCTTACTGTTTGTTATATTACTGTCACTCCTGTATGAGCATTCCTGTGTGGGAATCAGTGATAGCTGTCAGATGCTTCTCTGATTCACTGAAACTTTCTATTTGCATACTGCAATATACTTGGGCTATTATCAATTGTATGAGAGCAAAGCTCATGTGATTATAACCTATCAAGTGACTGGTTTGTGTTTATAGCGTATATCTAGCACTTCATTAATTAAAGCAACAGTGTCCCTTTTTGATCTGGGTGGTTCCTAGCTAGTATTAACCTAGGGAATGATAAACAGCTCAGGGTAGCGAAAGGATAGGCTTCCAATGGCCATTTAAATGGGTAGCAGTCCGGTAGCATTGATAGCCTATAGTCAGGTTAGGGACCAAGAGATAGGCCTGATTTGCCTGGCAGGTGGCGTGTTCCAACTTCTTCGCCATCGGTGTGTTCATCTGTACAAGAGTACCCAGGAAGCCACTGCTCCACAGATGCATCAGCATTCGTCCTCTCAAGCTGGATTGTGTTATGCTTTGCAAGCCAGCTCATTAGGGGCCCCTGCAACTGAGCCGTGCCACAGGGCCTAATTGGAGGTATTGGTGTTAAAGGCCTTTAGTTATATATATATATATATATATATATACAGTATCTCACAAAAGTGAGTACACCCCTCACATTTTTGTAAATATTTTATTATATCTTTTCATGTGATATTTACAAAAATGTGAGGGGTGTACTCACTTTTGTGAGATACTGTATATAGATACATACTGTATATAGATACATACTGTATATACACTGTTCTTCTCAGATATCTTTACATTCTTCCTGTTATTGCTTTGGTTGTATGTAATGCCATCACTTTATCATATATAAAGTTACACTAATCACCTGCTGGTATGCCTCCATATCTTTACTATTAGAAATCTATGCTGGGTGTATTTTGGGTGAGTTACTAGTTATTGTCCTAGAAAGGGATCATCACTACATTGGCTGGAGCCCTGTTCTCGGTGGAGGTACTGCCAATTATATACTCATAGTCCACTCTTCCCTTAGCGAAGGCTCTGCCTCATTTGGTTACCTGCAGGTTAGTGCCTGTGTGGAGAGGGCAACTTCATATGACCCTCCCTATAACAGGGCTACACTGGCTAGTGGGTGCCACTCACAACTCCCCCCCCCCCCCCCCCTGCTGGCATGACTATTTATATATGAGGCAAGTCTGCCCCCTGCCAGACCATTTGCTGGGGATTGGCTGGGGTCCTCATAAATATGCACAGCAGCCCCTCCTTGTTCCCATCCTCCAGTTCTGGAAATTTCTACCAATTTCCAGACAGGGGGAAGTGTCAGAGAGAGCTGCCAGATGAGTCATCCAGCCTCCCTGAGTCACTAAACCCTAACCCAGATTCAGCCTAGTCTAACAACCAATCTATTCACACTAGCTAGAGGGTGCCCCCCCTAGAAAACAGCTTGTCCCCATGGCTGGAAAAAAAAAAAGGCTCCTGCGCCCAGGAGAAAATCAGGACATCCCATAAAGAAAATAAAGGAGGGGAAAAGGGAACAAACTTGGAAGGGGCTATTCACAAATAAAATAGTGGTATCAAACAGACATTTTCTCTTCAAAAACATATCTGTATATTACATAGCAACAGTTTATACACAGGTCCCTGCAGCTAACTCAAAACACAGTATAACACATTTAATTTAGGTAGAGCACCTCCCCCTAGAGGGAAGCCTTCCCAGCTAGCTGGAAAATGTTTAATCAATCATGAAGCATGGTAAACAGCCATCCACAACATGACCTGCAGAAAAGAACAAGGAAAAAAAACATATTCCCATCACTAACTTCGTTATATATTTGTACAGTCTGTCAGCAGGGGGTTACAAGCCTGCTGGCAGAAATAATCAACAGCAAACTGTCAGGTCACCTAAGGCTAGGTGACAGATGCACACCGTTGGGATCAGGGGTGCACTGCAAGGTAGTGGACTCTATGGCTAACTGCTGCGGATGGGAGTCAGGGTGGTGAGGAAGGCAGGGCCACTGGAACACCAACACATATCCCACCGGGGTTAGAGCGTAAGATTCCCTAGGGCACGGAGTCTAAGAGCCAGCAGGTGTTCACCAGAGCCTCTAGTGGTGAGGATGGACTGGGCTGTAGCTGGCTCTAGGTCGCGACCCCCAGGGTCCCCTGGCTCACGCCCACAGTAGGCAACAGGAGGATAGGGATAGTAAGGGAATAAGCCAAGGTCGGGGCCACAAGCAGACAAGGACAACAGACATGCCATAGGTTTAGGGTCACAGGCAAACAGGAATAGTCCGGGACACTCCAAAAGGTCAGGGTCACAAGCAGACAGGAATAGTTGAGAACACGCCAAGGTCGGTAACAGAAAACAAATGCAGAGCACACGGCAAGCAGGAAACAGGAAGTCAAACACACAAAGGTTGATCAGCAGGTCTGGTCTGCACTGCACAGGTTAATATAGAGTTCTCTGATAGGAGCTGGGGTGGAGCAATGCTAGAGGAGAGATTATAAAAGCAGTCAGGTGAGAGTCGGCTGGTCTCTAGAGATAAACACATGGTGATAGGTAAGCTGACAGACAAACACTATTGCATAACCATGACACAAACATTTTCAAAGAGTCTCTGGTAGGAGAAGCCCCTCCTTGTGGTCATTCTCTTTTCAATAGCACACTAGGCCTCACCCAAAGTTCTTCAGAAGGAACAAACATCCATCTGGAATAGGTCAGGGTGTTAGCCCTGCCTAGTCTTTGAGCAAAGAGCAATAAAAAGGCAGCAATCTTCTCCTTACTGTCCATGTGAACTACCTGCAAGCTGTGCCACTCACATCAGTCCTTTCACAGGTAGTACTGAGGGTTAGGGTTAGATAGTCTCCTTAGTTTGTCATCAGCTCCTCTGATGGTGACAGAGTGGCTCTTGGTGGGCTGTTCTGCTTTAACAACCACCACCCTGTCTATATAGATAGCTCTTCCCAGTCGCCATTTCTGCTGAATGTCCTGAAATAGGGTCATAACTTGATAGCTTTGCAGTCCCTGCAAGGGCTTGGGGACATGCATGTACCCCCACACCAGGTCATCCTCCCACTCTTCCTGTGAGTCCTCAATGATGTCCATGATATCAGGAGGGACATAGGGGTAGTCCAGACCCCACTCCAGAGCTGATCTCCACTGCACCTCCCGCTGGAACCTTGGAAACCTTGGTAGTTACCAAAACTTGCCTTTCCCAGGGAGAACACAGGTTTTGGGTGACCTTACTACCCACTGTCTGTATTCAGCTGCTCTGGTCTGGGTAGTAAAGGGTCTGTTGTAGAATTTCCACCTCACACTGACTGGGATCTGCACTGCTTCTCTGGTCCCTTCAGCTGAGTTTGGTACATTCAACACCTCGGACAACATTTCCACCTTCTCCGGAGAGTGCCCCCACTCCCACTCCTCCTCCGAGCTACTGTGATGACCACTCTGCAAACTCTTCATCCAAGGGCCCAAATTCTGCCTGCAGTCTGGGCGACCCCAAGTCTATGCACCCACCACTAGTTCACCTGAGGACGAGCTGTCTTCCAGCACTAACTCCTTCCAGGTGGGGCTGACAGGGTCTACAAGTGCGGCTGACATTTTAGGGATGGTTTCTGGTTCCTGCTGGGCAGTACTTGTAGGTTCCAGCTCCCTGATCGCGCTACAGACCGAGGCAGAGTTCCATCTCTCTTCCCTGATGTCACTTTTCTTTGCAGGGGAGTCACCAGCCTCAGACTCAACCCTGCCTTTAGCAGCTACTTCAAGGCCCACTCAGGCCTTCCACAGCTGTTCTGTGCAGAGACCTGACCACAGATCCACACTGAAGTTAAGTAGCTCCTGTCTACTTTGCATCAGCCTGGTGAGAAGCTTGTCACAGTGCACGCACTGGATCCAGGCACTAACCACCCCGGTCGCTCTACTGCAACCAGGACACAGTAGACTTCAACCAACTTGACCAGCTTGACTTCAACCAAACTTCAGGGACACCTTCTATATACAGTCCTATATAGAGCTCCTCTTCTTCCTCCAGCACTTGCTTGCAGAAACCCAGCTGTGTTACCTTTTTGCAATTTGTTGGCAAATGGCCATTACAGGCAGGGACTCGCAGCACCTATACTTGAAGATCGGGTGACACAGCTCACGCCTTCCCAGCACTTCCTCTCTGTGGTCACTGATCCCAGCACCACCTCTTAAGGCACTGCCAACCTGCACCTTCACTAGCCCTCCTGGCTAACTTCTCCACAGTCCTCCCAGACCAACACTCTCTACACAGTCTTCCCAGACTGAAACCTCACCAGCCCACCTGGCTGTCTTCTCAACTTCTCAGGAGATCTCCCGGACGTGTTGACCTGATCCTGCTGTCCTCTCACTTGCTTCTGCGCCTCCAGGAAGGGTTTCCTCTCTGTGTTGTGGGGATCCTTCCAGCACCCGAGCCCCAGACCCGAGGTCACCCCCCGACTTGGGGGTGCCCTGTGAGGGCCTCTGGCAGCCTCCTTAGCACTCCATCTCCACCTTCCACCAACTGCCCCTGCTGGCATGACTCATGTCTATTTATGAGGTGAATCTACCCCCTGCCAGCCCATTTGCTGGGGATTGGCCAGGGTCCTCATAATTATGCACGACAGCCCCTCCTTACTCCCACCCTCAAGTTCTGATAATTTCTACCAATTTCCAGACCAGGGGGAAGTGTCAGAGAGAGCTACCAGATGAGTCATCCAGCCTCCCTGAGTCACTGAACCCTGACCTAGATTCAGCCAATTTGCGTACTCTAACAGCTAACCTATTTACACTATCTAGAGAGTGCTACATGTATATTGTGATTAACAACCTATTAAACAAAGCAGCTCAGTGGCAATACATTTGATTTTTTAGAAGCAAAGTCATGGCAGAATCAATATGACTTCTGTTCAAAACTGGCCCTAGTATATGAATGTGAGTTGGGGACCTTGGATTGTGGGCTCCTTGAGGGTAGGGACCGATGTGGGTGTACGATGTATGTGTGGAGTGCTGCATGAATTGGCGGCGCTATATGGGTACCTTAAAATAAAAAATAGGGATGATTGTAGACACACACCCACACTCACTCAGGTTGAACTGGATGGACTGGTGTCTTTATTCAACCTTACTAACTATGTAACTATGTAACTGGGCTTTCTAAAAGCAGGAGAAAACTGGTAGCACAGTTGTTTGTTTTTTAGTGGTGATGATACCTAGTAAAAGCAGGCTAATGCAAGTGGTACTGTATGGATTATTTCCACAAAAAATATCACATCTATAGTAGACTAAGACTTCATATGAATCAACCAGATGTCTCAGCTGTTTGTGAACTAGTGGTTTCCAGAAAAAGAAATAAAAACCCACTGTGTTCATTAACACCCTACCTCCTTTATAGTTAAGCCCACAAAAAAAGTTACACATGTGATCATGCAAAACATCTCACCACCAATTCTTTTAAAATCAATCAACATTATAAATGTTCATAAGCAATAACTACTAACAGCAATCTTTGTTTGCCAATTAATATCAATCGTTGAATTTACCTGATTGTGTAACATTATGGATGCAACATAATACTGTAAATTATATTGCATGATCACAATTACTTTATGCACATATTTAATCATGGTTATCATAACGTAATAATATAATACTCCAAATTTTGTCACTGTGGCCATAATAGTGCATCAATGACTCTATACTTCCCAGTGCATTCCCATGAAGCCTTCATGAATCAAAGCATGCAATTAGAAAGTGAATATTGTAGTATTACTGTAGTAACACTGAATATTGTAAAGTCTAAAAACTTTTATCCCATGGGACCTGTCAGTATCCATTCGGTATACACATGATATAATTAGCATATATAATTGATAAAGTTAATTTGGTTTAAACGTGATGAAGGACTCATTATTCAACAATAAATTACTTTGTTATGTTCACTACATTTGTTTTATGCACTAACAAGTCCCAGGCACACAAGCATAATACAAATGATAATCGGATCCAAATCACTAATTGCACAATAGGTGTGCATTATTCAGTGTTTTTCACAGCATTCACTACTTCCTGGTTTACTATGCACATCAATATGTGCCTAAGATTTGAGGATCTAACTATGAAAAGCTGAAGAATCAACTTTGGGAAAAATTACCAGGAAGACTCCCTTGGATACCCTTACTGGGTGGAGTGAGCTGCTGAGGCCCTACAGACCACAGATACCACGTGTGGACCACTAGAAGAGATACCAGGGACCATCCCAGGCTATCTTTACATGCCCATTACCCCTGCAGGGGTGCAGGGAGCTGGCGAGTGGGGACCCATCAGGGGGAGCACAGAAGTCACTCGATTCTCTGAACACAAGAGCCACTTGAGCACTTTGTACTTTTTTTGTTTTTCGCTGGTCGTTTTGGAGCTTCACAAATCATTTTTTATATATATTTTATATCTTTATGCTGATTTTTTATTACGGTTTATGACTACACATATGTGTCACTGGATTTTGCTGGTTTGGGGTTTTATACATTTTTGCACATAATGTATATATATTTTTTTATCTTTTGGACATTAAGGTTTTTTTGATGGTACATGGATCCCATGAGGTTTATCTCTCAAGGTTATTCTTATGCACACATATATATGTGAGGTTTATTGGGATTCACTTAATATTTATTTTTATCTGTGTATTGCACATTTTTTTTATTCTTTTTTCTTTTTTGCACATTGGTATGGATGCATGGAGCCTGCATTATTGGGGTAACTAACCCTTCCGTACACGCATTCACCACTGGCATGCACATTGCCACTATATTCATCCTTATAAGTTAGCCAGTGGTAGCGCCATCAACCCCACACCTGCACATCATTACTTTCTTCAGTCCCATTCCAGGGACTGATTAGGGGAGGCTGCAACCTGCTATAATATTGTTAGAATATTGTTGCTATCCTGAGCGCGGAGTATTAATGTTTATCATGTAACTATAATACCAGGCTTTTAGGTGGCACAAAGCATGTAGCTACAGAGCTTCTTAACCAGGCCAGTTTTCAGCTCTCAGCACTCTCACACTTTGAATGACAATAGCATGGTCATGCAACACTGTACCCAAATAAAATTTTTATAATTTTTTCATACAAATAGAGCTTTCTTTTGGTGGTATTTAATCACCGCTGTTTTTTTCCAAACAAACAAAAAAAAAGACCAAAAATTGTGAAAAAACAAAACAAATTGTTTTTCATATTTTGTTATACAATTTTGCAAACAGGTATTTTTTCTCCTTCACTGATGAGGCTGCACTGATGGGTGGTACTGATGGGCACTGATAGGTGGCACTGATGAGGCGGCATTGGTGGGCACTGATCAGGAAGCACTGATGAGGCTGCATTGATGGGTGGCACTGACGGGTGGCACTGATGGGTGGCACGGAGAGGTGGCACTTACAGGTGACACTGATAGGTGCCACTGATGGGCACTGATCAGGAGGTACTGATTGGCAGCACTGATGGGCACTGATAGGTAGCACTGGTAGGCACTGATTAGCAGTATTGATGATCACTAATAGATGGCACTGATTAGCAGCACTGGCACTTAGGGGACAGATGTCTCTCTAACAGAAGCCGGTTAACGGTTTTCTTCTTTTCTTCATGCTGACAGCTTCTGTTTACTTCTGTAATCAGCTTCACTGACAGCTGATCACATGGTAAAGGGCCCGCTGTGATTGGCCCTTTACCCTGCTCTGTGATCAGCCGAGTCCCAAGGACTCGGCGATCACATAGCACGCCCCCCTGGGGCGCATGGGCAACACGAGAACGGGAGGATGTCCATGTATCCCCTCCCGGCATTTTAAGCCCATGCTGTAGCCGTCTTTCGGCTATAGCACGGGCGTCAAGTTGTTAAAGCTGGCTCTGCATACAGTGGCATAGCGTGAGTTGTCAGCACCTGGGGCAAGGCATGTAATTTTCACCCTCTAACCCATGGACTTTTAGCACTCCCTGAGTCCAGTGTGTAATGAAGCCAGCCAATCAGTAGTGTGTGGTGAGGTTTGCCAGTCAGTGAACAGTGTGCGGTGAGGACAGCCAGTCAGTGAGCAGTGTGCGGTGAGGACAGCCAGTCAGTGAACAGTGTGCGGTGAGGATAGCTAGTCAGTGAGCACAGCGGGGCGAGGACAGCCAGTAGGTGAGCAGTGCACAGTGAGTGTAAGGGTTGAAGCAGCACAGATGAAGCATGGAAGGAACTCCTGAACTCCTGTAGTGATAAAAGTAGACCTCTCCCCATCAGCCATTGACCCCATGGCTGGAAGTAGAGGACTCCCAGGCTGCCATCTCTGCTTGCCTCCAATCTAATTTCATCTGCACAATCAGCCAGAGCAACCACCTGTGAGTGTGCATGAGAGAGCGATCAGCCACACCCCTGCCCCGCCCACCACCACCTCAGCCCACTGCACAGGGAGATACTGCACAGCTGACAGAGAGTCCCCACTGACTGCAAACCTCAGGATGCTGTGATTGGGGCACTAGAGGGAGACTGCAGCTGGGGGCGAGTCCATGTTGTAGACTGGTTAGTTCCTGCTCTCTCAATCCAACGTGAGCCCACTCTCTGTCATCCAGTGTGACTCACACTGGGTGACTGCAGGCTTACTTTGGATTGAGAGGAGGGGCTCACATTGGATGAAACACACTGCATGAACCCTCTCTCTGTCATCCTGCGCCCCTCTAAATGTTGCGCCTGGGGCGACCTCATTGGCTGCCCCTCCCATGCTACACCACTGTCGGCATACACTTCCTTCAGCAGTAAGCCTACTGTAAACTGCACTAAAGGATGGAAGAAAAGTGTTTTTAAGGTAGCAAAATCTGAAATGTGTGCTGTGCCTTGCAAGATCATAAAAAGCTGCTGAATTCACAAACAGCCATGTCTTATACCCTAGCTGGAGCTTATTTCAGCAACATGAGTCCAATCAGAACGTGCCAGAGCTGCTGATTGCTTCAACACTAAATTACATTTTAGAGTCCAGTCCATAGGTTATGTGCACCTGACTGAAAGACTTTTTAATAAGATTACTATAAAACCGCTTAAAGCGGAGTTCCACACATTTTTTAGTTTATTAAAAGTCAGCAGCTATAAAAAGTGCAGCTGCTGACTTTTAATAAACAGACACTGACCTGTCCCACGATCCAGCGATGTGGCCACCCGGAACCTCGCTCCTCCCCCCCTCCTCTCTGCCAGCGCCGTCATAGCCACTGTGGGCACCCGGCCGTGACAGCTTTCGGCTTCACAGCCGGGCGTACACTGCGCATAGGGTGAGGAGTGCTTAAAGCGGAATTTCCACTTTTGGGTGGAACTCCACTTTACATTGATCTTTATAATTGTCTCCTCTTATCACCTCTAGGTGAAGAGTTTGGCAAGGAAAACACTTCTATGGCTTCCTATGATAATATGTTTCATAGGGTGGTGGGAGGGAAGGTTGTTTTCAAATGAAACTTCACCTATGTAAGTTTTATCATGGCATACATAGATGATAAGCTGATGCTTTAGATATGCTTTGTTGGAGTGTGGCTTTTACTGCTAACTTGCTTCCATATGGTCTTTTTGCATTTCTTACTATTTCAGTTAGTATCATTACCTTGGCAAGTCCATGTTGGAGACTGGTTAGTTGCTGCACTACATTAGCCATTTCCAAGACTGTAACTATGTAGTAATTCTGCATAAAAGCCACAGTATCATGGTCACTTGAATAACATCACTACAGTCTTCTACTGTTACATTATATCATTGGAAGAGTATAAACCACCCAAAATACAGGGCCAAAGCTGACTTCCATCATCCAATCATTTGCAAGCAAAAATGCTGTTTTTTTTTTTATCTTCTTGTGATTGGGTATTCTTTGCAAAGCTATGGGGCAAATTCCTTTGCAAAGTTCAACTTCCCTTTCAAAGTGAACAAGTTATTCGCCTTTAGTAAATGAACCCCATTTGAGTTTTATGGATACTAAAATGAAGTGGATATAGCATTTAGGCCCCATTCACACCTCAGCGTTTTGGAGCTTGAAGCTCCAAAACGCTGCAGTAGAAAAAAATCAATTATTCTCTATGGAGATGGTTCACCTGAAGCGCAGTAGATTGCTTTAAAAAAGGCCTGGATTCTTTCCTAAATGTACAAATTATAACTGGGTACTAACATTTATAGGTAAAGTGAATCCAGGGAAAATCCGATTGCCTCTCGGTTGCCTCTCGGGGGATCAGGAAGGAACTTTTTCCCCTGCTGTAGCAAATTGGATCATGCTTTGCTGGGGTTTTTCACCTTCCTCTGGATCAACTGTGGGTATAGGATTGTGTATATGGGATTGTTTGTTTTTTTTTTGGTTGAACAAGATGGACTTTTTTTCAACCTAACTATGTAACTATGTAACAAGGTGATTGTTTACAATCACTTTAATAGCTGAACCATAACATACATTTCTGAGTATATTACAGGACATGTAGTGTATACCTTTCTCATTCCGCTCCAAAATACATTTGCAGTGTACTCCTTGGGGTCTCAGCAGTTGATTCTGAACTACTTTACTCTATTTAGTAAGCCACATGCTCTGCCTGACCCAGAATATGACCTTGTATATATTTGCCAGTCGCTATTATTTCCAGCTGTCTGCTAATGTTTTCATTTATTTTGGCACACATAGTACCATCTGCTATTTCAAGTTGTATGTGAGCTCTGAGCCTGGCACAGAACATTATGTTTGTGGGTTTTTATTTAGGTCATATGAACATGTGCTTTCACGTTTCTAAGAATCTGAGTAGTGGAATGGGATGAAAGGTTGAAAGGCAGAAATCAACGTGTGTATTGACCTTTCAGTGTTTGTTGTTTATTCTTAATTTGCTGTTCTTAGTTGCTTCCTCTCTACCTGATTTAACAGCAGGCAGGCGGCTTCAGCAGTTTTGCCTGAAATTATATGATATGGTGTATTTCTGTAATATTCAACCATTTTTTAAATATTGCTGATAAGATATATCAGAAGAGCTCTTTTGATGGTTCAGTAATAGTACTAAGCAACAAACATTTTCTTACAGAAGCTCAGAGAGAACAGCTGTTGACAGCCAGGCCTGTGGTTCTAACGTTTAAGAAGTTATTGAGTACAACACAACTAAACAACAAACAGATGTTTTATTATATCTAAATTTTGACCTTTGACAAATTTATGAAACTGTGAAAAAAGCATAACTACTTTACAAAAAATGGACACTTTAAGGCTAAGTTTACACTGGCATTAAAAGCAGGCGTTTTAGAGGCGTTAAAAACGCCCCTCAAACGCCTCTAAAATGCTTCTAAAATGCCTATTTACAAGATACAATAGACAGCACACAGTGCTGTTCACACTATCAAAACATGATGCGTTAGCGTCGTGTTGCTTCAAAATTGAAGCCTTGTGTCGAGTTAGGAGGCGTTTGAAGCCTTTCAATGCCTCCCATTCAAGTCTATGGTAATGCTTAGCAAATGCTCCAGGAGGCAGTTGCGGTGTGGTGTGATTGTGGGGCGATAAGATTAGTTAATTTCCTGTAATAAAAATAAATAAAATACCGCGCTAGAAAAACACAAAAATTACAAAAAAGCTGCAACAAAAACCATCAAATATCCCTATGGTAAAAATAAGTAGTATAAAAATAAGTTGCACTAGAAATAAACAATCACACTTAAAGTGACACAAAGTGAGAGTAACAAACATTGCAATGATGATCATTCAGACAAATGTCCATATGCACAATTAAAATCAATTGATGAGTGCATCAATTAGTTGATATATGGAGAGATGAATATAGATGAACAGCAAAGTCCTCTAGGGTTGTGTATTCCAATGTCCATCATCATTCACTGAGGATAAGGTTTAAATGGAAAGAGGAAGATGGGACTCAATTTAAAGAAAGAAACCCTATAAGTGGGAACCCTTACCAGAGCAGGTGGACCCCCTTAAGAGCAGAGTCAAACACACAAGCAGGTTGAGCTCTCTGTGGGGACAGGAATGTCTTCGGATGCCTCCGAACCCTCTGCGTCCTCAATGATGAACAACGATCGCTTCAGCGAAATGCGGAGAAGGCCCGGCAGACAGACACTCCAATCTGTAAAGAGACACACTCGGGCCCGAAGCCACGAGTGCAGCTCCAAATGCCCAAGATGAAATCAATTGGGCTAAAACAGCACAGAAATACACTGAAAATGGATGGATGGATCTCAGTGTTTCCACTTTCCTTCTTGATGTTTCCCGATGCTCAAAGATCAATAAGTATGCACAGATTTTCCCAAAAGTAAATAGTGTGATACTAAAAAAGTAGGGTGTATCTAAAGACAAACTTAGATACAGTGACCTCTTCTTTTTTATTGCTGTCAGTGTCCACTCTGGGAAGATTCATACTCCCTGGGAGTGGACCAACTATCGCTAGTTAGGTCAAATGCGCGTGCAGGGCGACCCCTGTGGATGTCCTCTGGTCCGATGATTGGCTGCAGTGAATGTTCCTCATATAAATAGACATAAGCGAAAAAGCCTCATTGCACAGTACCATTGATAAAAAGCGTTTTATTCCAAAAAATATAAAAAAGGTATTCAACTCACATGTATGAGTGCCTAATGTCCTGGCACCTGGAGTGAACAGCAGGTATAAGTAAATCCGTGAAATCCACCTGATTAGTTCATACAGCCACTGGCTCATTGAAGGCTTGATTTCCGGGTTGAATGTAACTTCCTGAGGATGGCCAATCTGATAGGCCGAAATGCATAGAGGTTGAGTCACATTATCATGACACACTTCCGCCCACACATTCAACCCAGAATTCAAGCCTTCACTGAGCCAGCGGCTGTATGAACTAATCAGGCGGATTTCATGGATTTACTTATACCTGCTGTTCACTCCGGGTACCAGGACATTAGGCACTCATACATGTAAGTTGAATGCCTTTATATTTTTTGGAATAAAACGCTCTTCATCAACGGTACTGCGCAATGAGGCTTTTTCTGTTATATCTATTTATATGAGGAACTTTCACCGCAGCCAGTCATCGGACCAGAGGACGTCCACAGGGGTCGCCCCGCATGCGCATTTGACCTAACTAGAGATAGTTGGTCCACTCCCAGGGAGTACGAATCTTCCCAGAGAGGACACAGCAATAAAAAAGAAGAGGTCACTGTATCCAAGTTTGTCTTTAAATTCACCTTACTTTTTTAGTATCACATTATTTACTTTTGGGAAAATCTGTGCATACTTATTGATCTTTGAGCATCGGGAAACATCAAGAAGGAAAGTGGAAACGCTGAGATCCATCCATCGATTTTCAGTGTATTCCTGGGCTGTTTTAGCCCAATTGATTTCATCTTGGGCATTTGGAGCTGCACTCGTGGCTTCGGGCCCGAGTGTGTCTCTTTACAGATTGGAGTGTCTGTCTGTCCTTCTCCGCATTTCGCTGAAGCGATCGTTGTTCATCATTGAAGACGCCGAGGGTTCGGAGGCATCCGAAGACATTCCTGTCCCCGCAGAGGGCTCAAGCTGCTTGTGTGTTTGACTCTGCTCTTAAGGGGGTCCACCCGCTCTGGTAAGGGTTCCCACTTATAGAGTTCCTTTCTTTAAATTGAGTCCCGTCTTCCTCTTTCCATTTAAACCTTTTCCTCAGTGAATGATGATGGACATTGGAATACACAACCCTAGAGGACTTTGCTGTTCATCTATATTCATCTCTCCATATATCAATTCATTTATGCACTCATTACCATTTGATTTGATTTTAATTGTGCATATTGTGCATATGGACATTTGTCTGAATGATCATCATTGTAATATTTGTTACTCTCAGTTTGTGTCATTTCCTGTAATAGAATAGGCATTTAACACTCAAATGCTTCAAAACTGCCCATACTTAGGGAGCATTTTTAACTCGTCATTAACGCTTGTAAAATACCAGTCTAATGCCTATACTAAAGCTTGTTAACATGAGTATAATGTCCATGCAAACATTATAGAATCATTTGTTAAGTGTTAGAAATTTAATCAAGTGTGAACAAACCCTTACTCATTATGACATGTATCCTGAAGTTGGGCTTTAAGGGGGGTTACCTGAGCTCTGCCCATATGATTATGGCAAAGGCTATTTGGTTATTGTGGTCTGGGACCATAAAAAAGGGTTATTTTTTTGTACTTTGTAAATTGTTAGTGTAAGGCTCACCAGACACTTGGTGCCGGTGGTAAGCTTACATAATTTGGTCAAATACAAACTAATATATCATGATTTTGTGTATTTTTATGCGTTTGTGGAGCAGTGAATTGTTGAGATAAAATTCAAACCAGCCTTCCTGCTTAAAGTAAGTTAAAATAATAAACATGTCACACTTACCTGCTCTGTGCAATGGTTTTGCACAGAGCAGCCTCGCCCGTCCCCACCCCGCTGAGTTCCCCCATAGCAAGCCACATCCTATGGGGACATCCGTGCATGTTTAATCCCTTTTTGAGTCTTTTTAGACTCATAGCCCCAGCTTGCCCCCCTCCCACTCTCTCTGCTCACAGCTTTTGATTGACAGCAGTAGGAACCAATGGCTCCCATTGCTCCCAGCCAAGGCTTTGAGACAGGGGAGAGGGGAGAAGAGCTGCAGACATGCACAAGGGCTGAGTATTTGAGGGGGGCTGCAGGGGAATTGCTATGAAAAGTTTTTTTTTTCTTTTTACCTTAATGCAGAGAATGCATTAGGGTAATAAAATCCTTTTACCATTACAACCACTTTAATAAATGGTGAAGGTAACACTAAAGGGTCCATTTTTCAAGTTAAAGTTAGTCACAGCAAATGTTTGCCGGACATTGGTTCATCTGCATTTCATTGAATTCACCCATTTTCAAAGAGGATTAGCCTATCACATTTAACAAGATTCACCCATCAGCAGTCACATACAACATAACAGAAAGATTCCAATTACGAATGTAGCGCTACTCCCGTAGGAGCCACAGGAATTACTGTCCAGGTCTTCCCCACTTCTGCCCTGCAACCAGGCACACAACAGGCTCATTCACTCTTTCTCCAAGGACCAGTCTGGGGGATGTTGTTTGTTTTTATATTTGGAGAACTTGGATAGGGATGAGGGAAGTGGTAGGATACTCCAAAGATAAGAAGTATGTGCAACTGAGGACTTGGTTTCCCTTTCAGGACAAGCTATGATGAAGTCCGGGCTTGTAACAAACAGTAGACTTCAGCTTAAAGTGTTACTACACCCATACTGTAACTAGAATAAATTGTAGAGTGCTGTGCAATTTAACCACTTCAATACTGGGCACTTTCCCATCTTCCTGCCCAGACCAATTTTCAGGTTTCAGCGCTGTCGCATTTTGCATGACAAAATGCGACAGTGTACCAACATTTTTTTTTATCATTTTGTTTTGTAGAGCTTTCTTTTGGTGGTATTTGATCACCACTGTGGTTTTTTTTGCTAAACAAATTAAAAAAAGACCTAAAACTTTGAAATAATAAAAAAAAAATGTCATTGTTTTTATTATAAAATGTAAATAAGTAAATTTTCTCAGCAAAAAAAAAGAAAGGAATGGGACTTTGTATGAGGCATGTCACTGAATGGATACCTTATTCATAGAAGAATTTATCGCAAATCACATTGTAAAGAGTGTCAATCTGTGATGCATACAAAATTGCAATAATGTTGCGCTACTCACAAAAATTAAAAGGTGACATATAAAGCAGCCAGCATCCACAATGTAGTAACAAAGCAAAATAGATGAGTAATAAAAATGCAGCGCTAAATAAAAGTGAACAGTGCACATGTATGTGACTACCAAACATATGAAAGCAGTGTAAAATATAAAGAACAATCTTTTTCTAGGAATAACTATTTAGTCCATAGCCATATGAGTGTCCAACTCAGTAAGTGTTTATAATCGTGTGAGCATCCAACATGGTGGGATGGTAAATAAATGGGTGGGCAAGAAGTTAATCTTATGTAAATCACAGGGATGGTGTCTCAAACTCCATGGGTGCCATGTGAGTCACAGGGATGGTGTTCCGATAGTCGATATCCACAAGAGAGTATAGAAGAAGTAAATACCCTTACCGGAATGGATGGACACGTTTGCCGTACGGCTAGGTGTCATACAGGCTTATGGATCAGCGATCCCAATGGAGGCTTGACATGTGTAACAGGTTCCCCTGGTTCCTCTGTGGCAATCGGAAGGGAGATGGACGGTCCGGAACTCGATGAAGGAGTCTCACCCGCAAAGATGTGATGGAAAAATGCAGCTTTCGATCAGCCAACAAAGGCACATGTAAGAGGGAATGAAAGAACCCACATGGTGCTTGAATCCATATAAATAGGTTTATTGCAAACCAAACAAAAATGACAATCCGGATTAAAAGTGATCACATATGAGGAATATAAAAAATGGAGAATAAAAATAGCGTGGTACTAGAAAGGATAGCTAATCGCAACCCGACATGTTTCGGACTAAGTGTCCTTCTACTGGGGCATATTAGCTATCGTCTGGTATAACGCAAACATTTATAGACACATTACAACTTAAAAAACAGCATCAGCTGTGAGAATTCTCATCAGCTGTGCAAGACAGCTGCAGAGCGGATATCTCAGCCAATGAGAATCCGAATGAATGGGATTGGCTGACGGTGGTTTCCACACCCAATCAAGGGCCGCCCGGCATGTCACATGACACCCTATGACGAAGTGTTTACTATGTGGATAAGGAAAAAAACTCTTTAACTGAAATATCCAAAAGGTCTCGAGTTGGGATACCCCCCTAATACGTGGACCCCCTCTCCAGTGCGGAATGTATTTATCAATGATCTGGAATTGTGTACCGCTTGGATTCTTAGCATGATGCTCTAGAAAGTGCCTAGGCACACTATGATTGGTACGCCCAAATTTAATGGCAGTAATATGCTCATTCACCCGGGTGCTGAACGCCCTTATGGTATGACCCACGTACTTTTTATTACACGGGCAAGTGATAAGGTAAACAATAAAGCGAGTGGCACACGTGGTGAAATGCTTCATAGGATAAGTGATGGAAGTAACTGAAGACTGAAATGTTTCAGTCCTCTTACGTCCACACAGGTTGTACATGCAAACGTTACATCGTTTGCAAGGGTGGTAACCTTTGGTTTCTGGTTAAAAAGACACTTTAACAGGCGGTTCAATAACATTATGGGAAATATGGTCTCGCAGGGATGGGGCTCCTCTAAAGGTAACACCTGCATTATTCGGGAGCACTGGTCCCAAAACTGGGTCACTCTTTAAGACACCCCAGTGACGATTCAGGATATGTTTAATTTGTCTGTGTTGGATGGAAAATTGGGTGAACATTGACCACTTAAATTTGTCATCAGAGGCGGGCTTAGGGCGTTCAGTAATAAGTGTGTCTCGATCGATATATGAAATTCTGGTAATCTCTTGGTCTATAGTTGACGATAGATACCCTTTGGCGATAAACGGTTCCTTCAAAAAGTGGGCCTGCCTCATAAAGTCACTGGTAGAGGAACAGTTTCTACGAATACGTAGGAGCTGGCTCCGTGGGACAGACTCCAACCATGGACTGTAGTGACAACTATCTGTGGAGATATATCCATTTCTGTCCGTCGGCTTGAAGTGGGTGGTGGTCACAATCAGACGGTCGACTATGGATATCTCCAGATCCAGAAAATGTATAGAGACAGAACTTGTCTCGTATGTGAGAATTATGCCTCTCTCGTTGTTATTGAGAGTGGCCATGAACTCATAGTTACATAGTTACATAGTAGGTGAGGTTGAAAAAAGACACAAGTCCATCAAGTCCAACCTATGTGTGTGATTGTGTCAGTATTACATTACATATCCCTGTATGTTGCAGTCATTCAGGTGATTATCTAATAGTTTCTTGAAGCTATCAATGCTCCCCGCGGAGACCACCACCTGTGGAAGGGAATTCCACATCCTTGCCGCTCTTACAGTAAAGAACCCTCTACGTAGTTTAAGGTTAAACCTCTTTTCTTCTAATTGTAATGAGTGGCCACGAGTCTTATTAAACTCTCTTCTGCGAAAAAGTTTTATCCCTATTGTGGGGTCACCAGTACAGTATTTGTAAATTGAAATCATATCCCCTCTCAAGCGTCTCTTCTCCAGAGAGAATAAGTTCAGTGCTCGCAACCTTTCCTCATAACTAAGATCCTCCAGACCCTTTATTAGCTTTGTTGCCCTTCTTTGTACTCGCTCCATTTCCAGTACTTCCCTCCTGAGGACTGGTGCCCAGAACTGGACAGCATACTCCAGGTGCGGCCGGACCAGAGTCTTGTAGAGCGGGAGAATTATCGTTTTATCTCTGGAGTTGATCCCCCTTTTAATGCATGCCAATATTCTGTTTGCTTTATTAGCAGCAGCTTGGCATTGCATGCCATTGCTGAGTCTATCATCTACTAGGACCCCCAGGTCCTTTTCCATCCTAGATTCCCCCAGAGGTTCTCCCCCCAGTGTATAGATTGCATTCATATTTTTGCCACCCAAATGCATTATTTTACATTTTTCTACATTGAACCTCATTTGCCATGTAGTCGCCCACCCCATTAATTTGTTCAGGTCTTTTTGCAAGATTTCCACATCCTGCGGAGATGTTATTGCCCTGCTTAGCTTAGTATCGTCTGCAAATACAGAGATTGAACTGTTTATCCCATCCTCCAGGTCGTTTATGAACAAATTAAATAGGATTGGTCCCAGCACAGAACCCTGGGGAACCCCACTACCCACCCCTGACCATTCTGAGTACTCCCCATTTATCACCACCCTCTGAACACGCCCTTGTAGCCAGTTTTCAATCCATGTACTCACCCTATGGTCCATGCCAACGCACCTTATTTTGTACAGTATACGTTTATGGGGAACTGTGTCAAATGCTTTTGCAAAATCCAGATACACCACGTCTACGGGCCTTCCTTTATCTAGATGGCAACTCACCTCCTCATAGAAGGTTAATAGATTGGTTTGGCAAGAACGATTCTTCATGAATCCATGCTGATTACTGCTAATGATATCATTCTTATTACTAAAATCTTGTATATAGTCCCTTATCATCCCCTCCAAGAGTTTACATACTATTGATGTTAGGCTAACTGGTCTGTAATTCCCAGGGATGTTTTTTGGGCCCTTTTTAAATATTGGTGCTACATTGGCTTTTCTCCAATCAGCTCGTACCATTCCAGTCAATAGACTGTCTGTAAAAATTAGGAACAACGGTCTGGCAATCACTTGTCTGAGTTCCCTAAGTACCCTCGGATGCAAGCCATCTGGTCCCGGTGATTTATTAATGTTAAGTTTCTCAAGTCTAATTTTAATTCCGTCCTCTGTTAACTCATGGAGGGTTTCCTCGTCACCTTTCCATAGGAGGAGGATGTCGTCTATGTATCGTACCCATAAACACAGTTCAGGCCGCTGTGATGGGTAGACGACATCCTCCTCCCATAGGACCATGAAAAGGTTGGCGGGGCTGGGGGCAAATTTAGCCCCCATAGCCACGCCCTTCTTCTGCAAGAAGAACTGATTATTGTACCAGAAGTAGTTGGTAAGTGTGGCAAATTGTAGAAGCTCCATAACAAAAATTTGTTGGGTAGGTGGAATCTTACTATTCCTGGCAAGATAATGTTGTACCGCCTCAAGTCCCAGTTTGTGTGGAATACTGGTATATAGTGACGTGACATCCGCCGTAACCAGGATGAGATCATCCTGGT
This sequence comes from Lithobates septentrionalis, assembly GCA_037952835.1. Classification (NCBI taxonomy): domain Eukaryota; kingdom Metazoa; phylum Chordata; class Amphibia; order Anura; family Ranidae; genus Lithobates; species Lithobates septentrionalis. The sequence goes on from JBBDGP010000965.1 coordinate 1,188,856, forward strand.
ATTCGACGGATGCTAAACGTCGGATAGTATCCCCTGTATCCTTCAGATAGGAGGGGGTCTGACACACTAACGGTTGTAGGAAAAAATCTATGTAACGGCCGATTTTAGAGGTAACCGAATCTATTCCACTTATAATGGGCCTGCCCGGGGGCCTGGTAATGCTCTTGTGGATTTTCGGAAGATAGTACATTATTACTTTTTCTTTTTTATTTAGGATGCCCTGTTGATATCCTCGTTCTACAATTTCTACCAATCTTTTTTTGAAAACCTTGGTAGGGTCATTTTTTTAATACCATATATGTCTTATCGTCACTGAGGATGCGGCACATCTCAAGATGGTAATCTTCCTTGTCTAAGATTACCAGGTCTCCGCCTTTGTCGGCGGGGCAGATTACTATGTCCTTATGCTCGCACAGGGATTTTAAGCTCGACTTTATTTTGGGGTGATCATATGCACGCTTAATCGGTAATTGGTCTAAGTACTTCAACACCATGTCAAAAAAGACTTTGACAGCAGGAGCTAGGTTGTTTGGGGGTAAAGAGTGAAGGGTTCGCTAGCCCAGAGTGTATTACTCTTGTCTCGTTTCCTTCAGTCTCCACTCCATTTCCAGTTTCTAAATTAGTGGGGTTACTTAAAAAGTGCCTCTGGATATTGAGTTTCCTTTTGAATTTTAAAATGTCAATAAAGGTCCCAAATTTGCTCAGTTTTTTAGGAGGGGCAAACTTGAGACCCTTATTTAACACGTGTAATTCTGCATCAGTAAATTCTCTCTGGCTCAGATTGAAAAGGCCACTGGGATTTAGTGGCGCCTTCTTTTTCCGGGCCCGCCGCCCCCCTCAGGTGCCTCGTTTGCATCTGCCCTTCTTTTGGGGCCTGGAGGTCCCTTGGGAAAATCCTCATTGTAGGGAGGGTTGGGGCATGCTTGGTTATAAGTGTAGGGTGATTTATCGTATTGATTATACTCATTATCCCTGTAAGGGTATGGGTTTTGATATTGTTATCTATAAGGTTCTTCTCGGAGAGGAGAGAATCTATTATAGGTACGAATAGGAGGGGGAGTACGGTAGTTTTGATATGGTTCGGAAACATTCCTACCGTAGTGGTCACGCTGCGGAGATCTAGAGTACATACCTGGGTCTGGATGTTCATAACTGACCTTCCTGACGGACGCGGACCCTCTCACTTTCTGAGGGGCCCCTTTACCCTTACTCCCGTACTGTTGACCATTTTTGTAAGGATGATTGGGCATGGGAATCCTACCATTCCGGTTTCCAGGGGTGGAAGAACGCTCAGTTTGGTTATGTCTGTTGGTGTCTTGCACCAGGAAAACCGTAAGTGTTCTTCCACTATCTGGAGCTTGGGCAGAGCGAATATTCCCTTCTAGTGTGCCCGAAACTTCCATGGGCATGTTCACATCTTTTTTCTGCCAGTTGAACACCTGGTTATTTCTATAATCAGTGGTATCTCGTGTATACTTTTTTGTTTTTTGGTACGTTGGTCCCTCTCTTCTTTCTCAAGATGGCTTTTGAGGTTAGCCGAGAGGGAAACATACTCGGGTGTAGCCTTATGGGGCAGGAGTTGTTCCCTAAGTTCCTTAATTTCTCTATCTATAAGGGATAACCTCCCCCTCTTTCTGTCAACCAGAAAGCTAAGGAGGCTAATGCCTGCTTCATTGAAATAATGGAACCACGGCTCCAACTCTGCTTCATCCTGTTGGGGATGAACGTCCCATCTCAGGCCTCTAGGGACAAGGCGTTCCTTAGAGTACTGCTCGAGGAACGCAATATCCCATAACAGATGGATCTCAGAAACCATGAGGTTTTTGAGACGCATAAACAACCCACTCATCTCTGTGTTGGTGTTTAAAGTAACAAAACCTCCCTCTGTGACAATAGAGCGAGTAGTGTGATAATCAAACACATCCATAATGGAAATGTGAAGTGACAGTGGCAGCAACAAAAAATATACTAAAACCAGTGAAACAAACAAAATTGCAATAATGTTGCGCTACTCACAAAAATTAAAAGGTGACATATAAAGCAGCCAGCATCCACAATGTAGTAACAAAGCAAAATAGATGAGTAATAAAAATGCAGCGCTAAATAAAAGTGAACAGTGCACATGTATGTGACTACCAAACATATGAAAGCAGTGTAAAATATAAAGAACAATCTTTTTCTAGGAATAACTATTTAGTCCATAGCCATATGAGTGTCCAACTCAGTAAGTGTTTATAATCGTGTGAGTATCCAACACGGTGGGATGGTAAATAAATGGGTGGGCAATAAGTTAATCTTATGTAAATCACAGGGATGGTGTCTCAAACTCCATGGGTGCCATGTGAGTCACAGGGATGGTGTTCCGATAGTCGATATGCACAAGAGAGTATAGAAGAAGTAAATACCCTTACTGGAATGGATGGACACGTTTGCCGTACGGCTGGGTGTCATACAGGCTTATGGATCAGCGATCCCAATGGAGGCTTGACATGTGTAACAGGTTCCCCTGGTTCCTCTGTGGCAATCGGAAGGGAGATGGACGATCCGGAACTCGATGAAGGAGTCTCACTCGCAAAGATGTGATGGAAAAATGCAGCTTTCGATCAGCCAACAAAGGGACATGTAAGAGGGAATGAAAGAAGCCACATGGTGCTTGAATCCATATAAATAGGTTTATTGCAAACCAAACAAAAATGACAATCCGGATTAAAAGTGATCACATATGAGGAATATAAAAAATGGAGAATAAAAATAGCGTGGTACCAGAAAGGATAGCTAATCGCAACCCGACATGTTTCGGACTAAGGGTCCTTCTACTGGGGCATATTAGCTATCGTCTGGTATCACGCAAACATTTATAGACACATTACAACTTAAAAAACAGCATCAACTGTGAGAATTCTCGTCAACTGTGCAAGACCGCTGCAGAGCGGATATCTCAGCCAATGAGAATCCGAATGAATGGGATTGGCTGACGGTGGTTTCCACACCCAATCAAGGGCCGCCCGGCATGTCACATGACACCCTATGACGAGGTGTTTACTATGTGGTTCTGCATGAGACTGACTGGTGCACCCTCCAATCGCGGGCCGCTGAGCACAGCCCAAGACACCCTATTACAGGGCGCTGACCACAGGCTCAGGGCTGTACGCTCCAAGCCTCAATTTCATTTCAGGAAGAGCAGAGTTGCCAACAGTCCCGGTTTTGGGACCCTTGTCCCGATTTAATTTTGTCCCGGGTGTTTTCCCGAATTTTTGGGTTTGTCCCGAGAAAATCGTTAGTGTTTTTGTAAAAAACAGCAACGCCTCCACAAAAATGGCCGCCGTTGCCTCCACGAGTCAGTCACAAAGTTCCCCTTGTGTTCAGTGCAGGGGAGAGGGGCAGCCAATCCTCTTCTCTCTTCAGTGTACAAATAGAAAATTCTATTGTACACTGAAGCCTATTGGCTGGAGGGATTGGCAACCCCTCCCCGCTCTACACTGCACACAAGGAAGACGTGATCAGCCTCCACTGCCATCACCCTCCGCCCCCGTGTGTCCGACGGGGCTCAGGGAATAGTGGGAGTGACGGGAGGGAAGAAGGGAGGCTTTCATCTGGCTGTTCAGGAGTTGTCTGACCTGTGAGTAGTGGCCTGTCAGTGTAGTGGGGGAGAGGAGAGATGGGGGGGGTGTACTCAGTGTATGGGAGGCTTGGAGCTTTCCCTGCAGTACACTTCTCAAAGGCTGAGGTCCAGCATGGAAGGACCGGGGCTCCGCTGGCTGGGGACATTGATGGTCCTGGCTCCCCTCTTGCACCCCATGTCACCACCATACCTGCACCCCCCTCTCCCCATGTTACTACCATACCTGATTCCCCCCTCCCCCCTGTGTCACCAACATACCTGCACCCCCCTCTCCCCCCCCCCCGTGTCACCACCATACCTGATTTCCCCCTCCCCCTGTGTCACCAACATACCTGCACCCCCCTCTCCCCCCCGTGTCACCACCATACCTGATTCCCCCCTCCCCCCTGTGTCACCAACATACCTGCACCCCCCTCTCCCCCCTGTGTCACCACCATACCTGATTCCCCCCTCCCCCCTGTGTCACCAACATACCTGCACCCCCCTCTCCCCCCCGTGGTACCACCATACCTGCACCCCCCTCTCCCCCCGTGTCACCACCATACCTGCACCCCCCTCTCCCCCCCTGTGTCACCAACATACCTGCACCCCCCTCTCCCCCCCTGTGTCACCACTATACCTGCACCCCCCTCTCCCCCCTGTGTCACCACCATACCTGCACCCCCCTCTCCCCCCTGTGTCACCCCATACCTGCACCCCCCTCTCCCCCCTGTGTCACCAACATATCTGCACCCCCCTCTCCCCCCTGTGTCACCACCATACCTACACCCCCCTCTCCCCCCCTGTGTCACCACCATACCTGCACCCCCCTCTCCCCCCCTGTGTCACCACCATACCTGCACCCCCCTCTCCCCCCCTGTGTCACCACCATACCTGCACCCCCCTCTCCCCCCTGTGTCACCACCATACCTGCACCCCCCTCTCCCCCCCTGTGTCACCACCATACCTGCACCCCCCTCTCCCCCCCTGTGTCACCAACATACCTGCACCCCCTTCTCCCCCCTCTGCTGGGGGCACCTTATGTAAGGACAGACTCTGCTGGGGGAACCTGATGGCATCTGGTGGCTGGCGACGTGGCAGGTGACACGCTCAGTGGTCCCACTGATTCTGCATTATGGTGAGTTGAATGATTTCATTTTATATTACAATGTAATAATAGTAATAATGTGCTTCATTCATCCTGACACCATAACAACCATGGTGCCGGGATGATTGAAGTGCTAACACCAGGTGTTTGGAGTATCTTTATCTGCTGATGGTTAAACTCTGGAATACACATTGCAATTGTAGTGTAGGATCTGGGTCTGCTGTCCCTCCATCCCTCTACCCCCCTTTCCCCCTTTCCCTCTGCATCCCTCATTCATCTCAGACTCTAACCACACCCCATTTAGCCACACCCATGTAAGCCATGCCCACTATTTCACGTAAACCACGCCCATTCGCACGCCGCATTTTTCCCCTTTTCTGTGTCACGCCTACTAATGCATGCCCCACCCCCTAATTATAGGCTGACTCCGCCTACAGCCAAAAAAAGTGTCCTGAAATGTTTTTTTCCAATGTTGGCAACTATGGAAGAGGCAAGTGAAAGTCTCTGCTGTAAAGCGGCGCCGCTCCGCCCACACGACATACTCCTATGTCATTGCGCACTGAAGCCGAGACCCAGTACCTGAGCGCCCAAGTGTGTCCACGGAAGTGCCAAACAGCGGCCCGGATGTACGGGTGGTAGGAAACCCTGATCTAAAACATATTGTAAAGCAATAAAACCTGAAAACTATATATAAAAGATCAGGGGACATAAACTAAAAAAAAACTCTCCAGAGGCATCTAAACTCCCTATCGTACCATAAACTATATAAATGGGTATGGGTCAAACTTGTAAATATATGCAATGGGTGTATAGGGTGGTCATAAGACCTCCCAAACAGGGAAAGATAAATAGAGATGCTAAACCTGTGATTATACAAATGTGTATAATGCATGTGATTTATAACATGTAAATTCGAAAAGTGCAAAAAATATATTCAAAGGATATAGTCCAAGTAAAAAAGTGCAGGTTAAGATGACATAGTGGGGACACATGTGAATAAATATAATGGTGAAACGGTAAATCCAGGTCAGATATAAAGAGGGGGGGCAAGTCCACAATGCATCATGGTTTGTTAATAAATGCATTGAGATCCCACTCGACATTCAACCCATAAGGAAAATAACTCTTTAACTGAAATATCCAAAAGGTCTCGAGTTGGTATACCCCCTAATATGTGGACCCCCCCTCCAGTGCGGAATGTATTGATCAATGATCTGGAATTTTGTACTGCTTGGATTCTTAGCATGATGCTCTAGAAAGTGCCTAGGCACACTATGATTGGTACGCCCAAATTTAATGGCAGTAATATGCTCATTCACCCGGGTGCTGAACGCCCTTATGGTACGACCCACGTACTGTTTATTACACGGGCAAGTGATAAGGTAAACAATAAAGCGAGTGGCACACGTGGCGAAATGCTTCATAGGATAAGTGATGGAAGTAACTGAAGACTGAAATGTTTCAGTCCTCTTACGTCCACACAGGTTGTACATGCAAACGTTACATCGTTTGCAAGGCTGGTAACCTTTGGTTTCTGGGAAAAAGGACACTTTAACAGGCGGTTCAATAACATTATGGGAAATATGGTCTCGCCAGGGATGGGGCTCCTCTAAAGGTAACACCTGCATTATTCGGGAGCACTGGTCCCAGAACTGGGTCACTCTTTAAGACACCCCAGTGACGATTCAGGATCAAGCACCATGTGGGTTCTTTCATTCCCTCTTACATGTCCCTTTGTTGGCTGATCGAAAGCTGCATTTTTCCATCACATCTTTGCGGGTGAGACTCCTTCATCGAGTTCCGGACCGTCCATCTCCCTTCCGATTGCCACAGAGGAACCAGGGGAACCTGTTACACATGTCAAGCCTCCATTGGGATCGCTGATCCATAAGCCTGTATGACACCTAGCCGTACGGCAAACGTGTCCATCCATTCCGGTAAGGGTATTTACTTCTTCTATACTCTCTTGTGGATATCGACTATCGGAACACCATCCCTGTGACTCACATGGCACCCATGGAGTTTGAGACACCATCCCTGTGATTTACATAAGATTAACTTCTTGCCCACCCATTTATTTACCATCCCACCGTGTTGGATACTCACACGATTATAAACACTTACTGAGTTGGACACTCATATGGCTATGGACTAAATAGTTATTCCTAGAAAAAGATTGTTCTTTATATTTTACACTGCTTTCATATGTTTGGTAGTCACATACATGTGCACTGTTCACTTTTATTTAGCGCTGCATTTTTATTACTCATCTATTTTGCTTTGTTACTACATTGTGGATGCTGGCTGCTTTATATGTCACCTTTTAATTTTTGTGAGTAGCGCAACATTATTGCAATTTTGTTTGTTTCACTGGTTTTAGTATATTTTTTGTTGCTGCCACTGTCACTTCACATTTCCATTATGGATGTGTTTGATTATCGCACTACTCGCTCTATTGTCACAGAGGGAGGTTTTGTTACTTTAAACACCAACACAGAGATGAGTGGGTTGTTTATGCGTCTCAAAAACCTCATGGTTTCTGAGATCCATCTGTTATGGAATATTGCATTCCTCGAGCAGTACTCTAAATAACGCCTTGTCCCTAGAGGCCTGAGATGGGACGTTCATCCCCAACAGGATGAAGCAGAGTTGGAGCCGTGGTTCCATTATTTCAATGAAGCAGGCATTAGCCTCCTTAGCTTTCTGGTTGACAGAAAGAGGGGGAGGTTATCCCTTATTGATAGAGAAATTAAGGAACTTAGGGAACAACTCCTGCCCCATAAGGCTACACCCGAGTACGTTTCCCTCTCGGCTAACCTCAAAAGCCATCTTGAGAAAGAAGAGAGGGACCAACGTACCAAAAAACAAAAAAAGTATACACGAGATACCACTGATTATAGAAATAACCAGGTGTTCAACTGGCAGAAAAAAGATGTGAACATGCCCATGGAAGTTTCGGGCACACTAGAAGGGAATATTCCCTCTGCCCAAGCTCCAGATAGTGGAAGAACACTTACAGTTCCCATGGTGCAAGACACCAACAGACATAACCAAACTGAGTGTTCTTACACCCCTGGAAACCGGAATGGTAGGATTCCCATGCCCAATCATCCTTACAAAAATGGTCAACAGTCCGCGTCCGTCAGGAAGGTCAGTTATGAACATCCAGACCCAGGTATGTACTCTAGATCTCCGCAGCGTGACCACTACGGTAGGAATTTTTCCGAACCATATCAAAACTACCGTACTCCCCCTCCTATTCGTACCTATAATAGATTCTCTCCTCTCCGAGAAGAACCTTATAGACAACAATATCACAACCCATACCCTTACAGGGATAATGAGTATAATCAATACGATAAATCACCCTACACTTATAACCAAGCACGCCCCAACCCTCCCTACAATGAGGATTTTCCCAAGGGACCTCCAGGCCCCAAAAGAAGGGCAGATGCAAATGAGGCACCTGAGGGGGGCGGCGGGCCCGGAAAAAGAAGGCGCCATTAAATCCCAGTGGCCTTTTCAATCTGAGCCAGAGAGAATTTACTGATGCAGAATTACACGTGTTAAATAAGGGTCTCAAGTTTGCCCCTCCTAAAAAACTGAGCAAATTTGAGACCTTTATTGACACTTTAAAATTCAAAAGGAAACTCAATATCCAGAGGCACTTTTTAAGTAACCCCACTAATTTAGAAACTGGAAATGGAGTGGAGACTGAAGGAAACGAGAGAAGAGTAATACACTCTGGGTTAGCGAACCCTTCACTCTTTAACCCCCCAAACAACCTAGCTCCTGCTGTCAAAGTCTTTTTTGACATGGTGTTGAAGGACTTAGACCAATTACCGATTAGGCGTGCATATGATCACCCCAAAATGAAGTCGGGCTTAAAATCCCTGTGCGAGCATAAGGACATAGTAATCCGCCCCGCCGACAAAGGCGGAGGCCTGGTAATCTTAGACAAGGAAGATCACCATCTTGAGATGTGCCGCATCCTCAGTGACGATAAGACATATATGGTATTAAAAAATGACCCTACCAAGGTTTTAAAAAAAAGATTGGTAGAAATTGTAGAATGAGGATATCAACAGGGCATCCTGAATAAAAAAGAAAAAGAATTCCTCGTCCCAGTTGGCCCGAGGGTCCCGGTAATGTACTATCTTCCGAAAATCCACAAGAGCATTACCAGGCCCCCGGGCAGGCCCATTATAAGCGGAATAGATTCGGTTACCTCTAAAATCGGCCGTTACATAGATTTTTTCCTACAACCATTATTGTTTTAGGCCCCCTCCTATCTGAAGGATACAGGGGATACTATCCGGCGTTTAGCATCCGTCGAATACCAGGATGATCTCATCCTGATTACGGCGGATGTCACGTCACTATATACCAGTATTCCACACAAACTGGGACTTGAGGCTGTACAACATTATCTTGCCAGGAATAGTAAGATTCCACCTACCCAACAAATTTTTGTTATGGAACTTCTACAATTTGCCACACTTACCAACTACTTCTGGTACAATAATCAGTTCTTCTTGCAGAAGAAGGGCGTGGCTATGGGGGCTAAATTTGCCCCCAGCCTCGCCAACCTTTTCATGGCCCTATGGGAGGAGGATGTCGTCTACCCATCACAGCGGCCTGAACTGTGTTTATGGGTACGATACATAGACGACATCCTCCTCCTATGGAAAGGTGACGAGGAAACCCTCCATGAGTTCATGGCCACTCTCAATAACAACGAGAGAGGCATAATTCTCACATACGAGACAAGTTCTGTCTCTATACATTTTCTGGATCTGGAGATATCCATAGTCGACCGTCGGATTGTGACCACCACCCACTTCAAGCCGACAGACAGAAATGGATATATCTCCACAGATAGTTGTCACTATAGTCCATGGTTGGAGTCTGTCCCACGGTGCCAGCTCCTACGTATTTGTAGAAACTGTTCCTCTACCAGTGACTTTATGAGGCAGGCCCACTTTTTGAAGGAACCGTTTATCGCCAAAGGGTATCTATCGTCAACTATAGACCAAGAGATTACCAGAATTTCGTATATCGATCGAGACACACTTATTACTGAACGCCCTAAGCCCGCCTCTGATGACAAATTTTAGTGTTCAATGTTCACCCAATTTTCCATCCAACACAGACAAATTAAACATATCCTGAATCGTCACTGGGGTGTCTTAAAGAGTGACCCAGTTCTGGGACCAGTGCTCCCGAATAATGCAGGTGTTACCTTTAGAGGAGCCCCATCCCTGCGAGACCATATTTCCCATAATGTTATTGAACCGCCTGTTAAAATGTCCTTTTTCCCAGAAACCAAAGGTTACCAGCCTTGCAAACGATGTAACGTTTGCATGTACAACCTGTGTGGACATAAGAGGACTGAAACATTTTAGTCTTCAGTTACTTCCATCACTTATCCTATGAAGCATTTCACCACGTGTGCCACTCGCTTTATTGTTTACCTTATCACTTGCCCGTGTAATAAACAGTACGTGGGTCGTACTATAAGGGCGTTCAGCACCCGGGTGAATGAGCATATTACTGCCATTAAATTTGGACATACCAATCATAGTGTGCTTAGGCACTTTCTAGAGCATCATGCTAAGAATCCAAGCGGTACAAAATTCCAGATCATTGATAAATACATTCCGCACTGGAGGGGGGGGTCCACGTATTAGGGGGGTATCCCAACTCGAGACCTTTTGGATATTTCAGTTAAAGAGTTATTTTCCTTATGGGTTGAATGTCGAGTGGGATCTCAATGCATTTATTAACAAATCATGATGCATTGTGGACTTGCCCCCCCTCTTTATATCTGACCTGGATTTACCGTTTCACCATTATATTTATTCACATGTGCCCCCACTATGTCATCTTAACCTGCACTTTTTTACTTCGACTATATCCTTTGAATATATTTTTTGCACTTTTTGAATTTACATGTTATAAATCACATGCATTATACACATTTGTATAATCACAGGTTTAGCATCTCTATTTTTCTTTCCCTGTTTGGGAGGTCTTATGACCACCCTATACACCCATTGCATATATTTACAAGTTTGACCCATACCCATTTATATAGTTTATGGTACGATAGGGAGTTTAGATGCCTCTGGAGAGGTTTATTAGTTTATGTCCCCTGAACTTTTATATATAGTTTTCAGGTTTTATTGCTTTACAATATGTTTTAGAACAGGGTTTCCTACCACCCATACATCCGGGCCGCTGTTTGGCACTTCCGTGGACACACTTGGGCGCTCAGGTACTGGGTCTCGGCTTCAGTGCGCAATGACATAGGAGTATGACGTGTGGGCGGAGTGGCGCCGCTTTACAGCAGAGACTCTCACTTGCCTCTTCCTGAAATGAAATTGAGGCTTGGAGCGCACAGCCCTGAGCCTGTGGTCAGCGCCCTGTAATAGGG